>WBSA01000026.1:0-598626 GCA_009828645.1 Calcarisporium arbuscula | reverse complement strand
GGCGGTAGTTTCTTTTGAAAGACCCGTCGGGTATGGCCAGAAAATTTTACAGAAACGAGTCCAACCGCTCCTGGCCAATAGCCACAGCGCCGGACCGGTGCAATGCTTATTACCCAGACCCGGCCCAACGAGCCTAATATGCTACTACTAGTATGTCGGCGCCAAAAACTACAATCGCAGCCCGTTGCCATGTCATCGTGAAGTAAGGATTTTTCAGAAGTGTATTATTCTCTCCTGTTTTTATTTTTGCAGATCGTTGTCACGTGCGTCTTGCCTGGCTTTGAAAACAGCATTTCTGCCTTTTGCATATATCCTGCCCTTTGTGTATCTGGGATAAGTCTCCTGCAAGTAGAGTTATTCATTGTCACGGTACCGTCGCTATGCGTATCACCGTCCCCAGAGCAACAAAATACGAAGCTATTAAGACATGGCACTCTGATTTGACATTTCTCAACACAGCCTTCAACCACACGCATGGCAGAGATTTCAGATTGCTCGCAATCTCGCCTTCGCGATTATTGCCACAGTATCAGCTGAACTTTCTCTGAATCATCACTACCTCCGCGCCAGGAACAACGTTGTTGGAAACCCAGGTCAAGGGCCATCCCTGATCAGTCCATTCAAGGACTGTTTAGAAAATTTGGAGACGTGAGTGGTCGGCGCTACCCACGACCGATTGATGGAAAGGTAAATGGCTATATCAAGTTCAACTGGCCAAAGGAGGCAGGGATCAGGGAGTCATCAGTTTCCAAAGACCGCTCGGACTCCATACATAGCATCACCGAGCTCTCAGATTCAGGAGAGGATTCTCCGACTTCACAGACACCCCAGAGCATAACATTTACACCTCCAACAACATGTACCACCCTTATATCAGCCGGCTCATCCACTTCACTCAAGTCTCCAGCTACCACCGTTGATGACACGTCTGACTTGATGGTTGACCAGTCTTGCATACAATATTCATCAAGGGATTTTAAGGTCACCGAGATCTAGTATATCCCTTTCAATAGCGAGTTCTTCACCGGTGCTATTGCAAACAAATGCTCCTCGCCTAATACCCTCATCTATTGGGTTTCAAGCCCAGATGGACAATACTGACAGACGATTCTGGTCATTTTGTAAGTTCATACTTCATATTTTGCGTTATACTACTATGCGTTCACTGCGATATATCGCAACCTAATGTTGCTAACTTTTATAATGTAGATGTCAACAACTGGTGCCCAGGAAGAAGTGTGTTGCGAAACACTAATCTATGGCTAAACGATTTCGCCCAGATGGAGGAGAGTGATGGCGTTCGGGCTGCTATTCAAAGTCTGGCAGGCATCTATATCTACGACTATCAACCCTTGGACGCTATTCGCAAACGCGTCAACGAAAGATTTTCCGACGCTGAATCTCGGCTGAGCTTTCTCTTACATGATCCAACAAGTCTTACAAAAGCCCAAGCTGGTGAGCTTATCACAATAGCCACTATCTTATCAATGCAAGATGTAAGTTCCTTTAATAATACCTCTAGATTCCTCATTAATACTATCACTTCAAGATTCTATATTAGATATTGCTACAAACTCATCTAATATCGCGCTATTCTAGATTGTTCTCACCGAACGACGCCTACAGAAGCCTTATAACCCCCGCTGGCTCCAGGGCTTCAAGCAGGCTGAGTACGTCCTCCACATGTTTGACGAGGGCGCCAGGTTCTGGAAGTCCGACAACGTTCAGCTTGGCTCTCTTGAAGTCTCACAGTCCATCATCGTGGGCCGTGCCGTTATTCTAGCCCAGCTCATGGTTGCGCTGCCTTGTCCTGCCACTTTTGACCCCGAGCAAGAGGCATCAAGATTTGGATGGCTCTCATATGGATCCCAGGGAGATATGTATCAGATCCACGGCGGATGTGGCTTTTCGAAGAAGCTTCTCCACGTCATGAGCCAGATCACATATTGCGCCGCACGTCTAAAACAAGATCGAGATACACCAATTGTACCGCTCACTGCACGTTACTTATTTGAAGAGCTTATGGAAATGCGACAATGGAATAGCGAATCCAATACTTGGCTTAATGCTAAACAAAGCCCGCCTGTCATCGACTGGGTGTGTAAAATACCCGCCGGGAATATGATTAATTCGTCGAATGATATGACAGATGCCACAGCTGAGGCCTGGCGATTCGCTGCTATCATATACCTGCAGTGTCGCCTTCTAAGGTAAGACTTCATAACCCTTAGAAAAAGGAAATGTTGTAAGCTACGAAGTGTTTTTGGTTTAACCATACCACGATGTTACAGGCTTCCTCGAAACCATCCTAATGTTTTAGAAAACCTGGGCCATCTTGCTAGTTGCATCCGCATTATGCCTACCTCGGGCGTTCACTTCACAGCTCAAGCACCTCTCTTCCCTATCTTCCTCCTCGGTCTCTTAGCAAGCTTGCAAAAGCACAAGATGGTGGCCCAGAAGTGGTTTGAACAGGTGGTGGGAGCACCCGTTAGAAGTGTAAGACTAATCCCTACCTTCACTTTATTATAAATAGATGACATCGTAACGCTAACGCAAACATCTATAGAGCGTGCCTCCTCTATATGAGGCATTAGAGCGTATCTGGTCTTGGCTGGATACGGAAATTGAGATGCCGCCACCTGGTTACATTGTGCTGCCTGAATCAATCGGAATGAGACGCCCATGGTGGGAGCGCATGGTAGCACATATTCGCGAAAAAGAAACAGAAACGCTCTGCGTAACTTGAGTCGCGCCTCTTGTACGATTTAGCTCTTCTCAGTTTGACATCTTCAATCGGTGTTAATAAATACTATCAACCTCGCCTGCTTCGTCCGCTTCCTTTTGATAACAGCTATTAGGCGTTGTGATGCGATGAGCGTCAATTTGTTGGGCGGGTTGAGGTAAGGCATTTTGCTAGAACCACTTCTCTCTCCCCTCTCCCCCCCAAAATCACCCAATCGTGATCCCACTTGGTATGAGAGGGCGTTTCTCGCCTTTTGACTAGGCGCACATGATCATTTCTGTGCGCAGGTAGGCCTAAATCTAGGTCCGCCACGTCATATGTCATTGAGGCTCAGCCGCTTGGATAGAGTATCGTAACTTCAATCTCTACTCAACCTGCACGCTATACTACCTAGGCTGCCGGTCTGTCTACGCTGAAAGCTCTGTTACTCGTTTAATTTGACAACGGATTCATCCTTTAACCTCTATTATTTCCTCGTTACTTGGCTATGTCTTAATTACTGGATGGACTCATACTGCTTCTAAGCTCGATTATTTGCTGCGCCACTAACTGGGTTGCGTCCTTGTTCTATCTGACTAGCCAGTACATTAGGAATACTTGGGAACTGTCGGCACCCGAAACTGCACGCCATGGCTACTGCTCAAGATACGCTTAACGCCATAACCATCTCACCCGCATCTTTTACGGGGGAGGGGGGAGGCGATGTTAGACGTCTTGTCATAGACACGGGCGTCCAAGATTCTCAAAGACTCACTGGTCAACTATTGTATATCTGAATGATCCTCGTTTGTCCACATGTCAATTTGTCCATAACTAGATGTTGCATTCTGCTCAATTAGGCGTGTGCACAAGGAGGAGCGCTTATCTAGCCGTTGGACGAACGTCTCGCGGTGTGCCCCGGCACCCATGCCCGTCTGGATTAGCGTGCTGCCTAGCAAATTCTGCCCAGGCCTTTGTCGAACTCGATGATACCGATCTTGTGGCGCGTCTAACAGGCTGGAAAAGGAGTGGCGAGAAGGGGCGGCTAGATTGGATGTATCGTAGGCAAGGAGGCATAAGTACTGGCAGCACCATCATTCCGTTGAATCGTTTCTCATTTCAAATAGAACATGGATCCGTGCACTAACCGTAAGTGGGAAAAGAAACTCAAAGCCAGCAAACAGCACACAGCTATCTTGGATTCTCCTTATCCGAAACCCTCTGAACGAGCCGTTGGGCGGATTCGCGTTGAAGGCGTTGTTGGATGGAAGGCCACAGCGACAAGCTCGATTTGTTGTGTCACATTACGATATGGGCTTCAGGGGGCAGTGGACGCCCTGCCTACGTAAGACAGGCATCGCTCGACCTGACGATTCGCTCTCGAAGGGCGGTGCAGGCCGCCTTGTCCGTCCGCCAGTGCAGTGCACAGGGACGCCTGATCAAACACGGGACAAGATGGGGCTAGAATCCAACTCCACCATTTATTTTACTTAGCAATAAGAATGTAAGAGATAACAAGTTCATCTGCCGCCCAATCGGACTATGTATGTTAACTTTGTGGTGCCCACACTCATTTCTTCGTCCATTCACTTGGTAAATTTTCTCGATGTTAACAGTGGCCTAACTCACTCAGCCCTGCATGAGACATGGCGTGATCAGAAGACAGCATCTACAACATGACGCCTATCTCATGCATGCTGCATTGCTAGCTTCGAGATGACTCCCAGGATTTATGACAACCTTGCCCCCGTATTATATGAAATGCCACACAATTTCACAACTGACTGTAGTTAATTTAAACAACGTTGCTGTAATGAATAAATATTCTACTAAATGAAAGCACGTTCAGTGCGTAGAGATTGATCAGAGGTTATACTCACTCCCCTCTCCCCACACTCTGTATAGTGTATAATGCTCCTATAGATCGACTGCCTCATTGCAATTACTGTCCGATCTTTCAGGTGTGATGTATTAAAGGAGGCGGGTCTGGATTGTTTAAATAACGCTATTTCCCTATTGTTTATTAAGCTAGTAATTACCTAAGAAGGCTGTTATTCCAAGCTGAAGACGAAATGTCGGTGAGAATGCAGCCAACAAAAGAAATTCTGAGTCATATTTTGGGTAATATAGCCCCCCTTCAAGCATGTCATGCAACACCATTGGCGGGGGTTGGCTCATGTTATGCGATACATTAGAGAGGTGCAGGAGGGACTAACTTGGGCAAGCATTTTGAGTGATATAGATGCACACTAGTTATTGGTATAATTACATATTCCTAAATGAGATTCACCTGTTTCCATGCTCGAATTGTGCAGATTCGCAGGAATACATAGATTTCCACTCACCTCCAGAACAGAATCAGAGTGAAACATGTTCAATACCTCATAGATTTGTAATGCAATCAGCTGAAGTGGACGCCTTCAATTACAATGCTCCCATCCCCCTGTTCCGATCGCCACATCCCCGAAGCTGCATGCTGCATGCGAATATATATCACTAGCTACAGCGGAGGTATTCCGGAGTTTCCCGTATATTAGATTTTTAGCCGCTATAGGCGCTCACGTTCCAATACTTGCTTGTATTTCTCACAATATTTCAAGCAAGTTCTTAGTCTCGCCTATGGAAAATAACATCATAGCCCAATACGCCTCTGCTCCTGAAATAAAGGAACGCAACGATGATTATTCTTCACCACTAGCTTATGTAGAACCTTTTTTTTTCTCATTACACCTATGTTTTATGCAGCACCATACCTCATATCATTTAGAACCATTAGGTATATCTTGGAGTACCTAATCTAGTTGAACTTCACATTCTTGTGGAAGTTATCCTCGAATATACTTGATAGAGTGAAATGCACACTTATCCACGCCAACTAGATGTGTTTCCTATGGATTGCACAGCAGGTCTCATGGAATATATAGATGACAGCTACGACCACGTGCAGCTTGAAGTAGCTGGCCATAGTATAGTTAATTTTCTGCCTGCGACATTATATAAACATCTTCCTGCTCAGTTTCAACAGTTTGAAACGCACTGGGAAGGTTCCTATCCTCTAGGTGGCGCTATCTCGTCCGCCATACAAACGGATCTCAAAATATACGCCGATCAGTTTATTCAGGCCTCCCCCGACCAGTTTCTGTGGCTCGATGTTGACCCCCATGGCAAGACACCGCCAATATTTGATAGGGTTTCGCAATCAGAAGGGCACGGAACTAGCTCGGTCGAAGGGAACTCCAGGCTTAAAACGGAGTTTTCCCAGGGCTATGAGTTGACAGCAGTATCATCAAGGAGATCAAGCGTCGGAATACCAGCTTCTTCAACGTCTCCACGGCGGCTTAAAACCAAGTTTAGTGCAAACGAGGACAAGTTATTACTTGAACTCAAAGAAAAGCGATACACTTGGAGGCAGATTGCTAAGCAATTCCCCGGGCGGTCCGCTGCGACACTTCAAGTGCGATACAGCACGAAGCTAAAACCGAAGATTATAAATTGGACTACTGATATGGTGAGTTCGCGTGTACTTGTCCCCAATGTTGATATAGATTAATGCGAAATGTGAAGTTGCTAGATCTAACAAACTTTCCAAGGATAATAAATTGCACGATGCCTTGCGACAACATGAACAGGAGAAGTGGAGTAGGGTAGCCTATAAAGTTGGAAATGGAGCCACAGCATTATTGTGTCGAGAAAGAGCTGCTAGCATTGACTCTGGAGAGGACTTTAGCAGTATATCATGATGCTTCCGATACTTGCACAGCGCGGATTATTTCTGACTTATTCCTTGATAGGAATCTACCGCCAAGGTTGTTATATTAATATTTTGTCTAGCTGTTGCTTACCTGCTGAAAAAATGGAATTACTAGCAGCAAAATAAAATGTGAAGCAGATTATAATTAATGATAATCCATGTTTATAAGTATGCGCTATTATTGTCTTTGCACAGGCTAGTAATAATAACCCGACTTCTTTTAACACAAGGGAGCGAGCGGTTGTATTGCGCCACTAATTAATACTAGCTAGTAGTTATTAGATTTATCTTAAGATATACTATTCGCAGAGTTTATATTTAGTTCAGGATAAATACTATTACTATATTCTAAAAGAATCAATTTCATAACATTACCGCTTCAGCTAGAGTGCAGACAAGTCGCGCAGGTACCAACACTAATTACTTCAACCCTTGATAAACAAGACGAAATAACTATTTTCGCGCGTCGCCATTGAGAATCAAGCAAAATTTATATATTTCGTTATTGATATATTGAATGGCGCCGTTGTGAGCTCCCACTTCACACCTCTTAGCTGACCTTAAGTCATCTCGGTTGGGCGCGTGGTTTGAAATTGGCAGACATTAGGCTCCAAGATAAGCAGGATGACAGTCTAGTTGAGCTTGAAGTATTGATGGTTAAATGCAGCAAACATTCAGGTAGTCCTAGAACTAGCTTTCGAATTTGGGCGAGGTCGAGGTAAATAATGACAAATCTGGCTTTACCAACCAACGTGCCGGCCAGCTACATATCTCATTGCGCTAGCTGATGCGAACCTGTCAGTTCCATATCCCTGTCATTGCATAATTCCATGTTCATTGCTCAAAGGCACTTCACATCGGTAATGTCCCAAATGAGAATAATGGTATAATACAAAGCACCGCCCAGGATCTCGAAGATGGTTCTCCTGTGAAGGATGATATTAGCCTGATCTAATTACAAGTCCACTAGGTGGGTGCCCCCTGTCTCACCGCCACTAAATCCAACATTTCAATATAACTCTAGCATGATAAGCACAACGATGAAATAATTTGGAAGGGAAATATATGTCCTTGTTAATTTATAAGTACACTTTTCAAATCATAGTTGACTACGCCTAATTAAGCGACTTGAGCACTAACGGCAGGAGGTATTCCTCGGTAAACTCCCACAGCTCGGTGCTTGACCATCCCTGGAAAGTGGCGCCGTTGTAAAATGTGTTGGACTGTCCATTGAGTGCAAATAGTTTCTTATAGAAGCCATTCTTGATGTCGTCCCTGCTGACTTGGATGTTGAACGAAGAGTGGCTCGCAAACGCTGCCCACTCCGCCTTGGTCTGGGGAATTCCATGCTCCTTCTGTACGCGCTGCAGAGTCTTTTCAATGTCCGCCTTGACAGCCGCGTCGCTCATAACTGTAGGCGAACCGTACAATGCCCCCACGTCAGGCTGGGCACACCCGTGGGGATGTACATGTAAGCACCCGGGAGCTTAGGCACGCCAAACGGACGCTCGGGCTGTGCGAAAAAGTAGCTCAAATTGTCATTGAGGCCCGTGTTCTTGAGTACACTTGCGTAGTAACCGGTGGACGTCCACCTGGAGAACAAATCCTTCTCGGCTTTAGAAAGATCGTAGTCGCGGAGCGCGTCGAGAGTCGGGGGGATCGCCGACACGAGTTTCTTGGCGACGATGAGCTTTTTACCGGAAGGCGTCTGCACGAGGATGTTAACTCTGCCAGCGGAGTTCCGGTTCATGTTCACGGCGGTGCTGCGTGTCAATACGTTGGCGTTTCCGAGGAACTTGTGGGCAGCTCGGTACAGGGACTGAATATCGTGGTTTTCGGGCATGAGGTAGCCACTGGCCAGAGCTTCAACCAGGTAGGCATTGATATACTTGAACACGTAGAGCATCGGGGTATCAAGGAAAGGGACGAGACCCTGGTGTGTAAAGTCGTGTACATAATGGGGCCGATGTACCCAGTTTGGCGGCGCTTCAACGGTAGTCTTGCTTGGTGGGTGGGAGAGCAGCATTAAATTCACTGGACCGCTGCTTCATGCTAGCGCTGACGCTTCGCCCCTTGCGCGCAATGCCCACGCGCTTACACTTGACGGACACCTCGTGCAAACAGGTGGTCTCGCCTTCGTTGAAGAGGCTACTTGCCTATTCATCATCTGCGAAGAGAGGACATGTTGGTTTGCTCAACGCCCTCCCGAATCGATCCTAGGCCTGGCTCTCAATCGAGTCAATGGTCGCTTGCATTTCACTGATGACCTCGTCCCTGTCTTGCTTACCATGAAATCGGCGCTTCTTTTTCTGACCTGATGTATTAAGACTGAGTGGGCCAAGAGCTTGGCGATCACGAAACGTAGACCGATCGAAGTCGATTAACATGATACTGCCACTACTGGTATTGTACACTATGTTGCGAGGCACAGCATCATCATGGAGTACTCCTAGCTTATGAAGTTCCTTCAACGCCGTAGTAGCCGCCTTAACGATGCTTGCCCTCGTAGGAAGGTCGGTACATCTGGAAAGGCTTCGGCCGGCCCAGCTTAGGAAGAGGAAGCACGTATGAGCCCTGCCGTCAAACTGACATAATCCTCTCCAAAGTTGAGGCTTATAGGGGGAGATGCGAGGTTCCTTCCTTTTTTTTTCTCTGATGGGGGTATACGGCTAAGTATATCTTCGTGCTCAACATTCCATGTGTCAAGCTTTTCGACCTCAACCACTTGACGCTCGAAGTGCTGGAACCCAACCTCAATGCTAATGGGTCCAAGATCGGATTTGACGTATGTCCCCGAATGTGACCATGGAGCGGTGCTCGTGACGACTAGGAACAAGCAAATAGCTATGAAGCTAAGCAAGTCCATCCGCGTCATTAAAATTCACGAAATGGACGAGGCTGAATTGATCAAGCTGCTCTAAACAGCTCAGAAAAGACAACAAGCTTACCCAAAGGGCCACCGCGAGCGAGCTGTCAACATTAGTACGAACATTAGTACGGTTGCGCACACCCCTCTCGGTTATCCCAGCATCTCTTACGCAATTGGCGGAGCATCCCCGCGCACACAACTAGTACGCACTGGATTAAGGACCACTATCATATGACGACGCAATGTTGATGATAGCGAGGCGATAGCCAAGGGGTAATGAGCTTGCAGTAGCGCATGTGCAAGCACAACAGCCTCAGCCACCAACCCTACTGCACCAATAGGCCCATGTAATCGCATGAATTACACACTTTTCGTCCGTGCACGCTGCCCCTAGCCCCCACTCCTCCCGATCCGCGATGTAATTTCATAAAATTACACGCTTTTTATCCGTGCATAAAAAGGGCTCCACTATATCTAGAGTTAAGCAGCCTTTATAAATCTCTCCAGCTTATAGATATTCAATTATAATGCATATCCAGCGCGCCATTAAGCTAGTATATAAAATCCGCTCTTATTAAGCCTTGGTCTTTAGGTAGATCCTAATACTAATGTGCTAATTTACATGCAAGAGAGCTGCAAAACTACTATATTAGTTAAGGGCTCACAAGCCACAACCCATCTTCGCAATAAACACAAGAGCCTGCTAGATGAAAGGAGGGGGCTAACCAAATTATTACAGGAGTTATTACTTAATAGCCCAGATTTAGATATAGAAAAGATATTGCTGAAGGAAGACAGGTCGCCCGAATATCCTCACTTATATGTTAAGGATGGCTTCTATTATAAAGTATATAAGTTTCGCTAACCCTAACCCTAACCCTAACCCTAGGCTTTATTAGAAGGGGTTTAGACTTCAAAACTTGGTGTAGACATGGGTCAGGTGGTCCGAGCTTTGAACGCTGAATCTCTGAAGCCAAGGCACGCATGCTGATTGGTTACGGTCTAAGGTCAGACCAACCACAGGGTTAGAGCTGTCAGCTAAACCAGAGCTTCATGTAGGATGATTGGTACGGACAGGGCAGCCGAAATGAGTCGACGCCCGTTTTCCTTGCGCGTCGCGAGCATATGTACGTGCACGCGATGTTTAGAAATATGAAAGAATAAACATTCTATGTGTTTGCTGTGAATGCTGGATGGTGAGATGCACTAATAGAGACAATGGACGAACATGCGATATTAAATAACGAATACCAGCTTCTGCTGTGCAGGACATGCCGGCACGCATTGATGCCAGGTGATGGCGTCCAGTCCCACTTTAGTCACAAGCATCAGATAAAGGGAGAGACACTCAAGGATATAGTGGATTACGTTGACGCAAATCCACTAAAGAATCCATCGACTATTACACTACCAGCCGACTGGAGCGAACAGATCCCGGTTCTTGACGTGCATGATGGATTTAGCTGTAATGCATGCCGCTACCTAACAACGTCACGGAAGAGTCTAATGCGCCACTGGAGAGAGTCAAAGCATGACTCCGATGGACCAAGATATAGTGGTGTTAAGCTACAAACATGGACGCCAATACAGCGCGCGAGGTTTTGGATCGTTAGAGTCCACGGCGACAATACAGTGACACCAACGTCTGCGACAACGGAAAGCGCAATGGATAAGATAATTGCCGATAGTAAGGCCGAGTTACTGGAAGAGGACACGAAGAGGAACGAGCAGGGCGATAGGCAGGAAGGCATCGACTATGATTCGACTTGGGTGAAGGAAATGAAGTGGGTGAAGCACTTTGGGGACCGGAATAGGATTGAGATACACGATGCAGCTCAGGGGATACGAGCAAGGACCAGCAAGGCCAAGGCACGGGTGACCGATGACGAAAGGGCGGCGAGAGAGCTGCAGTTATTAACGAGGCTGAACGAAAGCTTCGATCGCGAGGTAGACCGTTGCAGCTGGCGGATAGAAGGCGTACCAAAGGAGACGTTGCAGTGTCTGCATGGAATTGAGCCAGGGAAGCCAAACAGCTTGCCATTCGGATGCACCGCCAAAGACAAGTCGCGGGCCAGCTACCAAGCTGTCGGACACCGGTACTTAGAGTTCTGCTGGCGGGCATATGAAATGGGTCGCGACGAAGCAGCCGCGCGACTTGCCATGCGCTTCACCGATGAGCAATGGAGCTTGATGGCAGACATAGGTCGCGAGCTAGAAGACGAGCAACTAGGCGATCTTGTCAGACAAGCCGAATTGCAGCATGATAGCGGCTTCTTTAGCGAAGGCAATGACAGTGACAGCGACAGCGAGATCGGGGACGATAGTGAAGGGGGTTATGACGAGGGTGAGCGAGGACGTGGACGCCGTGAGCTAGCAGTTATGGCAACGAAAGCTCTTGACCAAGCTGTTTTCCGATTTATGATAGCTTTCATCAAGGTGCGTGTTGGCGGCGACATGTATAGCAATGCAATGCTGTGTTTCTGTGCGGCAACAAGCATACGAAGGCACCCGCTGGGGTTTACAGAAGCATATCTATACACAGGTATGCTAGCAGCGCTGTGTTGGCTTGCACGGCTCTTCTTTCTGGAAGCCGGCTTCGAAGACGTGTCGCGAGAGGAAGATCATATAGAGGTAGAGGTGCTTGATCAATTTAAGAAGGAACACGAAACATGGATGTGCATAGGTACGTATACGGTGATGAGTAAGATCATCAACTGGATGGCATATGGAAAGGGGCATCGGAACAAAACAGGAGGGCCGCCCGCGGTGCGCTGGTCAGACGACGACGAGGCGCTGATCCACAATGGAGAGCGGCTAGTAGTGCAGGACTTTCAGCGGGCAGCTTGCAAGCTTGTGTTAGAGGCAGATAACTTATTAAACCAGCTACTTGGTGGTACATGGGATCGCATCGGGCCCGGAATAGATATGAAGCGCATCGACGACAGCATGTCGCGGCTCGGAGCTGGGCAATCGTTCGCGACAAACGAGAAGAACTCTTGGCTAGATGTCGGTCCAGGCAAAGCGCTGCGTTCCATGGAGGCGTCGATATTCGACAAGCGGGAAAATGAGTGGAAGCAAGCCGGCGTGCGGAAATGGATGCGGTGGCTACGTGTATTGCGAGAGCTACTAATGCTCATGACCCACATCTGGGAAGGCCAAGCGGGGCGTGGACCGGAGACGACAACGCTGCGGCACTGCGACACATGGCAGTTGCTACGAAATGTCTTTCTGTACGATGGACAAGTCATGATCGTGACGGACCGTGATAAGATGAAGGCCATTCGGGGAACAGGCCGCAAGGTAGCCCGGTTTCTACCCGACCGTATCGGGCGGATGATGGTTGCATATATCGTGTGGCTTCTCCCGGCGGAGAGGACGCTGCGGCGTAAATGCAAACTGCCGGAGCCGCAGGAAAACTGCTTGGAGTTCTTGTGGAGGAATGGCAATTCAAACTGCTGGGACTCAGGGCGACTCAGCTCAATCATGACTCGTCTGCTGCAGCCATACATTAAGATGAGACTTAGTGTAGGGCGATACCGCGTGATGTCTATTAAACTAGGGCGGAAAATCCAGGGACTTGTTATAAGGCAGATTGATGGCATGGCTGGCGATGATGATGATGAGGACGGCATGGAGGTGGACCAGATGACAGGCGAGGTGCTCGACTTGAGAGGTAGCTGGAATATCGTGTGGGATCTACAGAGCACTCATAGCACGAAGATGGCGCGGCTACACTACGCTGTACACGTAGGCATGCCAGGCCAGTTATCGCCCGAGATGATCGAGAACTATCGAGGAATCAGCCGTCTGTGGCACCAGTTCCTGATGGAAGGGGACGAAGCCCGCACAGGGTGGAAACGCAAGGCAGCAGGCGACGGAACAGCTGCGGCACGGAAGAAGAGCAAAACGGGGCTTCCAGATAAAGAAGAGATTGGGCGGCAAATGGTCGACGGTCTACGGATGCTGATGGGCCCAACATCAACATGGCGACCAGGCAAGCAAAGGGAGTGCATGGAGAAGATTCTCTCACTTCACGGAGAGCAGTCGGCGATATGTGTGCTGCCGACAGGTGCTGGCAAGAGCTTGCTATTTATGGTTCCGGCTATTATGCGCGGCGGCGGTACGAACGTGGTAGTCGTGCCATTCGCAGCGCTAATGACGGACATGGTGGACAAGGCGAGGCGGATGGGGGTGGATGTGATTCAGTTCCGGCCATCGGTCAACGCAGAACGAGAATGCTTGCCGAGGGCGGCGCGGATGGTGGTCGTGAGCGCAGACACGGTATCAGTTCCGAGCTTGCTATCATATGTAGACGGCTTGAAAGAGAATGGACTGCTGCGGCGCATCTTCATTGACGAGGCACATACAGCTATTACAGACACGTCGTACCGGGTGAGGCTTACGCAGTTGAAAGGACTGACTCGGTTTGAGAGCCCGGTTGTGCTGCTGACTGCGACAATGCCGGTGACATTTGAGCGGTGGTTCCGGGAAGAGCTGCTGGCTGGTTCTGCCGAGATCATTCGAGACCGGACAACCAAGCTAAACTGCCGATACGAGGTGGAGCAGGTCAAGGCGGGGCCCGGAGCGGTGGATGCGCGGGTAGTGGAGCTAGTGCGGCAGCTGGCATCGACCATGATGAGCGGGCAGAAGGGCGTTATATACTGTCGGTCAAAAGAGCAGTGCGTAGCGCTGGCAGAAGCGATTGGCTGTGATGCGCACCACGGTGGCATGGACAAGGCAGCACTGGACGAAGCACGCGAATCATGGGCGGCCGGCGGTAGACACCGTTTCATCGTAGCAACGACGGGTTTGGGCACGGGCATCGATATCGGCGGAATCGTGGCCATTATACATGCGGGGTTCCCATATGGAGTAGTTGACTTTGTGCAGCAGACGGGGAGAGGGGCACGGCGGGATGGCGAAGAGGTGCGGTGTTTCATCGTGCATGACGGGTTAACACCGTATGAGAAGGTCGGTATGAACAGGGTGGAACGAATCAACCGATACCAGATTGAGATGTTCATAAAGAGCCCCGGGTGTCATAGAGAGGTATTATCTTCGTTCATGGACGGGGTAGTTGGCGAAGTATGTGCCGATATAGCAGGCGCTATTCCGTGTGGCAGGTGCCACCCGACCGTGGAGGTGGCAGAGGAAGAAGGGGACAGTGAGAGTGAAGAAGCAAGTATAGCATTGGAGAAGGGAGCGAGCGAAGGTGTATGGAGGGCGTTCAATCAGTCTGAGGGAGAGAAAGTGAATACTTTAGTACGTTGGCTAGACGAGGTGCAATATTCATGTGCGACATGTCACATATGGAACTGCAAACGAACACCGGCAGGGCAGCCAGTACCATCAACTCACAGGCATACGAAACCAGGAGGGCAGTGTGAGCTGATAGGAGAAGAGCTATATAACAGCGTACGGCAGAAAATCCGGTTTGCCGAGAACTCGTGTTGCTTCCGCTGCAAGCTACCTTCTGACTGGTGCAAGGAGACGCGGGAAAGCGCGGGAGAGGGCGAGGACTGTATGTACATGGACAAAGTACTCCCGGTTGCGCTGCTGCCGATGGGCCATGAGGCGATGAGGCGTTGGGTAAGAGAGAAGTTTGAGATTGATGTGGATGATAGAAAAGAGTGGTATAAGTGGTTAGCAGGGCGGGTTCAATTCCATGGAATAAATGGGACGAACATGCATGTATTATGGGAGGCCATTGTACACAGGGCATATCAAAAACATATATCAAGTATATAGATAAAGCTAACTAGTTTTAAAGGAAGGCTAGGTGTAGGTTATTTATAACTAATACTTAGGTTTGAGATTAAAGTGCTAGCTGGATATATGGAAATAAAAAAACAGTATAACAGAAGTAACTAAAGATTTATTTTAAAATAATAATTAATATATTATATATAATAGAAAATAGATATACTAAGCACTAGGTACAGGGTAAGAGGCAGAGTATATTACACTTCTAATAAACTATTAACTATAACATTAAACAAGGCAATAGTTTAAGTATTAGTAAGTATTTTATAAATTAAGAAGGGGCATATGCGAGATAAATGCGCTTTTTCTCTCTTTCTTTTCACTGTAGTTAGCGGTATAGAGAATGCGATTTATTATAATTGGCTAAGGTTGAGATATCCGATGTAGGTGGGGGTTATAGTAAAATGGTTATCTAGGCAGCGTATATTTTAGTTAATAGGAGCTATTAATTAATATCAGTAAATATAATAAGCGCAAGGTAGTAAAAGTTTAGATAGTAAATGCTAATTTTAATATACTAGGATAGTATATAGATAGAAAAACCCAATATAATAACTAACAGGTAGGTAGTATAATGCATTGTAGTCTAAGAATGTCGCTAGAATTGGAGGTAACTAGGGATGTATTGTTTATTAGAGCACAGCGGAGTAGAAGTAGAGAAAAGCGGCAGCGTTTTGTCATGAGCGAAGAAAATTTTAGCTGCCGGCAGGACAACAGCTGCGCAAGCGGTTAGCTATATGGTAACAGCCGGACAACTGGACAGGAGGGCAACTAGGACAGCTTTAAAGCTACTAAGCACTACGATCTAGCAGCGGAAAAGTAGAGAGTAGTTCGCAACAGGAAAGAAAGGGTCTAAGGAATTAAATAGGCAGCACGCGAGAAGGCTTTCGGGTTACTGCCGTGGTTGCTTGCTGGGGTCAGTGGCTACCTAGTCCATCTAGTCTAATTTGCAGTTTTTGCAGTTGCTTGCTAAGGTTACATTTAGGTTCGTTCTTATGTGTACTAGAGGCTATAGAGAGTGAGAGTACGCTCTTCCCGCTGTTAGTGGCGGCGAGACAATGCGATAGGAAGAGTAACGGTGCGAGAGAGGTTAGCTGCGTGGGCAGGAAGCGGGAGTTCACAAGACTGGCTAGGAAGACGAGGCAAACAAAGGCTACGTAGCACCGGTACTAATATAACTTGGCTTCAGCCGTGAAGCCAGCAGAAAAAGCGACAGCATGTTAGGCGAGGAAAGAGAGAGTTCACAGGCGAGTTGAGGGCTTAAGTATCTCGGGTAGAGACTTTAGGTGCTATTGGTTGCTCTAGGACGGGAAGTGCTTTCCCCAGTTCTAGCTGGCGAAGAGTAAGAGGTTTGGATGGTTGAAGTTGCAGGCTTCACACGAGCTGCGTCAGGAGGGGCGCAGGTAACGGGTTAAAGTCTATAGGGAACTGGCTCTTAAAAGCACGGCTTACTAAGAAGACATAGGGTTAAGGAAGGGAAGGCTTGCGAGGCTGCTGTTGGAAGAGTAGCAGCTGAGTGGTAGCAGAGGAAAGCGACAGCGTTTCATCATATCTTAACAGAGCGCTTAGTGTTCTCTCTGTGGCGGGCTAGGGGCTAACTACTCACTACTTGTCTTGGCTGGTAGGTTTCTAGCTCGTAGAGTAGAGCTTTAGTTTACTTTCTCTTGTTATTTTATGTGGTGACGACGAGCTAGGGGTAAGGAGAGTGCAAGTTAACGCCCGCGAGGGGGAGCGAAGCGACAGGGGGGCTGCTAGCAGCTTAGGGTTAGGTAAAACAACTTAGTAGGAGTGGGAGAGCATAAAGCTTGTAGAAAGGTCAAGAGGTTAAAGAAGGAAGCGCTTAGGGTTGCAAAGGAGAGGTATAAAGGTAGGACTGACAAGCGCTTAAAGCTAGGAGTGAAGTACTAAGGGCTAGAGGCAAAAAGCTGAATAGTAAAAAGCTCTATAGGGTTACACTACAAGCTACTAGCTAAGGGCTTAAGGGTAAAAGCTAAAGGCTAGAGAAGACAAAAGCTTAAGGTTAAAAGTAGGGGGCTAAAGAGTAAATAGTAGAAAGTTAAAACTAGAAGCTAGAAACCGACAGCGAAACATAGGAAGTATAAAATGTAGGTGCTAGAGGCTAAACGCGGAAAGCTAAGGTGTGGACTGGGACTTATGCGGCGGCTCGGTTGTACAAACGAGATGTAATGGTGCATTGTGATTGGCCTAAAAAAAACAATGCCCCGCAATGCGACTTCAAAAGTGAGCCTTCTAACGAAGCAATGTGATTGGCTAATATGCTGAGGTAAGCAAGCGATATAACGGGGCGGCCGCTACAGGGGCGCCCGGGCGCGCATTTAAAATTGCGCGCCCTGCTGACTAACTTTTGCGCGCCCCCCTCCTCACACAGTAATGCCATTATTGCCCGCTGAACAGTTTCGCCATGATCCAACCAGTATTCTCCGACGACGTGCTCCCGCCACAGGATGTATATAATTCACGTGAATCGCTTCTTGCGGCTATCAATGCCTGGGCAAAGCCTAGAGGCTATGCATTCACTACAGGTAAATTGTCGAAGACCCTAAATGGTCGGGTGAAGGTTGTATTTGCATGTGACCGAAACAAGCTTCCACCAAGCACGTCAATTGAGCGAAGACGCCGTACATGTAGCCGTGGAACAGGCTGCAAGTTTTCCGTGCTTGCAAAACAATCTCTAGACGGGACGTCTTGGGTCCTGAGCCATCGACTAGGCGAGGAATACTCGCTACACAACCACCCGCCAAGTGAAGACCCATCTGCACACCCGATACATCGCCAGCTTAGCGAGGGTGATGCTCGAACTATCTCAAGTCTCGCGGCCTCTGGAACTGCTCCTCGTGAAATTAGGACCTATCTGCATAATAATTCTAATACACTCGCAACTCAGCGAGATGTCTACAATCAGATTGCGGCAACAAGACGAGACCTACGCGAGGGCCAAAGCAGCATACAAGCACTAGTCGACCAATTACATGAAGAGGGATTCTGGTGTCAGGTTCGGTTAGATTCTGATAATCGGGTTACAGCAATCTTGTTTGCCCAGCCGGACTCTATTACATACCTCCAATGCAACCCTGATGTTCTGCTGCTGGACTGCACCTACAAGACAAATAAGCACAAGATGCCACTTCTTGATATGGTTGGTGTTGATGCTTGTGAGCGCTCTTTCTGTATTGCCTTTGCATTTCTGTCGGGAGAGACAGAAGAGGACTACTCATGGGCTTTGCAACATCTCAGATCTCTATATCAACGCGACCTTCCTTCTGTTGTCTTGACAGACCGATGCCTAGCAGCGATAAATGCTGCTGCAACCTGGTTCCCTTTGTCTAAGGGACTACTTTGCACTTGGCACGTCAATAAGGCAGTCCTACAACATTGCCGACCGGAATTTCTAGCCGGCGGTGGCCAGGGAGACAAGATATGGGATGAATTCTACGCATTCTGGCACTCAATTGTAGCCTCACCAACTGAAACGATATTTCAAGAGCGTCTGACCAACTTTGAGTGTAAGTATGTTGAGAAATATACAGGAGCAGTCAGATACATCAGGACTACCTGGCTTGATCCATTTAAAGAGAGGATCGTCAGAGCATGGGTTGATACACATTTACACTTTGGCAACGTGGCTACCTCAAGGCAGGTGGCTTATGGCACTACAAAGATAGAGACTAATGAATACCCCAGGGCCGAAGGGATCCATTCATTAATAAAAGCACATATTAAGATATCTACCTTGGATCTCTTTGATGCTTGGCAAGCCATAAGACCTGCTGTTACTAACCAACTGAAGGAGCTGAAGTATATACGCGCTTCTCAGCAGGTATCAATGCCTCTAGATGTCTCTGGAGTGTTATTTGAGGCAATACGAGGCTGGGTCTCACATAAGGCCCTGCGTAAAGTACAGGAACAACGGCAGTTGCTTTCAAAGCCACTCAAAGCCTCTTGTACCAGGACCTTTACGTCCTCATACGGGCTGCCGTGTGTTCATACTTTGAAGGTGCTCGAGGAGGAAGGGCGAGCCCTTCTACTGGAGCATTTTCATCCCCATTGGCACTTGAGGCGAGATGTATCTCAACCACAGCCAATGCTAGAGCCTAAAGCAGTCCCAAGCCGGCTCAACAAGAGACGCAGTCAGCCAACAACAAGCACAAGGCGAGAGCCTAGCGCATTCGAAGCAATCGAAGCAACAACACGGCCAAAGGCCCAGCCGAAATGCAGTAGGTGTCACACATTGGGTCATACAATGACCTCGAAGGCATGCCCTCTACGATACACAGAGCTCTTTCAGTTACTAGGATCAGCCACAGAAGTTGCGGTACAGACAACCAATATAATGGCACCAGCAGCAGTGGCACTAGTAGCCACAGAGGCAGCGTCAGTTCAGGTAGCTGAAGGTCAGATAGACGCTGGTCTGACAGCAGCAGTCCAAGCACGGGCGGGCCACATAAACGCGGACCAGGATCTGGGAGACCACCCGGCGGCAAGCCAGACATCTACAGTTCAGTCTATTGCAGACTGCATAATGGTCAGCCAGGCAGTAGCGGTCCAGACATTGGCAGTCCAGGCAGCGGTAGTGGAGACAGTGGCAGCGCCAGAACTCAGATATGACGACCCACGAGCCATCTATGAGAGATATGTTGAAGCAAGAAAGGCTTGGTACAGTGCGCAGCCTCGCGGCAGTATTAAGACAAACCAACAGTATCGGAAGGCAATGGGTTTGCCTCAACGATATAATAAAGCAAGCTTCACATGGTGTCTTGATTGGAAGCAAATGGGCAAGCAATGTATAACGCAGAAGGCCTCTAGAGACTGGACTAAGGAAGAGATGATGGCGTATCTGGATTGGAGCAAGGCAGAAGAGGAGCGGGTCGAGGCTCGTGTGGTGGCTGAGATGGAAGGTAATCCTTTCTCTAGCAGAAGAGGCATGCGTGAGATCTGGGAGGCAGCCGCGGCGGATTGTGAGGCACAGGAGGCTTTGTATTCAGTTAAATAGCTGTTGATGTAGATAGAAGCGTCTAGGACGGATGCGGCATTGCAGATTGACGTACTGCTATAAGAAGATAAGCTCTCGCCCAAGGATAGATATAATAGTCATAGGCAATTGAAATAACGAATTCTGAACTAACAGTAGCTAACTAGAATTTGTCACTAAAAACAGTGTGTGTGAGGAGGGGGGGCGCGCAAAAGTTAGTCAGCAGGGCGCGCAATTTTAAATGCGCGCCCGGGCGCCCCTGTAGCGGCCGCCTGTCGTCACCCAGGGCTTATCTAACCTCGGCCTTCGGACCCTGGAGCAATTGGTCGAGCGGGGCCTCGGATTACCACCTATTCAACCAGCCGACTCGACATGGAAGAAGGGTGATAGCGAAAAGAAGATCGCCTTTCTGTGCTACAGCAGCGGAACTTCAGGCCTACCTAAGGGTGTTATGATTTCGCACAAGAATGTCATTGCAAATACGATCCAATTTACCACTGCGGGCGCTCCATACCGGGAGCTTCTCAGGCGACAATTGCGTGTGCATGATTACACCGAAACCGCCCTTGGACTTCTCCCAATGTCCCATATTTACAGCCTGGTGGTTGCTTGTCACGCTGGCCCATATCGCGGTGATTCTGTGGTTGTTTTGCCCAAATACGACTTCAAGCAATTCCTCCAAGCTATCCAGGACTACAAACTCAACGTTCTCTTCCTGGTTCCACCCATGATTATTCACTTGATCAACGAGCCAAAGACTATTAAACAATATGACCTATCGTCAGTTCGGGCGATCTTTTCCGGAGCCGCACCTCTCGGAGGAGACACTGCCGCTAGCCTAGTGAAGTTATTCCCCAAGTGGGTTGTACAGCAAGGTTATGGGCTGACGGAGACTTCGACTGTTGTTTCCGCGACTACGCCCGAAGATATTTGGTTCGGTTCCTCTGGCTCTCTGTTGCCGGGATACACGGCCCTGATAGTGACACCTGAAGGAAAGGAGATTACTGAGTACAATACGCCTGGTGAGCTCTGGGTTAGCTCCCCATCGATTGTTCCTGGTTATTTGCATAATTCCAAGGCGACGGATGAGACCTTTGTTGTTGCTGGCGACGGTTTGCGGTACATGAAGACTGGCGATGAGGCGCTGATTGCGAAGAGCAAAGAGGGACACGAACATGTTTTCATAACCGACAGGATCAAAGAGTACGACGCAATTCTTCCTTTCTTCTCCTCTTCTCTTCTTCATTTCTTGCCGATTATTGACGCTAACGGCCTTCCAGGTTAATAAAAGTAAAGGGCCATCAAGTCGCACCTGCAGAACTCGAAGCCCATCTTCTTAGCCACAATTTCGTAGACGACTGCGTCGTCGTCGGCGTGCCTTCAGAGCGCTATGGTGAAGTCCCCAAGGCATTTGTTGTTAGGAGCTCAGCGGCGGAGGGGGACGAAGACGCTCTTCGGACAAGTATTGAAAAACATGTCGAGGACCATAAGACTGACTACAAGCGTCTTCGGGGTGGCGTCGAGTTTATTAAGGCTGTGCCGAAGAGTCCTAGTGGCAAGATTCTGAGGCGGCTGATACGTGATCAGGAAAAGGCAAAGATGAAACAGCAGGGCCCGAAATTGTAGTATGGGATTGAAGTTATCTGAATTGGCATGTACAAGTTCCTTTTCTGAGGAATGATATCCATTGCGACTTTGCCGGGACTCCATACAGCGAATGAAGGCCACTGTGTGCATGGAATGATGCACGCCGGCAGGGCCTCAATCTACCAATTGGCCTCGACATTACTCTACTTTATAAGGCTGATCGACTGTACTAAGGCCTACGGATGAATGTATCATTGGCTCAATATGTACCGCAAAATTGAACAATCGTTGCAACTACGTAAGCGTGTGTGTTTCAGCTAGCCACCCGCCACCCTACCCTCCTGGGAAGCATGGCGTCTGTCTAGATGCCTTATTCACGAGGCAGTACTGTCTGCGGGGTGACCAGGTTTACGGAGAGGCTCATTCATCCATCTCTTTCAGGACTTGCATCAACCACGACCAAGGATGTAGAGGAGCGCAACGGCGTCGTCATTCATACCATGGACTCTATAACGGACACCGCAACTCTGGATTTGATTATCCAGCTTCAGTTGCAGGATGCAGAAAGCCTGCTCAAAGGGAAACACCGTGACGGGGAGGCCCCCGATGCCGAGCTTGCGGCCCAATTGTTCAAGGACGAGCTTGAGCAACTCGGAAGCTTTAACGCAGATAGGAACATGTCTCGGAGTATCGCGCAAGCAATTTTGACTGACGCTGAGGCTATACAGGCCAATATCCATGAAGAGCTGCAGGCCACATACGACAGAGAGTATGCCATCAATTTTGAGTCGGGAAACAACGTGCCACGCTTACTTGAGTATGAGCCAGTGGTCGACGATGAGATGCTAGGGAAACTTGCTGCTATGTATATTGGCGACGGAGAGCTGCCTGTTCATGCTGAGTCCTCGTCACGGGGGGAGAAGGCGGGCAAAGCTGATGCAAGGCACAACAGTCGGCAATGCGTCGCTTGTATGGAGAATGTCTTTTATGTCGACGCGATACGATGTCCCTGCTCCCATGACTATTGTCGAACCTGTATAGCCGAACTTTTTGAGGCAGCGATTGGTGATGAATCTCTATTTCCCGCTCGATGCTGCAGTCGGCCTATCCCTCTTGGCCTGAATCAAATATTTCTGCCGGCTGAACTTGTGGGAAGGTATCGCGCCAAAGCTTTGGAGCATGACACCCCAAACCGAACGTATTGCCATCAGTCTTCTTGCTCCACATTTGTTCCGCCACAGTTTATCCATGGGACAAAAGCAACTTGTGTGAAATGCCGTAGCAACACTTGCACGGCATGTAAAGGGCCGTCACACGAGTATGACTGTCCTCCTGATCGAGCGACATTGGATATCCTTCGTCTGGCCAAAGATCAGGGCTGGCGGCGGTGTTTTTCATGCCACACCTTGGTGGAGCTGAATACTGGCTGTAACCACATAAGTAAGTTGATAAATCATCTTCATGAGATTGTCCTCCTAACTTGCCCTAGCTTGTCGCTGCGGTGCTCAATTCTGCTACGCATGCGGTGAGAAATGGAAGACTTGCAATTGTGAAATTTGGCATGAAGATCGCCTACTTGATCGAGCAAATGTCCTTGTTGATCGAGATGCAGATCGGCTGCGGTTAGATCGTGCACGGCGGGCCATCATGGTGGCGCAGGCAAGACAAAATTTGGTGGACAATCATGAATGTGACCACGACCGTTGGAGATTTCGCAAAGGCACATTTCGTTGTGAAGAATGCCGGCATCTACTTCCTGAATTCATCTACGAATGTCGGACTTGCCGGATACTGGCTTGCCGGAGGTGTCGATATAACCGTCTTTAAATTGGTGCAAGTGGGATCACTGCGTGAGGCTGCGAGCACTAGAGTTTACCATCACCAAATGAGCATTTGGCCCATAATGCAGAGAGAACTTGGGACAACACTTTTAAATGGTTGATGAGAGTCAGTAGTTAGCTTCTAGATGCCAATTCACACTGGCGAAACGTCAGATATCACTTGGGCTGTACAACATTTTCACTGCCAAAGCTTTTGTAACAAACTAGTATGAAGGTATCGGAATCACCCTTCACCTTTCTATGGGACTACACTATGAACCGCGTTCTTATAAGTCGCGCCCATGTTCTCTACTTGATCTTCTTCTCAGAGTCTTGCGTTGGTTGATGTAATTTGATCGGCCTAGAGCTTACGGCCCTGATAGACGTCTTTAAGGATAAATAATGCTCACGTCGTTACTAACGGTAGGCATACTGCTGCTCGTTGATGTGAATGTGATAGTTGTCTATCACATTGATATCTTTCTAACGATATGGATAATCGCTGTATTCTTATCGATCTTGAAGGCCAATTTGTAGCAAGTCTCCATGAATGCCTCGCTTCTGAATCCTCCGTTGGGGCATAGGACCAGGAAGTTTGACTTGGAGTTTTGCCTCTTGATGTGCTTGTACGCCTGTAGCTGGTTTATCGTAATGCTGCTACATTCTACAGCCCCACCACGATACTGTTACCGTCGTTCTTCGGATCGGCTTCGATGATGCTGTGTAACAGCTACGGGCGGGGACACAAGTCCAGGGTTTGTAGGTTTCGAGGTTGAACAATTTTGATCTACTTGACTTGGGCCCCTTTGCTTTGAATGAACTAAAAAAGCTCATAATGTTTACGTTATATTAGAGACTAAAACAATTCATTCTTCTGCGGCAAGTTTGAAGAGCACTTACTTAGTCTGGGTAGTTCCATGGACTTGATATAGAGTAGTCGTTTTGTTGAAAGGTCTAGCTAGGGCATTGTAAACTTGTGGTTAAAGTCTACGATCGATGCATTTTACGATACAACATACTATGAGATCTTTTGTGCTTAAGCAGCAGGTAAGCCTCCTACTTCATGGTGGTGGTTAGAGAAGCTTACCACAATCAATACGGATTTCTACGACTTTCTCTCTAATACACGTGGATACGTGCACATGTACTGTGCGAGATTCAGAACAGCTACCTTACAAGTAGCTACACCTAAAACATAATGATGAAATAATAAATTCTCATTATATAATATTGTATACGATTTAGAGAAACTCTAATTGAAGTTTGAAATACTCCAATATGATGCGTAAACTAGAGGGTGGCATTCCTTAGTTAAGAAGACAGGTAAAAGGCAAGACCCTGCCATCCCTATCGGCTGCCCAACGAGCCGAGATAAAGACTCTGAATAAGTTTGGATTTCTGGGTTCCGCAGGAACTGCCATCCCCCTTCAAATCAAAGACGGCGACAGCAGCGGCAGCCTCAACGTTGTATAGATACCGTCCATTACGAGCAGCATCAAGTGCGCCACGGCGCCCGACGCGCCGCCAATGAGCTGTTAGTGAACCTTACCGGATGAGGGATGAACAATAGTGATATTAGGGTTACCGCCGTCGAAGACAGAAATGGAGCAATACTCCTTAGCATAAAAAGTCTAACAAGATGCGGCATTGCTCGGTATTGGGGTCGTTGTTTTAAGGATGATATTGAATGTAGGTGAGATGTCGAGAATAGCGGCACCAATAGCGGGATCGGAGACGACGGCTTGGCTGTCTTTAAGGAAACTTAGTGAGAATTGGGTCTTGAACTGCTCCGGACGAGAAACAATTTGCTCTCACTCGGAAATATCGCCGTTGACTAAAGGGAAAGCGTGGATATATCCAGGGTTGGTGCCATCGCCCTTGATAGTGACAACTAGAGCAGTCTCAGAAGGGTTGAGGAGGATGCCAGAGGCAGCGCCCGGTGGCCCATTTGGAGGATCTGTTTCGTGGATCTCGGTCAGAGGGATGCTGCCGCCCTTTCCAGAGAGGCCCTTGATGGGGCCAACAGCGAAGCAAGTAACACTAGCGATGAAGCTAGTGGCAATAGCACATGCGAGTTTCAGTTTTGGGGAGTATGCCACACTACTGGGGAAATTGCCACGCACCGCGGCAGGCTTGCCGATGAGTACAGGGCGCCACGGATCACTCTCAAGTATTCGGAACAAGGAGACTGTCGATGAACCGGCGTTGACGGTGAAGAGAAGATTACCGGAGGTGACAATGGCGTCTTACGAGAGGAGTGAATCTGTGTAGCACAGTTGTTCATTAGAAATAGATTAAAATCGTCACCAAATTCTATATGGAATCTATTGTCCAGAAGAATTCCCTTGCTGTTGACCGCATAGTGCCCCTTTCCGCCAGTTGGAGCTCGTATGGAACTGGAGATCTTCCCGTCGGCTGACACCTTAAGCGAGACGATAGATGAGCCGGCAGCATTGTTGTCAAGGATATAAAGCGCCTTTTTGCTGCCCTGAGAGCTGGGGAGCAGAGTCGCCTCCGTAACAAGGGCAAGAGACGAAGCGAGAACCCTGTTGAAACGCATGGTAATAGATTGCGGGTAATGATTAAAGAAGTAGCGGGACGTAATTGTCAAGAACTCTTATCAGTGATGTACAAAAGTTGCGATACGACAACATTCCTTCAAATTATTCAAATTATTATATTGTTCTGAACTTATGCCCGTCAATAACCCCACCGTGCCCCTGCAATTAATTACAGGGATGTTCGGTTGGCTGGTCGGCACAATAGATAATTCATGATTCCACATAAATCTTACCGCATGTATTGACTGTGGATAGACGGCAACAATGGCAAACATGCACAATAGCAATCCGCACGTTCAACAGGCAACCTTATTTGCTAGCTTCTCCAATCAAACTATCCTACTGAATGCCCCTGAAAATGATTCCAAACCAACAGGGGTACGAAGACAGGCACAGTGGTTCACCTCATAGCAAAAGGTCGTCTGATTTCCAAAACAAGAAATACCAGTTCGTAAATGTTTAAAAGCTGAATTGAGGTATTTGCTCCTATTCTAGAGTACTTCCGCCAAAATACTTCTCTGCAGCGTGATGAACGTGACATTCGTGACTTGGTTTATTATGCATTTCAAAATACTACTATAGACAATACAATCGTACTCACTCCTCTCGTTTTATCTTTTTAGAATGATATATCATTTTATCCCTAGGAACTTGTCAATATGCATATTTACCTATCTGGAGACCAACTACTCTGCTTTCTTGCACAATGAACTCGAGGACCCTAGAGACGTGTCATAAGATACACGTTCTATTAGCACAGATACACGACTATTGGAAGACTAGAAGAGAAAATATTATGAGACCATCAGTTCTAATCTGGTAGAAGAGTAAACTGTTGTAAACCCATATGTGACGCATGCGGATCAAGTGGGAAGAACTTGCAGCAAGACTTGCAGCAAGACTTCCCTTTGGGGGGATAGACGCCGTTTGTACAGTTCGTCTGTACTAGAACGAGCAGATGAAGACAATGACGTCCATGGTTAGTTTTCATGTATTTTATCCGCGTGAAATATTTTATATGCGTATCACGGCATGACAGTGGACAGGTCCATTGGTGTTCGGAGGTATTGAACGTCATGCTGACACCGAAGAAAAAACGTGGCTTCTCGTCATTTTGCCCACAGGAATTGTGATGGTAGATTACAGCTACATAGTCTTTTTGTCTTATCTGTGGAGTCTTGACATCCAGTCTCTGCTACTCACTCATACGAAGCTCATCAACGCAGCCCTTGAACCCCAAGGCCATGACCAGTATTGACCCATCCTGTTTTGTAGGTTCGACGAAGGAAAGGGAAGAGTTATCAGGCTTTAAATATAATAATGTCATTTCATGTTGATATTGCATTATCTTATGCAAATTTATCTTCACCTGAAGATCTGGATGCTACATCTGCAGCACATTCACCATGCTTTCTTGGACGGCTCATAGCTATGTCCTGATACCATGAGGACCTTTTCCTAACAGATAAAAATACAGCAAACATTTGCCCAAATACTAAATCGGCGATTTCACCTACGTGAGACACGTAATACGGATATTCTGAGATATTAAACATCTGCAATGCCATAGACCCTGAATTGTATATTCCTCTATTTCAAGTCCTTGGATACTAAGAAGTCCTATTAGAGCTCACGTTAATGTGAACTGGTCAGATTTCTTTCAAGTGAGTTACTTCGCATTAATCTAGGTGTAAAGATCTCTCACCAAGTATATTGACGGCTATCTAACTGAATACTATGAGAATTCTGAAGACGAGAATGAACGGGAAGACAATATGAATGCGAAAAGAAAAATCCTCATTAGCAATCAGCTTGTCTGCTCAGTCAGTTACGGTTAAGCAACAGACACTTGGACTTTCTCCGGCACGACATTGGCCACGTTGGATTTATCCTCAGTAGCATTGGCACTGCTCAACTTCTCTTTCTCCAGTCTAGCAGCCCGCTCAGATAGCGTCTCGCTTTTCGGGTCATAGAATGGGCGCTCACCGTAGATAGCGGTTCGCTTACCCTCTCGCGTGGTCACGTCATAGCCGCCAGGAATAGCCTTGTGCACAACATTCCTGTTATCCCAGAAAGCAACAGAACCGGCAGTCCACTTCCATCGTACGCTGAGATCATCAGCATTTAGAAGGTGCTCGCGAAGAAAAGATAGCAAGTATCTTGATTCAAAATCGTGAAGTTCCTCTATGCGATCAATGAAAGTAGGATTATAGTTGAGCGACTTTAGTCCGGTTACGGGATGAGTTCGGACCTTGATTGGGTTAGTGATGTGAATCACGGTCTCGGTTTACACAAAGGTATCGTACCAAAGGATGAGCGGTAGCGATAGGGGCTCTTAGAGGACGTCCACCTCCATTCACGGCATTTGAATAAGCTTTCTACACTTCTGTAAGCCATTGATATTCATTAAACTTCCGTAAAAATGAATTTACTTACAGCCGATGTGTGGACCCCATGCAAGCCTTCCAGGGCTTTTTGAAAAGAAGGGCTCAGCGTGTCCAACAGAGCTGTTTGGCTAGCGAAGATGGTATCCCCACCAGAGGGAGGGGTCTTGACTAGGCGAAGTTGGGTGTATGACGGCGGGTTGATTTCATAAGAATGGTCTCCATGATATTCAGAAGGGTATGCTCCATGAGCTCGAATGTTTCTAGAGAGTCTAAGCAAGGATCGTAACAGAAAGGGGCAAAGTCGTTACCCGCCACGCCCAATGATAGTTGTGTGCCTTGGATCCTCCTGATTGGGGTCCCTGTCTTGCTAGAAGATTTCATCTCAGAATTATTGATTATATATTGAAGGGCATCATTTGAAAACTTACGGTACCATAGTAGTTCGCAAACGCATGCTGCTGCTCAAGCGTAATGTCCTGATCGCGGAAGAATACAACACCGCGCTGTAAAGTTAAGCAATAACTTATCAACACGCAGGTAGATAACACATTTCCGACATACCTCAGCTACAAGAAGTGCTAGCTCGTCCTTTTGCTGATCGGTGAGCTCTGAGAGCTGAATACCTTTGAGCTCGGTTCCAATCCATGGAGTCAGCTCTTCGACAGCCTTGGCCTGTGAGAGCAATGACTTTTTTTCTGGATCGGCATAAAGGGCACGGTCCTTAGCAGGGATAATCTCTTCCAGTGGAGGGTCGGGCGGGTTATAAGCCAGGACTGCTGGTGAAATCAAGTTTTTGACAACTGGAGGGGGACTCATGGTGAAGATGCAGGATAAATGTTGTAAGTGACAATCAGAGATGTTCTAATGCAATAGCAATATTGTGACTCAATGAAGGTAAGAAGCGATACTTACTGCCTTTAGATATTGTAAATACGTACGACGTAGGCTTATCTTTATGCGAGGCTCCGTTACGACTTTGCTACTTATATTTCCTCTTTTGATCGCTTGCAGGAGGCGTTCCCAGCTGCAGTATCCACTTTCATCCCCACGTTGTGACTATGTAATATATCAGAATGTCGCCATGCTGTGAGATATGGCGACAAAATGGGCTTAAGAACACCATGCAATTTCCACTTGATATCGAATTTATAAGCATATAGTTTAGTGTGGTCAGCACTCTCGGCGATGTTGCACGTGGGGCAAGCCGTGATTTGCGTGACTTCATGGAGTTCTGTGGAGGATAATTGATTAACCGACGTCGGTCATCGGGTCTTGCGAAGTAATTATTGGAGTTTACTCGCGATATTACTTATTAGCACTTCAAGAACTCCGAGATCGGATGTCGATGAATATTGTTCTCAAAGGAAAAGGGAACACAGCGCCGGACGCCGGTAATGGAGCAGTCACTCTTGACAGATGAAGATGCTGATGGAAGTAATGAGCCACCACAGTAAACAAGAAGAGAGCTTACTGTAGAGAACTCTATTTTTGCCGTCGTGGCAAAAACGAAACGGTGCCGTTCATAACTCTCCTCATGGCTTAAATCCTAGCGTAGTTGACTTGATAATTTAATCATAACGGTAAGATGTAGCTACGATAGGTGCAAATAACCACACTTTTGTTTAATTGGGGATTACTGTGTTAGTGTCTCGTAGATAATTAATTAGAGGCTTGTCTCTAACTTATATGATATGGCGTCTCAACTAAGGAAGCACAATCATATTTATAGTTGATTCACGGCCTCTGTTTAACCATATATAGATATCTAGACACTTCGCCTTCCCCGAGTCTCGAAGGGAAGCAAGAGACTCAATATGACCAACACACCAAACAAGGAGGCACAGACAAATAGTGGTGCAGTTGTTTGTACATTAGCGTAGCTACCAACAAGCACGCCTAAAATACCACCAATACGATTGACAGCAACACAGAGGCCGTATCCAGTGGCTCGGTGCGCAGCGGGGAGAATTTCTGGCGTATAAGCGTAGATTGTTCCATAATAGATATTCCTATTGCCAAAATTAGTTGCAAGTCTTTATCCCCTCACGTATAAACTTACGAAGCGGCGGTAATGGCGGCAGTAACTCCCAAGTTCTGCGCTGGTGTCTTGATTTGAGTATAGCCAAACTGCAGAAGTGTAGTAATTGCGGCACCAGTGGCGAGAGTGCCACGTCGACCAAAGAACCTGGTCTCAACTAGCAAACCAGCAACAATGGGCCCAATGATGCCAGCAATTTTATTGATAGCGTAGTTCCGCCAGACCGTGTAGTTATCGTTGCTATGACCAACCTGGGCACCTCGAGACTTGAGATAGTAAGGGAGAAAGACACTGAACAGTGGCGATACCATTCCAATAACAAACCAGTTGGCAATAATGACGGTCATGGACCAAGTAAGTGACCTTGTCTCGAATAATCCTTTCAAATGCTGGCGGATACGGAAGGATGACCAAACCGACTTCTCGGTGTGGAGGATTGTTCCGTGGCTCTGAAGTTCCTCCAACGTAAGGCTAAAAGGACGGTTATACTTTGTAGAGATGTCGCTTAAGATTTTGATTGCTTCCTCGTCTCTGTTCTGGCTAATGAGCCACTTAGGAGTTTGTGGCATTTTGATGATTAGAACGCGAGTAAGAGCTAGTACGATGACCAGTGCGCCGCATGTGAAATGGAGATACCGCCAGCCCATGTTATCTTTGTAGTGGCACTCGGCGACAGTGGCGTCTGGAGCACAGCTGTAGTTACTCATAAAGGCCCAAGCCAAAAGACCCGTTGTTGTATAGCCAACTGCCCACCAAATGGACATGAAGGTAACGAGCCAAGCCCAAGGACTGGGTAGGAACTCTAAAAGGGCGGTTGCATCCATGGTATAGTTACCTCCAGCACAGGCTGAGTAGAGGGCAACTCTAGATACTGGTATTAGTACTCACTCACGAACTTGGTTGGCATGTTATTATAAGTAAGTCTTACAGAGTAGCGAAAGAGATATAGCCTGGCATGCCGCCAGCAATGAGAACAAAGACTGCACAACCAAACAGACTGGTGTTGAAGGCCAGCTTGCGACCGATGATATCGGCAGAAAAGCCCCACAAAACCGCTCCTGTTAATAAGCCAATTTGGGAGGCTAGAGCAATTCCCTTAATCTTCTTACTCGGTTGCCCATATTGTTGAGCAACTGCGGGCTGCGCAATCGCATTACACACGATAAGAAGCTTCATTTTGTCAGTGATACAGTTAGCAAAAGAAATATTTTTATTTCTGGCTTACTGAGTCGACTCCATAGCCGAATCCGTTAAGAATGAATAGCTTCCAATGGAAGGGAGTGATTCCGATTTCGTCAATAGCGTCGTTCACCAGAGACATTTTCTTTGCGAGGGCCGGATCAAAGGTAGACGCGTCGAAAACATCTTTTTTGATGTCATCTGAGCTATCCGACTTTCCATCTTGGTCCTTGAGGTCAGGGACGTCCAAGTCCTTGACGTCTGCCAAATCAGGTGTCTTGTTGTCCCCAGCAGCAGTGGCCATATTTCCAAGTCGTATATATTAATTATACTTGGCAGTATTATGGCAGCTAGGCTTTGGTACAATCCCTACTGAGCACACCGCCGCTTATATACCGAAGCATAGCAACGAATTGTTTACGCGGAGTCTAACCAATCTCCGCATAGACAATCTTTCTTATTCACTCAGACCGCCCCTCTCTTGCGTGATCGAACGCTTATCGTGCGCCACCGTTTAACCCCCCCCCCCCCTTGTATCTATCCATGGCATCACCACATGGGAGACAACACATGTAGGTGACACACGTAGGTATGGGGGTCCCATAAATATGCCCTGTCGAAGCATCTCGCACCTCATGGAGCCAAGAATGGCGTTGCCAGACGGAGGCTTAGTTTTTCCTCCACGATACACGCTGTGTCACAAAATACTATTGGATTATAACTCTATTGAAAACCCGAAGTGGATTTTATTTATTTTAACGTCATGTTTCATCTGTCTTAGTATGGGCCTAGAGAATCTACGCAATTCTAGACTTTGCTCATGTTCAGCTGGTTATGACGGCAACCTAAGCGAGCCTCTGAGCTGAACCCGACAGCCAGTCATGAGTAAGCGGGTGAACAATGCGAATAATACATTATCCCACGTGGTATTCTTCAAGTACACCGGAGGGATAGGATACGTACGTATTCAGTGCCAGAATTGTCAAATGTAATTCCCTTGCTGTTGTGGTGCCTGCCCAATTGCTCTTGAACAACTGTCCTCCTTGTTATGAACATGGCGCCCCAATCGTTCTAGCGTGAAGAGTAAGTAGTCTGCTAAAACCAACTTCAACAAAATAGCAACAAGTGAAAGGTAATTAAGACTGATATAATTTTACTATCATTAACATAGTCTTAGTGCATTTGTATCTTAGGATTATAGGCAGGTCAAAAGACGTTACGACAAAGAAAATATGGTTTTAGTTTCGTGGAAGACGGGTGGCACAAGCCGTGACATCCTAACTAAGCATTCCATGTCACATCGGCGCTCCATCCGAAATGAAATGTTGCATTGAAGCTGGCGGAGGTGGCTTCTGGCCAAGTGGGGGGAAAGGAGAGATAAATTGGGAATGAATAACGGCAATGGGACAGCACAAAGGAGATCTTATGGCTTTGTTGGGAATAGGCATATAAGAGCGCGTGGTCCTCGAAGCCAATACAGGGCTGTTGAGGGTGTGACAACCATATTTCCCATTCAAACGGCTAGTGCACGTAATTCATCTATAGAACATTTTCAGTGCGCACCATGATTTGGTATCCCGCCAACTTAATTGGTTATGATGCTGTTCGGTCCATCCTCAAGTGGTGGTGGCGGCATTCACACCGTAAACCTGGCGAATAGTAACTTTTCCTGCTCCCCCCCCATACATCACTTTGAGTAGTGAATTACTTTATTTCCAGTTAAGATAATATTTTATGATATATTAATTCGTCGTCATGTCTTTTTATTAGTGCACATTATTTGATATGTGCTGCTGCTTTATTTTTATCTGATGTGTTGTTTGTGAGAGCAGTAACTGCAATGTATATTGAGCTCACTTCCCATGGAGGCGCTTAGGGCTACAGCCATGCAATCTGGGATTACAAGTGCTCACGAGTGTGAATATATTCGGTTTGAATTGAAAGTAAGTTATATGATTTAAATATCCTCATTTACGAAACCTTCTCTTTTTCGAAGCCCTCCTACCATCTAGGCCCGACTGTTGTGCGTTAGCGGCGGGCTCGTCCCACTCGGACTCAACCTCCCCATCGTTGCTTCGTTCACTGCATGCCGAGTACAAACCGGGAGACTATAAGTTTATCAGTATGCCTCATTGGTAAGCCTAGGATGGCGTGGAAGATTCTTTCACCTGTGCAAAACTGGATTGCTGACTTTCTGTAAAGGACCAATTTGGGCCGTCTCGCTTTACAGACTCAGGAGGTGATCTCAGTCGTTTTTGAGAACTACCCCTAGTTCTAGGGACGGGAGCCCACCGGCGGCCGGGCTGTCGACGACCGCTGTCTGGAGTGATAGGGTCATGAGAATACGTGCAGTTCTTGACGATGAGCTCCTCATCTGCTAGAGAATCATACTCCCAGGAGATCTCATGATGATTACCAGCTAGAATATGAAGGAACCATATAGCGAGGTTGAATGTCAAACCAGTGCCGCCATTATCAGTTCCGTTGCTGCTAGCCTCCCGAGAATCCCAGGGGATAGAAATGTACTCCATCAAGCCATTGGTTCGAATCAGTTTATCGAGCTGTCTGGAGCTTCGATCTCTCTCGCCCGCTATGTCAAGTCAGAGCCGGAAGAACACATCAGAAGGAACAAACGTACTCTTGTCTTCATCTTGGAGCCCGATCCTAAAAATAAAGGCTTCTTTAGTTGTCAAGATGCACCCATACCGGCATTCGTATGCAGCACAGTACGTGTATACTTGTCGGATTGGCATTGCCCACCTGTGCCTGGAGCCGCTTTCGTGCCATTCGCCGTTTTCATCAATGAGTTCTCTTATTGTTTCTTCACTATTCCATTTATTGGCAGGCTTATAATCCTTGGGCAGTCTCTCGATAGCGCTGGACAGACAATCGCGGCCGTGCGCTCGACAAACCAAAATAGCACCTCCGTCTGGGTTGATTCGAACGCTGTCCGTCCTTCGGCGTCGACGTGGAGTAGATGAGAACGAGGATCTTAGCGAAGAAACTCGCTCTGTTTTCGTATTCTCGCCAGGGACGAGACTCTCTCCCCACACGTATTCTTTCTTTCCCGCCCCGGGAGTCCACAAGCAGGCTGGGAATATGTCTCGAACTGCGAATAGCGCTTTTTGCACAATAATATGACTCCACTGGGTTAATATATGTACAGTTGTAGGTTCCGATTGATCCTTGACCTCTGCATCAGGTTTGAGATCATCAAGGTTGTAGATTGTGCACCTCCTTTGCTGCGCGGCTTGGATTAGCGTTTCCCCGTAAATAGCCTTGAGAGTATTCATGTTGAATTCTTTCCATGGCCTGAGCTTCTTCGGGAACAGGTAGTGCTTATTTGATGTTAGCCCATAGCTGTCTGGTTTTTCATACTGGATGTCGGGATTATCAGCCCTCAGAGAGTCCAGAATGGACATTGAAGCCATCATTTTAGCGACCATTGAGTCAAGTTTGAGATGAAGTGACTTGGAAACAGGACAGGGGGAGCCAGCATTATACCAATAATGAAATGACAAACCCAGACGCTCTTGTCTCGCCCTCTTGGCCCCCAAGATGAAGGAGACATACCGTTGGCCGGTTCACTTGATTGCTGTTCTCGCGGCGGCAAGGTACATGAGCTGAATGTGCTGTTGCATCAACACCCGTAGAGCGTGCAACCCCTTTGCGCGTTGGACCAGTGGCTATTGGGCCTGGGACCCCCGCCTCCTGCCACACCATGGCCCTCTTGCAGATGGGACGGGAGATAAGTGTGGTATCCTAGGGCCATATATCGCCGATGCTCCCGCGGATAGCGCCATAAAGAATTATTGTCTCAGCGTATGCGCGTGCTACCCATTGGGTATAAAGGGTGCTGGCCAACAGCATAAAATGGTGGGCGGACAGGTCGCGCGCGACCGTCCGTCTTGACGGCGGCATATCTGTCCTCCCTCGCCAGTCAACATGTCCAAGCGGCGTCGCACCAAGCGGCCAAAGTCGGACTATCTTCTACCACCATTACCTCCATGTCAAGGTCCGAAGTTGGACGCCTTTCCCAACCACAGATCAGCCATTGAGTGGCTCGAGAGGTTGGACCAAGCTGACCAACAGCAGTCGTCCCAGCAAGGTGGCGAGGGTTTTGTATACAAGGTCAAAATCGAAGGCCAGCTGTACGCGCTCAAAGTAGTAAGCAGGTGGCCATGACTTTATTGAGCGACGATAACTGGCTGAATATTTGGCGCCTAGTTCAAGTTCTTCAATCCCGAGGATACTCAATTCTATTGGGGGCCAATTCTCGACGAAATACCCAACCCCATCGAAACAGTCGCCTGCCATACAGACCCATTCTTCGCCGAGTGTCGTGCGTATGGGAAGATTAAAGAATCCCGGGATGCAGGGCATCTAAAACGACAACCTGAAATACCTTGCTATGGATACCTTCTCCTGCGAGGTAAAGACCGCGAAAAATTACAACGAGACGGCATAGACCTTGAAGAGGATTGTCTTGACGAGGACAGGGAGCCGTGGGAACCCGAGTCGACTGAAATACCACGCCCCATCCGAGCAATAGTTAAGAAGCTCGCATCGAACGATTCCGGTGTTACGAAGAGCAAGCTGCGAACCATCGTAGCTGATATCAAGGCGTTAAATAGGTTGGGGATTTATAATATGGACATTCGCGAGGACAACTTTAAAGACGGAAAGCTGGTTGATTTTGGTTCTGCTCGGACCGAGCCACATTGCTACTTGCATTCTGCCGACAAAAAAGAAGCAACAGAGACGCGAGGAGGAGATTTGGTAATGTTTGACGATATGGTTTCCGTAACGGGCATCTTGACTAAGGTGAGGGCTTCCCCGCGAAGGCCGAACGCTAGCTACAAGACTAAGCTTAGGTCCAGTGTAAATAAGGGCAGTGGTTCTTCTTTTGTCTCTCTGTAGTTAGTTGCCGTTATATTTAATGTGGATAAATGGGCCAGCTGCGGTGCAGATGTGTATTGAATATCTAACGTATCCTGTCCCTCAAAATGCTATGCCACGTGTAGTCGCCATCTGAGATACTACAGCCGTCCGGTCCGTATGACTACCATCAATTTTACTGAATGAGGGTTTGTGTTTGTTGCTTGTTAAGTGGAGATATGTGATATCTGGGTAGGCAATGAACGGCACTTTACTTTGGCCAGACCACTCAACATATGTTGGTAGGACTACTGCCCTAGCTAGTTGAAGACAAGACTAGGTGTTGCCAGCAAAAAGCTGACGGGGACCAGTAAGCACCAGGACCAAGGTGAACATTGGCTGTGTCCACAGTGGCACCAATCGTTGCTATATCGAATACATCGCCTTCGAGCCTAATTTCGTCTCATATGACAGGCTCAGTCTTTGGCGCTTTGGCGCCTGCATAAGCCTAGCATGTCTAACTGATGTTGCTATTGTTCTGAGTGCCCAACACAAGACTTGGGTCAAAATGCGACTTGAACAAGGCAATGATAGGATAGCACAACAGTTTTTGGGCCTACATGTCGCTAACAGGACAATAGTGCATTCTGCTTATGCACTAAATTGCCGCGCGATGATCATCAGCCGGCTCCAAGATACTCGGCACAAACTGGCTACTCTAGAGAAGTCCAAGGTATCTTGACAGGGAATCAGTGTTCTGTTTAGATATAACAGCCCCACAGCCATCTTCAATGTCGCCAGATTTTGCGTGGGCCCATGTTCATGTAACTGTGATAACTCAAGCATTGACCTCAATACATTAGGAATACTCATACTCGTTCGGAAAACGCCTCAATTACAGTTAAGATTAGAAAGGGTTTACTACAACCCTTCGTTCGTAATCCGGAATGTCCTTTGTAGTGATTATCGTAGTGCTTGGCTGAGGAATTCCTTTGTTTCGTATTTTGGGTTCGGCTACAGCGACATGGAAGTTGCACCGGCGACTGAAGACGTTCATCTGCTGGCAACTACAGCGGGAGCCCCCCTGGTGATGTGGTTCTTCGGGGGGACTAACACAGCTAAATGTGATGACGCAGAACTAAATGGAACGTTGGAAGAACCCCCGTCCAACTATTCACCTTGATTTGCGCCAGATTCAAGTGTCTGGATGTAGGTCTAGATGCGATATCATTAACAGCTTTCACATTATTTAGTCCCATCGATCAGGAAGAATAAATAGCCTTTCAGTTAGAATATTCACATTTATGGGGGTAGGAAACAATTCTTCAAGTAAACTGATCCTCTGTTTAGACATGCGAGATGGCCATCGAAAGTTGGGCGTTCAGGTATCGGTCGAGTATTAGCGGCCAGATACGTCCTCGGATGGCAGACTTGTCACGATACCAGGCTATCGGGCATGTAAATTGTACACGGCTTAAATATATCCCCTCATACCAAATCTCAAATTGTTGTTCATGGTCTTTATTAGCCTATGTGCCACTTCTAGACCTGACTTCCATTCGCATCACTTCCTAGGTTGACGACCCCTGAATGTCGGTAGCAAGTTTCCTACTCACCACAAATGGCAATAATACCCGGTCAGATATTTATCCTGAAATAGTGAGCGTTTTCTTTCCTCGTAATCGAGATTACATTCTGTTCAACAAATTCTGTGGTTTCCGCTGAAAAACGGAGCTCATAACGTCAGTCCAGTCTCCGCCGTCGCCAGCGTCCTCGAACTTGTTCAGCACGGGTACGTCACTCACCCCGTTCAGAAAAATATTCACCGGATATGCATCTCTAGGTCGGAATACCAACATATTAAAACCCATTCATGCTAGGAATGAGCCGTACGCGATGTAGAAGGCCGCATTCCACGGGGAGCAAACCTCCGTTCGTACGGCCTATTCTGCTACAAGAAATACCGACCCTGCGAGTACTGTCGACCAGAAAGGAGTGATATATATCCAATGGTGGTTAGGTGGCAAGCATGTGGCATAGATAGCGCGCCACAGTGCTTGAGTTGTTCAACGTTGAAGCTTGCATTAGCGGGTTGTAGCTTATGTATAATTCTCTAGGAGAGGTATGCGTGATGCGGGGTGAGCAGTGCCTGTAATGCGTGAAATTCAGTTCCGGAGAAAGAGAGGATAATCACGGCAACCCTTCCACCTTCTCGCCATGCCTCTCATACTAGACGACGATGACCCTCGCCCCATCCACCCATCCCGCGCTGTGCCTCCTAGCCGCGACATTTTGATGTCTACCATTGAAGGTGGCCGCATAACTAAATATGTTTCAGTACCGCTTGCTTTCACAATCACTCAAATTCGCCATGCGGAACTCCTCTGTCTCTTTGCCACCTTCTCCAATGGGAGGACATGGCTGTCCATGAGGTTAGCAGAAGACAGGTCAATTCTCAAGCGGCTCTTCTTGATGCCGGCAGACGTTGAAGACCCTGAGGATGATATCCATCAGGAAAAGCTAGAGCGAGCGGAGGATTACGAGGTTATGAGCCCTGAGGAGCTAAATGCCATCCTCAGCGTTAGCCCAAGGTTGGATGACCTTGAATTCAGACAGAGACAGCTGCAACTTGACCGACCGCTTGCATTGCCACCGGAGTGGATGGTTACAAGACGCCTTCAGAAGGGATGGATACTCGATGAGCCGCCGGGTGAGACAGAGGTGATGCCATTGCCTCTTGTGCGGAGTGACATGGGAGATGTGTTTAGGGAGATGTCCGAGGCACGCTTGAGTGGAATCGAGATTCCTAGCGATCATCAATTCATCGATGACAGTAACGCTTCTACATATGCTTCACATTTGGATAGTGAATCCTCCGTGGGAGTATATACGCCCACTTCAGGCGCCTCAGTAACCGATCCATATGAGGACAGTGATGCACGCCAGATATTGACTGGCTACACAGACGTTGAAAGCAGTTTATCTTTCGGAGTTTACACACCCAGTGAACAAACTACTGTGACTGAGACAGATGGAAGTGATCGGTCAATGACGATGGCACAGCGCACGCCAAGTGACAGCGACTCGCAAAGTGAAGCCTTCTATAGTGTCACGGAGATCTAGATATGTAATGAGGAAAAGAAATTTGCGTTTCGGAAGCAGGCATTGAGTTTGTCCTGCATCTATCTCGCAATGCTGAATGTCCGATGGTGGTCCGAGGCCAATGGATCCATGGCCCGCAAACTGCTATAGATTTTGTGAGCTTTCTGCATATATTGTAAACGTTGTCTAGAACTACTGCGGCTCCATAAAAACGTGTCGCAAAAGCAATATCAGTTGTGAAGGATGAAGAATCGCTTCCCTGCAAAATCAGCTAATGAAGGAGGCAGATTTCGAAAGCCACGACGTCTGACACAAGTTTCTCCCAGCAAGGCGTGGGGAGATCTATAGCCGCCTTCGCCGCGTGACGAATCGATTCTAGGAGCGCCGGCTAACTGCTGACTAGGCGGCTGGACCAAAAGGCCCTGTAGCTTCTCTTCGGATGTCGAAGGTGCTGCTGCCATCATTCCTGGGCATCCGACACGTCCACCGAGTCGCTTCTTTTCCATTGCCTCTGTGATGCCCCTGTCGTTCAGTTTCCAAATATGCATGAACGGCCGTGGAGAAGGCATTTATTACAAGGACCATCATAGATGCAACAAGCTGTCTTGAGAGTTCGACAGAAACTGCATGGACGTTGCCCCTTGCTCATATACTGGCGACTTCCATTCAGCATATACGGCCTTGGTTCCGACATCCTTGAAATCACGGCTACAATAATAACAACAACAACAACAACAACTTGTGATTGGGAATGACTTTTGGCCAGCCAGCTCTCGACACTTACAATTGGTTCCATCACATTGTTTCAAATAGCACCAAACCCCTGGTGTGTACCCTAGCTAGCAACAACACTCGAAATGTTAATACGACTCTATACAGTGCATCACGGCAAAAGCGGTCTATGTTCTGGACCTGACAATACGACTCTTCCTGGTCTTAAATAACAATTAATTTCAAGTACGATGGTTTCTAATTTGCGTATAGTTGACCAGCGATGGTATGAAAACAATATCTACTACTAAACCAAGGTGATTCCGAGCTCTATATGCCATGCCCCGTAGCTGGCACCATTCTATACTCCACACCATCTCTAACAAACCACCTTCACGGGTCCTCCATTGCCGTGAGCACCAGTGATTGCGTCCGTGCCAAGGTCATTACAGGCTAAGCCATTGTCTCCCTTTTTGAAAGGCCCAATCCGGGTAATAGTGTTTCCGGAGCAACTCGGATCACCAAAGTCGTATACCTCGACAAAGCATGCATCGTTGTCCTCGATATTAACGCTTCTAATTTGAAATGTATTATAGGGCTGCGTGGAGACAGCAGTGCAGCCTGAAGCCCCGAGAAATCCACCCTTTATCACGGTCGTATCCTGAGTGCCTTCACCACTCTTGCAGAAAGTCGCAATATCGGCCGTACTGAAAGCCTGCACAAGTGCCAAGCTAGCAGCAAGAGTGAAAAGGGTGGACTACCAAGGTTATTCTATAATGCAACCGAAAAGTTGACGGAGGAAATAATACCTTGAAATTTGCCATTGAAACGGCTGATATGTAAGGATTATGTCGAGGTCAGTTGGCACGTAGATTGTTGTCAGGGCGTGATTTGGAGGAGGATAGAACATGCCATGATGCAGAGGACTGATGCATATTTATACTTGGTCGCATTTAGGGTCATTGTTTTGCCCTGCGCATTTTACTATGCATGCTGACTTCTATCAAGTGAAACATGTAACAGACCCTGGTCATACCTGCGCCATATGCATGCATACTCTAATCAGTAGTCAGAACAGTCAGGGCATCAATGCATGAAACGTCATTGGCTTACCAGCGTTAAGATTAAAATCCAATAATTCTTCCGCCCATATTTCTGCGGGGATTCATTGGTGGAACCAAGTTGCATGAGTGCTTTGCCACGCGAGCATTTAGATGGACATGGGATGCACATTAAGCGAAACTGGACTTCATCCCATGACGAATGGCGGGATATTCACGTTTGTGCTGCTTCAGCCATTAAGCGCGTTCCATCAGTGAGTTCAAACGACCTCCAGTGTCATTTAGACCTCTAGTGTCAGTGTGTTGGGGCATTCTAATGTTGCATTCATAGCCTCAGCTTATACTAAATAGTCCACACCATGCTGCTAAACGCTGTTTTTATTGATGCCAAGTCATTAGTTTCAAGATGAAGACTCTTATTTAGATGCTTTATACTAGTTCATTAAATACAAAGCCGACACTCATGGCACCAACACATCGCACATTCAGGAGGCAGCCCTCATTAAGTAACTTCTACGTGTAGTTATCATTACTATATAAAGCTAAGCCTTGGTCAATCACACTCAAAGTACGCCTTAGAAACAAGCAATCACTCTTTGGGCAAATTGTATTGCATCTAGAAATGATGGTGGATGAAGCTACACCGTTGCCTGGGCCACATCTACCATAAGATGCCCTATTTTCTTGCTCCGGTTTTCATCTCTTCCACGACGACTCTCAACTGCCGAAAGTTCATTCTGAAGCCCATTTTTAATCTGTAAGACTATCTGGCCCTCCCTTCCCCTTCATTTCCTTCTGCGGTGGAAAGAAGATAATGACCTAAACTCCACCCTGGAAGTTACCTGCAGTTAATCTTGTACGAGCTGACCTTGTTCTTGGCCTTGGACGAAAAGGCAGGCAGACTCCAAGAGGCGTAGTTGCTATCTGCTAGCGGTTGGCCCGAACAGTCGCCAGAGTCGTAGAGTCTAACCCTGCATGACGTGAAGCCGTTGGAATGATCCCATTTCATGCTCTCCGCCTTGTTGGAATTCTGGCCCAAGTTCTTGCAGGGCTGTGACAGAGTGCCCTGGCGGGAGTGGATGAGGTCCCTATACCTCTCGTAGTTGTAGAGCTTGAGAGACCAAGCATCAGTAAAGGGGAGGGCGACTACAAGAGCCGAGGTCAAGTAGGTGAGCTTCATTTTGACTTATGTATAGAACAGTGAGATATACGTATTAAAATAATTGTGTGCGAGAGAGTTTTATAAACATAGCAGTGATAATTTGTTGGATACGGAAGATTGCTTGAGGGTCGTGAATGGAATCTTCTCTGGGAGTATGGACTACTATTTATACTTTCCGCAAATCTTCCCTTATGTACAGTCTGAAGCACTCTGTTATACACTGCCAAGGCTACGGTCATCTCAAGAACGACGTTCAGCGACCACAATGGAAGGCTTGGTAAAGTTGGAGCTGAACTTGAAATGCGAGATGTATATTATTGGCACATTCATGACTGAAACTTGCCGTTGGGCGGCCCAAAGACCATCCGTTAATTTATGCATGATGAGTGAGTTTAGCACATTAGTTTTGAGAGTAATGAGAAATCTTGCCGCAGACTCATTGACAAGGCTCGCACTATCACAAAAGCACGCCTGAAAGGGGCCGGCGTAAAATACAGAATTAATTGCTTCCCTGACGTAGGAGGATTACGCGTCTGTAATCAACAGGTCAATCACGAGGCTATCGGAAGATGAAGCATTGCCAGTAGATCTGGGGCATCTGTCAAGTCAAACAATACCAGGAAGCCGATGGCTCGTAGTAGGGCGAATTATTCCACAGTACAGACAGGGGGACAATCGCGGATTTACGACAGCAATGCGCAATGTAATTGCAACAGGGTGCTTACCAGATACGAAATACGGCACTACTCTGCAACCTTTAAACAAGCATAGACGGCGATCGGAAGCGGCGGGCGAGTGGCGCTATTCAGGGTAGGACTTCAAGGCTATGCTGAGCTTATTTAAGCCCTACAGACTTGGCTACACATATCATTGGCCCGGGGGTTTGAAGCATCACACCACGTTTGAAGTAACAAGCGGCATTGTCCCACACTTACCATAGCCAAGGCATGCTGGGTTTGGGGGCTTGGGATTGTGCTCGCAGGCTGCACCTTGCCAATTCTTATATGACGGGTCGTCGCTCGCTCGGATGAGTGAGCCAAGACGCGACGCTCAGACCGAGATTCCGGCCTGCGTAATGAGCAGGATCTATCTTGCAAACAAGACTCTCCTACAAATGAGAGATACCCAATACACACACCGTGGCTCTGCTAGACCCTACCAGCACTTCTTTGACAGCAACAACGCAGGCATCGGATTAACGGGAGGGCTGTGTTCGTCATCCTCAAGAGCCATTTCTATTTGCAGACGTGCGGGGTGGGCAGCCTCTTCAGTCCGAGCGAGGCATTCAGCGCCATCTCCGCAATTAACGAGGCCGAGTTCCGTTGCGCCAGCTACGTAACTAGGTGAGAGTCGTTTGGAGACTGAGCTGTTGATTGTATCATGGTGTCCGGCTGCACTCTAGTCGTCCAAATGCCTGTGATGAGCAACTCACGGCTTGTCCTAAAAGCTGTCACACTTGTGAACTGGGGCAATGGCAGCTTCGAATCTCGAGGAGAAGCTTGCTACACTCCAAATACCATAGCCAACAGCATCATAGGCATTGCCCAGCTAGAACTAAAGTAGGCTGATGGTAAGTTTTGTGGCGTGAGCAATTGTTGCCACTTACCAGTCTGTTCTGTGACTCTTGTCTTTGCGCAGAAATCACCATCATTCCCTCCCACCACAGTCAGCTCCAAATCACATTATTGATTGAGCCAAGCATGCCAAGGGTGTGAAAAGCTGACCACCTAGATGCTTCATGTCACCCCCCAACATCTGCGCCGAGGACATAGCTGTATTTCAAATACGATGAATATGTGGACACACGCCCGATTACCGTCATTATCATTCCAACTTCCTTTGCGACCTACAACGGCAAAGGAAGCCTTTTACTGGACCCAACCTCTCGCCGTTCCGCTGCGTCATGACCTGTTTGCTCTGTCAATGTTCGTCATGCTTGCCCTCTCCTCATTTTCCCCCACTGCCACTGTTTACAGAATTCTCATGTGAATATGCATGACAATGTGGCTTGCATGCATGTAAATGATCTTCAACGAGCTGGACATCCCGCAGTATAGACCGCAAGGCTGCGCACTGTTGAATTCGGATAATGCCTCATTGGGTGGCCTTGAATCTTTAAAACGTCCACTTGGCTGTAACCTAGGAAATTGCTGACCCCAAGGGCTTGCATGAGGCGGGATTGAATACATCCAACGGGCTTACAATGAGGGCACCACGGATGAAACGTTGTTCACTGGAAAATGGTCGGAGTGATTCCCCAGTGTCCACGGATGCTACAGTTACTGTACTCCGCCGTCGAAATAGACATCGATATCTATGCGCAGCAGTTCTCCCTCTACACCAGATGTTGCGATTGATTGCAATTTCCATCACATGAGCAATCATTGCGAGTAATATGTAAAGTCTGCTATGCCTCCCATTGTTGTGAACCCGGTGGTTACCGAAGCGGGGACATGTGCCTCTATAATGCTTCTAAAAATCGTATTATACTCCCAGAGCTTAGCACGGGATTTAAGAGAGGTGCTACAGGCACGGCACGTTATTGTAAATGGGTTGCATCTGGAAATAGAGTCCGTATCTGCGGTGCATGTATCTCAATGCGTTCCTTGCGCCTGCCTATCAGGCCACTCAGATAATAGTACGGTGAGAGCATTCGAATCGGTGCAATATGTCCACTACGCATATTGGAACGCAGAAAAGAAATACTTGAAAGCCTGCAATCTTAGTGCAGCTTGCCTGTTTGTCTATACGACCAGAATATAGGTCACCAATGTAACGGACCATCGACCGTAACGCCAACAGGGCAAAAGATTAGGCCAATAATCACATTTCTAGCAATTATTATGATGGTACCAGCTATTATATAGGATCAATTGTGCTAGACCGTAACAACCAACACAATCAATGCCAACTGCCACATGGCCACAGCCTGCAATTGATGGTGGAGTGTATTGAATACGTTTAACCACTTCATCAACTTATCTAGTAAAGGGGGTTTGCAAAAAAAAAAAAAAAAAAACAGTGGTATCTTTGTTCCTGTATTTGCCGATATATCTAACCTGATCTGTTTCGGGGGGAGCGCTCGTAAATTGTCGCGGCCCACAGCCCTCAGATAAAACGTAGGTCTGACGTGATAAAACGGGAACCAAAGGGTGTTTTGTTCCCCCTCAAAACTTGCTAAATAGAAAGGACAATGGAAATTTTGTCCTTGGATGATGATTCTGATGGATCAGACGGAGGCGGAACGTGATTAATAGTGCACGATGAGTTGAGGCTCAGCAGCTGAGTGCCTAGGAAAACACCTTGGAGGCGTCCGAATGCCCTCAGTCGCGGGTCAGCCTGTGAACATCAGTGGACATCGGTGTTCTTTCAGTGGTCAGCTAGAATGGCCTGCTTTGAGATGGAGCCTCTGTTGCCTGAAACGAACCATCTGATCCAAAATGCCGTTGCAGCTCCCTAAAAGACGGAGCTGCCACCGTCGACCATCTATACCAATCATGCTTTTCCACATCACCGTTTTGAATGGCTCAACAAAGCCTAAGCATACTCCTGAGTCGTCATAATGTCCATGACCAACTCGCGGACAGAAACTTACGGGAGATTATCCAGCACACCATTCCGGAGTCTCTTGAGCAAGTGCTTCTATCATGCAAGCAACTGCACGCTGTAGGCACAGTGTCTCTACAACAACACAACCGTTGGCCAAAGTCGTTTGCCAAGTTCTCGTATAATATACGAGTGCGAGATTCGGGGCAATGACGAATCAAATACTACTAAGGAAGATGCACACGACGCAGGCCGCACTCGCGATGACCGCGATATTCGGAACCCTGTTGAGCGGCTGCAGTTTTTTGCCGTGCATCCTCTGGCAGCTCGCTACATTCGCATAGTAGACTTGACATGCGACAGCCTCACTGACCAGGAGCTGGAAAATGTAACAGATCCGCTTCACCTTATGTATGGTGACAAAGGACCGCCGCTAGAGCTTCTGCGGTCGTCTCCGTCTCTCGCCAATACTGGCAACTCACCGGAGACGTGGCTGGCGGCCATCGATGCGCATCTGCATGGGCATGCAGAGGTTTTCTTTGATCCCTTTTGCCCAACATAACGTCACTCTCGCCGCCTCTTCAGTCGGTTTACCAAGCTCAGAGTCTTCCGGCTCGACTGAGGCGTCAAATGGCACGGCTGTGGGTTTTGCTGGAACGTCGGAGCGCTTCTAGCCAGTATCCAGGCTGCCCTGGGCGATATCCTCGAGGAACTCTCGCTTAGTTCACCTTGCTCGACTGTCGAATGTGAAAGTCTAGACTCTGCCATAATCGACATGGCGCGCTTTAGATGTCTACGTACACTAGAGCTTGACTTGAAAATGCTTTTTGGGCCGGAATATATTTCGGGCACGCATGATGACGAGTTACATTTCCACTGCCTTGGAGAGGCGCGTTCCCTCGCCTAATCCACCTCCTCCGTTTCTCGATTGAGTCTGTTGTTCTCCACCTTACCAATTGCCTGTCCACACACAGGAGTCCTAGTGACCATGCGACCTGGCTTGAGTCCCTGTTCTAGGGATTTCTAGAGAAACGTGACACTATGCTGCCACGTTTGGCGAAGCTGGAGTTTGTTTTTCCATCGGGAAGGCCATTTGGCATTAATGCGACTGCAAACACACACTCCACTGCAGAAGCCTACAATGGACCAAGAGTTACCCTGGCGGCAACTTTGAGGCTCACGAGAGATAATGGAGCCAGTGTCTTCGTCCGACAAGTCACAGACCTCGAAGGCTACACCTGCACCAAGGGCAGCAATTGCAATTCCAGAGAGACAGGTGACCTAGTGAAGAACGAGTGTGGATACTTGGAAACGAGAATAAAGAGGCAAAATGTAATATTTGTGGTTTCTCAGTCAGCTATCAGTATACGCTGCCAAGACTGCTGCCAATCCTATGACCAGCTCAGTCAACCCCTAAATGTTGCCGCATAGCTTTTAAGTGAACAGATGTGCAGTTACTACATGGCTAGTCAGTGGTTACGGCCCTCCGCGTAGTAGCCGCTCTACACCAGAATCAGAACTACGTCGGTATTCGAGGATGATGGGCTTCGTGATGGCGATTGAACAGTCATTGGGGCAAGAATCCTGTGGCTGTCTCAACTTGGTCTATTGACAACTAGATGAGTGGATGCTACAAGTTTTGTTCAAGATGGGGAAGAGAAGCGCAAAAAAGAAGAGAGGAACAGGTTTGTGGCACGGTTTTGTACGTGAAGTGAGGGTGTAACTGGCTTGATTCTTTCAAGGATAAATAAAGCTAAGCAGACGTGTTATCATATAAGTACGTGTGTGTTGAACACACATGATCGAGGGCGCTCTCTGCCCTATGATTCATGATCCTCTGTCCATCACGTATCAGCTCGGCCCATTTTAGTTGAATTTTATGACTCGGTACATACTCCTAGCCAGTTAGTTGAGAGTGTGTTTGAAGCCATGTCCGAGCCTAGGCTGTCACGGGTGCTTGTGGGAGACGGACGCGATCGATCGCTTAACATCCACACTTCAGGTTATCTGGAATATCCGCGTAAGGAGGAACCCAAGCCGCGCTGCTTCCTGTTCCTAGCTGCCGCACAAAGTTGCCGCACAGCTTGAGGTCGTCCGTCGTGGGGCATTGCTCAGCGCCGTTTGCGAGCTTCTCAGAGTGGCAGCAAAGGTTGTTGACACATTTGCCACCGCTGCAGGTCGCGTCGGTAATGCACTCCCAGACTAGGATACAACATTAGCTCTCAACTATTTTACCGCAGGAGCCGGAATGCAACTCACAAACGACGACATCGCAATCATCGCATTTCCAGGTCTTGATACCGCAGTTGTTGTTATTATACGTGTAGGCGCAGTACTTGCTGGTGTCACAGGTCGGGGCAGCTGGAGGGAGCTGGGGAGGCGGTGCGGCCGGGGCTTCCGGGACGTTGAAGGTGGATTCCAAGATGAAAGTCTGGCCACCATACTCCCACTGGCCGTTCAGGGTGTGCTCGTAGTATACGCATTGGTTGACGATGTTGCTTTTACTGTTAGAGACGAAACATGACGGACGTTGGAAACTCACTCGGTGGCATCCTATAAACCGTTAGTCAAGTTGAACTTTGATATATGACGGATGCCGTACCCAGCAGTCCTTGAAACCATCGACTCCATTCTTCTGTCGCTTGAGAGTAACAGTGAGCGTCTTTGAGTCGCCGTTTGTCGCAGACGTTTGAACCTGGCAATCCTGCTGATAGGGGCAATTGGAGTTTGAGCACATTTGGACACGAGCATCCCAGTACACGTGCAGCAGATCTGACGGGACGTTAGCAGGAACTGGTCCTGAACAATCCGCTGCAATAGCAGATGCAGCAAAGCAGCTGAGTAACGAAACGCTTGAGAGCTTCATCTTGGTTATTAGGTGGGTTTAATGCTTGTCGAACTATATGTTATAACGAATGCACGATAGGTTTGTATTCTTATATATCCTTGGGAGACATTCACTCACTTTTGGTAGATATCGTAAATTACCACGTAGTAGTGCTTATTGGCGTACATTGGCAACCTCAGCTCATATCCACAGGGCTATGCCTCAGCCTTAACACACGTCAGCTTACTTGTTGTGGCATGGCCTCGCCAACCCATCAATCAAACGGCGAAACACGGATCGATCCACTTGTTTACAATGTGGGAATAGGGACTTTATTAATACTTTGACTACATTGCCCATGCCTCATCTAATAATAACGAAGTGCGCTTTCGCGTCTCTGCATCAGTACTTGGCAAGGAACGAACCCAGAGGAAGCGGTGTTACCAATTGTCTGGCGTGTCCATGACAGCTATTCCGATTCTAATACCGCTTAGTCTGCAACGACCCAGACATGAGACATCTAAATGGTACACTCACAATGTGACAAGACGGGCTTGGCTGGGTGACTGGTGCTTTATTTAACTCACTAGGGTTTCTGCCCACTACGGCTGTGTGGCTGACAATTCTACGGACGTCTCTACCACATAATGCGTTTGCTGTAACTGGAATACGAGGATCGTTGTAGGGCTGTTGCCACTCTCCAAGCCCCTGTCAGCCCAGTCCGTTGTCGCGTGTTTAGATGCCACTTCCTGGCTGGGCACATCCACACGAACAGCAACGCGGCCGCTCCGGTTTGGTGGAAGAATGTTGGCAATGGGCCCACGTCTGTCTGACTCAAGCACTCTATAAGCCCGCCTTTAGCGAGATGGGCCCCAACAGCCTGCATCAACGGTCTACTATATTGGGGCATCAAAGAGTACACCACGAGGCAATTCGGCATTCGGGCTAGATTCAGAGTTGAATAAAGATATTACGTATGCCTACCTAATTTCGATGCTTATTTGGTGATGTAATACGGAGTATCACTTTTCTCATCACCGAAGACAGGTTGCTACCAAAAGACATTGCCCAAATCCGCGTCGAAACGTTCCAAGTCATGCCGTGGTATCCATTCTTGATAGTTCTGGGCGGTGCTACCCAAGAGGTCATAAAATGCAAGTGTCAAAAACACCGCGTCTCATGAACCAATCACGGCGGTACTATTAAACCCAATGCTAGAAGCGGAGAGGCAGCGGAGAGGCTTAACCACCATCAACCAGCCTATTTGGCCGTTTCAAATTGCAGGCTCAAAGTTCACTTAGGCGAGCATATAGTGAACTTGTGTCTAGATCTTCTTGGCGCGGTTGATGATTCGTGCGGTAATTCCAACTAACCTACCCTACATCTCTCGTTACCGCAACCGCGGACTACACCAAACACGACTAGTTGGAGAATTCTATGGTGATGTTATGTGTAGTTGAATCTGTAGATAGACATTGACAGTGTGGGACGGGAAAGCAGGCCAAAAATAAGCCTATTGTTGGAGTAATGGACTACCACACTGAAAGCTATGGAGGTGATTCTGGCCCCAGACAAACATACTAAGTATTAGACAATAACCGAAGCTCCATTCAGCGGTATATTCGCGACAAGGACTCTCCTTCACTAGTGCAATGGCTAGTGAGCGGTTCTACTCGTGTCCATAGTGTACAATGGGTTAACTCGATTGGGCTGCTACAGAGTAACTCTAGCCTGCAACATGCCTCCGGACTGACTGAAAGATATGGAAGGTGTCTTGCGGCCTGTCACGACCACCCGTCGCGTGTGACACTCACGGCACGAATACGAATACCGGCAATATGAGAGACAAGGTCTCCTATTGTCGGCCCGCCTGCCATGAACCAACACCGCCAAGGTTGCCTGCCGCCGACGAGGTAGCATCACTTCTGGCAGCTTCCCGATAGAGTTAAAAGAGTGCACGCGTTCTCGGCACCGTTCCGATGTCTCTTCCATCCGGAAACCGGCTGAAATTGTACCTGCGACATCTCTTGGCACATTGTGGAGGGATCGCGATAGGCGTTGATGGATCTCCCACATGCATGCATAGGGTTGTCTTGGCCCTGACGAAGGAACGCCGCGCCTGGACTAGTGTTGATGTTAGAGGGCTTTTGTCGCCCGATAGATGGGATGGAGCAGGTTATAAGATCCGTCATAATATATTTGCTCCACGCTGACACTGAAATCCAACGGCCCTGTAAACCGGCAATGAAAATCCCTCAGAATACGTGATAAGGAAGACTAGGCGGCCTGCGATTCGTGTACGGCGACGCACGAGTCCATCTCATCTCCTTCCGCATTGAAGATAAACAATATGCCACCGATGCTAGGGTCTGGTGAGCCACCAATCACCCTCGTCAAAGCAGGTGTGTGCTCCGCATTGAAGGGCGATTGTAGGCACGGGACAGGTACAGCACATGGTCTACAATGGATCTTAGCCCGAGCGTAGCGTAGCATCAACCCTCCGAGTTGGATGAAGGCCCGTCATATGCTGACGGTCAATAGCTGCTCAACTAGGAAGGTTCTCCAAAATGGGCGAAATCCTGACCGTGTCGCGATTAGACTACCATCTCTTTGGATCTTTACCCATGCCAAAGAGGACACGCGCATTAATACTAGATGCAGAAGGGCAACTGCGCAATACAGCTACTGCTTTGAGCCGAGATACGGCTGGAGAACACGGGTAAAGCGGCCGGCCTCTGGTGAATCCTACCATTGGAACCATGCGCTAGGAAGCAACGTTTTGTGTCATTGAGTGTTACTATCCGGCATGATGTTCTGATGTAAATAAATTGCAGTATATATATGAGCCGACCTGTATCCTGTGGTCGAGCGCCGCATTGCTCCATCCCATTGTAGTCTCTATCCCTCAACTCTTCGCATCGAATCCTCATCGCAACAATGAAGATCAGCTCGGCACTCATTGCCGGCTTGGCAACTAGGGCCTTGGCAGCACCTACAACTGTCACGTCAAACAATGCCGTCGTTCACGAAAAGCGTGGAGCTGATTCAAACCCCCGATGGATCAAGCGAGAGGCTCTAGATGCCAATACGCGTCTGCCTGTCCGCATTGCACTGAAGCAACGCAATCTGGACAAGGGAATGGATTATCTTCTTGAAGTGTAAGCTGCACCGTCCCAGTACCTACCCCTGGAAGCGCGGGAACGCCATCTAACCGCGAGATGCAGCTCCGACCCAAAGTCTCCATCGTACGGCCAGCACTACACCCCCGAACAGGTCGTGGAGCTGTTTGCGCCGGCGGATGAGTCTATTGAAGTTGTCAAGAAGTGGCTGGTCAGCTCTGGTGTGCCTGCCGCCTCCATTGTCGTTCCCAAAAGCAAGGGATGGATTGCGTTTGAGAGCACAGCTGGACAGCTCGAGTCTGTGCTCAAAACAAACTATCACGTCTATCACCATGCCAGAAGCGACGTTGACCACGTTGGAACTGAGGAATACACCCTACCTAGCGAAGTCTCAGATGTCGTCGACTTTATTAGCCCCGGAATTGCCTTCTTGCGCAACGCCAAGCCTCGAGCTGTTGAGAAACGAGCCGCGTCCATTGTCAGGCCGAACAAACTCCAGCCAATCGACCCCAGCGTTTTGAAGGCCTTGAAGGCCGACCCTGGTAAGGAACCAACGATTGCGCGCCAGCGAGTTTAATTTCGCTAACTTGATCCTCCTTCACAGACACGGCCTCACAGTGTCCCAAGGCCATCACGCCTCAGTGTATCAGAGACATGTACAACATCCCCAAGGGTAAACTCTCCAACCCCGACAACGTCATGGGCATCTATGAGACCGATGGCGAAACATATGCGCAAGAGGATCTGGACGCATTCTTCGCTCTCGCGGCGCCGGAGATTCCCAAAGGCACGCACCCAAAGGCGGATTTAATCGGCAACACCACTGCCTCCGGCCCTGTAAGCAGTGCCGGAGGAGAAGCCACTCTCGATTATGACATGGCGTACCCAATTGTACACCCACAGGGCATCGTTGACTTCCAACTAGAGTTATACAAAATTGACCTTTTCGATACGTTTCTTGATGCTATTGACGGCAGCTTTTGCAACTACTCCGCCTACAACCAGACAGGCGACGACCCAACGGTTGACGGCGACACGTCGAATCGTCTGTGTGGCGCGTACAAGCCCGCAAATGTCATCTCCATCTCGTATGGTCTGACAGAGGTTGACTATCCCGTCAACTACCAAAAGGTATGTCGACGTTCCGCGTCGGTTGCTCATGGCTAACATGGACATACAGCGCCAATGCGACGAGTACATGAAGCTTGGTCTTCAAGGCACATCCCTCTTCCTTGCTAGTGGAGACTACGGGGTTGCCGAAGGACCGTGCGAGGGTCCCAATGCTGACATCTTTGTCGTCGACTCTGCTTCTGCCTGTCCTTACATGACCACAGTTGGATCAACCGAGCTTCCCCTTGGATCCAAACCCGGTGACGCTGAGAGGGCAACTTCTCGCTTTGCTTCTGGAGGCGGCTTCAGCAATGTCTATACTACTCCAAGCTACCAGAGACATGCCGTGAACCGGTAAGATCGTTGCATAGTTCTCCCTGTAGAGAATATCATCTAACCAGAACATAGATTTTTCATTTCCCATGACCCCGGATTCCAGAACTACACCACTGTTGATGGTGTAATCCCCACGACTGGAGGCGTTTACAACGGCGCGGGCCGAGGCTACCCAGATCTTGCGGCGGTGGGAGATAAGGGAGTAGTCGTCGTTGGAGGTCGCACCTCGACCAGTGGAGGAACGTCGATGAGGCGCACCCATGTTGGCGCAATATTCAACCGCATCAATGAGGAGCGTCTTGCCATTGGCAAAGGACCCGTCGGATTCGTCAACCCTGCCATCTACGCGTACCCGGAGATGTTCAATGATATTGTGCATGGAGACCAGTCTACGGAGGGTACGTGCAAGGGTAAGGCATTCTCAGCGGTCCGGGGTTGGGATCCGGTTACGGGTATGGGAACGCCGAAATACGACGAGATGTTGAAGAGATTCTTGTCATTTAAATAGAAGAGATGGTGGATGAGGATGTAATTTACCCGACATATAGGCAGCGTATAATGAGAGTCTAGTTCCAGCATTAACCGTATGCAGTGTTGCCTTTTCGACGTATTTATCTACACCTTTCTCACCACATGTATTTCTCGCCATGAATCTTGACGAAATTAACTCATCACGTTGCGTACAGTCATGGTATCCTATGGTTATTTATTTTCGCATGTGGGGAGATGGTAATCTGCCCAAAGCTCCAACTACGACATTCCAATCCAGCGCATAACCAACAAACTCCCATATCATAGCAACACTACTCAATTTCTTACCCTCTCATCTTTGAGTTTTGTCACCTTTTATCATGAAGATGCGGTAACTGTGCTGAGGAGATTGTCTGTGTTGTTGATATGCCTTACGGTTCCGACTACGGAGGAGCCATGTTGATCCCGCAGAGGGCGGAGCATATTGTTAGTTGTGTGAGGGACATATTTGCGACGTGATAGGCTTCAATAAGCTGGCCTGGGCAATTTGCTTGAAGTGCGTAAAATTTGATAAACCTGATACTAGCATAATGTATATACATCATAATATTACCAGGATGTAAGTCAACGTGCAATGTCTATAATTACCGCCGATATTAAGCATCTACGCCTTTACACCTGGATGGCTGCTAAGCAAGTCCCAATGTTCGGTGTTCTGGATAAAGATTCTTAATTATCAGTATTATCACCATGGTGTAATTGGTTCATTTTTAGGGGCGTAAACAGCATCTTGCTCGCTCAAAGACGCGGTCTGCCAGCACGCTAGAGTGATGCATCCCACCTCTAGTAATGCGACTGATTACTCTACCAACGGATGTTGACGTAAACAAAAGAGTGAGATGCAACTGAGCCGGATACGAAGCTTATCTCCCCGTCGAGGTAGAACCGCCGAGACGTAAGGTTAGGTTTGATTGGGTATTGCCAGGTCCGCCCACTTCGTGTCTTGTGCCTGGATTTCACTCCAATAGCTGGACAAAAGCCGGCGTTTAACACATCAGTGTTCGGAAATGGGTTGCGCGACCTAAGTCCGAGTTGAACACCATATCAGCTGAAGTTATTTTATGTATAATTCACACTGGGATGGAGCACTGCAGTGTCAGTCTCTTCAATGCCAGCTCCTCTAATAAGATGGCTGCTTACGGCCACTGACTTCTAGGCACACCCTGACTCGTCGGGGCCTCATATTTCCACAATATCATCCACGGCGCCGCTGCCCGTCGTCCAAAAGCCATTTGGGTTGACTCGAAGAATACTGCCGCCACTGTGGCTCTGCGATACGATGTCCCCATCCCTGTGCCGGGCCCTCACGAGGTCTTTGTTCAAATTGAGTGTAGCGGACTCTGGTGAGCGATAGGGCTACGTAGCCATGCTATATTCTCTCTCTCTAATTCTCATGCAGCCATTCGCATGTTTACAAAATGACGGGAGAACACCCAATGGATGCCCATATCACGGGTCACAAGGGCATCGGTTGCGTCGTACAGGTCAGCCAAGATGTACAACAGTCCATTATGAGCAAGTCTGTAGGCATTAATGGCTACGGTGCTAAGTTCTTCGGTTGGAGCTGGGAAGCAGTTGCAGGAACTGTTTCAGTTGGCTGTTGACGGTGGGATCAAGCCTGTGATTGACGTGATGCCGTTGGAGAGATTTTCGGAAGCCATTGATGTTGCCAAGGGCTCGACTGCAGGGGAAGAGTTATTTTGCGCATGGTATGATACGTGGGAGTTGTGTGAGAATAAAGTAACATTTGTTTGAATATGCTCACGATTTCGCCAAATTATACAAATGTCGCGACTATAAATGCTGAACTACGTTTATGTATATCTAAAGGGAGATTGGTCGTCTACTACTTCTCTAGCCGCTGATGCGAGCATTTTCTGCGTCGATGCCCTGATACTATATGCACCATTGAATGGGCAATCGCCTGCAAAATTAGACGTGTCAATTGTGCCACTGTCTAATTGGTCCCATGAAACTCCGTGTCACCGCAAATGCCAAAATATTTGATGGCGTGAAAGAAATGGTGAGATTTGAGGCCGGAAGCTAAGCCGCCTGACGAACGAGACCGGGGAGTTAGGAAATACCAACAACCGCGAATGAAGAATCATGCTATTTGCGAGTCATCTCATCAACATTATTACTAGTTTGGGAATTTGTGAGACTTATTTCAATGCATCTATAATCAAAAGATGCTCACGACATATCTCTAGGATAACAAATCTCTTCGTTGTTGTTCTGTACAACCCATCCTTTCCAGCATGGCCCCCTCAGCACTTGATCATTCCGTCACTACCGACACTATAAGTGGTCCCATTGAGGCATCCGTTGAAACAACCCAAGATGGTTTGTCCAACAAAACCAATGGCCACATCAATCCACGCCCGCAGAAGCAGGCTTTTACCAGCACTCCTTATCCATCCAACTGTCTTCAGTTCCTGAAAGCCCTGCCACAACCTATTCATACTGCTAATGGACGCCAGACGTCTCAAGATGGCAAGCCTCAGCAGGCTCAGATGTCACTGAAAGTCCTCGTAGTTGGCGCCGGGCTTGGCGGTCTGGCCACGGCTATCGCACTTGCGCGTCGAGGACATCATGTAACCGTTCTGGAACAAGCATCACGTTTAGCAGAGGCAAGTGGCGTCTCTTAGATATACCAAATTTCACCATATGATACATGACTAATAGGAAGATCGAATAGGTTGGAGCTGGAATACAGATTCCGCCAAATTCGACCAAGCTCCTCAGACGTTGGGGTGTCCTCGAAGAGATGAATGATCAGCTCGTCCAACCAGATGGTATATCCTTTCGAAGATGGGAGACAGGCGCGCGAATCGGCTTTACAGACTTGTCCGCTGAGTTCTCTGCTACTCATGGTGGACACTATTACGTGGCGCACCGCGCTCACTTGCATTCAGCCCTATTGCAACGCGCAACAGCTTTAGGAGTCCTTGTCGAGCTCAATAAGAAAGTGGTATCGTACGATGCAGAGGCACCATCCATTGCTGTTGAAGATGGGACTGTCTTCCACGCTCATCTTGTCGTGGCCGCCGATGGCATCAAGTCTATTGGGCGGGACTCCCTGCCACATACCACCGACAGTGTCCCACGCAAAACGGGCTTTGCAGCATATCGCGCCACCGTGGACGTTGAAAAGATGCGTCGCGAAGTACCAGAGGCGTCTTGGATCTTGGAAAAGCCGGGATTGAATATCTGGTGAGAAATTATTCTTTAGTATAGAATGGGTGACGTATCTGACCAAACCACGCCTAGGATTGGTGAAAAGCGCCACGTCATGACTTACACCATTGCCTCGGGCAAATCCTTCAACATGGTCCTGTCTCATGAAGATCTGAGCGATGCATCGACATGGACTCAGCTGTCTCCGGAACAGATTGCCAATGACATGCAGAACGAATTCGAAGGATGGGACCCCCAGTATGTTGGATCTATTTCGGGAACTCTTGAGCTCAGCCATATAGACACTAGAAGCTGACATGATTAGGCTGTGCAAGATTATAAGCATCATTGACAACGCACTAAAGTGGCCGCTACTAGAAGCAGACACACTAGACAAATGGGTTGCGACATCATCCCGTCTCGTCGTCCTGGGAGACGCTGCCCACGCCATGCTTCCGTACATGTCCCAGGGAGCAGCTATGGCAGTGGAAGACGGTGCGTCCCTGGCCATGGCACTCAACAACATTGGCTCAACCGACAAACTTGGCGCCGCTTTAGAAGCTTGGGAGACGGAGAGAAGGAAGCGAGCGGGAATGATGCAAGAGGCGAGCAGGGTCAACGCCATGATCTGGCACTTTGCGGACGGGCCGGAGCAGCAAGCACGCGACACGGCGATGCGACCGGAAGTTGAGGGAAGCCATTTTCTCGCTAGCCCGAATCAGTGGTCTGATCCGCAGACTCAGACTTGGGCGTACGGCTACGACGCCGAGCATGTCATGACTATGAAGTTGACGGTAGATCAGTAGAGCGAGTGAGATGAACGAATAGCCAGAAAGCCCGACTGAATATTATTGGATCCCTGGCGTATTTGAATCACTCCGGCGTTTATTGATACCGTAATGATGTGTGCCAGCTTTTAGTTTACGCCGACCATCATGGTAGAAATGAAAAAAAACATACACGGGGTCGAACTCTTCAACATAGAAATTGAGCCACACCGACACATGACACGGTCGCGCATCAGGCATTGTATAGTAGAAACATTGTTTTGCAATTTATTTTCATCCATTGTTGCGAATTCTCAAAGAGAGTTCATTTTGTTCCGAACAAGTACAGCAAGTTGCGCTACCAGAGGAGATCACCCTGGCCTATCTCATCCATGTGTTCTGGCGCAACAAAGTGACTAAACTCCTGCATTCCAGCATCTGCCCAGTTCATGTCAAGAGTAGGGAACAGCGCTGGATCCATGGTCATCCAATCGACTCCATTCCCAGCGTTCCCGGTGTAATTCCCACTACTCCCGAGTCCACTGTCTCCCGCCATCGACTTTTCGTTGCTATTGACTGGCATTGACGGCTCTCTATTGAACCGATCTAGTTTCATCTTAGCCTACCATGGTAGATACTGGCCAAAAACCGAGCACACTCACCTAGTAAGTCAATGTGTTGCCTCAGAACAGCAATGAAGCGAGCACATTTTTCTGGCATGCGGCCACTGCTCTCCAAAAGTGGGAGGCATGCTATCGCTCGGTCCAACAGGGCCTTTTCTTGATTGGACTGTTGCGAGAGTGCTGTCCCGGTATTGCTGCAAAGGAGAGTTGCGGCTACGACCAATGCCGCATTAAATGCTGGGGAATTGTCAGTCTGATTATCTAGTCATTCAGAATTGCGCGCATCACTAACTGTAGTAGAGAGTGAACCACCAGGCGCCCAGGCACTCGCGTTGCCGGCCCGGTGTTATGAGAACCGAGTCAATGAGTTCGATGATGGACTGGGCTGATTGTAGGCAAACATCTTTGCTCCAGCCTCCGACATGTCTTATTACCGCTGATTCATCCCTGTCCATGGTGTGTCCGCCAAGAAGCTGCAGGTGCCGGTCAAGGATCGGCCGATGCGCGAGGATTCGGGTGTTATGGTAGCGCAGGGTCAAGACAAGGCGGAACTTGATCGCAAGGGAGCCCCGGTTGGTTGGATCGAGGTCACTGCCTCTTATCAATGCCATCGAATCTGGGAGTGCAGCTGTCCAGGACTTGAGTTGCTGCTCAATCGATAGGCTGGAGGATGCCATTTCGGCTACCGATGGCAGACTACCCGAGCCTAGGTTGTAACCATATAGAAGCTCGATAACTTTGTTCATGATTTTATATAAAGTACTGCGCTTAGTATTAGTGAATGCATATTGCAGGTAGACTTGCATTTTTGTGGATGCTTGTGGATGCTTTGACCGACATTGTAGCGTTCCAAAACAGCGTGCTATTCTCATCAGCAGACCACTGCATTGCGGGCGAATCACTTGATGGAGATGTAATGAGGTGCTTTGGTAAGTCAACGCGGATATAGCAATCAGGAATTGCAGGTGGCCGACCGAATGTGAGACTCATCATCCTAAAAATCATCAGCAAGAATCTTCGCCGAGGCATTTGCCTCCCTCTTGACATACCTGTCGATCACGACACAACTATACCATGTCCGAACCCTGATTTCACACTCCAGCGGCGCAAGATTCTCTAGCGCATCGTTGGCATGCAGGCCCATCTGAATGGCAGTGCTCATGACGCGCCCGTGCACCGCCCAGGTTTGGACGGATCGCTGAGTTCCTTGCAAGTACTGAACCATCAAGAGCATCACTTGTACTGATGTTGGAAACGAGGTTAGCAGGACAGAGGTTGAGCTGTGAGTGATTATACACGCTAACCCACCTATTTCAACAGTTGTTGCACCAGTCGTCATCGGTTTCAAGGACAGGGATTCCGCATTGGCAAAGAAGCTGTCCGAGTCGACGGTGGCGTTATCTACCAAACTGGTGCTCGTCGCCATGGCAAGAATCATGTTCAAAAGGCCCAGCCACGAAGGGCGGGCGCGCCTAAAATTGTCCTGCTTGACTTGATCGAAAGTCTCCCAAAAGGTTCGCTCATGGATGTATGGAAACAGCATTCCAGTGTCTGAGAAGAATCGCGTCACAAGCTTCGTGACGTCGCTCACTGGAGGGAGTCGTACACCCTTTGGAGCAACGGCGGACGGCCACGACTTCGGGGGGCTCGGATGGTCCGGCGATTGTGGCCGCGAAATTAAAAGCTGGTCGCGACTTTGGGAGGCTAGAGACACGCCACCGCGCTGGTTGGAGGCTAAAGGGTGTTCCAGAGCATGGTACGTGTGAAATGTTGCACGTCTAATGAGTCGCGTGAATGAGATGTTGGACGATGGCCCTAAATACGGGTTCATTACATGAAGTCATGGTGAATGCCCTTGAATCTACATACCGAAGAAGGCGGAGCCTTGCTCTGCTGCAAACTCAACGGTACCAACACCATCGGTAACTCCAGGCGATTCGTCAATAGATGTCTCTCCTCCTGGATCCAGATGAGAGGATGCATTATGGCCGTCGCCTATTTCGACAAGCAGAGGTAGGGCGGCCACAGAGGAGCCAACTTGCCGAGCACCAGCAATGGAACGAAGCTCATCCTCGACCGCAGATAGACGAGCTTCAAGGGCGTGAATGGACCTATCATCGAGAAGCAGGATGACATTAGCTAAACATCCACCCGCACTCTTTGTGTCTCACACTTGGAAGACATACGATGAGACGGCCGATGCGCTGGCTAGCGGATTGGCTGAATAGATACAGTCAATATGCAGCGTAACACAGGCCGAGCATTGCGGTCGAACACCGTCGCACTGTTTGCCAGGTCAGCATCAGCTTCATCTCGCAACACACCAAAGCCGAAGCATCATGCCGTGCTCACCCGAGACTTTCGCGTTCTGCATGCGTTGCAGGCTACGGGAATCCGCCGGCGCTTGCGAGGATGCTCCTGTTGGACGTCAGCATCCGCCGACATCTGCCTATCGGCTGAAGCACCGTCACTAGGGGACGTCATGTCGGGCCAGATTGTGTAAGGAGAGCGTAGAGGTTGACTCCGGGGAGTTAACGGAACATGAGAGACATTGGGCGGGGGCGGGCTTGTTATAGGACCCAGAAATTAGCTTCATTATGGACATTGGCCGGACAAGCACCACATGACTCGAGAGTCTCAACAATGGCGTAGCTCCAGGTGCCGGTATTATCCATCATTCGAACATTAATCAATGGTCTGTATTTCCGTGCAGTTACTGACGCAATTACAATTTCTAGGTATTGGTGTGTATTGGTGTGTATTGGTGTGTATTTCGCATTTTCTTGACGTCTTACAGGACACCCATGTTGCACATCTCTGCGAGTTCCCTAACTCCCCGGTGTCTGATAGAAACATGCATACAATACACGCAGATGACAGGACAAGCATGCGACATGCTTATTTATTATCCTTTCCAACAGATTGATTTCGCACATTCGCAGCTTGAGAGAATTCCGGAAATAAAATACCACACCTTGCATTGTTCGAGCACACAATGGTCCCTTCCGCCACCACCGACGCGCCCGACGCCGTGTCGGCCATGATTGATGCCGCTCAAGAGAACCACACAAAGCCCCTCTGGCTTCAAATGAGCAGGCTGAACCCCGCGGCGCCTGATCCCACTTGCACGCCCCATCTGTGGAAGTATGAATCCATCAGACCAACTCTGTTGAGCGCGGGCAAACTCGTCCCCGAGGATCAGGCCGAGCGACGCGTGCTCATGCTGGTCAATCCATCCAGAGGTATGAATAAACAGGAATGTGAGTTTTGCCATTTCGCATTTCGCTAACCGGGGGCCTGCAGATGCCCCGTACACCACTGACACCATCTACGCTGGCCTCCAGTTGGTCATGCCCAACGAGACGGCAGAGGCGCACCGCCACACGGCCTTCGCAATGAGGTTCATCATCGAAGGCGAGGGGGGTTTTACGGCTGTCCACGGAAGACGGATCAAGATGAGGAGAGGCGATGTCATCCTCACGCCTACATGGAACTGGCATGATCACGGCAAGGATGGATCGGGGCCCATGATTTGGCTGGACGGGCTGGACCTACCCAGCTTCAGGCACTACCCTGTCCACTTTGTCGAGCACTACTCGTCGCCTCGATACCCAGCAGAGGATGTAGACTCGGCTACCTCTCCCATTGTCTTCCCTTGGGCCACCATGCAGGAGGCGCTCGACAGCAGCAACGAGGACTACGTAACGCGGCCTTACCTGCGCGAAGATGGAGCTGAAGGTGAGTCACCTCGATTTCGTAGCGCTGATGCATTGATAAGTGTCTTCCTTTTCTTTGCGAGCTGACTTAAACAGTGAGCCGCATACTCGGCGGTTCCGCCGCGAGGCTTCTACCCGGTAAGAGCTCTCCACGAGTACAGGAGACGTCTTCTGCAGTCATCCACGTCGTGGAGGGCTCTGGATATAGCCGTATTGGAGATGTCACACTCAACTGGCAAGGCGGTGACACGTTCTGCATCCCAGCATGGTATGCATACCAGCACTTCGCGTCGAGCGATGCAGGGTCGGTCTATTTTTACCGCTTTGATGACAAGCCAATGCTGCGAGCCCTCGGGTTCTACAGGTCGGCAGATATGGACGTGGAAACTTTAGTTAGCACGTAAGATGCTGCGATTGAATTGGTTATATAATAGGTCTTCAGGATAGGCATATACAGAACAGCAATTAATTTTAGCCCCTCTAAACCCACATATGCTACGTATAAAGTGCAGTAGTATTAGACTGTATCTCTAAACATCTAACAAACAGAGTCATCTGTGAATCAAATCATAACATGCATTCCCAGCCTTTTTCACAGTAGTATTTGGTCTGTAATCTGCGGGGATGCTGAGAGCTCTCAGATTCATCAATCAGTACGCCACGAAGCGTAGAACCCAGCTAGACTCATCAAAAATAACTATCACATGAGTTGGTCGATTTACAGGCATCAACATCCGTCTCAGGGCACATTGGTAACGGTGGACGCATGTTCGACCCAGGCATCTAGTTCTCAGACTATAGACTCAGCATGTATATACTGCACATCATGGCAATGCCTTGGTCTAAACTTTAACTACATTTTAATTCTGCCCATCTTCAAAAGCCTCCTCGCATTGCCAGCATATATCTCGCGGATGGTTTCATCGTCAAATAACTCTCTGAGGCCTTCGTCCATTGCTGCCCCTTGCTTCTCAATCATGATGTTTGGCGTGTAGGGGAAGTCGCTCCCGTACAGCAGCCGCGTCTCGTTGCTCATTCGCAGAAATCCGTGAATGAGGTCTGGGAAAGGAAAGCCAGCGAGGTCGAAATAAAACCTGGTTCTGAATAGCTCCTTGACGCGGTCAGACGTCACGGAGACCGGTCCGTTGATAACAGCTGAAAAATTCGTCACACGCTCAATTAGAGGCGGCAAGACTGCACCGCAGTGAGATACGAGCCACGTTATCTCTGAATTGCGCTCCACCGTCCCGGACAGGATCAAGTTACTGACGGCGCGGGTCGTGTCAAAGAAGAATTCGAGCATCGGCGACGGGTACTGATTCAGTGGTTTGGCTGCGCCGGCAGCGCTAGAACCCGGGCTGCAGCATGTGGTTGGGTGCATGAATACGATTGCCTCGCGCTCATTGAGCTTGGCAAAGACTGCGTCGAGTGAGGCGTTGCCGAGGTACACACCGTGGGCATTGGTCATGAGGGCAAAACCGCTCGCGCCGAGGGTGTCGAGCGCGTAGTCTATCTCAGCCAGCGACGCCTCAACGTCGGGAAGCGGCAGCGAGGCGAAGAAGCCAAACCGCGAAGGATGCCGGGCGCAAATGGCCTGCATTTCCTCATTTGTCTCACGGGTAACCCTGCGTGCGAGTTCGTGGTTGCCTGGTTGGAGATGGGTCCCAGGCGACGTGATGCTGACGATGGACTTGGAGATCCCCAGCTTGTCCATGAGCTCAATGTGACTCTCGGGTGTCCAGTCCTGCACATCACTGCATTAGCGACTCGGCATGGCCAACGGCTTCGGGGTGGGGCCATACCGGGATCGCCGGCATGCCGTCCGGTTTGCCGAAGCCATATTCCTCGTTATACCGCCTCCAGCCCGGGGGGACGATGTGGCAGTGGGTATCGATACGCTCCATTTGCACGTCTCAAAACAGCGGCACTGTAATCATGCTGGCACCGCTTCTGCATAGCTGGATGGCGTCGTCGGTGAGGTCTTAAGTATCTTCGTCATCTCTACCACTGGATAAGCCCCACCGGCTCAGGCGGGGTCTTCAACGGCATTCGGGCCGGTCATTGTCCCACAACGAGACCGTCCTCGATATGGTCTCCCCAGACTTAGCGGAAGGTTTCCAGTTTGGAGATGCGGGCTGGGTCACACAACGCGATAAAGGCCTGTAGGTGGCAGCCGCATGGCAGACCAGTCAGTCGTGTGCAAGTGTCTTCTCCCACGCGCAATATGGCGCGCGGTCATCGGAGTGTCTAACATTATGTAGCTACCCGTACAAGTCTTTCACTGTCTGATCAATCTGCTTCTTCCACGTGCTGGCTCTCCATCCATTTAGCTCCTCCGAGTACTCTGGTATTCCGTCTTCCAGGAGAGCGTCGTGCGCCAACGCAACAAATACACTGCCACTCCTCTCCAGTTCTCTAATCTTAGTCATGGTGAAAATGGCCGTTGCGGATCCCGGTGGAAGCTTCGCGTTCCGTTAGGCCCCACTATCACGCTTACTGGGCGAGCACCAGTGAGCAAGGCTTGATTTGATGATGACAGTAATCACCGCCCATGAAGATCCAGTCGCCCTTGCCCGTATGGACCAACGCGCCAAGGTGGTCTGGCATATGCCTAGGCGTGTTAACTAAGTACAGCGGCCCGTCTCAAAAGTACTCTTGTGAGCGCGCAAGCTGTCCAACCGGCATTCATTCCTCCTTTCAAACAAGAGCTCATGATACTTGTCATGGTCAATCATGTACGAGAGAAGGGGGGATTGCGGGGCCTTGGGGAAGCCGGGTGTCGTCGCCCGCGTGACCCCGGACCGGCAATAAAGGTTGCGTGAGAGAGGCTTCCGGATCACCAGTGTGTTCAAAATGGAGATGCGAAAAAAATAACGGCTGAGACTTGATAGTGGGGAACTGGGCCGCTGTTGAGAATATCTGCGGCGTCTTTGGACACGACGGGTCAATGAATGGACGATCCGCACAGATAATGGCAGGGTTATCGTCAAACTCCTGCAAATTAAATAGCAAGGTGTGAGTAAAGAGGCAGCACATAAACGACAAGGCACGTTCAAAGTACCTTTCTTACGCCCAAAGTAAATAGCACTAACCTATAGCCGAGTGGTTGATGAGAAAAGTGAAATTGGGGGACAGCTGACGAGCCTTGAGCACATCGGTATCGCCGTCTTCAAAGAGCCAGCGGCCCGGGAAGAGATGAACTGTCGGCAGGGCGTAGACGTCGACAGAGGCTGTTGGTTTGGCGGCGGAGTATCAGATGTGAAAATGACTTCATGGATGTTGTTATTTATACAAGTTGTATATAACACAACAAATTCAGCTTCTAAGAAAACAATTTGTTACTATAAAAGACGGTAGAAGGGCAAGTTGTGAACGCGAGGGTATACTCCGTACAAAATGGACAATTGATTGGTGAATATTGGAAGAAACAACGGGGATGCTAACCGCGGCGGAGTTAGGGATGACAACCGGTTCCCGGATCCAGTTCCGCTACCGCAATGTACAGCCAAAATCTTACCTACGCCTTCGTTGCATACTCCATCAATGTTCGAATGGTTCATAATAATTGTCTGAGTCTGCACAAACTCATCCAAAGGCCAGTCCCCCAAACCAGCCCCATCCACTGTTCTTGCATCTCCCGTGCGGCAGCGCCGCCTCGTCGTGCACATCATGCTGTTAATGTGCACGGCTCCAACCTCGAGCCGTCTAGCTAGCATCAATGAACCATGCGGTGATGTTGTGAAAATGGCTGCCGAGAGCCCGTAGATGCACTCGTTCATCAAGTCCATCGCCTCATCGACTGTGTCGTACGCTGAAATGCCCAGTGCAGGCTCAAACGACTCCTCTTCCCAGAACTTCATGTTCCTTGAAAAGTCCTCGGTGATGACACCACCTGCTCTGCCATCGTTTGGCTTGTTCACGTTTGCTCGCCGTGTATTCGCGCCATTGGATTCGGCGTCTTGCACCAATGAGGCGATGCGTCTGCCCGCTTGAGGGTGGGCGAATTTCGTCACAGTGAGTGCGGATTGCGCATCGAGCAGTTGTCGAACGAGCTCGAGAAAGTTTTGCTTGAGTTTGCGCGGCACTAGCACAATATCTGTAGATATACAAATTTACCCAGACTATACAAGGTTCAATTGTTAGCAAATGAATCCCCCTTCTAACAAGTACGATATTTCCTTTTTGAGACTTACATTAGCAACGCTTCCATGAGCACCTATCTGCCGCAGCCTCTAAGAGCCAACAGCGAAGATAAGCATCGGATAAAAATCTTCTTGCATTGAGGATGACACAGTTTCCTGCCGCAACGGGGGCGGCGATGGCGCGCAGGCTGAAGATCGACGAGGCATTCCATGGAGCAATGCCCAGAATGAACCCAAGGGGTTGCTTGTACACAATAGCATGAGCGTTATGTTTTTGTACCTCAGGTGTCGTCATATTCATTGCCCCGATCGTAGCAGGCAAGTGAGCCTCTCTATCAGCTCTAGGCAATCCGCGATGTGTCCTTCAGCACGGCGTCGAGGCATTGCAATTCTTTTTGTACAATTTTCTGGAGATTTAGTCCATTTCGCGGAAGAAGCTAAAGAAAATAAATTTAGTCAAAGAAGCAGTTGAATAAACGTAGATTTGGATGTATTACGTCTGCAAGCTTCCGGAAGAGCCTCAAGCGGTCGGTGGAGCTGCTGGTTTTTCAGGTTTGGAATGCATCCATACTCGACTTGATTGCCCAGTCGCAATGGTCGCTTGTTGCACCCTGAGCTTTCCAATCTAGCGAAGCATCGCTGCCTAGATAAGGGACAAATATATTCCCGTTATAGTCGACTACGTCGATTCCGTTAATAATTAGCGGAACGGTTCTGTCTTGCATTTTCTCGATGATGTTGGCTTGAGGTTGCGTTGGGAGCGGGTTGCGTAAATCCGATACTGTTTAAAAAGAGATACTGAGTAGAATGTATACGTATTATCACGCGAATGACATTCAAATGGAAAATACTTCATCAAGCCGCTTGTTTGAGAATACGTTCGGGTCTCATATCCGATAGCCCGGGAAGGGTCCCTAACTCCGGGGTAGCAAGCTGTCAAATGACAGGGTAGCCGGACTCAGCCATAAAGTGGAACATGTTTTAGTACTACATCTTTGTCTTCTTATTGTTCAAACTGCTGCAGTCTTCTTGGTTAATGCCATTCATTCAATATGTCCGTTACGTGGAAAAGGTTGATACGCTTCGTGGCTCAGGACGGCCGCGTCCTTCGTGGTGACCCCATACTGCCACACCCCGGCTTTGATCTTGGCAACACGACCGAAGAGGCGAACATAGAAGCAAGAGTCATAAAGGGTGATGACATTTACGATACCACTGGAGCAACCCATGTATCTGACGAAATTGTTCGCGTGAAGACGCTGCTGGGACCGTTGGCTGCCGAGGATGTGCCTATCATCCGCTGTGTTGGACTCAATTATGCAAAGCACAGTAAGGCGAACCCTCGTATATTCATATAATACCTAAAATATTGCTATATAGAAAGGCGCGCAAATGCTAACCATGTACGTTCGTTCAGTCAAAGAGGCTGGCCGCCGACCCCCTCCTTTCCCCTTCATTTTCTTTAAACCGTCCACCACGGTCCTAGATCATGGCGCCGATGTCATCATCCCCAAAATCTGCCAGGATGATCAAGCAGACTACGAGGGCGAGCTGTGTTTCGTTCTAGGCAGGGACGCTAAAGACGTCTCCGTGCAGGACGCCATGAGCTACGTTGCCGCGTTCACATGCGGCAACGACATTTCGGCGCGAAAGCTGCAGCGCGACCCAGAGTTTGCGGGCGTCGTACCACAGTGGGGGTTCTCCAAAGGCTTTGACACGTTCGCGCCGCTTGGTCCCTGCCTCGTGCGGCCAGATCTCCTGGGAGATGTGACGAAGCTGCGCTTGCGAACAATTATCGACGCCGAGGTGAGACAGGACGAGTTGGTCGATGACCTGCTATTTGACTGCGCGTACCTCATCTCATATCTGTCAACCGGAACCACTCTGCAGAAAGGATCCGTCATCATGACTGGGACACCTGGTGGCAAGTTCCCTTTGTTCGCCGTTCGAGACAGATTGATTGCTAATTGCGTGAATTAGGTGTTGGAGCCGGCTTTAAGCCCCCTCGATGGCTGACCCAGGATACGATTATGGAGGTCAACATTGAAAAGATCGGCACTTTGAAGAATCGGGTTCGTCTTGCTTGATACAATGACGAGGGTTGAACATGTATTTTCATGATGCCATAGTTCCGAGTCTCTCATTAGTGCATCAGTATGACATATTATGCTTCTCTTTTCACCTCAGCACATCTGTGAAACCAACTTCTTCATTGAGTGGCTAAATCACTGGAATCCACACTGACATGGTGATAGTTGATGAATTGTTCAATTGTCTTAATGCATCAAGGCAGGCGTATTCCACCACCGCCACCTACTGCTTCGGCTGACTTTTCTCCTATAGCCTCTGCTTGTTCTTTCAACTCATCTACCACTTTCAGAAAATCCTTAGCGTTGCTGTCTTCCACAGCCGATTGTTTTGGCTTCGGTTTGAGAGATTTGAAGTCACTTTGGATTCGTTCTGCGATGTCCGTCATAATATTCAGCAGCTCGCGTTCTGTCTCTTGAATAAGACTATCCATGCTGTCTTGTAATTTGATGAATATATTCGGAAATAACGTCCCATCCCCAAGGCGACCTTCAACAATGGACGTCATACGACCTTTCATACCAGGACCTTGTAGCGAGAATAATCAGCAGTCTTGCATCATGGCGTAGAAAGAAAACGATGGTTTTGTAATTAGCTTACCACGTTGATATATAGCTGAGCGATATACTGGAGTCATCTCCTGGAGGAGGTATGAACTTGAATTCGTCTCAGAGGCATAGAGGCGCGCCAGTCTAGATAATAAAGTAAGAATGTCAATTACCAGGAGAGAAGGAAAGTCGCACATACTTGAAACCACTGGCAAAGCGGGCTTGTGATAGTGAAATTCTATACTCGAAATCCTTGACCCTAGACCTGATTCCACTCAATTGAGAGCTGGCAGACGCCTGCAGTGACTGGCCTATTTTGAACATTTAGCAAAGCCCGGTGGGGAAGGTTAGTGAGCTTGGACTGGCCTTCAACAGTTTTGCTTAACCCTTTCAACAGATTCTTGACGGATGTTGTCAAGGTTTGAAAGGCTTCTGGAACCTCGCCTTCCACGACGTCCCATTGGCCACTCATTTCCATGCGTGGTTTCCACATGATTTTTTCATTCCAGTTTTCAGCGTCTCGTTTATCGGATGCGTGGTTCCCATTGTTGACACACCACGCTCGGTATTGCGCTGGAAAATTCCAGTCAGCAATTGGTGCAAAATTAAATAAAGTCTTGAGAGTGTTCTATACTCCAATGCCACTATAATACGTCAGGGTGTGGACGAGACACTCGTGGAGGGTAAAAGTAGCTTACTTTGTTCCATCGACTTGCATTAGCTATTGCATTGTCATCCCATTTCTTTTTCCGCTGATCTAGGCGTTTGTTTAGCATGGAGGCTTCACATTGATTGAGAAAACTATGTACCAAGAAACGGGAGCAAGGACTCTTTAAAGGAGGAATTAAACTCTTGGCCAAGTTTAAGTACTTCTTCCGTCCATTGTGTTTTCTTGATCAAATGTTAGATGGTAGAATGAGTGCAGGGGCGTTTAGCTCACTATTTGAACCAGTTCTTTAGAGATTGCGTCAGTTATATTGGCGTTTTCCTTTCTTCCGTTTTCGGGTGTGTTAACAGAGCTAGTGGCCCATATATGTAGGGAATTGAGTAGGCTGAATAAAGATGACTGAAGAAAATGCTCTGCCTCGCGCAACTGGGCCTCGGCGGTGATCCCATGGCAGAAACGACGAAGATTCGGAATTCCACTGGCGATAATTCCACTCATATTGCCTTTAGGCGAGTGCTTTTTGTAGAGACGGTTCGAAACACAGAAGACATCAAGGTTTCTATTCTCGACCTTGGCTGCATAGGCATTTTGTAGTCCCTCAGTGACGTGTTGATTTCGAGCGTTTATAAACAGCAGTTCTCGTCTACAGAACAGAATTGTCAGCTGTATGTCATCAATGGTGAAAGTCTCTCGGCACTGCTACTTTTGTTTCAGCTCCCGCTTTAGGGTTCTGTTGCCGACTTCTTTTGCCTCTGCAATGCGCTCTTCAAGCTCCTTTAGAGTGTGAGGTTCAATGATTTTTCCGGGACCAACGAACTCCCGCCTCGCTGTATCAATGTTTATGTCCTTGAAATCTCAGCGTTTCGTTATTTCACAGTTGTATTCGTCAATACGTACCTCTGATTTTGTACACACGACCGCAATATTCAAGCTGCTAGCAGCAGACGTGTCCCACTCAAGCGGAACATGGCGGGAAATGGCTGAAAACAAGGATGACTTGAGTGACTTATCCGTGACCGCTCGAGAAATCTTGGCCACGATAAATATGTTGCTGCATCGAAGCAGATAATCTTCTGTCGCCCGCACCCTGGCCAAATTTGTGTCCTGCAAACCTAATTATATCATAAGCTGCCACTACCACGAAATCATTCACCAAAAGAAACACCCTTACCGGGAAGGTCTGCCAGAATTACACCAGTCTTCAAAACCTGTGCATTGAGATATACACTGTCGTGTCTGCGGTTAGCAATATTGAGTGAAGTCTCTAGTTCTAAGCCATCCTTACCGAATCACTTTTGTAAATGGCCAGAGCTTATCTCGCATAAACAAGTTCGTCTTCTCACAGCACTCATCCGCCGTCTCGGCTGTTGATCTCCAGAGGCCATTCAATCCACCTTCTGGCCACTCAATCTCCCGCGACCACTGCAGAACCTGGTTTTTGATTCGTTCCGAAGCTCCCTCGGACATATCGCGGAGGTCATTGGCATTGAAACCGTGGCAGTGCTGGAAAGCGGCCTCCAATGCGGACCACGCTTGTTCTGACTCTCGTTCGTATTGGATATACTGCTGTGCCGATGTCGTGTCGGACGAAACCTCGGGAAGATAAAATTGCCTATAGCTCCAGAGTAATTCTGCAACGGCTTCCTCAATCTTGCCTGATGATAGATATTCCACTTCTATTGTGATGGGGGCCGTATGTTCACTTGTTCTCTGCCTATATTCCGTAACTACCGAAGTACAAGCGTAACCAGTGTCCAACTGGAAGCGTTCATGTTAGATGTGAGTAGTGACTAGTTTCATATGGAGACACATGCCGTTTTTGCAAGTTCTGGATAGTCTAGAAGAGAGTTTATCAGACTGCTTTTGCCTAACCCCGGTTAGCGAGAGGTGCATCTGGTTAGGCTTGAACTAATTACCTTCTCCGGAGTCTCCTAGAACGGCAATAGTCCTGGTGTCAGTGCCATGGAAGTTGGAGATCCTTTTAGCATCCCCCAAAAGTGTTTGCAGGGTCTTGTCAGTGACCACTGGAGTGCCAAACTTTTCTATGGCAGCTACTGTGCGCCTTGCAACATCAAGACCCTGCTCAAGCAGGCCCTGAAACTCTGGACTAAAGAAACGATGAGGTGGTGTCGCCTCATCACGTACATCATACGATTGTGCGCTGGCGTCCTCATCACTGACGACAGAAATACCAGATATTCTTCGAGCATGGCTAGACTCGCCTTGATCCGGATTCGAAGGGTTAGGTTTTGCCAACGTTGATATGAGGGCAGGAGAGGATTCGGTCTTCCGGTCAGTCGACGGAATCTGTGCGGAGGAGAAGGCTTCAGAAGTGCTCCTACGAGTTTCTTCAGCAACCCGAAAGGGACTGAGAAGCGTAGCAGAGGCCGATCGAGTCCTCACAGGTTCGGGAAGGCGTTGCGGAGAAGTTGCCGGTGATGGCACCGGTGTAATGTTATGCAAAGATCGAAATGAAAAGTCTGTAGATTCTACATTTTGCGGTTTGTGATACCATCCTGCGTTAAACTGGAAAACAGCTGGGGGGTGCCCTAAGGCTGTGTCAGTGGGTTGTGCATCCAGTGACGATTTAGAAGTCGCTGTATCAGAGGCCAACTGCAATTCGAGCAGAGAAGGGTTGCTGCCAATAGAGCTAGATGGCTCATTCCCAATAGGCGACTGTGACTTTGGTGCCCTGGATCCCAAGAATGACGCAGGGAGGCCGCCTACTAAGAATGGATCTGATCCTGAGCTAGAGATTGGCGGCGTGATATTCACTGAAAATGATTGCGACGAGGGAGGGCCCCAACGAAAAACAGGTGTCTGGGGTCTTTCTGCGGATGGTGCCCGTGCAACGTTTTGTCGTGCTGGTTCAAGGGGAGGTGGAGATGGTGAAGATGTCGCAGGCGCCGAATGAGGAGAAGGCCTGCGACGCAGCGGCATGATTTTCCTTCCATCTCGCCTTTGATTTGAGGAAGCTGCATCAAAGCTACCTTTGTTAGCTGGAGGAGACGGAGTTTCTTCTGACATCGTAGCGGCGGTAAGTATGGCACGCAGGACCCCTTAGCAACTCCCAGTCTCGTTTTGAGGAGGGGACGAGAAGGAAATATGCATGAAACAACAAGTCGCGGGTGCATCGGTAACACCGATCGTGAATCAGCCATAACGCTAGGCTGATATGATGGGGAATTGTGACTCGCAAGAGAGGGGGACACTGGAGCAGAGGACGCGATGCCCCTGCCCAATCGCGCAACAGCTTTTGGCGCCGAACCTCCGACTGCATGGAGACGACATGCATGCCCCTGTGGGTGAGAGGTGAAAATAGAACCAGCAAGTGGGTTTGCTCACATGCAGAGGCCACCAACAATCATATGGCGCCGAATAAAGCAAGACATACAGCCAGCAGGCTGACCATCCATCGTCAGAAAGGCTTGGGCTGGGCATAGTCGCAAACGCAGCCTTTTAGAGGATACAAATTTACATGAGGCTCATTAGTTAGCATGAGATGACAAACCAGCCAAATGGAGACGAGATACTTCACCTCTTTCACCACTCATCAACGCTTTAGTTCAGTCATCATTGGTCTACACCCACAAGACCTGTTGGCTTGGCACGGTTGGGATATGCGGCATCACCCCATACTAAGCCAAAAACGCATCGTAGAAGCGGACGCTAGGGTAATGTAGTCCAATCGCGGACTTGTCCGACTGCTTTGACGGGGTCACTTGCATTCGCTCGATCCACCATATCAATTGAGCTTGGGAGTGATGTGCGCGACATTCTAGGATCTCCAGGTAGTCGACCAGGGAGAATTGCTTAGTCTGTGAGACGCTGTTTCTTCATGGGTCTGCTGCATGAGAGGTTCGGGTCACTATGCTGCTCCCTTCTTTATCTTATCCGCCGCATATTGTTTCGATCCCATCGAGTTTCCAAATGATGAGAACCGCTATTAGAAGCATCCTCTGTGGCCTGCTGCTTTCTTTTTCTGCTTTTCTGCTCCAGAGACGCATCAACTATCTGGCTAGTTCACCGAACACTAGCGTGGATGCGACATTGAATGGGCGGTAATGGTATTTATGGAAATTTATTCACCACTCCACCTGCCAATGAGGCTGGAAAAGCGACCACTGGGCTGTGTTGGGTGGCCTAATTTTCGTACTACTCACTGTGCATAAACATCAATATTGTGCAGGGTGGTGCTCTGATAGTGGATGGTTAGGCATTTTTCAAGGCATCATCTTGCATGAGGCTGACTTACGGAGCTTGATCAAGCATTCCTCCCACGTCATATTCCCTCTGTCCTTCAAACTTACTCTGCACAAATCCATGCGATCCCCATAATTATATTACTAGACCAAAATGGATACTTCCCATCTATAGATTCCCTACCTCCAAGACTCACAGGCATCAGCTTCGTACCTCTCTTCAAGTCCAGGTGCCATTCTCTTCGAAAGTCTGCTCAGTTTCAGTCATGGAATCAAAATCAGGGCCGACAAGATGGGACAACAAGTCTGTGTGCAGGCTTCTTGATCATGGAACAGACGTAAACGCTTTGGACAAGAGTGGTCTCACTCCTCTCCTATGGGCAGCTGGATTGAACGACCACAAATTAGTGGCGCAACTCCTTCACCAGCCAAATATTGATGTAAATGCGCGAGATTCGGATGGCCACACTCCACTCATGCGGTCGGTAATGAATAGAAGTGTATTGAGGAGTTCTCGCAAGATGAGAGACCACCGTCAGACAGTTCATCTACTCCTGGACACAATGGGCAAAAATCTGGAATTAAGAGATAAGTACGGTCGTACAGCACTCTCGTGGATTGCTGGAAGTGGAAATAATAGCGCTGTGTCTATACTACTCGATGCATACGGTATTGATCCGGACAGCAAGGACAACAATGGTCGCACCCCACTATCATGGGCATCTGAAAGTGGAAATGATGAAATAATACATGCACTGATTAAACACGCGGGAATCAACCTGAACAGTAAAGACAAGGATGGCCGTACACCACTCTCGTGGGCTGCTGGGAGGGGAAGGGAGAGTGTCGTACGTAAACTGTGCGATACAGATGGTATTGACCAGGATAGCAAGGACAACAATGATCGCACACCATTATCATGGGCGGCAGAAAACGCCAAAGGTCAGGTAGTTAAAGAGCTTCTGAACAGCTCAAATGTGGATCCAAACTCTAAGGATAACTGTGGGTACACGGCATTGATAAAAGCATTGGATAAAGGAAGTATGGATGTCATATCTTTGCTCGCTAGACGAGACAAAGTGACGCTACATCTTTTGGCCGAAAAGGGAGATCATATAAGGGCAATGCGTCTCTTTTCAGTTGCATATGACGTCAATATCAAGAATACAATCGGTCAAACTCCATTGCATATCGCCGCCTTGAACGGATGCTGCAAAATGGTGGAAGAGCTCATCCATCATGGAGCTAATATTGATATACGGGATCACGCCGGTAAGAGCCCGTTACACTTGGCAATTCGCAAGAAACGCCGTACTGTTGTTGAAATAATATATCCCAAGATATCCAAGCCAATTAATGACATACCACCTATCGAGTGGCTTACCGCAAGTGGACGACAAACTTCGGATGTGGCCGTGCGGCTCTCTGAAGGACAAAGAGATGGCGTCAAAGGTGTGCGATTTATCCCCAAGGAAGAGTTTGTTGCCAGTCTCACGCCGTCCTTGACTGCCACGCAAACTTATAGAAATTTGTTGTACGTTTCTCGACTATTCTTCCCCAGAGGAAGCAGGGCTGATATTAGCAGCATGTTTGAAGATTACTCAACGTGGGAGCAATACTTGCCTCTTTTCGTCAGGGAATTACTAGGAGGTAGCAAAGAAGAAATTTTTCTCTGTCTTGAAGATGAAGACTATTTATTCAGTAGAATTGGTGTTTCTGCCTTTGTTCCCAATACAAAAACCCAGGAACACCAGAGAGCATTCAAAGTAACCTGGGACCGCTATGCAATAGCATGGACGATGTCCCCTCTCGTCGACTCTCCAAGCTACGAGAGGGGGCGATATTGGACATCAACAAATCATTTTAGTATGCTATCAACGTGTTGTATACCAAATGATAGCATCGCATTCTTCAGAGAGTTCATGAGGGATGTAAATGAAAGATGGTTGACATTTTGTGACTTGGCCGAGAAACATCTTTCCCGACGGGTAAGATCGTTTCACTCTCTTCACAACAATTCAACTGCTAATACAAGGATCTCCGAACCCTAGCGTCGCCTTCAACTTCAAGCAAAGGGTCAGGATTCTAGCATAATACACCAACTTGCCACGGATGCACAGGAGTGGAGCCAGCTTCGCACCGACTTTCACGATACAGTTCACGGCGCCAGAGAATTCGCTGTGCAACATTGTCGTCGCTATGGGCGAGATGACTATATAATTGGCGTTAATAAAGACATGGATAAGTTTCTTGCCAGCGTGGATGAAAGATTTGATAGGCTAGAGCAAATAGTGAGGGACCTTTTGCAATTTGTAAGCTCAGCCTCTCGTTTGTGAGTTTTTCTACTTCTAACATGAAACAGGAATTTGCCTGGGTATCAATAAATGAAGCATACAGATCAACAAGCATCGCTACGAGTATGAAACGTCTCAGCTGGATCACGGTAATGTTCCTTTACTTCTATTCGTTCTACTTCGAACCGCGAGGTCAACTAACTTGAACAGTTCATATTTTTACCGGCTATGTTCGTCTCAGTAAGCCTTACGACATCTCACTTAATCTTTTGGACTACATCAACTAATGGATCTGTCGTCAGAGTTTGTTTGGGATGAATGTTGATCTCCTGGAAAATAACCCTGATTGGCGCTGGTACATCCTTTTTGCAGGGGGTGTTCTACTCCTTGCTTTTGCTGGCTGGCTTATTTTCAAGTTCTGTCCGGTTAGTACGACTCCTGGCTTAGCATGTAGAAGGCGCTAAGAAGTAATACAGGTTGGTTCGTGGATACAGCCATGTAGAGACTACAGACGACGACTATTGCCAAGCCAACGCTATCAACTGCCAAAATAGTAGTGGAGAGGTCGGATAAGAGGCGGAATGCCCAACATTACATGGCGATATATACGGCGAATTATGCAGTAAAGATAAGGACTAATCTTTTCGTTTGTGTCTTCAATGCGTGCTTAGTGGAGGTTGGTATCATAAATGTAAGTAGGCTAAATTACTATCCCAAGGAATTATGCTTGTAGAAGAGATGGCATTGTAAATTCTCGGAATATTGTGGCAGGCAAATACGTTCCATTCAAAAATTATCTTGAATGTAATGTAACACATCCATTCCAATTCGTGTAAATAGAACTATCTTTTTCACTAGACACTTACAAATCCACGTGTAAATATCACGTCTACAGTCGTAGGTAATCCTACATTTCAGGAAGCACGGATCTAAAACCAATCCCTAACTATTGACTGTACAGCATATTCAACTACAAAACTTTAAGGAGTCCATCAATTCCAAGATTAAAGATCACAACACCGTATAACTAGCGCCAGCCAGAATATGTTGGGCACGGTGATTAATCTATGTTCTTATTACTTAATTCGGGTTATAAAGTGTTGCAATAATCGCATCTATACCCTATAGTGTCAACTGTGCTCATACTACTCGGACCATGTATTCACTTAGTTATGTATGCGTTATGTGCATCTATGCAGCAAGAAGTCCACGACCCCAAGTCTGTGGCTGAATCATTGGTCATGACTCCTTAGTACCTCCTATGTACTTGATTTACAGCATCATTGAGGCATGTTATGTCGAGGGCCGACGGACCAGGGCCTATGTGGTGGTGCGGCTGACCTCACTGGGTCGAGGCTGTCGACGAACTATTCAAGCCACGCAAAGAGCTACCTAATGGGCCGTACCATGTCGACAGTTCATTTTCGGATAATTTATCGACAAACCTCAAAGTCTGTTAAACCACTCGAAAACGATTCTCTCGCATCTGCCTCGAGGTCGCGGAGGGAATCTTGACAATCCCAAAGTGAGTGTATCAGGCACACTGACGTTAAAGATCCCCTTGCAGCATTGTCTGTTCTCTATTTTGATATAGATCTCGACTTCTATTTTGAATACGACTTCAAAACGACCCAGACCATTAGCGAAGAAATTCACAGAGCTGAAAAAATTCCTCATAATGACTTTTAGAGACGTCCACTACACTGTCAACAAATGGAATCTCACATTACTGTTTCTCAGCCGACGTGAGGGACCCTGATGCCGCTATCTGCAGTTAAGGTTGTCTCAAATAGAGTTTAGATGTCGGTAGCTGATGAATATTAAGTGGTGGCGTCCTTCTTTCTGTCACTACAACGGTCATCGCAATCATATACGCCTATGTTCGAGGAAACATCTCTTCAGATCGTTATAACCAAGTTGACTCCATGTTTTTACCGAGTTTTTCTAATGGCATTTTCTCTAATGGCATGCACAAGCGGACTGTCGTCCCGTCTATAGAGAACCCGCCGCTCCAGGCACCGTCGTGCCACGAACCTGCACACCGCAGCCTGTATCACAACAACACAGGTGCTCGTGAGAAGGCCCCAAGCCTATGAAATATTCATCCTTGCAATGAGTGACCAGCAACTTGCCACCAGTCTCACCATCCTCTTATCAACAAACGTGACTTGGACAGGGTGGACTGGCCTCAACAGAACTTGGTCCGTTTATTATCGTCAGCCTTCTTTGCATCCACCACACACCTCTCGTGTGTGACAGTACCACGTGGTTACTTCATCAAGCACAGGGTTGCCGAAAGGATTCGCATCTAGGCTAGATTATCCTCCTAATGCTCATCGCGAATCTCATCATTGGACAATCAGCAACCAACGGTTAGATGCCTCAGTCACATGCGCTTTGGATAATTTCATGTTTTTGTTCAGGCCGCTGTCTTCGGCTATTTCAGGGCTATTGAACCAAATAATAATCCTGGGCATGCTTGTGGGGGCTACATCAGACGAATTAGAGAGCCGCATGGCAGGGACCCAAGAGGCAGCGTTCCGATGATGAATTGGCGGAGAAAAATAGCATTACGGAACATTAGTTCAACCTCAATCGCTTTTTAAAAGCCGTGGTCATTATTTCTAGCTCGCAGCAGAAGACGAAATTACTCCATATACTAATGCTGATGAAAATAATACACGACGAGCTTTCCCAATCGTTCCTCTGGGAACTCATGTGGCTACTTTTCTATACTCTTTTGGCCTGTGCCAGCTCGCCTTGTTCATTTCAGCTCTATATTTCCCTAGATATGAGCCCAATTTCGGGCAACCTATTATCAGCCTGAAAGCCATCAGGAAGCCAGGATCTGGGCTATGTTTGCAGAACCAGTGTTGTAGCTGCGATGCAAATACCATGTTAAATCACCGCACAGTTCGCAGATATATGAGATCATTAAGATCCAGTAAACATTCGATAGCTTAGCTGAAAACGAGATACAAGGGCACCTTCACTGCAGCAAGGAGAAACAGAACGCCTGTACTCGTGTCAAGTCAGGTTCTGCACACTTGGCAGAAACAGAGTACCTATAGATATATAAACAAATGACAAATGACGATGAAGCCATCATAATCGATGTATGTTCCATGTCTGAGCAGTGAAAATGCCAACTGTGTGTATTGAGAGCAAGCAGGAGGATTCCAACACTGAGCACTTATGAACACTGAGGCGAGGGTTGTGGTTGCGATTATATCATGAATTAGCACAACAAGATTATAGACTTTATATTCCTATCGTTACAGCTGCTTGGATAGTTGCTACCAGGCGCTATATTTATACTTGTTTTTCGAAGAAATAACCTCATTTTAGGCTCGGAAGTTAGTCAAACGTTCGAGAATCCTCGACATAACAGCCATCGAGCACCGACACCTAATTAACTATGAAGTCGAAGATATGCCGCAAAGCACAGACGAGAAATCTACGCCCAAGAAGCTGATTTGCTGGCTTTCTTGTCTGAGAACCGGGTGGGCCATCTGTCGCTGCTCCACCACATCGACGCGCGTGCCTATGTGGTATTGACGATGGAGTTCTTCCCGAGCGGAGTCGATTCATTCGACTCCACATTGTTGTGTCGCTGAAGATGAGACAATACATTGCCTTTCGTTTAAAGGACATGGATTTTAAGAATAGCTCGTACGTGACTTGAAGCACGCGCAAAAGCCTACGATAACAGAAGCGCCTTGAAATTGGTTGTCGGCTTCTCGCATATATGCAAGATGACTAGGCGACAAGCCAATTGCCAGGACTGAGATTGTATTCATCGTCCCATCCACCATCCGCTTCTCTCCACCCCTGACTTTCGCGCCCGAGGCGCTGTCTGGGCGTGCGCATGTGGAAGCGCCCAAGCCCGTGGCTGTTTCATCCACAGACATTAGCTTTAGCACCCACGAAACAGCCCAGCGGCAGAGGGAGACCAGCAGCTGACGATGGATGTAACACAACGTAGCTCCGGCGAACGGAAAGATAAATGTACTAGCGAGGGCCACATGCGGGAAGGACGGTAACTCTGTGCTAGAGGATACGGTATGATGAAGCTGTTACGACTGTGGTATCCCCCCGGTTGGATAAAGGTGTCATTCACCGGCCGGCTATTGGTCCGACACTTTGGTTCGACGATAGTGCCAAGTGTTGGCGGTGCCACACAATGGGAAACTTCCCTGCTTCTTACTCATTTTACCGTAATAATAACTCATTCAAGTCGTTTCGAACAGTGGATACTCTTACCTCCCAGGTCAGCCAGGAAAGCGATCAGCCATTCCCCTTATAGTAAGGCGTTTTGTATTCGTTGCCACGGTAAGATGCTAGCCCGGTGTGTTTACGGATAGCGCGCGGCGCCATTCATGAATATCACCTACTCGCTTACCTTAGCTTTATTTTCCAATCCAGCCGGTCGGAACCAGCTCTATTGATATAGGTGTCCCTGCGGGGCCCCCGGCCTGTCATCTTCACCACACCTTTTCCTCACCTTCTCTGCATCGCGAGTTGGGCTCGGAAATCGAACAGCGCTCGCCTGCCATGTCTGCAATGGGGGAGAATCACAGCGTTTGGTACACGGCCATCTGCTTGGCGGCGTTTGTCTTCATCGGCTCGCTCATACACACCTTTCTCTACAACCTCTACCGGCATCCGCTGGCGCATTGCCCCGGACCCAGGTTGGCTGGCGCGACGTATCTCTATCAAACTTACTTCTGTCTTGTTGGCAGTAGTCGCTACTACAAGCAAATTGCCAAGTTGCACGAGAAATATGGTCAGCTAGGACGCTCAGATGGATTAAACCGGACAACTCATGCTCACATTCACCATCAGGCCCGGTTGTGCGCATCACGCCTGACGAGGTTCACCTCAACGATCCCAGCAACTACGAAATCATCTACTCTGTAGGTACCAAATATGCCAAGTCCAGCCAGTTCTACGACGGATTCGGCATTGGATACTCGACGTTCAGCACAGGCCCGAACAGCGTGCACCGCGTCCGGCGGGGGATGCTGGATCCTTTCTTCTCCCGACGAACCGTCTTGGAGCTCGAACATATTGTCCAGTTGAGAGCGGAGAAGCTGACAAGGCTCATATCGTCCAAATTTTCGAGAAATGAAGCCGTGGATCTGCACCATGCGTTGCGTGCGATTTCAGTCGACGTGATTACGGATTACGCCTTCGGCGAGAGCTATCACCTTTTGGATAGTCCGGACTTGGGTCGTGAATTTTTCGCAATGGTCAGAGGAATCGGTCCCACCATGTGGATCTTTCAGCAGTGGCCTTTGCTGCAGAAGTTTGCACTTTCTCTGCCCCGTGAAGTGGCGGAAAAGATGAGCCCGCCGTTGAAGCATGTGCTAAATCTTCAAGCGGTAAACACAGTATATCTTCATTTCCGTTTCTACGCTCACCATGATTTATAGCATTGTCGCTCCCAAGTTGTTGCCGTCAAAGCCAAGATGGACGCGGGTGAGGAGATGGAGAGATCGTCAATTTTCGAGGCCCTCCTCACCCCAGCCGAGGGTTATGTTGTTCCCACACCAGATCAGATTAAAGATGAGGCCTACAGCGTTCTCGCTGCCGCAGCTGATACCACGGGGAACGCCCTGACAGTCGGCGCTTACAACGTGGTCATTAACCCTGACATATACAGCACCTTGGTGGCCGAACTAGAGGCTGCCTTCCCAGACGACGATGAGCCCTTGGACTACCTCAAGTTGGAGAAGCTGCCATACCTGGTGAGTGATACTCAGTGTCCGTTTTCATCCATGCTGCTCATCTAACGGGATCTAGACTGCGGTGATAAAAGAGGGACTCAGGTAGGTCTCATGGCCCAAGTCCTGGATTCGACTGACCTTGGCAGGCTTTCTTTCGGAGTTCCCGGCCGTCTGGCGCGTATCGTCCCAGAACCAGGTGCAACTTTCAACGGCTATTTTCTGCCAGCTGGGGTGAGTTCAATCTCCAACCCAGCGAATCAATGCGCATTATTAACTGAGCAGTCTTTCGTATCCATGTCTTCGTGGACCATGCATCAGGATGAGACTTACTTCCCCAATGCTCGCAAGTTTGACCCAACTCGATGGCTTGATCCGCAGGAGGCTCGACGCATCGACAAGAGCTTTATCCCTTTCTCCAAGGGCACCCGAGGCTGCGTTGGAATAAAGTGCGTTGCTCGTCCCGAAGGTTGTCTCATCACATCCACTGACCTATCTAGTCTTGCCTATTGCGAGCTGTACCTGAGCCTTGGGACCTTGTTCAGGCGGTTCAAGAATTTGCAGTCAAACCATTTGACCGATGAGGATCTGGAGTACGACGACTATTTCTCGGGTTATCATCCCATTGGAGCGACCAAGTTTCATGTCACTGAGGCGGTGGGCGCAAAACGTTGATGAGCATCTATTGACATGAGAGTTTGTTTTGCTGGCGCTTCTCACCTTGTTTCTCGTCATTCAAGCATAGCGTATGGTGTAACATTATTTGAACTGCCAGGCTCAGACAGGGCAAATTGGGAACACTCCATCTTCTTTCCTCACCTCAGTTTGCAGGACGAGAGAAAACGAGGCCGGTTGAGCTACACGACGCCGACTGACATCCAATCATTTGTTAATGAAATAATAATGAAACAACAATATTCTCATATTTTCCCGGTTGCTCATAGTACGGATGGGACTAGCTCAAGCTTACAAGGGTCATTGACATGATCATCTGCCCACGTTTCTCTGACAGCTTGGTGGCGCAGGCAGTGCATTTTGATTTGCAACCCCTCGCTCCCAGTGTTCCCACCCATGGATGCTGCAGGTGACCAATCAACAAAATGTAAGCGACGACGCAAGATGCCAATAGCTGGCCCATGAGGCTTTTTCCAACCTATGAAAGAAGCAGGCTCTCAAGGCCGGACTCATGCCCAGCTTCGGGACGCTGTCCGGGATCCATCTGTAGCGGGCCTCCAGAGTGAAGTTGCAGGGTAGGTTAAAAATTGTGGTCTGAAAACGACCAGCTGCATGGCCCCTCATTTGGCCTGAGGCACTAAAACCTGCTGCGCACAAGCGAGATGGAGTCTGGAAAGCCTAGATAAAGACGCGAGACTTCGCCGCCGAAGAATCCAAGAAAGCGAGACAAGCATTCGTTCCTGAGCGAGTCCAGAGACCCCCCGCCACAGCCGCCGTCGCCATGTCGCAGCCAGCAGACCAGCAGTCGCCGAGTCCCTCGGCCCCCCCGGATCCCTCGAGTCCTTCGCGTCCCCCACCAACTAATGTAACGTGGAGGCGCTAGACCGCAATGCTCTGGTGACGAATTTCAAGCTAATATCTTGGTCCAGGTTCGGCCAGAGGATGCCAGGGATGCCGGCGCGGCCCGTAGCGGTGACAATTACGCCGACGACGCAGACTCCGCCTATGGTGATGCGTGCGTCTCTAGAACCGATACTGCGTTATACCGGCAACCCATGCTGAACAGGGTTATAGTACAAGCGCAACGACATCCGTATCATCCTCCATTCTCAACTATCGCGAATTACACGGTCGCACCTATCACAATTACGGCGCCACGGAATACTGGTATGCTATGGAATATCCCTGCTCTAGCAGACCGCCAACCGCCAACCGCCAACCGCCACTGACTTTGGCAAACAGGGGCCCCAATGACGACAAACAAAATGAACAACTCGACGTTGGGTTTGTGCTGCATCAGCCACCAGTCGCAATGTCTATAGCTTAGCTCACCAAGTATAGGCATCACATGTTGACCATGCTGCTCGACGACAAGCTCTTCCTCGCTCCGCTAGGTGATAACATCGACAAGGTCCTCGATGTCGGCACTGGTACTGGGATATGGGCAATGTACGAGTCACTCCTCTCTTCGGGATGGGCGGCCTAGCTTACTGATCAACCCTTCCCCCCCTTCGCAGCGACTTTGCCGATCAATACCCTTCCTCCACCGTGATTGGCACAGATCTTTCTCCGATCCAACCCAGCTGGGTCCCTCCAAACGTCCAGTTCGAAATTGACGATGCTCAGCTTGACTGGACTTATCCCGAAGCCAATTTCGACTTTGTGCATATTCGCTGTTTAATGGGGAGTATAGCCGACTGGCCGCGCCTTTTCAGACAGGCTTTCCAGTACGTTTAGATACCGTCTCCTCTTCCCATTCCTTGACGGTGGCTGGGAGGAAGCTAATGCTCCAAAGCTCCACGAAGTCGGGCGGTTATATAGAATCGCTCGAGATGGATATCCAGTTCACGTCTGACGATGGCACTGTCGTTCCAGGCCACACAATGTACGATTGGTCACAACTCTTTATCAACGCCGGCGAAACGATTGGGAGAACCTTTAAAATTCCTCGACATTCCAAGGAACTCATTGAGGAGGCGGGTTTCGTCGATGTGGTGAAAAAGACGTACAAGACGCCTGTTGGGGGATGGATGGAGGATCAGAAGTGGAAAGAAATAGGAAATTGGAATCTCCTATACCTGACTGCCGGGCTCGAGGGAATGGCTTTGTACATACTGAAGAGTGTCCTTGGCGTGAGTCGTTCTCTCCTTTCACTGCTAAATGTCTTCCCAACCCCAGGAAGATATCTGGCGGCTCTCGTAGAGGGTGGCGTACAGGCCTCCGAGTATACTGACATGTAACAGTGGGAGTACACTGAGATTCAAGCTCTGCTTGGACAGATGCGAGCGGCCTTGCGCAATAGGGGGAACCACGGATATTACGAGATGTAAGTACTCTTTCTTTCCTTTGACTCATTCCGGTCGCCTCAAGCTTACAGATTGTCATAATCTAGAACTGTAGTATACGGGCGCAAGCCGTGAGCACGCGGCGCGTAAAATATAATGTCTTGGAAGCACATTATGGGCACTATCAATCCTGCTATTGAAGGGCAACCCATGGTAAATAATCCGGATTATGAATACTCACTATTACGGCTACGGCACCACATCAGACAGCCGAGGCGCCGAAAATGGGCACTGATTGTCCCAGGCGCTTCCTGGAGCTGAGTGCCTACAATCTGCTGCGTTTGTGGTATTTAGGATATATGACAGGGCAATCTTGAAGCACTTGACTGGATGGACTTGTCAGGCGCGAAAAAGCATCCAAACCGCTCTTATGGATCTTGGCTGCAGACTGTGGGCTCCACAGCCTTTGCCTCACCCAAGTATCCCTTCGTAGACGGCCAATTCATACTAAAATTAAAAATCCTCCATAGTTGACAAAACGTCACCCCCGCTTCAAAGTTTCTCGTGTTTCCTTGAATCCATGAGCTTCCGCTAATTCAGAATGTTTCTTATCCGTCGCTGCATGGTACCATCAAAAACACGACCTAACTAGTACATCTCCCTCATAGACAAGAAGGCAATTCGTGCTAGTGCCAGAGCCATTTGATTGGCAATTTTTTACATATATCTTGAGTTTGATATGCTTGGTGTGGCCTTATACTGAGCGACTTCTGAAGCATTGTTTTAAACTCTGTAAATACTGAATATTCATAGATTTGTGAATGCGTTTTACCTGTTAGATGGAGGTATTGATCAGTCTCTCCGGGAAAGTCAGCGGAGCCCGGGCTACCTCGGCCATGACGAAGGAAATGGATATGACCTGATAACAGAGACTGCAATTCCAACATCCAACTGACTGGTATAAGCTGACATTTTTGAACAATTAGTAATTATTTCGTTTACTCAATATATCGCACTCATCAAAACCCCACCGACATTTGGTGTCTCATCTCCTCCATCATGGTGGTGCTCAAAGCTTTTAGTAGTGTTGTGTTTTCTATCCTGTGGACTTCTTCTTCTAGCCAGGCAATATTAAAAAGATTATTCGTTCTTTTGACTACTCTGCCAAGCTGTGCGATGAATATACACTTGTGTAGGATGTTGACGGGCGGGCCTAATAGCTATAATATGTATCTAGCACTCTCCGCGGTCTCAAACGTGCCAATTTTGGTATTAAGACTGTGTACGGTGGCTATGAGCGGGCGGGTTGTACACGATGGTAAAGAAAAACTACGCGAATGTCATCAAAAACTATTTACAGCAAACAGCCTGCGGCGTTTCTGGCGTGCTTGTGGTGTCGGCGTCGGTGTCGGCGTCCGCGTCGATGGCGGTGGTGATGACTGATTGTGATGAGGAGGAGAGCTTATGGCCAGATGATGTGTTGGTCTTCCTGTCGAGGACCTGCTTGTCGGTAATTGTTACGTGTGCCATTGCCGAATAGTATGTTTAGGAAACCCTGATAGCCGCCATCGAACGGCTCCTCGCGCTGTGATAGTTCGAGGAGATCGTCGTGCGTTCTCTGCTAAGACGCGAGCAGTACCACCCCGCTGTTGAAGCTGTCCGAGAATCCCAACTCCAGCATGGGGGCAAAGTGGGCGTCCCTCAGTAGCGAGAACAGATGATCGCCGTTGCGGCACACCAGCGTGTCGGTGCTGAGGTACAGCAGCACATGAATGAATTTGGCAAGCAGCCAGAGGCGGGTCTTGATGAGGGTGAGGCGACGTATGCGTTGCCAAAGAGGTCGAGGTGGCCCGAGGGGTGGTCCGGACGGGCAGCAATGGGACAACGTCGTCCGCGGGTTAGACCGAGGATAGTTACGGCATGGCGATGTCACGGGGGGTTGCGCGAGACTGAGGGAGGTGCCAATTTAGTCTTCGTTGGTGAGGAGGGGTGGTGTTGGCGAGGCAGCCAATGGCATCGAGCCCAGGGTGTCTTCTAAGCGAAGAGATGTCATGGTTTATTTCATTTGTGTGTGTCTTATGCCCCAACTTAGGATGTATGTGTCAGTGCTGACGGTAGTATTTCGCATTAAAAGCACGGGCTATCCGATGGTGACGAGATGCCACCGTTTAGGAAGAACATCTTGAGTCGTAGCCTTGGGCGCGAATTAGAGTTGATACCGTACTGGATCCCAATGCCACGGTAGTAGATGGGGCAAACATGCCAAATCACTATTGACGATGCGATCTCAAGTACGCACATTCTAGTGGGGCGTTTACTATGATACGAAAGCGAGGGATCTCCAACTCGTCAGTGCTCCCAGGGTCAGGGGCCCGATATCGCAACACAAGTCTCCTGTAGACGCATTAAGCTGCATAGCATGTTCAACTGGGCCTCTTTGGGGAATCTGACCTGTACACAGCCATCGGCAGCGTCGTATACCAATCATCACACGGCAAGCTACCATCGTCTTACACATCGGCTCAAAGAATCCAAAGTGGGAGGCCCTGATAATGAACGACGTATACAGTGTCTAGGATGTAGAAGGACACATGATTGCTCGCGAATAGTTGGGACGTGGGAGGCGAACTCAAAGCCATGTTCAATGACCGTTAGAGTGCAGTCGCCCGCGATTTTATAGCTGTAGGTAACACATGCGGATGTAGTTGGGGGCACGAGCCTGGAGCGATTGGAAACGCCACAGAGCGCCAGTTCAAGATTGCTGCAATATCTTCAATGTTTTGAACCATGTAGTGCAAATGTACAAAGCGCAGTCCTTCTTCTTACTGTTGTATGTCATGTACAGAAACAGGTGGTGCCATATATACAAAGTAGAGTAGCGTCTCCGAGTCGCAAGAACGAACCCTCTATGAGCAAGCAACTTCTGGTAAATGACATGCTGGTGGAGTAACAGCAGGAGACACAATATATGGTACTTACCAAAACAGCGCTGCCTGAAATTCATCCTCATGAAGCATATGAATTGATGCTAGTTTACCGTCTAAAGACTCTTCCCTTTCCACTTCTTCGTCAGGACTCTTCAGCAGGCCTGTAGCCCCAATTGCAAAGGAAATCAAGGAGTAAACTGAATGAGGTGGTTGCATCATAGCTACAAGGCCTTGGGGGCCGACCCCTTTGGGGGTATCGTCGCTTTCCAGATGGCCCAAGATGCTCTACTAGCCCTGCCTCTGTGGATGTGGGGCATATGCGAGCGTAGAGTATTCTCCCAATGTTGAAGTATGGATGCCGATCGTTTGGGGGCTGACGGGAATATTTACTGCACCCGAAGAGCGCCGCATGTCGTATACTAGAGAAATGCTGCTCTCCTAGTGAAACAGACAAGTAGGGGCTCGCAAGTTGGCATTGCGCGTTGCTCAGTAATCTTCTGCGGTCGCCATACTGGACCGCTTACCCCTGCTGCAATGGAAATGGGCTATGTAGTTTGTGGATTCGCAATGATGGCTCATTCGGCGGCATTTCAGTAGCACGGCTTTGTCTCTGCGCGAAGCAACCGCATGCTGGCTCAAAGAAACATGACATCAGTGGCTAAAGACCCGTCAAATATAGTCTGTGTCATTCCTTCAGCGCCCCTTAGTTTTACTAATGCCTTTCAACCCAGTGCCTAGGCCCTCAGAAACCATCAGAAACCATCAATAGAAGTCAAAGCCAGCAGCTTCATCGACACCACTACAACGACTATCATGGGCTGTGGACCATCAAGACCAACTGGTCACAATGGTGAATATAGCCACACTGGCTACAGGAACGGCTACAGTCACGCAATCGCGGCGCGCCGACACGAGAGAGACGCCTACGGGCAAAACTACGGTGCCCCAGGCCCCGAAGGCGGCAGAGGTCGACGGGGTTATGGGCGCCGGCGCAGAATGGGAGCTGGCAGCGCGGCTGCAACTGGTGGGTACGTTGACGATGGCCTCGTACGGGTCCCATTAGGTCGATAGGCTTGACGCTGACTTGTTACAACAGCGCAGTAGCAATGTGTTAATAAAGCAAAGAAAGCATCTAAGAAGCAACTCGTTTAGGTGGTGCGTAGTTGTCCAAGGGCTCAGTGAAATAGGAGGCGCACTTGCGATTGATGCGTTGGATCTAAGATCGAGAACGACGGTCGCATATATCGGACACGCTCATCACCATGTTGAGTTCAGTAGAAGGCTGCTAATCAGATATGTATTTACAACGACAGTGCTGTTTCTAATCTAGAGATTGACGGAGTGATGTATGGTATGGACCAATGGCATGTTTCTGCCCATCATTCCTGTAGAGCCGGAGCCGGAGAGTGATATAAACCTGTGCTAGAGGACATATCTCCTGCCCAATACCCACAGAAAGCAGCCTCCAGACGTCAGTATAGAAAAGAGTCCCAGACTTTCTCTCATAGGAGAATTACTCCCTATCTCAGAAAGTTCTTGCCCTTGTTGCCAACCTGGCTCATCTGCGTCAAACCCAATGTCTGCAAACGTGCTGGCCTCAGCCAGTCTGGCCAACACCTTATTGCAGCTTTCAGAATTGTAGCCGACAAATCACTGCAATGAATGGGGACGAATTTGTACAAAATTACGTACTTGTCAAAGGTTTACCGCGTCCATGACACGATATCTTTATCACTACACCAAGGTGCCAAATCTCGGCGGCTTATCTTTTCCTCGTGGGTGACGGTGGTATAGAGCATTTTCTTGGCTGTGCTCAATTTGTTGATCTCCACCATGCATGTTGCCTCGTATATTAAAACAATAGCATTTCTCAAATCGTGTCTACCAGGGTGTCTTTGGCCAGTTGCATTCTCTGTAGAATTCATACTTGATACTGCACCGCCGACGTAGACGTTTGTCGGTATTGTTGTGAGACTATGGTGTTGTCAATAGCGAGTAGGAAAACTGTGATGCCTCGTAGGCTCTAACCCAAAATATAATTTGGGAGTTTCTGCAACTCAAGACCAGTCTAGAAGATGGGGCGATCAGAAAACACGGCATGAGGCTAATAATATTAGGGCCATCAACTCTGTTTCGGAACGGGATCTTGGTATCATGAGTACTATTCTATTCCGTCTCTTGTTAACGCGCAATTTACGGCGCTGGTGTATGCCACCACAGCTCATGGAAGAGGAATCGCCTGAGGAAAAGTAAACACGTTCTTGGGATCGGTGACCTTTTTGATTTGCCTCAACCGAGTCAAGGAAGACCCGTAGTACACCTGCAGCGAGTTATTCAGATCTCGCTCAATGTAGTTCTGGTATGCTTCGATATTTCCCGAACTGTACGCCACCCGCATCTCCTTGAGAAAATTCGCACTCCACTCCAAGCAAGTCTGACAAGTAAGACCATGACCAGAGTTACCATCACCCCACTCGGTGATGAACTGTATGCCGAAGAGAACTCCCCGGTGGTTATCAAAGGCAGATTCCCAGCCGGGTCGGTTGATCTTGCCGCCCCAGAGGTCTACGATGATGTAAGAGCTAGAGGCGCCTTTTGCTGGTTTGGTCAGATAGCGAAATAATATGTCCTTCTCCTGTTCTGAGAGAGGCTTGCGATAGATGAGCGACCGACCACGGTTGTAGTGAGCGTCACCGACGATGGGGTTTTCGAGTGTGCCGCCATTGAGGTAAGCAAGTTTGGTGGCTTGCTCGTACCAAGTGCGCTCATTGATCTTGTTGGAGTAATATTTACCAGCCGCCTGGAGGAAACTCGCTATGGCGGCCTCGCCATCGTCTCTACTGCCAAGAAAGGTAGCCAGAACCCCGATTCCACCGCTGTTCATGTTCAATTCTGACATTAAGTTGTCTGTAGCTTTCCCTGCCCACTTTGCGTATGCGTCGATGATCCTAGAGTAGTTTTCCAGGGGGAAGTCTATCTCGAATGAAGTCACCACAGTCGGCGCCTTGTGTGCTTGAATCCGAAACTCAGTCACTATGCCAAACGAACCACCACCCGCTCCCCGGAGAGCCCAAAAAAGATCTTGACTTCTCACTGTGTTGACTGTTCTTACGTCTCCGGTCGCGTCAATCAGGGTCATGCCAACAACGTTGTCGGAAAGCACGCCATATTTACGAGCAGTAAGACCTATCCCACCTCCCAGAGCGTGTCCTCCAATGCCAACTGTAGGGCAGGTCCCTGCTGGTATGAGATACTTGCCGGCCTTCCACAGATTAGCGTAGATCGGACCAAGGCGAGAGCCAGCACCGATGGTGGCAATTCCCGAGTCGATATCCATGGAGAAACTTTTCATGAGGTTGAGGTCGATCATCAAAGCCCCATCTTTGCCGCCTTGGCTGTACCCTTCATACGAATGACCGCCGGATCTTGGAGCTATGCTGATGTTGTTGCTGACAGCACATCTGATTGCGGCCGCGGCGTCAGCGTTAGTGGCAGGATGGTAGATAGCGCTAGGCTTGTAGTCGAAAGCAAGATTAAAGCCGTGTCGTTCGTTGGTGTAGCTGTTCGATGAGGGAGTCGTCAAGGTGGATTTGGGATCTCCTCTAATGTTTTGGAGGCATGAAATCAAACCTGCTGGCGACGCTGTGGCTGTATTACAAATGGCCGTAACAGTCAGAGCCATAGCAGCCGACCTTTTCAGGAAAAATAACATAATTTCGAGGAAGTTATCAATAAAAAATAAGAAAACTAGGTTACGAGATATTCAGCCTGTGGATGAAGTAGCAGGGCATTGTTAAAGGTGGGTGGAATGTGTCAAAGATATACGCAGCGTAGGAGTTGCTATGGACTATGGACAAGGCATGTCATTGCGCTACCTCGTATTAGAACGCCAACTCCAGCCTCGGAATTATTCGTGGGACAAGGGGCTATCTAATTACCATTATAACAATTTGTGATACGCAAAGATTGTGGTGATACAACAGACAACTTATCTCGAACTAGGCGCTATTCCGTAATTTATTTCGGAATCCATCACTCTGAGACGCGCTATTCCTGTGCTACAAAACAATACGAGACAAATGGAGACTTCAGCTTACCTCTCGCCCCGCTTCTTCACTGCCGGTTGGGCTTCATCTGTCAGTTGGTGGCCGTTGATTGGCATTTAGGTTAGTCTTGGAGTCGCTTGCAGCCTAGGCATGATGCCGCAAACACACCAGTCTCTGGGGCCGTTGTGCTCGGAAATGAATTTAGTTTATGAAACACTGAGAGTTCGTGTATCGCATGTACATAATACTCTGCTAGAAGAAGATGTGGTCAGAACAGGGGAAGAAGTGTGCGCGAAGCGAACAGCCTGCTGTATGTGGATTTCAGGGCAACATGGAAACATCAATAATCTCTTCAATGACACTTAAGATGAAAGAATAACAAAGTCTATTAATTGAATTTACTGTCTTATTTCGAGCCAAAATAAACTTATTCCATCCTTTATTTCCCGAAGTGTGCAAATATTGACGACTTCAAGGGTCCAAGTCGCACTGATTTGCGGCCAATACTGGTGACTTGCAGGAAGCATGCTAACCAAATCTCGAACGCTCTTCAACGACAGTGAGAAGTAATTATGGATTAAAACGAATGCATTTACTCCCTTTAAGGCCATATAACTCACGGTATCAGTTCGGATCTTACTACAGCTAACGTAAATCTCAGGAACGCCATATGGCCCTGATGAAGTGCCTCGATTCAGCCACAGCTATTCAATGGGATACCACTAAGAAGGTTTATATCGCCTCAATTCATTCCATGTTACGTTAGGTTCATACAAGACATATGATTGCCAGACGGGTTTTTCCACAGTCATGCTATAAAAGACTTGAAGACTACTTGAGAATACACTCCCAGTCGAAAATACGACCAAATTTGAGTGGCAAATGAAGTTGAGAAGGCGATATCATTTATTTACAAGCTAATATTCATTTCGTGTGTCTCTACTTCCTATTTCGAAGATGTGTGAGATCGGTAGCTATTGGGTAGGCATCCAGCCACTGCTCTCTATCGTAAATCTTTGCGTTGGTGAAAAGAAACGTAGATATCTTGTCGTTCAGATCTAGGCTCAGTATCAGTATTTTTTCATCCTTATCAACGATGTACACCCACCGCTTATTGTCATGTCTCTTCCTGGTTGGAGCGAATAATGGTCTGCGCGCTCATGCACAAGTAGCAAATCGTCTGGCAGGAGAGTTCCTAGTCCATAGCGTCAATCGGCCACCCATCAGTCAATAATCATATAAGGTAATATGCTTGCCAGAAGGGACGGCGTATACCACCATATCTGGGCTCTTGTAGATTCGAGACATGAGCTTCTGCTGATACGGCGAATTCGGTCGCATCGACGCGCCATTGGGGGCTAGTATTTAGGGTCTTAGCACAAGCGAGCGACCCACCGTATGTAGGTATGGAGTTGATTAGGCTTGCCTCGATAAGAAGTTGGATTCAACGCCTTCGCGTGAACAAGTCCATTCTGCACAAATACGTCGTACAGATAGCGCTGCGGCGACCAAGGCCGAAGCTCCACGTTCAGGCCATTGTTTACCCTAAAAATCTCTTTAGGGAAAGACCTGAAGACTTGAATTAAATTAGGCATTGCACTGATGAAGAGATGGTGGCAAGATGTGGTATTTTCGGTTTGCGATGTGCGAAGAAGACATTTGGATGAAGCTGTTTAGATTGAGGGGTGAGTCAGAAAGATGAAAAAGTTGTTGGCCTGATGTTGTGACTTACATTAAAGGCACCTATAGCGTCTTACGCCTTTAAGTTTTCCACTCATTTACATGATGTGTTTTGATTTAAATAGGAGTCGTTCTTCATATTTTTTTAACATGAATATGATTCCTTTTCTTAAAATTAATATAAAAGTAAAATAAAAATCAAGTTGACATAGAAGTTACGTAGCAAGACTGTTAGATTGGCTTTCAGCAACGCCGTTGGCTTGGCCCAACGGCATCAAGTCTAGGACATCTTGCCATGCAGCCACCACAGCGGATGAGCGATTAGGGATAAATGAGGGGAAGGATGTTGCTGTTGGGCAAGAATCTTACAGAGGGCATCACCAGTATCATCATAGGATAATGCAGTGCACCCGATCAACTAGGTCTTAATTCCCTGAATCCCTACAAATCTCGCGCCATCAACGCGGGAAAGATTATAGGGCCAGTGAACACACTCTCTTACTTTCACTTCCTCAGCTGTTAGCATCGAGAAGCTGCTTCTCAAACACAAGGCTGTCCGGTCCTATTATGTTTGCTTCGCATGTCACCCCTGCATCTCCGCCTGTGCTGACAGGGTTCCGACACCCTTTCAGCGTAAGTGGAAGGACGTCGATTGCGATGTCAAGATTAAACACCCGCTTTGGTACATCGGGAGTTGAAGTTGGTTTACACGAGATCAAATTCCACATAGATCCCATATCTACCCGCACCAAGAGGCTTATACAACATCATTGTTTATTGTTCAGTCATTCACCACGTCCAACTGATGATCATAACATTGTCTTACGAAGACATCGCCACTGATTTATTGGCAGGCTGTCAATGGTGTTCTCTAACGACGTAGTCGGGCCGTCTAGATCAACCTTGCTTGCCTTTTGATAGCTACTTTGTCCATCTTACTCAGTGTGTTTGCATGCCAGATTTGGATGGGCTTGCATGTCTTTCGTGCATATCTACCTCACGTACCAATGAACCTGTTAGATGCCCCCCCTTCTCCGCCCTACCAGCCAGCTCTGCTGCTGCTTTTCTGTTTGGGCGCTTGTCACAGTATCCGGTAAGCTGTATGGTCGGTCAGCCAGTGGCAGGCTCTCTGCATTCTAGACAAATTTGGATCACTCTCATCACCGAGATGCGCCCTCGCATGTCTACGCCTAACACACTTCAACAAAGTCCATCATCGCGTACCTGTTTACAGCCAGCATCTTTTTGCCGGTCGGACAATCGGCAGCACGTGTTCCGTGACCCTCGGTTCACCTATCTGGCCGTCGCCGTCTCTACAGAATGCGGAGCAGAGTATTACGCCGAGCGGATTCGGGATACGCCCCCATCCATAAGCCGAGTCTAGGCATTTCGTTCGGCAGCTTAAGCGGAGATAGCATCTCCAAGTCTCGTGGGCGTTAGGTGGGGGTTATGACCTGACGACATTCTGACGACCTTGCAAGCCGTTCTGCAGGGCAAGTCGTCGGCCTATGAGGATTGAGTCCCTAGCTAGTCGTAAAAGCCAAGCAAAATAAATGAGCTGACCAATTGCCATGAGTCCTAGCAATGAGGTGCTGGCTAGCGGCACCTCGGACAACGACTGGTATAGCCCATTTCGGTAACTAGTTTACGGTTTGCCATAATTAACGCCGTGGCGTACATTAGTGTGCTTGGATTACCAATGTTCAGTCATCGTACAGACTACTGATGCTCAATTCCGCACACGGGGTGCGATCAGCGTATCAACGGTGTGGTAAGGCGCCATTCATATACTATACATGGGGTTTGTGCATTCAACACGGGAACATGGCGGGACCTTCGGTGGCTTGAGTTCGAGTATTTAAAGGCCAGCAGAGGATATTCTCATAAAATTTAGTGCACCATCATCTCTTCAAGCCACTTTCCCATCACGTCTGCGCCATCATGTCCAAAATCATTGCTGTTCACGGAGCTACGGGCACGCAGGGCGGCTCGGTCGTCCGGGCACTGCTCAAGACGGACTGGAAGGTCCGCGCCATCACTCGCAATGCAACAGGCGACGCGGCCAAAAACCTTACTCGTGACGGCGTCGAAGTCGTGACGGCCAATTTCGATGATGAAGCGTCTCTATCCAGGGCCTATGAGGTGAGACCAGATCATGCGCTCGCTAGTGGAATGTGAAGATAAAATACTCATCAGTGCTATTGCTTAGGGCGTTGAAGCCATCTTCTTAGTGACCAACTTTTGGGAACACCTCTTCACTGGCAAGACGGCGACCCAGTCTGGCGAGGCGGAAGCCCAGCAGGCGCTCACTGTTGTCAAGATTGCGGACAAGCTGCCCAGTCTGAAGCATTTCATCTGGAGTACCTTGCCTGGGAATGCCGAGGGTGTGAGTAACCAAGTCCCACAGGAATAACATATTGCAATGGCGTGGCTAACAATGCGGCTTCTAGCGACCAAAGCGGGTTGCGGTGCAGCACTTTGACTTCAAGGCTCAGCTCGATGTTACTATCAAGAAATCGTACCCCAACCTCGCGGCCAAGACTACGTTCTTCTACGTAGGCTATTATGCTAACAACCTGGCCGACTTACCTTCCACCAGGCTCTACGCTACACCCGCCTCCTTCGGTACTTATCTGTGGACATTACCCGTGTCGCGCTCAGCTGTCATCCCCTCGGCTGGTGATGTGCGCATCAATATTGGAGTATTCACAAAGGCCATACTGGAACAGCGACAGAAGACCCTGGGCAGGTACGTAGCATGCATGGTCGACACGCCCACGCACGAGCAGGTTGTGGAATATTGGGCCGCCGCGACGGGTAAGAGGGCTGCTTTCTTGGAGGTGGACGGCCAGGACTGGGTCCGGGCATTTGGCGACATTGGTGAGGAGCTATACCTCAACCTCAAGGCGTTTCAGGACAATCCCAAGTTTCATCTTGAGAATGACCCACTGAATGCCAAGGATCTTGGTATCGAGGGCGATGTGGTAGGAACAGAGGCTTGCTTGAAGAGCCTCAAGGACCAACTTGTGTAGTTGCCTGAGGGTTAGCTCGGGCTTGTCCACAGAGTACAATTTTACAATTTTCCACCGATGAAGCCAGCAAGATTTATTACTTTCCAACACTGTTTATCTGTAAGAAGAAAAGAGAGAAAAAATTATTCTGCTGAATACTGCTCTATGATTCTCCTCAAACTAAAGTCCACGAACTTCTCGACTCTTACGTCTCTTCTTTATTATCACCAGCTGCCCTGCCAACATTTATCACGAGTCTATATTTGCCAAGTGGCTCACGATCCAAGGGACAACCAGGTCATAGTACGTTCCGCCAATCAGATATATTGACATCCTACTTTCGTGACTTTCTGCGACTTTGAATCGAACGTAGTCAGTATTGCATCTGATGCATCACGTTTCTCAGCCTCATCCGAGCAAAGCGTGAGGAAAGGTAACGAAGGATTTAAGCATGACACGGGCCGTCCTACATCGCATCTCTAATGATCCTTCGTCGCCACCAAGTCTGAGTGCTATATCTTTGCCAGAAGCGACTCGGGACTAGGATGGGAGTGGCTCTACCACCTCTCCATGATGTGACTATAAACACACCCAGCCACAGTTGCTAAACAGAAGTAGTATAGATCCCGTCGGCTAACGGGCGCAAGCACTCGCTTCTAGATGACCAAGTAAGATCTCGCGCAGACGCACTTGAGCGGAGTCAGCATGTGTCGCTTGATGCCAATGTGGGGAGAGTCCGAGCTGAACATTCTTGGCATGTTTGTTACAACGATACGGTATTTCCGTACTCAAGTAAGCTGCCACTGAATCAGCATCCACATATTATATCAGTGTATATACAAGGGCTTTCACGACCTGTTCGAGGTTACTGCCCTCAATCCGGTATAGTCTTGAATACTACAGAACCACATCTCAGTCTATCTCACCGTAACCCATGCCACTCGATCCTCCCACTCTCCAACAAAGTTGGTCATCTGGAAGCACATCTTCCTCTTATACCCCCCTGCATCTTCAGGAGCCGTCAATGGCTCTCTCTCAGGTTTCTGGACCCAATCCCGGACACGCGATCTACAAGCCGGCAGTGGTGTATTATAATCCACATCCGGCGTCGCAACCTTGCCACCCGGTAAAAGCTTAATGTCGTGCTCCATCTCGATGATCGCCACCCCTAGTCCATAGAAGAAAGCAACATCCCAACCCAACTCCCATTCCCAAGAAAGGCTGTCTAAGAACGACAGAGCACCAAGTCGCAGGTTCAAAAAGCGACATTTTGCCACTATCCAGAAAAACACAGGTGTGAACCCCATGACAAAACAAAACTTTCTACTGCTCTTGGCGCGCAAGTCTCCGTATGCCTGAACTTGCCGTCCAATCTCGTTCACCCGTCGAAACCTCGCTTCCTGCGAGTCCCAGGCGAATTCATCACGGTCCACATATGTATCTAGCCGCATCTTGGCCGCAAGCCAGCGCAGTTCCATCAGAAGTAGTGTGATGCGATGCTCAGTCACTGCATGTAGTTCGTCTCGAAGAATGGAGAAAGCGGCCCACCAGGCATCTATGTCCTTGTTAAGGGGCTCATGGTCTTGCATGATTACCTCAAGTGGTGCCGGCTCAAACAGTCCACGGCGATACGTATTAACTCTCCGCACCAGTCGTATATTCCGAACCAGTATTGAGTCCAGCGCCTTCTCCGCCTGAGGGATATTTACATATGTCGGCCCATATTGAATAGCCTCGTTCTCAAACGGTAACGGGAAGTTGGCGAAGCCCTTCTTGAAGAAGAAAGGGACAAGACTGAGGTGGTGAAAGACAGTGGCCAGTTCTGGCCTAGCCTTGGATGAGTTAAGTAGCGCAATGCCGTGGATAATATGAGTATTTGCGCCCTCAATGTTTCCACGCATAAACTCGATATATACGAAAAGAATACAGACAAGCAGCACAGTGTCCGTAGAGGTAGATGCTTGCGGGGAGACGAGATGCTTGATTGCCGAGTTGTAATGGCTGATTGCAAATTCGTTTTCACTGTAGTGAGATGATGGGTTGTTCGCGAGCTGCATAGCGCTCGTGTGCTCATATAGAGAACTAATGGCGACAACGGCATGCCTCGCGGCTGGTTCAGTGACCGCCATCTGAGCTACTACGTGGGTCCAGAACGAATTATCGTGCGGGCCAGCCGCAGATGGCGCAACCACATTGATGAAAAAGTCCAGGTTCCTGAGCTCTAGTGATTCAATACCGGGAATGGCCGGGGGTGCTACACGCGGTCGAGGACGGAGCAGCTCGTCCCAGGAGTAGGATCCGACTGGAGGGGTGCTATATCCGTCACATTTCTTGCCTGCCACTCTGCATCTATGACATTCAGGGCGGGACTCATCGCACTTGACCTTGCGAGACCTGCAGATCGGGGTGCCAATCTCGCGTGAGTAATCAGTCTGTAAATGCTAAAGGTACAAGGCCCCCCCCCTGGATAGATATATGTGGAGGGTACTTACTTGCAGGTTTGACAGCCGGTGCGTACCTTTGGGAGTCCTTTCCGGGGCATCCTGTTTGAGATACAAATAGGTTTGTACGATAAACTGCGCTCGCTTGGACGGCAACGTAGGGGTGGAGGGGACACGCTCGCGTTTCATTCAGACGAGCGGCACACAAACAGCAGCATGACAGTTGTCACACTGCAGTACATATACGTACAAGAAAATAGACACTGTTGGCGAGGACCAAGGATATAGCATTGACTAGAGAGAAGAGGAGACAGGATGTGCGTGTCTAAAGGGCAAAGGGAGTATGAGTCCTACTAGATGCTATGACTATGTGGGGCAAATGCGAGCATAGTGTCAAGGGGAAATGCGGGTACCCAGTGAGTGCCATGGATTCCAGATCCTTCATTCAACTATTAGTGAGGAATAAGCGAGACATGTCTCATTCTACCTTGCGTCAATTGGCCAAAAAAATGGTTGAAAATCAGTGCTACTATTTTGAGCAAAGCGTAGCCAATTTAGACATCCTAGTATAGGGTAGCCGGGTTGGATACTGAGGAAAACATACGACGTCAATGACACTTGAACGGGTTCTCTAATTCTCCACCGTAGATGATTAGAGAAGAGGAAAAATTCAATAGAAGACAAAGGCAACCTAGATTGCCGGCTGGACAAAATATAAGGTGCGAGCTACACAGCGTCCGGGTAGTGGTTGGTGAGGGGTTGCACTGGAGATGCCTCTATAGTCACTTAATTTTGCCGTCCGGGTACCTAAAACCCCTTGTGGTGTAGTTGGCTATCACATCAGACTGTAATTGTCTCTTCATTAAAATCTGAGGGTCACCGGCTCGATTCCGGTCGAGGGGATTATTTTTTTCGTCCCCACTTAAGTTATATTTTAATGACCGCTGTGGGGATTTTTTTTTAAATAATAAGTAACTCTCTTGTTAATTCTTAGTAGTAAGTTAATTTTTATTTCGCTTTGGTCTACCTTGACTCCTTGCCTAGCCTGTTTACATCCGGCATTGTTATCTAACCCAATATTCAGTATCTCGAAGAGCCTGGAGAGAGCTTGAGCTTGAATAATCAGTCTAGGACAAGGTCATCGTCGGAGTCATTGCCCAAGGACATCTCATCTATTGCATGGTATTTTCAGCCAAGGAATAGCAGCAGCCGAGCAGGCGATCCGTGACTTTAACGTGGCAGAGATATTCAAGACCAAACAATTCAGTCAGGCGAGATGAAGGTCAAATAGATTATCATTAATAGGATCAACAGTCGAGTCAGTGGCGTTGATTAAATGTCAGGTCACACTAAGGTAAACTAGCTTATTAAACTGCATCTATATGCCGTATCCTCATTAAATTATATTACAGCGACTAAATATGCTCACTTCATTTTCTGACGTAATTATAAACCTACCGCAATTCTGAAGGCAATCATGTATGAAACATAACTAGTAGTACTCCTTATTATACGTACTTATCGGGATTCGCTCTGCCACAGAAAACCTGGAAATTGACTGATGGGAAGTAAGTGATGGGAATCCGTGGACGCCGCAGAGAGTTGTATCCGAATATCTTATCCTCTCGGAAAGTAAATAACTGACAAATCGCTGTTAATTTGTAAGCCTTGCCTGGTGTGCTGCCTAGGGCATGGATTTCTCAGCGCCAAGCCTCGTTGTATTGGCACAACCCAGCAATGCAGGAGTTATCGGGATTTCATGACCAGGGCAAGGCACATTTATTTGCCCGTCTTATCACTTCTGGCTGAAATATATTGCAATTGCTTCATATTCACGTTGGATGATTGGCAGTTAAGCGTCAAAATAATACTGTGGAATGAGACGAGGTCAGCATGAAGGATGCTCGAACAACTAAATATAAAAAGACACAAGATTCTGATACTTGATCAACCTCGTGAATCACCTCTCTGACAGAAAACAGTTCTATCACTCTTGGTCTATCATAAGTACTGATTCATACACAATGTCTGAAGCACCAAAGAGCGTCACCTGCGTTGGGATTGGCAATATTGGCGCCGCCCTTGCTAAGTCCTTCCTGAAGGCCAACTACAGCGTCACAGCTTGGAATCGAACACCAGGCCGACCGCTAGTGAAGGATTTAGTTGACTCTGGAGCTACCTACGAACCCAACATCGCCGCAAGCGTGAACAACATCATAGTTATCTGTGTGCTTGACTACGCGGCGATATACAAGATCTATGACTCCCCGGCATCCAAGGCTACCTTGAAGGGTAACACTGTCATAAATCTCACCAACGGCACCCCGCGGCAAGCTCGCGAGATGGAGGAGTGGCTGAAGGCCGAGGCTGGCGTTGCTGAGTACTTTGATGGCGGCGTCATGACCACGCCAGAACTCGTTGGTACAGAACATGGCCATATAGTCATAAGTGGCGAGACGGAGGAGCGGCTAGAAAAGCATTCAGACCTCCTCAGGGCACCTGGAAAAACCCAATATGTCTCTGAAGATATAGGGGGCGCTGCACTGCTGGATGCGGCAGCTCTGGCAAGCATGTATGGCATGTTCACCGGCATGTTCACCACCTTGGCCATGCTGAAGAAACAGCGCCAGCGTCCCGGTCAAGCGACTCCTACTGTGATCTCCCCTACCGACAGTCTCATTATCCCTCTCCTGCATGCCATGGTCCCTTACATCCGTGGAATGGCGGAAGAGTTGGACAGTAATATATGGACTATGGACTCAAAGAATCCAATCTCTATGCAAGTTGTCGGCATCAACAATATTTTGGCTACCTGCCAAGAGGAGGGAGTTGATGGTAGTGGGCTGAAGTTCCTTGCCAGCATAATGGAACAAATTAGTGTTGAACACGGTCCGAACTCGGGCATTGGGATCGCGTCAAAGTATCTCTTTCAAGACAATGGGAAATAGGGCTGATACCTGCGAGGTCATGAAAATATACTAGTTTGATGGAAAAGAGCCGTGCATTGCTTGATCCTGTAAAGTTGACACTTTAAAGACCTCATAACGCAGAAGTAAACAAGCGTAGGAGGCTAACGAGCTTTTTCAGATGTACGTGGCTGTATGTGACGGGAGTTTGACTTTCAGCATCGCCAGTCTGCGTGCCTTGATTGTCGCAAGCAAACTAGATTTTATCATGATTTCATGGCAGGATTGTCCGCTGGTTGTGACAATACGAAGATAGAGTACCAACTGAATATGGGACTCGCTAGGCACACGGGATCCCGTGTAGATTAGATCAGCACCATGGAGGTTATAGCGCGCTCCACCAAGTTACAGCGTGTTCATCTCCTAATACTCTATATAATTACAACACTAAAAAGGGACGCATCTCAACACATCATATTATAAAGGTAAACATCTAATAGATAGTAATAATAAATATATAAAAAAAGATGCATGTAGTTAAATTCGAACCCTTAATTATCTTGATAAAGAGATATTACTATTTTAAGACTCTGATATTAAGCTTGCAGCTCTTTATGAGGATAAATATTCATGTTGTGATCTCCAATCTATCACCTACAGAAACATATCACTAGTAACTCCCATAGCATTAGCAATACTAACAGCTAGCAACACACATTAGAAGAAGCAATACAAGTAAAAGAGAGCTTCATTAAGGGTAATTACTAGTAAAAAGGGAAACCTCTCAGTATATCTGCTCTTGCGGCCTTATCTAACTGCTTACCTTGCCCGGCCAGATTCAACAGATCCTAGGCAATAATACCTATCAACAGTGCTGACATAATCTACACGGGATCCCGTGTGCCTAGCGAGTCCCACTGAATAATTATTACATGCTGACAACTTGCACAGCTACTGCCATGAGACATCGAATGTCGTAACCACCTGCCAGGCTGCATAGCACACCGCCGCTTCTGAATTGCATTTAGAAATCAAGTAGATATTTACCTTGCAGGGCTGAGAGCCATACTAAAGATTTGGGACTATGCTTGTGTTTGAAGCGCATGGTTCAATGTAGACGATGAGGCAAATTATCACTAATGAAAGCTACCGTAAGCTGTGCTTACTCTATATATTAAAATTAAAGTTCGCTTGCTAACACACAACCCCTTGTGGTGTAGTTGGCTATCACATCAGACTGTAATTGTCTCTTCATTAAAATCTGAGGGTCACCGGCTCGATTCCGGTCGAGGGGATTAAATTTTTTCTTTTTTTGATTGCCAATAAATATACTAAAAGTTTATTTTCTCCTATTATTTTTCTTTTTATTTATAGATGAAGTGTTTTTTTTTGTCTATCGGTACTGTTGATTGAGTAAAGGTGATGATGAGGATTTCTCTTTAGTACCTATTTTAACTGTGCTATCTACATATAGCGCGGCTGACCTTTTGCCTCAGCGGAATAGGCACTGAGGATCACTCGTTTTGTCATTTACGGGCTATTCCGTATCGGGCGATGTAGAGGTTGCGACAGACGGCCATAATGTGTAACTGCATATTTTGCTGTCTCGCTGGTTTACTTATCCAGCGTTAAATACCCAGGTAGTGGCTAAGCTTTAGCAAGATGTTCATCGCGTCTAAGTTTGTATGAGCGTCCACTCAATTGGTAAATACAGGCGGTAAATACAGGCTATTTTATATCGGTCTACCGTTCTTGACATTAACTGGCGATTTCAAATCGACCAAAAGCGGTCATGTGCGCTCAGCCTTACTTTTCACCGCCCCCTTCCAAAAACTATCAAAGATGCTGAAAATATATACATATATATGAGACCTGTGAGCAATGTGTTCTCACTAATTATAATCTCAATTTTGAGCAGCATCATGGTTCATGAAGTTATAGACCTACCCTTCTAGCAATCCGTTGCCTAATTTTTCTATCCAATATGGTGTGTATCTACCTCTTCTAGGTTGGCGGGGATGAATGTCAAGAGCAGGGGATCATTTCCATGAGATCGCTTGGAGATAGATGACGGGGCATATGAGAAAGGTAAACTTTTCACCTCAAGATGCGCTCCATTAGTGAGAAAGAAAGTCGCACTGTGTTATGAGCCGCAGGTGCCTTGCTGGCACTCCGGCTTGCAACTACAATGATATTGGCAACAAAATGCAATGCTACTACAAGAGCCATAAAGTTTCAGCGGCCTCTACCAAAACTGCTCAAATCTTGAAACGGTCAGTAGGAGGATGGATGCACACTCAGCCTTCCACCATCAGTAACGACAATAGTCCCGTTTAGAAAGCCACCCGCGGCACCTGCCATCCAGAGTATGACTCCAGCAATATCCTCCGGGGCACCAGATCTCGTAAGTGGGATGAACTCTTTGGGGAACGATCCTTCAGAGACTCCCTGCCCGTCAATGCCTCCCTGATCGAAAAGGGGGGCAGTCATCTCAGAATGGTATGGACCAGGCGCAATGCCATTGACACGGATGTGGTAGTTCGCCAATGAGGTTGAGAGCATCTTGATAAGTGCATTCGTCGCTGCCTTGGAGACATGGTACGCATAACCGCCCACGCCCACGCGCATATAACCTGCAATGGAGCTCACGACGACAATTTGGGGCCGAGGAGGTGAGAGCACACCAGAAGCAGGTGCCGGACGCTTTTGACTCGCGGCGTCGAGAAGTGGTAGAAACGCAACGGCTGTGAAGAACGTTCCAGTTACATTGACGTGTGACACGTTTGAGAAGTCATCCGCTGAGCTCTCCCACAGGTACTTTTGGAGCTCTAAAAGGCTGTGTTCGCTACCGTCTGGCTTTCGTGGGGGGACTATGGGAGTCCCTGCTGTCCCACTAGAAACGACGAGGAGGTCGATGAAATCGGTCTGCTGAGCTATCCGATCGTATGCCGCCTGTAGCGATACTTTTGACAATGCGTCTCCTGTGATGGGAATGACTGAGCCATGGACTGCCAAGTCAGCTGTTTCTTGCAGTTTGTGCTCGCGGCGGCCCACGACGAATACTTTGGATGCTCCATTGGCGTCAAGGGCAAGGGCCATGGTCCTTCCAAGCCCTAAATCAATGATATTAGTCTAATCACATAGTCAGCCGCGCTGTCGGCCTGCATGGAATCACAGCTCACCGCTGCCTCCGCCAGTGACTACAGCCACCAACCCCTTCACTGAAAATAGTCTGGAAGCTTCGAACTGAGCCATCATGCCAAAGCTTCTTTGAAGTCAAAAACAATATAGTAAACGTAGTGTCGTCGTTCGAATCATAAAATTCTGTTTATGCGGAGCAATCTAGTATTTGTAGCCGTGTCAATGTGGATACGGGGATTTGTGCCCGTTTTTGTATATCTCGAAACTTTGTTTGCTCTTCAAAAGCCATTACCTGATTGGAGGGAGACGCCTTGACCGCTCACATTATGTGGAATTAATAACATGTCATGTGCTGGTAAGATGGTAACGGTGATTTATAAGCAGATTGTGGTAAGACTTTACATTGCATGGGTATACGGCGTTTATAGATGAGACATAGTCAGCCCGATGGGATAGTTGTTAGGCCGGCTGGCATTGGTATGTGGGGATTGCATCATGTTCTCATCGGTGGTGCCCGATCGACCTTAACATCCAACATTTGCCAACGGATCCCCTTAGGCGGCCGCCGTCATCAGATCCGGTGTATCCTGCCGAGCTGGTGGATGGCTAAAGAAAGAGTTGGAAGAATAATACTAGCCTGGCACTCTTTGGCCAGGAAGTCGCGCAGTAAATTGAGGGCGACGATAGCGGGAACAGTGACCAACTTCGCCGCACTCGCCATGTATTTTTGTGTCCAACTGTCGGGAATAATAGATACACTATTACCGGGTATTCTGAGACACTTAGTCATCTAGAATTCCGGCATAGATTTTGGTGAGTCAAAAAAGAAGCTGTGGAGTTGTAAGATAATATAATTACTGATCGTATGACCACAGATGTGCCCATCAACCGTAAGCACAAGCTTACGGAGTAACAAAAAACGGGGCATGCAGTAATAAACTGTATATATTGGGTAATGAACTGATTTTCTTCTAATATTAATATTAGCAGGCTTGACATAGACTTGGCACCCTAGACGTGTATGGAGAGACAGAGTATGACCTACAACCATCACTAGGTATTGCGGTGGTGATAGCGCTACATTAGTTGTAGCTATTGTCTCCACTAGGTATTATGTTCAAGACGCAAGCCTCAACTGTCGGAAACGATCACTCTCGACTCTATCCGTACGCCAAACGTAATTACGGCATCTATGCTAGGTCTATACTTGGTGGCTTCGGCTGCACAGACGCACACAACACTGCTGGAACACACACTTCCAATGGATTTCCCTAGAAAATGTAACTGAAATACTAGTTGGCAAAGGAAATTTGCCTGGCAAAAGAACAAATGTAAGTATAGTACGCAACTTCGTTGAGACGTCAAACATGTTTTCCTTCCCGCCTCTTTCGGTTCAGTCGATTGTCACTAATTGAATCGCAACTTTACTTTAAGCACTACGCATCTTCCTTGGCCCTTGTATCCAAGACGGAAGACTGATGAAGCTGTGTATTTCAGTACTGAAAGACTAACTTCCGTATCTCTCATGCGATGGGATGAGGCCTCAGCCACGACGCTCGTCAAGTTCAAGACAGACCCACTTGCTTAAATAGGCAATCGTCGAGCGAGCTGAGGGTACGCCACGTAATCTATGGACTCTTGCAGAACGCTTTGTGCGCACGGCAAGGTAAAGTTGGTCTCAAGTTAAACTTCAGGGCTGATGATTTAAGATACCAGGTCGTCCCTTCTAGGCTATGAACTTGCGAAAGTGCCAATGCCAACGCGTCATGTTTCGTACGATCGTCTTCGTTTCGAGCGTAGCGTCCTAGGAGAACTCAACGACACGGAGACTCGCAGACGTGCCTGCGAGTATAAAACAAGGGCTCATCTCCGTAGAAAAATATATTGTATTGGCATAATACTTTCTTCTTCTATCATTCACGCATCTTATACCAATACTCACTCACATACATCATTCACACATTGGCCGGAACCACCACCATGAAGCTCAGACTCGCTCTCCTGCTTTGTTCGGTTGCCTCAGCCGCATTTTTTGTTCCAGAACCAACAGGTCCCTATGATGTGGCTATGAAAGTTCAAGAAATCATAGACTACAGTCGGCCCCAAGACCCTCTCGATGCCAGACCCCAAGCTCATGGGCGGCGACTACTCTTTTCTGTCTTTTTGCCTGTTGAGCGGCGCGGCAAACCCCGTTCATGTCCACTCATGACGATTCCATACATGACTCCTGGCGTTGCAGCAAGCTACGGCCAGCAAGCAGCAGCCGCGGGTCTACCGGCCGATATCTTCAGTCAATTTAATTTCCAAATCTGTGATATATCCAAGACGTCTCCCTGTGGCGCGAAGGGACACGGCGGGAAGAAGTTTCCGGTGATAATGTTCACCCCTGGGCTTATGGAGTCACGGTTGCTTTACGGAGCTGGGGCAAGGTCGCTTGCTAGTCAAGGCTACATTGTGGTCACTGTAGACCATCCTTATGAGGCACCATATGTGGATTTTCCAGATGGGACGGTCATTGTTGGGGAAGACATGCCAGACGCAGATGAAGACGAAGCCCTGAAAACTAAACTCATGTCGGTAAGTTGCGATTGGTTCACATCTGTGACGAAAAATAAGATCGCTAAAAATATATCCAGATTCGCACGTCGGACTTGTCATTTGTCATTGACCAACTGCATAACCGAACATTGGCTCAGCCTCTTTTCTCCAACTTCGCGCCTTCTGTCGACCTTGGCAGGATAGCTGTTTACGCTCATTCTGTTGGAGGATCCGCTGCTGCTATGTTGGTGAGAGCTGATAAGCGGGTGCTCGGAGGGCTGGACTTTGATGGTCAGATCACCGAGCCCATCAGAGGCCAAGATTTGAACAAGCCATTCATTCTTGCAGGGCGATTCAACCACACCGGTGAAGACGCTACTTGGAATGCCTTGTGGCCCCATCTTCGTGGACCCAGAGTTGAGATTGCAACCAATGGGACTCAACACGGGTCATATACGGATCGGCCACTTATCCTTACGGCTCTTAATCTCCCACCAGAGGTACTAGAGCGTCTCAGTCCAGACTTGGGTACTATTGAAGGAAGGCGCCTAGAGAAGATTGTCAACGATATCCTGGTGGGCTTTTTCGACTTGGTATTCTATAAGCGAATGCAGAACCTCAAAGCACTGCCTGAATTATTTCCAGAGGTTACGATTACAAGGAGCAATTTGTAGATCTGTGTATACTAAAGGGCTGGGGAAGCTAAGTAGATTGTATTTTAAGGGGATACAAAGCGTAGGAAGCCGCCCTCTCCCTACTGTCAAAGAAATATAGCTCCTTTAGCTCTACAATATTATTTAACGTCGACAAAATTATCCACCTATTTCTCGATTTCTACTTTTTTTTTTACCATGCCCAATCTCGGCCAGTCGGAGCCAATTGTAGACGAGCAACACGAATACGCAATTCGCCTCATCTTCCCAGCACCAAACTTGTTTGAGCGAGAGCATCGCAATACGGAGCTCAGCACCATGCCGCGACCAAATTCATCTACTCGGCTTAAAACGGAGACGTCGTCTACGTTGAATAGGATGGTCATGACGTACACTGCAAAGTACGCCATGAGGGCATCGGTGACGGGGCTCCTTGTATTGTAAGATGTTAGAGTGGATGTGTGAGTGTTCTTGTTTAAAGGAGTAGAGAAACAGAAGGTAACACGCCGCCTTGAAGCTTTTTGCTCTTCCATTGGAAAGTAGAGTTCCATCCTCAATAATGAAAGTTGATGTGATGTTAGACGATCAGTGTCTGCTAATGAGATATCAGATAGCCTAAATCAAGCAAGGCAACTTTCTCAATCCCACTAATTGTTTAAGGAAAAGGGGGCTCTCCTAGGTCAATGAAAGTTAATTTTGCTCTGCAACTTGGCTAGTGTGGTGTAATGGCCGGTGTCATGGATAATGAGGTGAACAGCTCTCCGGTTCTGATCCTCTATCCATTACAAGACCGATGCCTTCATTTCCACGCAGTCTCTCCCCATAATTCATAAACGCTACCAGGATTGTGATACGTATTTCGCCCGTAGTTTGTAAAAAGCTCTCCGTCAATATATACTCGTGTCGTCCAATCGAGCGCAGGTCTTCCTCGGATCCTAATCGTGCCAAGCACGAATTGTAGCTCGCTTTTGGTCTTTGCCGATTAATCACGTGGCAATCTGTTGAACACCGAGAACAAGAGAAACGCAACCAATTGCTCCGGTGAGTCTAGACCAGTCATGATCGCATCCTCCAACTGCGTAGACAAAGTTCCCGGGAATGACCGGTTCCAGGCCGTCTTGTCACGGAGAGACTTTGACAACCGAACGACATGAGGTACAAGTGCGGGCAAATTGGAAGACTGAGTTGTCCACTTTCAAACATTTCTGCCTTCTTTGATGCGTCCACGTAAATCCATTTCTCGAACAGAATAAACCTCCCATGAACTATTCGGGGAAATGCCGTGTAGCCTCTGCATATTGTATGATCTAGTAGCCAAAATACTGAAGAATGAGGTTTCATCAGTGCCTGGAAATATGCTTGTCTCTGACCTAGACGTTGGAGCTTCAAGGCAATTTGAACGTGGTGATGTTGAATATAATATGATGGTTCTGAAAGAGGGCCTCGGGCACGACTGGGAGTATCAGAGACGAGGCGCCCCTGTTGTACCGGCGTATCCAGAGTACTAATTCGATGCAGCTTAAAACACCTCAAGCAAAAGTAGCAGTCAGGCGACTTTTCTTGCACTGCTAATCTGAAACTCAACAACTCGGTGGGACCCAGTCTCAACATCTCCGAGTACCAATTGTGAGAGAAGACTCTCCGAAGCGCGGTACAACACTTGGGAAAGGAAGAAGCTGTCTTGCAGAGACAGATGATCTCTGATGAGAAGAAGGGTGTCGACTGGGACACGTAGAAGATAACATACGTGGTTAGATCTAACATTGTGATCAAGTTGCATGATGTTAATTTGATCGTCGGTTTTCATGCCGTCAGGTGTTGAGTTGTCGGCTCCCGCACCACCATTCTGGCCATCAGCATTTGCCATATTGGTGTCGATACAATCCCGTCTTCTTTCCCGATGGTATATTCATGTAGGAGACGTATTGTGTCTCTGGATTTGTGAGGGGCTGTCCCAGGAGATTTTGCAGGACATTGGTGGATGATCAACCAAGTGAGAAGATTGAGCCTGTTCAGGGGAGAATGACTGGGTTATGCATTTTGCTTTTCTTTCAAAAATAACGAGCAGATTCATTACGTTGTCCGCGTGACTACCTAAACTTTAGTCAAGGGGAAAGTTTAGTATTGGCGTATTGTTAAAACTTAAATGTCAAGCTATCTCTTTCAGACTTGGACAGGATAGACTCGGCCGAGTTTGCAGTACCGGGGCTGCTCTACTCTGCGCACGTTGACTACCTGGAGAAAAGCTGTCCAAGTTCAACGCATCACATCGGAGAGCATAATGACATTGCCGCTACCTAGAACGTGGGTGTGATAGTGACAGAGGCGTACGAAGGCACGCACGATCCATTGGCAGAAGAGGCAATCTCGTGTAGTAACACAGCTTCATGATAGAAGCAACCAAATGGTTAATTGGGGAGACCGACTGGAGGAAGACACCAGTTGCCAGCTCAGTGATGCAAATGAACAGGGTTGCAGTTCCACATTCAGCAGAGGGGATATTAGATGTCGGATAATCCACTCTAGCGGCAGGGCTAGATTATGTGAAACGCAACAGGATGTCTGCGAGAAGGCCCAAAGGTGAGCTCATGGAAAAGTGCCATAAAGAACAAGCCATGTAAGTCGAGAAAGACACCAACACCGCGATTCCGCGTGCATCCATTAGATCATTGATCCTAGTTTCATTTTCCAAAGCTTCACTGCGGGAGCACATGAGCCGAAAGAATTCTCGCCATCTTCCTTCTACATCCGCCACAGATTGTTCATCTAATTTCATATAGTCATAATGGAATCAAGGAGTGGCATTAGCGTAAGCTACGACGCATAGTGGCTCTGAAGCGAAACCTTAGCAATCCCTGCGCCTTTGTTTTTCTCAAGCGATACTGGATATTTATTCATATGTTATTTCTCTTATTGTGATCTTCCAAGTTACCAGCTCGTAATGTTTTCATTATGGTTATCCTGAGCTGCTCTAGGATAAGGCTGGAAAACATGTTCAATTTTAGGCGTCGATTCTTTAAGCAACAGTAATCCTCTGTTTAAATACTAGGTATCCATAATAAAGAACACCATTCATTAATAAGCACCTGGTATGAATCGAGTCATATATTGGCTCTTTCGCCTAAAGAGAGCTCGAATCCTTGGGATAAACCCCGCAATCACGCAAAACAGACTGCTCAACTTCTCAAGAGTCCCAAAAGACAATGTCTGAGAAAACACCCGAACAAATAGCAGAAGCAGCCAAGAAGAATGCGTCATCCTATCTGACTAAAATTCCAGTGGAGATCAATCCAGCGCGCCGTCTTCTTGAACAATACAGTGGCGTTGCGCCAGAGCAGGTTGATGCACATATCCGCGAAATCGTGCGCCACCCTGTCTTTCCAAATACACTACTCCCTAGGAAGCTAATTTATATAGCGAGACAAAGCCTGGGCCGTCTTCCCATATGGCTGCATCGGGTCCTTCGCCTTCCTGCATCTGACACCCACTTTTGAAGACCCGCTGTTCCAGACCATTACTGCGCGCCTCAAGGTCCCCGAATCGACCGAGACGTTTCTAGATGTGGGCTGCTGTCTTGGCAGCGTGGTTCGGCAGCTTGCCATTGAAGGGGTGCCAAGTGAGCGACTGTATGGGACCGATCTGCAATCCTACTTCCTAGACCTAGGCTATGAGCTTTTCCGTGACCGGAATAGCAGCAAGGCTACATTTGTCGCCGGAGACATGCTCCAAGAACATGACGAGAGGCTTGAAGAGCTAACTGGTCGAGTCGATATCATCTATGCCTCAGCATTCTTCCATTTATTCGAGCGCGACGGCCAGGTCAAGGCGGCGAAGCGAATGGTTAGGTTCTTGAATCCCAACAACCCGAGAGCCATGGTTTTTGGGCGAAATGAAGGGCCGAAAATTGACGGGTGGGAAAAGTATGTGCTTGATGCTGAGACGTGGCAACGCATGTGGGATGAGGTGGGCGAGGCGACTGGGACGCGTTGGAGAACTGAGATGGTTGCAGATAACACTGACGACTGGGTCAAGGTGGGATTTACTGTACATCGTGCACCCTAAACGTAGATGGTGTCGTTGAACTGCAATATCATTCAAGTTCACATCGTCACCGGCGACCACAAGAGGGATGCTGTAATGGATTATGCCTGGACGTATACAGTTTGGTTACACCTAAGCCGCCTTGAATTGTGCTTCAGCACACCGTGTGTCATCATTCAGATTCCAGGCATCACGAACACTGCCTGGAACGTGATCGATAATGGGATAGGATTGTGAATAGCACCCCTCAATTTGCCACACATGCATCATCCAATCAGTCATGGGCGATCCTTCCCTGCCGTAATCATGCCAGGCACGAACCACAAGTCTCTGCAGTTCGTCATCAATATGCACCTCGCAGTCCATCGGACATTGGTCGCAGGAGAAACGAACAACACTCCCAGGTGTCTCCCATGCTGCGTCGATCGCATCTTCCAGTCTTGCTGCCCTGGCACGAACTGCCTTGAAAGACCGAGACATGGCGAGTCCCAGGTGGAAGATAAAGGAGTGCGGACAGGCTGGAACGGAGAAGCGTGCGCAATCAAACAGTTCGCGTGATACTGGCCTACTCTCCCACTTCCACTCTTCGAACAAAAGGAACCTACCCTCAGCAATTTTGGGTTCTGCAAAGTACGTCTTGTAATAGACTTTCTTGGAGTTCAGGTGAGCTTTCCACGCTTTCGTGTAAGTGTACGATGACATTAAGTTGCCGAGGAATGGACGGCCGTAATCCCTGAGACGGGAAAGCTTCAGGGCGACTTGCACATGGTGGTATTGAATGTAGTATCTCATTTCCGCCATTATTCCTCGAGAAAGATCGTGTCCGCAACTTGAAAGTCGAGGTCCTGCAGTTGGAGTATCCAGCAACTCAACACGATGCAGCCTGTCGCAGTGGCGACAGAAATAGTAGTCCGGCAGGTTGCGTCCCAGTCCGGCCAGGAACTCGGTTCTTTTAGCACCACGGAACCGCGAGAATTCCACTCTCCAGTCGTGATTTGCCACGCGACGCAAGGCGGTGCACGTCTGAGACAGGAACATCTGGTCTGAGGCGGGGAGCTCGTTTATTATTTGAAGGATAAGTTCGACGGGTAGCTTTAGTATTTCGGTCCTAGCTTGCCTGTTGACGTTTCGAGCGATGATGTCCGGAATACCCTCGATAGCAGGAGAGTCATCAAAACTTTTGTCACAGGAATTACTGCCAAGATCTTTTAGCTGCTCAAGTTCGCTGCCCGTGCTTTTTCGGGATTTGCCAAAGACTTGGCAAATACATTGAAAGGGATGACGCATTTTTCACGGGCTAGAAGTGCTTCTCTAATAAGGTAGAGCAAGATAATGGAAAAACACGAATATAAAAAACCATACCAGCAGTGAGGAACCTACAGGTTTTATATTTTAATGATGAATTATACTTTAAATCTATTGTAAGTGTACAGTCGACCATGTTTCTCCGACGGTATCTCCTGAGAGAAGTGAGGGCATTTTAGTCCAGCAGCCTACCTGCATATGTAAACTATCATGGAAAGTATGTTGATACCTGATGCTGTATAGTACAGCGGAGATGCTGAGTCTTTTGCTGACAAGTAAAGTTAAAAAGTTTCAATTGTGGCTCGCGGACTATTTTCACAGCCACTTGTGATGAATAGGTGGCTGTGAATGAGATATGGTGATGTATGGTTCGCGAGAGTTCAAAGGTTCATAGGTTTACCAATTGTCTGCCTAAATTTGTATACCAAGTAGATTCCAGATGCTATACGAGAGACTACAATTCTAACAGCGTACGGTCACCAGTTCGCATCATGTTTCCGATACTTTGGCCGCTGCCGTAGCAATCGAATCTGCACTGTTGGTCTTTATCGCCGCTTCTTCCACCTTTGCCTTCCTTGCCTCCTCGCTTTTAAACTCTTTCGCCATTCTTCAGCCTGTTATAAGTTAATTGAGCCAAGAAGGTGCGTCACCTTTCTAATCCCATGACGAGGTTAAATGGCATCTCCTTACCAGTAGTTGACAGTCGGAAGCGAGCCTATGTCTGCCTAGAGCTACGAACAGACGCCATTCGCCGTCTAGCATAAATGGGGCAATGAGAAGGGAGAGATGATATAAGTTGATACCTAACCCAATTTCTGCTGCACATCTGAATAAACTATTTCCTTGAGGACTTTGCGCAACTCATGTCCATATTTCAATGTTAACAAGACATTCCCAATGTTTAATTCTTTACATTATCCACACCTAGGGCCCTTGAATCCAATGTCCTGTTCAACAACATTATATCCCTATTCCCTCTCGGTCCGGTGGTTCCTAGCCTCATTTTCCAAACGAGCATGGTCCCCATTGCCCTCCCTCGCCTCAACCTCAGCCTCATGTACATTATCTGATGGAAGCTCATGCGGCCCAGACTCCTGCGAGTAATTTCCAGGAAGCTCCATTGGCTGACCTCCAGATCCATCCAACTCCACTGGCGCCACGACCTGCGTGCCATCACCTGAGAGCTCCGCCTTGAACCATGCCGGCTTCTTATCGGGAGCAGCGTGTGTCTCTTCAATGCGCCGTCGCCGTCGCCACAGCAGGAATCCCACCAGTCCGAGGATCAATATCACGCCGAGCGCGGCTCCAACGCCGATCCCGGCCTTTGCGCCACTTGAGAGTCCACTGTCTGCAGCGGCATTGTGTTTAGTTGAGGTGGTCGGGGTGGAGTTGGGGTCGGTTTGAATTCCAGTTCCAGAATGAGCTGGTTTCACGGTGGCAAAGTTCAGGCCGGCAACGGTGGGTAGAGGGGCTGTTGGGTCAACAGTCCATATAGTCTTGTTAAGCGCAGGGCACGATGGTGTTTTCATCGTAGACGGAGGTTTGGTATTCGAGGTCACGGTGGCCCATTGGCTCTTGAGGTTGGAGTAGTCATCGATAGGCGTAGGCGTTCCTGACAAGGTCGACGAGGCATAGGTGACTAGCCCATAGTTTGTATCGCTGAGAATCATCATATCAGCCCGACGGTAGACATCGCGTGGTCAGTTAGTTGACTTACTCCTGTAGCCATTGGTAGAATAACGGCTCCACTCCAGACATCGGACATTTTATCCCCCCAATGGCCTTTTGATCAGTAAACTCGCGGGTCAGGTTGGGCACAGTGCAGCCGTCCTCCGAGAGAAACAAGCGGCACGCCGAGATTCTCGAATCGTGACGTGAGGGACATCATAGCCAGTGTTACGCATCGTATCCTCCCCGGTGCACCACCTATAGAGGTTGAGGGCGTAAAAAATCCATCGCCTCGCTGCTGTTGCCTCCGCATACCAGGAAATTCGGGACTTGAGTCTGTATTTGCGACACATCCGTGCCGAAGTAGCCGATAGGAATGGAACGGTATTTTCGGGCGGCCATGTAGGCCTTCATGTCTCGTGCGGCAGCCTTGAGCGACGTGACGACCCCAGCCAACTCTGACCAAATGGTTAGAAAGGGTGCTCTGTTAAGTCAAGGGTTTTGAGGATGGTGGCATACTCGGCGAGTCGATGATTCCGCTCCCCACGCCGAATCCGAGGAGATTATCATATTGCGCAAAGCTATCCACAACGGACACATAGTGTCGATAGAAGTTCATGTCCCATTCTTCAGTCCTCTGCCAAGGAATCGGGAGTTGTCAGAAACGGCAAGGATTGAAGGGTAGCGTGACTTTGGAGCAACCCAAGCCAGACGGCACACTGCTCACCAGATTCAGGCTACCAGCCATGTTCACCAAGACGTATATCCCATGGTTATCAAAGATCTTCATACACTCGGAATGTTCTAGGCTCGGGTCGACAAAAGGCACGCTGATGGTGTTTGCGCCCAGCGCCTTGAGGACGGGGGCATCGAGGGCGCATTGGCTGGGGTCGGCGAGGAGGTCGATGACGGCGTATTGGGTCCCGCGACCTTCGGAATAGAAGACGCCTGTTCGGAGATGGAATATTTAGTTCGCGTACGAGGGGAGAGGCATCGCATGGGATTTGGGAGGCATACCTTTGATTTGAAATCGGTCGGGATTCACAAAGGCGTTGCCCGAGATTTTGATGGGCTTGAGACCCATGGTCCGCCGTCGTGAGCCAGTGACGAGGCAAGGTATGTAGTGACGATACAGCTACGGTGCTTTGGAATCTCTGTCGCAGCGAGACTTTCAAAGAGCCTGTTGCCCGCCGCCTATCGATCAAAAGGTGCCAATCCAAGATGATGCAAGATGCAAGTTGAGTTCTCGCCCCCAAGTCTCGAGGGCCATTTCGATACATTCCGCATCTCGAATGATTGTTCAGGGGCTGGCTAATTAGCTTAGAATAAGCTGATGAAGGATGCTAGCTAGTCTGGCAGACCAACAACCAGCCTGGAGTTGGTGTTCTCGCACCCTTCCAGGTTTATTCCCATGTAGGAGGAGACAAGTCTGCCTTGGAGGGGCTTGGGACACTTGCCAAGACGAGCAGATAGCCGCCTTAGCGCTGTAGACCATGTGCCTGTGGGGTTTCGCAGTGGGGATTAACCACTAAAGGACCATCTCCTTCCATCCATTGGTGCAAGTCCGGAGGTAAAGTCAGAGCTAACAGAACTCATTCTAGCGGATCTTTAACTCAAACAGGGGCGTCCACCTTCAATTTCGAGCCGCTCGCCGAGCCTGAAACAGGCATCAGACCATCATCGTGTCAAGTGCGGGCTGCAGCGAATCGATGGCTCGTTCATCCGCAGTACCTCTCGCCCTATGCGAACATGAGCTGACAAAACATAGCGTGTCCGCCATTAACTACTAGCGTGCTTTGGGAGAGAGATTTTGTGGGCGAGAGATTAGGGCTAGCGAATTGCCGGAATGCAATCTGTAGCACGTGAAGTGACGTAGAGCACATCTCACATCCCTTGTCACTGTTCACGGAGTGTTGACAAAAGTTTCAAAGTAGGTTATTTGGATAATAGACACACTCCCTTTCCTATATCAGAAGGCACTCCCGCCAAACACCGTCGAGCGGACGACAGTGATGGCCACAGCCGTCTTGATAATTCATGATACAGGGTAGTTCTACCATCCCATCAAACGCCACCTCTCCGCCGCCTCACCCGTATCTTGGACGCCAAAGGCGGCAACTTTGCAATCCCCGCATAAATATCCGCTGGCCTCTCCTTCAGCATTTCCACGTCGTACTTCATCACCAAGTACGCAATAATCAGCTTCAGCTCGCTCGCCGCGAAGAACCGTCCTGGACACGCGTGTCTGCCGTGTCCAAATGGGAGGTACTCGGGACTCGTCGTTGGCGCTGCTTCCTGCGCCCTCTTGATGAACTCGATGTTCTCGTCGCGGCGTCTCTCAGAAAACCGGAAAGGTTTGTATGTTTCTGCGTCTGGGTAGAAGTCATCGTCTCGAGCAATGTTCTTGCCTGGCACGGCGACGGTATTGCCTCGAGGGATGTGCACACCGGAGAGCGCCGTAAAGCCTTCCTTGCCCACGACCAAGCGTGGCACACCAAACGTGCTCGCCATGTTGAGGCGCAGACTTTCGCGCACGAGCGAATCGAGCTTGTCCATTTGCGACAGCGCCTTCTTGCTCCACTCGCCCCCATGCGCCGCCAGCACGCTGGAAATTTCCTCGCGCAGCTCATCCACGTTCTCCTGCTTGGAGCTGAAGAGATCAAAGATGGCGTGGGTGATGGTAAAGGATGTCGTGTGAATCGCCCCGAAATTGATCATCAGGATACGACCTGCCAGCGTTGCAGGGTCGGCCATGATGGGGTCGGGGTGGTTCCTCGCCTGCGCGACGGACCACTGCAAGAAGTCATTCTTTTCGGGCCCGAGACTCTTATCCTCTGGGTTGATCTGGCGCACGTCATACTCTTGTAAGCGGCGCAAGATCTCGGGCTTGAGAATGTCGAAAAAGTCTTTGGTGTGCTTCTTGGTCCCCTTGGTATAAAATGACGCCACAAACGGCTTGACGAACTCGGGATATCGCCGGATGAATCTGGCCTCCTGGGGCAGCGCCGCTGCGTATCCCATGCCAGCATCGACCAGAGCCGGATCGCGACACGCCGGGAGACCTACAAAGGCACGGTTGGTGGCACTACCGATAATGCGGCGTGTCGTATCGTAGACGGCAATCTCCTTGAACTCTTCTGTGTCGGTTCCCCAGTACTTCTCAAATGCCCATTCCGTCTCATCTAGGACGTCACCGAGGAGGTTTGAGATTTGGTGGGTGAGATTGCTGGTGACAATCTTCTGGTGGATGGGTTGATCAATCACGATCGAGTCATGGACAGTATACTTGAACTGCAAACCCCGTATCATCGGTTGAGGCATGTTCAGCACAGCATCAGGCTGGTCGGCAATGTGCTGTGCCTCCGATGCGGGAAGCAACACGACGGTCTCGCTGCCGCCAATGGGCACAACGCACGGCTTGTTCTTGTACAGGGTGTTCATCTCCTCAGCCACGGCACGGTAGTTGGTTGAGTTTTGCCATCTTGCGTGCAATAGAGGGAACCACCCGCCCGGCTTGGAGCCTACGACAGGTAGGTTTGGGAGGTTTGATGGCCAGATGAACTGCTTGATCATGTAAATAAAGTGAGCCGCCAGCAGGGCGACCGGGGCCAGAACGGCCGGCTTAAGCAAGACATCAAACATGACGTTTTGCTGGGCTTTCGTAATTGCTTACCGGCACCTGTCTCTGCAGATGTCTCTGCAGACGGGAAAGAGGCCAAGTGAGCGGCGAAAACAACAATTATCAAGTCAGAGAAGGCTTCAGTTGGGAGATAAGCTTAAGCAGCACTGCCACCCCGTACATCTGGCTACTGTCCCGTAGATAGGGCGACGTGGACGTCACAGCGATGGATACTCTGAACACACCAACCCGCCCCCCCTCTCCCCTGCTGTACAATGAGGCCCCAGCACCCTGCTTCGGGTATGAAGTCGGGGAACGCTAGCGCATCCTTCCAGTGCAAGTCGCCGATTTATATCCAGATGGGCCTGATTGGACGTGCTACGTTACATGGTCCACTGTAAGACTGTACCTAGGTGGGAATTGTGCCCTGTAGGTACAAGTCGGCTGCTGACGGGCATTTCTGGGCCTGCAGCCCAGTCCAGGCGTTAGGGGGGAGCCTGCTGCAGGCGATCATGGACAATTCCGTTCGTGAAGTGTACTGAGTACTTTCAAGCTTTGTCGGTGACCTCGTTTCGCGTGAGTGGTGACAGGGGTGCCCTTGGCGATAACATACCGACGCTCTGACAATGCCGGCACTGACCTTCACTAACATGAGGGCCACGACAACGGCAACATTATCCAGTAGTTAGTAGTTGGTATTTTATACCTCTATTGCCATCGCATGTCTAGTATTTTTCACGATGGCCGAACACGCAGACTACCTGATAAAAGGACCCTCATTCGAGGCCAAGTTCTCTCTCGTCGACCAAGTCACTCCGCCCATCTACTCCAGGAGAGTCCTCATCTTCTCGCGCCAGCCCAATGACGACCAAGCGTCCGCCGTCCTCGCGCTGAGGTCGGGCCTTGGACGCACAGTCAATGAGATCCCCATTCTAGCCGGCCAGATGGGACTGGACGCATCGGGATGGACGCTGAAGTGCGGGCAGGCGAGGCTGCGGGTCAAGGATGTCGACATGGACTTTTCAGAGCTACAGGCGAAGGGGTTCTCGGAGGAGATGCTCCCTGCAGATCTCATATCGTCGGTTCCTGGACTTGCAGACCCGCAGAGTGAGTGGCATGCGTGTCGTATCCAGGCGAATTTCATTCGCGGGGGGTTGCTGTTGGTGATATCTATCATGCATACGACTATGGACGGCCTAGGTATCACCAGGGTGATTGAGTCACTTGCTCGGAACTGTCGCGGTGATGATGCCGATGTGCCCAGCCCCGTCACCAAATATCTCAACTTGGATCGTTCGGCGCTTTCAACTTGCAAAGGAGAAGCGGACGTCGAGCGTCTGGATTGCTATAGTATTGTGACTGGTACGCCAAACTTCCCTCCCATCACATCGCAGATCATCACTACGACGTTTCAGCTGCCTGTGTCTGCCCTCAAAGCGTTGAAGACTGCTGCATCGCCTTCGGAGGGCTTCGTCACGACGCACGATGCCGTCAACGCTCTTTGCTGGCGAGCACACGCGCGAGGTCGTCGTGATGCCAAGCTGATCGCGGACGACGATGTGGCGAGATTCGCATTTCCTGTCGAGTTCAGGAAGATTGTCGACCCGCCGCTGTCGCTGGATTATGTCGGAAACGCCGTTCTCATGACCAAGGTCGAACTGCCCGTCAAGACCCTTCTGGGTCCAGACGGCCTCAGCGCTGCAGCCGCTGCTATTCGCGCCGGTATCAGGAGGATTGATGCGTCATACGTGGACAACTTCATCGCCGTCGCCAAGTCGCTAGAAAAGCCTGGACAGTTGAAGATCAATCTGAAGCTGAGTCAGCCGGACACAGCGTTCGGATCGACTTCGTATAAGAGCTTTGACCATAGTGGCCTGGACTGGGACACCTCGGTGGGCAGGTACGAGAGGATGAGGTTGTCTCACGGCGTAACGGGTGAGGGCATGAGTGTGATTATGCCGGTGCTGCGAGATGGAAGCTGGGAGGTGACGATTACGGTTGTGGGGGAGCTACTCGGGGCTTTTAGGGCTGATGAGGAGTGGTGCAGGTACACCACGGCCATGGGGTGAAGGACATGCCATTGCCCAGTTGCCTTGGGGCCTGATGAACTGTTCCAAGTTGTTTTGGCCTAGAATCTAGGCTGTGAAATATACTGAATTGGCGCTGAGCGAAGTATATTGGCGTTTTAGTATTGTGGGGGATTCGAGGAGATGCAACCACTGCGCACACAATACACAGCAGCACAGGGCTGCTCCCCCGCCGACTTTACAGCATCGCAATATGCGGTGCTGTGGACAAACTGCATGGGCGGGATATAAAAATCTTTAACAGTAAATCCACCTATGACAAATAAATGTCTAGTTCTAGCTCTACTTCTTCTATAGCTTAATGGCTTTACTTTAATCTTTGCTGCCGTGAACCAAATTTAACAGTGACAAACGCCTTGCTCCTTCCCCAACACAAAGTCAAAAAAACATCTCGCTGAAATAAACACTCTCCTCAAAAACGCAACGGCCATGATCTTCCGTCAACACTTTGCATCATCAACCCGACGACCCGTCCGCATTCTCACCAAACAGTTTCGCGTCCACCAACGCCGACTTCTTCACAATAATCTGCGAAAGGGCAATCAGAGAGCCACTAGACAGCAGCTCCAGCACCTGCAGACTCGCGTCCGTCTCCCTGGTCACCCAGTTGCGAATCTCCACCGCCACCAGGGAATCAAGACCATACGCGGCGATTGGCTGACGCCCGTCAATGTCGTCCTTTTCAATCATCAAGATGGCGGAGACCTTGTCCACGAGGCTGGTATACACCAGTCCTTCTGCCTCCTCGATGCTGACCGCCTGTTTGAGGGACTGCCTCAGCGAAACCTTGGCTGTCGATGACGCCGCGGCGTCGACTTCTGGACGGATAGGAGCGAACTTTGCGTCTTGCATCCAGGAAGGCGGCTGAGAGCCCGGGAGGATATCCAGGCCTGTGATGCAGTGATTCGACGACGTCGTCATCTTGTTGCTGATGGCACCAGCGATGAGTGCATGTAACTCGAATTCGTTGACGCCTTCACTACCCATGGAGCCCATGACTAGGTCCTTCTTTTCTGTGTTTTCAGCCAGGTATCCCACGTCGCTGACGGCCGCAAGATCAATGGCCGTCGCTGGGAGGCCTTGCCTGTTGCGGTACTGGGCAAAGGCATTCATAAAGGTGTTGGCGGCGGAGTATGCTGCCTGACCTTTATTACCGATGATACCAGCGGCAGAGGAAAGCATGATGAAGAAGTCGAGGGTCTGGGACGACAGAACATTGTGGAGGTTCCAGGCGCCGGCTACCTTGGGCTGGACGACGTTGTTGTAGTTGTCAAAGCTCATCTTTTCGAAGAGGATATCCTGCATCTCGTCGTTAGGAATTTTGTTGAGTAATGGGGGTGAGGGGGTTCCCTTTTACTTACGTTCAGAACCATGGCGCTGTGAATGACACCTCTGATGGGAGATAGGTCAGACGAATCGGCGACGAGTCTCTTTACGTCTTCTTCTTTGGCCACATCACATTGGCGGACCACAACTGTCGTGCCCTCAACAGCGAGTTCATCGATCAGCGCCTGAACAGATTCAGATGCTTTTGGCGAGCGCGATGCGAGGATAATTTGTTTTGCACCCTTACGAGCCATCCATCGCGTCATGCTTCGTCCGAGACCACCGGTGCCACCGATGATGAGGTACGATGCATCTGCCTTTAACAAAGTGTCCGACAACTTGGCAGGTACAGCCTGAAATCAATGTCAGCACATCACCACTTTACCACATTTATTTTTGGGGACTTACGTTGACCATATCATCCTTTCCAAATGTAATGGCAATCTTGCCCAGGTTCTTCCCGCTCTGGAGCGACCGGAATGCAGACTCGACATCCGAAACAGGATACAACCGTCAACGGCGTAATGGCCCTCACAACACCCTTCTTATACAGGGCAAACACCTCTGTAAGCAGCTTCTTCATGAGCTTGGGTCTCTCCGCCAGCACCACGGTGAGATCAACCGAGCTGAACGTGAGGTTCTTCGCAAACGTTGCCATCTCAAGTCTGGTGTTATTTACAATATCTCGTTTGCCAATCTCCACAAAGCGACCGAAGCTCGCGAGGCACTGCCATGTAGCGAGGAGGGCGTCGCCTGCGAGAGAGTTGAGCACAACGTCAACACCCTCGCCGTTGGTAGCGGCGTTGATCTGATCTGAGAAAGAGGTATCGCGACTGAAGAAGATGTGGTCCTCGGGGATGTTGTACTCGGACATCAGGTAGCTCTTCTTGTCTACGCTACCAACCGTGACAAATATCTCGGCACCAATCATCTGTGCGAGGATGATAGCCGCCTGACCCACGCCTCCAGCGGCAGCGTGAATAAGCACCTTCTCGTCCTTTTCTAGGCGAGCGACATCAAAGAGAGAGTAGTAAGCTGTGCTCCAAATGACGGGCATGGTAGACGCCGTTTCAAAGGACAGGCTTTCGTCAATAGGGTACACGCTCGTGGCTCTGCAGCGGATGAGGCTCGCAAAGGAGCCTTCAGCAATGGCGCAGACTCGGTCTCCAACCTTGATGTCTGAAATTGCGCTGCCGACTTGGGGTACCACACCGGCGCATTCGATGCCGATATGCTCGATGGCGAGGTGGCCCATGGCGATCATGATATCCTTGAAATTGAGGCCTGCGGCGCTGACCTTGATCTCGACATAGTTGTCAGGCAGGCTATTTGCCAGTGTGTAGTCGTCGATGAAGTGCAGAGTATCCAAGAGACCATGGTTACCGATGGTCATCTTCAATGGCCGGCCCTCCTGGTAGAAAGGCTGTGGCTCAGGCTCTGATTCGCGAAGTTGCTGGTGCACAAACTTGTTCATCGCCTCATCCTTGATGACTGTGGGGTTATGCAGCACGCCGTCCCTCTCCAGGAACTCCATGTTAGGATTCTCTGCTGACTCATTGAAGACGGAGACGAAACAGTCTGTGATGATCTTGGCAGGCTCGGGGGCAGACTTGCCACGGTTCTGGTCCAGGTCGAGTGTAGCAAATTTGAGCTGGGACTCTTCTCTTACGGTTCTAGCTAGGCCGATAGCCATGTTTCCGTTCGGTGACTCGCTGTTTTGGTAGGCTCCCTGGACCACCCAGAGGACGCCTTTCGCGACTAACAGCAATTTCTGGACAAGTTGGAAGTCTTCCGGGGCAATGTTGTCCAGGATACTGTGTTTGGGGGTCCTCTAAGATGACATAGATCTTCTCACCAGCGTCTACCTCCTTCAGCGATGCTGTCGATGGTGTCTTGCCAGTCAGATCCTCTAGAGAACGCTGAAGGCTCGATACAGATGATGCTGTCGCCTCTTCCGAGATGATGACAATTTCTGTCTCCAAGACCTTGGCCGGTAGTACAGCCTCATCGACCTGGATCTGTTCCCAATTCATCTTGTAACAGAGATCCCTCACGTTATTGCTACCGTGACTGCCAGTGTCGTGGTATACAGGTGTGATGGTGTAACCCTCGAGAACGACGCACGGATTTTCTGGGTCAGACTCTTGAGTTGCAAATACGTCGAGATCAACGGGTTTCACAACGTTGGGCAAAATCTTGGGGGAGGTACCATAAACACGGAGTTTGCTACCTGGCTTCTTCACAACGTCGGGAGAGATGCTTAGTCTCTTGAAGCCAGAGGGCATGTATATCTTATCCCATCCCGTCTTGCCTGCTCCAAGAAGAGGCCACAAAATTTGGATGACCAAATCCAGGTGCGCTGGATGCATGATGAGCTCAGGCTCAAAATTGTGTGGCATGGTCAAGGTGGTGTCTGCCAACTCGACCTCTGCAACAGCGTACCGGTCAACAGTACGGCATTCCACGAACCGTTGGAAGGCCGGGCCGTAGTAGACACCCAGGCTCTTGAGATTAGCAGCTAGCTTGTCGATATCCACAATTTCAGTGCATTTCTCATTCATCATGGCCGTTTGAGCGCGCAGAGATTCCTTCTTAGCCTCAAGCTGGCGCTCGCCATCCACGACATTGGTGCTCTTGTCCTTTTGTACGCCAACGAGACCTCTGCAGTGCTCTACCCAGCCTCTATCCGCCGTCCAGGCGAAAATACGGAATTCGTCCCAAGTGTCGGTGGACTTTTTAGTTCCTTCGTTGTAGGGTCTCAGGGTGATCATTGTTTCAACATCCGTGGACTCTTCAATGATGAGAGCACGGTTTGCTGAAATCTCCCGGAATTCGTATCTGTCAAACTTGACATTTCGGGTTGTGGCTCTCTGGAAGGCAGCTTCCATGGCCATGGTTACATATCCAGCCATGGGGAACACAATGTTGGACTGGATCTGGTGGTCACGCAGCCAAGGCATGTCCTCGAGGCGAATAATGTTGCGCCACCTGGGTTCAAGGTCGTTCGAGTCATCTGCCATTGAACCGAGAATGTCATTTCGAGGAAACTGGCGGATAAAACGGCGGTTATCAGCCATACGGCTCTGATGCCAGTACCGAGTGTTGTGCTGCCATGGGTACCGTGGCAGATCGGTCAACAGACCCATTGTCTTGTCTCTTGAGCGAGGGAAGTTGATGGCTGGCCAGTTGAGCTGCTGTCCTCTTGTGAAAAGAGTCCCTCCCAGTTGATACATGGCCTCAATGGCATCCTTGTTGCGAACAAGAGTAGGTGCGTACTCAAAAGTGCTCAACGCCGCACCGGCCGCCTTGAGCGTCTGCTTGACCGGCCCTTCCAACGCGCCATGGGGGCCAAGCTCAACGAGTATGCGGGTTTCTTGTTGCGATGACGTGGCCTCGTTAAGAGCTAAAGAAAGATTGCGGAGGGCTTGGGTGAACAGGACAGGACTTGTCAAATTCTTGACCCAGTATGATGCTCCAAGCTCGGAGGTGTCAATCTCCAGTCCAGTCACGGAGGAGAAGAACTTTGTGTCTGAACCTTGACGAATCTCCAGGTCCTTTAACGACTGGAGGTACTCGTCCGCAACAAGCTCCATATGGTGTGAGTGATACGCCATGTCGACGCGCAGTTTCCGGTTAAAGAAGCCCTGCTCTTCAACCAGAACTTGCAGCTCGTCGATTGCTGCCTCATCACCCGATACGGTGATGCTCGAAGGACTGTTGACGCAAGCAACAACTACTCGTCCTTCTTTGAGACCCTTTAGAAGAGGCTGCACATCTTCTGGTCCAGTCCCCACGGCCATCATAGAGCCTTGGAGCTCAGAGTGCTTGGTCTTGAAGCTTATGGTGGCAAGTCCACGATAGTAGGCAACCTTCATAGCGCTCTTGAGAGAGAGGACCCCAGCAGCAAAGGCAGCAGCGATCTCGCCACTGGAATGGCCAACGACGGCAGCTGGGTGGACACCCCACGAAGCCAGGAGGCGGACAAGGGCGATCTGGATAGCCGTGCAAGACGGTTGGCTGATGTATGCCTCGCCTACAAGGGAAGAATCCTTGTCCTTGAGTAACTCGGCTGCGAAACGTTAGCAAACCTCCTCTTGGGAAGTGTATGTCAATGAGGCGTACTTATCAAAGACCAGTCAGCTCCAAGACTCTTCAAATATCCATCCGCCATCTCAATCGCAGAAGCGAACACTGGATAAGATCTCATCAACTCCCGCCCCATAGCGTGCCACTGCGCACCCTGCCCAGTAAACACAAACGACACCTTTGGCGCGCAAAATGTCGACGCTGGCTGAAGATCCGGGCTCGAGAGCTTCTGGATGAGCTCGGTTGACGTGCTGGCTGACAGAGCCACTTTCCAGGTGAGGCACGAGCGGCGCTGGCAAAGTGTGTACGCCAGCTTACCCATGACGGACAGCTCGAGTGTCTCGGGTCGCTGCTCAAGGTACATTTGCAGTTCCTTCATCTGCGACTTGACCGACTTTTCATTATTCGCAGAGAGAACGAAAAGAAATCTGATCTTGTGGCTTGCAATGCCAAGTTTCGATGCTGGAACGGGATCGGCGCCTACTCCTCGTAGGAGTTCGTTCTGTGTGGTAGAGGGCTTCTGAGTATTGGCGCGGTCCGTCTTTGACGGCTTGGGCGGGCCCTTCCAACACGACGTGGCAGTTGGTACCGCCAAAGCCAAAATTATTAATGCTCGCAAATCGCTTCTTACGCGGCCAGGGTATCTGGGTTTTCGGGACCTTCATATTCCATTCAGCCATAGGAATGGCCGCATTTGGCTTTTTGAAGTTGATGTTGGGGAGAATAAAGCCCTTCTCCAGCATGAGAGCAGTCTTGATCACAGCGACAATACCACTGGAACCTTCAGCATGCCCAATATTTGATTTAACTGAGCCCACGTATAGCGGTTCTTTTGGTGTCCGTCCTTTTCCAAAGACGGAGTGCAGGGCCGTTGCTTCAATGGGGTCGCCAACTTTTGTGCCCGTGCCGTGGGCCTCAACGTAGCCCGTGTCATTTACGTCCAGACCGGCCGAGTCGTAGACGTGTCGGATGAGCTCCGCCTGGGCAGCACCATTAGGCATGGAAATTCCCTGTGTGCGGCCGTCTTGGTTCATGCCCGTGTTGCGGATGACGGCACGGATGCGGTCTCCGTCAGCGATGGCTTGGTCGAGGTTTTTGAGGATTATGCAGCCGATACCTTCGCCGCGGCCGAATCCGGAGGCCTTATCGTCGAAGGATAGGGACTTTCCTGTTTGTGAAAGTAGCCTTATCGGTCAGCTTAAGCAGGAGAATGCTACAATGAAGGTACTCGGAGACTCACCTCGAGTTGGACATGGAGATGAAGATTTCAGGCATCAAGTTCAGATGACTTCCTCCCACAATGGCCTGGCTAGATTCACCTGATCTCAAGCTCTGGCAAGCCAAATGTAGAGCCGCCAAGGTCGAGGAACAAGCTGTATCGACCGTCACACTGGGCCCCTTCAGATCAAAATAATACGACAGCCGATTCGACAGAACCGACTGCGCCGTCCCCGTGGCCTCATACGCCGGCACCGAATCCGCATCCCGTAGACAAAACAAGCTGTAATCCGAAAACGAGCCTCCAACAAAGACGCCCACATTCTTCCCCACGACTGTCTCCTTGGGAACGCCCGCGTTCTCAAGCGCCTCGTATGTTGTCTCGAGAAGGAGTCTCTGCTGAGGATCTATAGACCTCGCCTCCGTAGCAGAAATGTTAAAAAAGGGCGCGTCAAAAAGACCAACATCTTCTTTGAGGAAGTGGCCTCCCTCGGCGTTATATGTACCCGTCCTTGATGCATTGGGGTGAAAGTAGCCCTGCTGGCTCCATCTATCCTTGGGGATGGGAGACCAGCCGCTCCGGGCACGGGAGCAGAGCTGCCAGAGCTCTTCTGCACTGCTGACATCGCCGGAGAGCCGGCATGACATGCCAATTATGGCTATGGGAGTTACGGGAGTGGAGGGAGATGTGGTCTTGGGTGCTTCGACGTTGGTTGGTGGGAGGTCGTTGGCGAAGATGTCGTCTGGGAGGTGTCCATTTGTGTTGGCGTGGCCGTTTGTAATGCCGTTTGTGTGCCCATTGGCATGGCCATTTGATGTTCCATTAGTGCTGCCGTTTGTATATCCGCTGGCATTTCCGTCCCCATCACCGTTGGTGTGTCCATTGACAAGTCCATTCGTCAACCCGTTGGACTCTCCATTGGCGTCACGGCTGACAGATCCGTTGACGTGCCCATTCAAGGTAGGCTGTGAATCACCCATGATTAGAGCGTCGCGAGATGGGCAGCTGAAGATGAGAAGCAAGAGAGACGACACCAATAACGTCTCTAGATGTCATGGGGAAGCAGCATTGATGCAACCTCGGAGTCCCGAAGATAAATGGCAGATATAAAGTATAAAATACGAGGCCAATGCTTATCAGCTGCTCCAGACGAAGTACCTTTTCAACGAAGGACGAGCTATACGCACTAGCTTGTGTGATCGTCATCCCCCGATATCACCTATCACGACTTACACCTCTACGGCCAGGTGCAGACTCCTTCCTCCACAACACAGCACTGGACTGCAGCCCCACGGTGCCTTTCCCCTCAGCGTTATACAACGTGCACATGGAGAGAATGGGGGGGTGGGTAACACCGCATGTTACTTGGACAAGGTTTTACTGCTACGTACTGTGCTGTGTGGGACTAGAGTTGATGGGGTTGGTAAGGGTAAACGGGATGCAATACCTAAAACTTTGCCGACAAGTCTAAATGCGGGAAGATTGCGTGAGAAAATAGCAACATCCAAGCATGTAATACCATGCGATATGGTGCTGCGCTACCGGCACGTACACGAACAAGACAGCAGGCAGAGAGCATGGCAGGCTTATCAGGCCATGTGAAGACACGGCGTAACGTTCCACCTACGGCATTCGCATGAGCAGGCTCTGCCTCGTATGCTGCAGGACGATGACTAAATTGCCAGAAGATGCGAAGGATCTGGGGGCGCCTGTCAACAGCCACTGACGAGTTCGCGTCTGGTCGTCCGCACGACCGACAGATCCACGGCAGAGGCTCCTCGCTTCTACATCAGGCATGTGGCGGAATATAGTGCAGGTCCAGGCGCATGACAAGGCGCCACTGAACGTGCTCGGGACGCAGTACAAGTGGCCCCTGGTTCGACCCTGAGCCATTGGTAGGGAGGGGCACGCACAAAGGACCAGCAATATTGGGCCCTGACGAGAAGAATCCAGATGCAGGCCGGCAGGGGTCCCTGGGCCGGACACAGCCTGTGTTTCAAGGCGTCTTCCCTGTAGACCCAAATACCGAGAGGCGTGGTGGTTGCTGTCCCGCCAAGCCTCAATATGTATTCCTCGGCAAGTGGCGCATCTGCAGCGATAGTACATACTACACAGAGGGTGGTGGAGTTGAGCGGAGACGCAGTTCCTGCTGGCGTACTATAGCAGTGTCTCCTGGTATTGTACTGCTCTGCTTCTCCTGCTCTCTACTACTACTCCACTGCTACTCCACTGCTACTGCTCTCTACTTCTACTCTACTACTTCTTCTCTGCTACTTCTGCTCTGCCACTACTGCTCTGCTACTACTGCTCTGCTGCCGCTGTGTTGGAGCAAAGCTGTACGAACAAACGGGGATTGGTCGAGCCGAGCTTCGAACACCAGTGTTATTCATCACGGAAGGATCCGATGTACATCCACGTAAGCCGTGTGCGGCTTCATCACTATATCCAAAGCAGACTCGCCCGGGTGAACATGGGGGGACTTGCCAGGAGCGCAAGCGGAGGCTCTGCAGTTATCGAATCGCATAGTTCGGCCTGCCTTGGTAATCAAGTGCCAACGCAAACGTCAGCCCCTGCACCCCAGCTTGCCGTTGTTGCCATTCTGAATAAAAGGGAAACCCCAGAAGTAACCGGTACTTGACGTTGTTTATATTACAACAGCCGCATATTCCCCCGACCACGAATCCACCTTGGAAGGATTTGACCGTGGCTGCGCGACAGCCGGCCGTAGGACCACGTACCCAGTACTTATCATGGGTCCGGTCCCGCCCCACAGCCGAATACTTGGCCGACGGTGCGAGGTACAGGGGCATCGCCTACGTCAGCCCTATTGCGTCCCCACCGGTCGTCGCGTCTTCAGAACGGGCGAAATGATGTAACGTCTCGGACGGGATTTCAGAATTTCGCCTGGGCGTGCATGCGATTGTTCTATGCTCTATGCATTGGCTCTGTATGGAAGTGGCCGTCTGTCTACTCGTCCTCCTCCACCTCCTCCACAGTCTCGGTCCAGAAGCTCCGCAGCCGCTCCGACAGCTCCTGCACCGTGACGGCCTCGCGGGGCACCATGTGTCCCTTGCCGTGATCAAACATGACGGCCGTGTCGCTGTCACAGACGCTGTACAGCGCCATGGACCCGACGAGGTACGGGTCGGAGGCACCCACGACGTGGAACGTGGGGATGGTGATGATCTCCCCTACCACGTCGGACAGCAGCAGCGTCGCGTTCCCCTCGGTAGCCAGCGGCGGCCAGCCGTGGAAGAAGACGGCGCACCGGAACGAGCTGCCCTCGAGGCCCTTGGCCGCCCTCCTCTTGAGGTCGTCGACAATCAGCGTCGCGGCCACGGTCGCGCCCTCGGAGTATCCGATCAGGCCGTAGAACGGGCCGTGCTCGTCAATCGTACGGTACAGGTCGTCGAGCATGCGCGCCACGTCCTTGCGCAGGGGCGCGCTGTCGTCGCCCAGAAACTCCCTCATGGCCTCCTCCGGGCTGCCGTCGTGCTCGAAGTCGCGGAGGCCGTTGAGGATGGACAGGGGCTCGACGCCGGCCTCGTACTTGAAGAAGCGCATGTGAGGGGGGGTGCCGAACCAGTAGGCGATGTCCTCGGGGGGCGACTCCTCGATCGTGCCCTGTGTGAAGGTGAAGCTGGCGCTGTCGTCGGACTCGAGCTCGTTGATGATGGGGCCTGAGGCGGTTAGTTGAGGCGGTCATTCTGCGCGGTTGCCCAGCCAGCTGATGGACGCACCCAGCTGGACTTTCAACGTCTACACATCGGGAACAGGTCAGCTGGGACTGGACGAGATTGGATCATCTTGTGATGGCCGGGACTGCATACCTCAGCGTTGGTCAGCGCCCCGGGGAGGCATAGGAATTTCCTCATCTCTGCGATCGAGGCGGCCGCGTTGATGCTGGAGGTAAGTGGTGATGTGTCCAGGCAGTTGGTGAGTGCTCGGCGAAGCTATAAGCCCAACCGTCAAGATTGAAGTTTTGCGTTCCAGGTTCCTGGCTCTAAGCTCTACGCTCCAGGCGTCATCTCCCAGGCCTACAGAAGGCTACCCCAGTATTCAGTGAGGGGCACGGGGGGGGGGGGGGGGGGGGGTGTGAGAGGGGCATTCGTCTCCCGCGCTGCCCCCACGAAACGAATGTGCTGATCTAGCAGGGATTCATCTACCCGAGCACGCCGAGGCAGCAGATTGTGGGAGCACCCTGCGGGCTGGAAGGATTCAGTTTTAGGATTCTTGGCTGCGATAGCGCTCGTTTGGGACTTGCTATCTTCCCTTTTCGGGGAGATTAGTGTTGGTGCGGATTACAGCGGTTAGAGGGACTCGGCAGGCACGTCGACTCAGTTGCACACAGGCGAGCTAGGCACTCTGCATATTCGATGCCCAGACGATTATGATTGCGTACGTGCCTCGAGCCGATGCGCCAGTGGAAGCGCCTCCACTGGCCGTAGAATATCCGCGGTTGACCGCTTTTTTGGGGGCCGTGGCTGACGAGCGACGCGTCTCAAAGACACGTTACTGCGAGACATGATGGATCCTGCGCCCAGATAAGCGACGGCCGATGCATTCTGGTGATTGGGAGGCGGTCGCTACAGAGTCTGGTCTGCCGTGATCCATCATGCCGGCCCAGCGTGGGCTGCACTGCGTGAGAAACAGCACACCCATCGGACGGGCATGGCTTGCAAGGCCCGGTATCTGGTACTGGTACATCGCAAGCGGCTACCTGCCCTGCTCAATAGGCTAGTGACTCGGCAGCGTCAGGGACATCGGCCGGTACCAAGTACCCCGTATAGTCGAGGCTATACTCGCTTCCGCACAGCGTTTAACCCAACCCAGCTGTGCGACGTACCTGCCTAGACAGTAGACCCTTGCAGCTGTTATCTGGGTATCCAAAGCACCCGACTTGGGCAATATGAAACAGACACAACGCGCAGAGACAACCACGGGCCGAACATACATGCCCCTTGCCCAGCCCATGCGAGATACAGGGCTCCGCGTCCTCTGGGCGACGCCGTAGGTAACCATCCAGCAGGCCACGTCCGGGCGTGCGGATCGTCCGCGCCAAAGAGGTAGGTAAGCCCCAAGCTCCAAGACTCATGACATACCTAATGACCCCAGGATCTGCGGCGGTGCGTCGTTGGTGAGAATATAGCGGAGCGGCCTGCTCCGCACTCGCTCTGAGATGGCTCGCGATTAGCATTTCAATGGCGCCGTTGGTTCATGCCCCAACGCACAGCCGGGGGTCTGCGCTACGCTGTGCACCGTGTCAATGCGCATGTCCCGGCCGCTGCCCACCGGCTGCAAAAGTAACGCCGTTCTACAGTGGATCCTCTTTCACAGACGGCGGATAGCAACGCCTACGATCGTGCCCGTGCTTTGCTCGATATCGCCATGTACACTATACCCCGTTATACAAGCACCGAGTCCTGATGACTCCCCTACCAGACGTCCCCTATAGACAGACAGACCACAGACGTACATCTCCGTCAAGCATCTCACTTACACGCGCCCTTCCAGCGTCACACTTTGAGGCCTCGCAAGCAAACGCGCTGGGAAAGCATTCACTCAGCAGCCGCTTAGCGGTGACACTCACTCGCCGTCTCACCGCACTCTGCTCAGCATGGCGCCGTTCTTCGCCGAGACGCCGGACCTGGTCAGGATCCCGGCCTCGCGGCTAGACCCCCGATCAGACGAGGAAATCGTCGCCACCCTCCTCCAGTTCCAGCCCGTCACGTCGGACAAGAACCTGTGGACGTTTTGGGACACGGGGTTCCACGGCATGCGTCCCTACGTGCAGCGCAACGTCATCGGCTGGGTGCGGCGCCTCGGGCCCGAGTGGACGGTGCGCGTGGTAGACCACGTCGAGGGCTCGCCGCTCAGCATCGACAACTTCGTGGAGCGCGCCGACCTCCACGACGCCTTCAACAGGCGCACCATGACGGGCCCCTACGCCGGCGCCCACAGCGGAGACGTGGTGCGGCTGCCGCTGCTGTACCGCCACGGCGGCGTCTGGCTCGACGCCGGGACGGCGCTCTTCAGGCACATGGACAAGATCTGCTGGGACGTCATCGCCGACGCGGGCTCCCCCTACGAGATCTCGGGGTTCGCGCCGGGGACCGAGCCCGGCAACGACGTCATCATGAACGGCTTCATCGCGGCGCGGCGGGGCAACCCCTTCATCAGGCGCTGGCACGACGTGTTCCTCGAAATCTGGCGCGGCCGCACCGACTGCATCGGCCTGCAGCACCACCCTCTCCTCCGCCAGGTCAAGAAGGTGCAGGTGCCGCCGGACATGCAGGCCAAGTTCGGCATCGACAACGCGCTGATGAACGACTACGTCGCGCACGCCCTAGCCTTTAAGCGGATCCGCATGCTGCACGACCCGACCGACGGGTTCAACGGCCGCGACTACTGGGCGCGGCACGCCTACGTGCTGCCCGTGCAGGAGACGTTCCTGGCGCAGATTATCTGCGCGTTTGACGGGCAGCGGCAGTTTGACCTGCTGGCACTACCGCGGGGGGAGGGGGACGGGGAGGGGGACGGGAACGGGGACCGGCAAGCCGACCGGCAAGGGGTCGAGGGGCGCGACGACGCAGAGAGGCTAGTGACGGAACTGCTGTCCCGCGCGTCGACCATGAAACTCTCGCACGGGCTAAAGAACAACAAGCTCGTCCACCTGTCCAAGCTCTGGGATTTGCCGGAGAACGAGGGAGCGGACATCGCGCCGGGGACGTACGCGGCGTTCCTGCGATGGGGCAGCGTGCACCTCGAGCAGACGCGGGAGTTGGAGGGACTGCCGGTTGTGTGTGCCGAGGGGGTGCTGCGCGCTGGGGTTCTGGAGGTTGTCGAGTAGTAGGGGTCTGGCCTCGGTCGACACGCACGCAGTCTGTAGACGTCACGTAGAATAATACAAAGACGTGGCGTTTGGTGGTGTGCCGTGCTGCGTGCTGTTTATTTCACCAGACGGCTAGAATGAATCGTCGTTTTCAGCCCGTCAACTTGTCGTATTAATCCGACCTGACTACGGAGAGCATTCGCACTCCCGCCACATCCTCATCTGTCCTCGCTCATCGCACACCGTGCCGAAGCAATCGCCATCCGATATAAATCTGTCTACTTCGTATAGACACATGTACAGGGTACAAGCGCCGTATACAAGACATGGCCGCCTCCGGAGGCTCGGGACGCTAGACAGGGGCCAGAGTGGGGGCGACCGATCCACCTCAGCTGTTACCTTCCATGCATGGCCGGGTGGAGCCGCCGCAGATGGAGGGAGCATGTACCATGTACGCCTTGCGCTCTAGGCGATGCGTCTAGTGTCTAGTGCACAGCGGCGCTACAAGTCTCCGAGCCCAAGAGCCGCACTTGACTCGGCGCAGCGTGCGGGAGAGGCTGGCCGGTGATGCCCGTGCTCGCTGGTCGTTCTCGGGCATTGATTGATTGATTGATTGATTGATTGATGCATATCACGTCGAGGCGAGCACGCCCTTTGCTCACGGCGCAGTGTGCGAGGCAGCATGGGCAACGCACGCAGCGTCGTCCGCAGAGGCTGCGTCTGCCGGAGACGTGCGTGCCCACTGCCCAACTTCTACGCAATGCGGGCAAGCCACTTTAACACGGCCCCCTCTGTCAGCGCTATCTGGGGTTACTGAGCCTTGCTCCGTAATAAGCACCGTATCCCCCCGTTGGCGCACAGTCCCACGCTGCTTACACGCTGGGGCTGCCGAGTGCCCGGGCGACGGGAGTTGCTATCGGCCGTCTTGCTCGAGGCATATCGTATTGGGGGGGGAGGGGGAGGGGCAGGCGAGCTATGCAGGGTGTGGCATCGCGTCTGCTCCCCAGGGAACGGCTTGTCGTGTCGTGGTTCGCCTCGCACGCGTCAGGTTGTCAACCCGGCCTCCTCGGTCCCGCCCCTGTGCCGGGTCCGGGGCTGCCACGTAACATTTGCTTCTGGGCCATGCTAGGGTGCCATTGCCATGGGATCTCTGCCTCTGCTCCTTGCCTGGGGGCCGTGACAGCGACCCCGTGTGAAATCGTCGGCTTACTTGGTGCGTACCCCCCTACTTGGCACAGGCTCTGCACAGGGTAGTAGCCGGATGCCGAATGGCTGCGCTCAGCGCTTCCATCTGCAGCGCCTTATTGCCCACGCCGTCTCACAAACACAGAGACATCATCGCTCCATGAGCAGCTAGGCCGTCATAACATACCCCGTAGAAGTAGCCTCGCATCGAAATGTCCGACTCGAAATACCTCCTGAACAGAGACTCCAAGGAGTCAGCCAGGTAGACCGCCCGCCCTCGTCAGATCTCAAGGACAACGTCTGACAACCACAGGCTCATCGAGCAACATGACTGGCTGAGGAAGCTCATGTCCGGCATCGTCCACCCCTCCATCCCCCTCGACAGGCCCGGCCTGCGCATCGCGGACGTGGCGACGGGCACGGGCATCTGGCTTCTGGACCTGGCCTCGACGCTGCCGTCCGACACGCAGTTCGTCGGCTTTGACATCTCGGCCGCGCAGTTCCCTGCTCCTGATGCCCGGCCGTCAAACGTATCGCTTCATGAGCGCAGCGTCACGGAGCCGTTTCCAGACGAGTACCGCGGCACCTTTGACGTCGTGGCCGTGAGGCTCATCACCGCTGGGCTGCGAGGCGACGACTGGGATGCCGCCGTGAAGAACATCCACACGCTGCTGAGTACACATGCCCGGACCCCCATCCGTCCGTCTCGCAAGACCTGACAAAGAGCAGAACCCGGCGGCCACCTCCAGTGGATCGAGCCAGTCCACTCAAGCCTCCAGGTGTTCAACACGGTCCCCGGCGCGCCCAACGCCGCAACCCGCGAGGCGGTAGACTACTTCCTGGACGCGTACAAGAAGTCGCTCTACCCGGGGCCGCTGCAGCTGCCGGCTCTCCTGAAGAAGTACGGGTTCGAGGAGCTCGCGCACGAGACCTTCCCGACTGACCACTTCCCCGACTTTGAGAAGGTGCGCAGCCAGGGAAAGCTGTTTCTCTCGGGCGCGCTGACGGCCATGGCGCCCTTCATCGTCAAGGATGGGGACGGCGCGCTGACGGCCGAGCATTTGAAGGGCGTTGTGGAGAGGTCCATGGTGGAGCTGGATGGGGGGCTGTATTTGAGGTCGGAGATGCAGTCTATCATTAGCCGAAAGCCTGCTTCAGAGTAGTCGTGGGGTTGGAGACGCCTCGACTACTCGCGGTGGCGTCAAATACAGAACAATGACCTCTTGACTCTGTGCAACTGGATCTGATACGAGGTGAGAGGTGGGAAGCCATGAGGTATATTGTGACCATGTTGGCCCAAAACTAGTTCTCGAACTGTGGACGTGCTCTTGTTGCTCTATCCACAATGCTCAGGTATTGTCGCAGGGCGTCAGTACAAGGGAAAAAAGAAAAAGAGAAAAAGAAGAGAAAAAAAACCCCTTCAAATTGAAAGACGCTCCTCATTTACTCGCATTTGCCTTGGCCTCCCTAAACCCCTCGTACGCCTTCTTCTCAAACTCCGCAAACAGCCCGAGACAGTCGGGGTCCCCAGCCGGAAACACCTGGCTGCCAAATATTCCACTCAGCCCGTTGGCGCGGTCCATCCAGAAGAATATGTTTAGGAGCGCGCCCCAGTGCAGCGTGCCCTTGGGCCTCCGTCCGGGGAGGTCCTCGAGCACCACCATGCCGCCGATGGCGTAGCTGACATCCGTGCCCCTGGGCAAGCCTCCAAAGATGTTGTTCGTGGTCTCGTTCTCGAGCACCTTCATCACATCTCGTCGCACGTTTGGGTTCATGTCTGGCTTGAAGATCTCGTCTATCATGTCGCTGCGCAGCAGGACGCCGTCGTCGGCCGTGACGCTGTGGATGATCTTCTGGTACTCCACCACGGTGAGGTACGCCCCCGAGCCGCCGCTGTCCTCGGCCATGTCAAGCGGCCAGACCTTGTTGTCGGTCCACTCCAGCGGGCCGGGTCTCGCCTTTCGAAGGCTGACGTCTGGGAGGCGGCGGAGCATGTCTGGGTATTCATGGGGGCGGAAGCATACGTCTTGAATGGCCAGCGGACCAGTGACGTGCTGTCTTATGTACGTCTCTAGAGAGAGTCCAGTCACGCGCTGGACCATGAGGCCCGCGAAATCAGTTCCAGCTGCACCGCGTTAGTCCTGCGGCTGTCTTGGGTGCCGAGGAACGGGGAGGCAGCACTCACTCCCGTACATGAAGCCTTCGCCTGGCTCAAAGGCAAGTGGTGCTAGGCATCGGTCTATGAGCGGAAGTGTGAGTTGGCCGAACTTTGTGTAGCTCAGCCCAGAGGTATGATTGAGAAGGTGCCTGATGAGAGATTGATGAGTATGCGCTTCGCCACCGCCGCGACTTCAGACACCCCGACGCACCGCAACGTTATCGCATTCTTGGCCGGGACGGGCTCTGGTGGCTCCGAGCCATCCAAGGGCTTGGGCTGGATCTGAATGCCCTTGAGCTCGGGCACCAGCCGAGTGACGTCTTCCTCGAGAGTGAAGTGGCCCTTTTGGACGCACTGCAGAGCAGCGATGGTAGTCAAGAGCTTTGTGCAGGAGCCCATCCAGAGGACGGCGTCCTGCTCTAGCGGCTGAGGCCCGTCATCCTCCTTCAACGAGCGGAGACCGAACGATCTGGCATACTTGTATGAGCCTAGAGTCGGAAGGGATATAAACGCTCGTCAGTTGCCAGGGAACAATATAAAGAGGGGGGGGGGGGGGGGGGGGGGTTGCGGTCTAGGCGGGACGAAGGACGGGACGAACCGTCTGTGCTGCTTGCCGCCACTATAGCCCCCGGAATGACCTTTGTGGCGACGGCCTCTTCGAATATCTCTTCAATGGACGGCATTTCTAGGCTGTGTCTGATGGCTTGACAGCGTGGCTTCGTCGGCTTGGAGTCACCAGTAGCAGAGCGTTGATGGTGGGAGGTGATGAGAGCCGGGGACCAAACACGTACTCCACGGATGGAGCACCACAATGCGCACCTAGTCAGCAGTTATTATCACCACCGCTAGTCCTCATGGAGATTTTACCCGCATGGCCCCGCAGGCCGGGTGGGCCTCGGCTAGATCGTTCATCGTTACATGTACAGAGTACGGATACTCCGTATGCTCTGTAGGATTGGATTGTTCACACCCCTGTTGGGAGGGCCGCTGGTTACATTCCGGAAACTGTACGGAGTACGGAGTACGAGACCGCGCCGTAAATAGACTGTCCAAGGCAGGAGGCGATCCTTTTCGGGGTCGGGACGTCGCGACTCTCTTGCGGCCGAGAACTGTTATATTGCCGTTCTAGGTAAGCCCCGTTGTCCCAGGTTCCGCGTCCCAATTCCGCGTCCCAATTCCGCGTCCCAATCTCTACCCACAAAGAATTGCTGCGGACAGCCGAGCAAATGGCCCAGTCCTCTGGTGGGAATGCCGACGTCACGCCGAGAGCAGACGTCTCGCTTGATAAGCTGCGATGCTGGTACAGACAGCTCCGTCGATGCAGGAGCCCATAGTCGTGTTTTGAAGGTCACAGTCGCGAGATGTTGAACTCATCCGCAGTGAGGACGTGCATGGATAACGACGTAGCGGGGAGCAAGGCACCGGCATTGCGGGTCTTTACCGACTTGCCATGACATTACCTTTACGACGTATATCTCGAATGGGAGTGCGAAATGCAAGATGCAAATATTGCTGCTAGTTTTAAGAATGTACAGAGATGGTACGTGGTAGAAGGGCTAATGGATGAAAGACAGATCAGCATTTCACCTGTACCACCTCGCAGTATTGTCGTGCTCAAGCCTCCTTCACTTCCACGATACGCTTCTCACCGTATCGCTAGAGATGCTGTTCTGTCTACAGCTATTCAGCTGCATTATAGAAGCCCTAGAATCCCTCTTAGCCCTCGTGGTAAGCCACAAGTCGTCCGCAGCCCCAATGCGCATCGCGATACAACAGCTCACCACCTATCGAGTAGTCAAATACAAACTAATTGCCTTCCTTGAAACATGTGTGCCCGTGTCTATTATTCCAATATAGCGAGACGACAGTGGTCTCAATATCTGGCTTGTTCAACATGTCTCAAGTGCGCTTTGGGTGTTTGTACAAGTCCGCCGAGTGACTCAGAGGTTCTCCAAGATATCATGGCTCATGACGGGACAATAAGCCCATCATAGCTCGAGCATATACGTGGAACTTGGTAGATGTGTAGCTGAGGCTCGGGAGCAACAGCTCCAAAGCGCAACGTAGTTTGATTCGAGGCGTGTACGATAGCGCAGCACTGTGACGGCCACATTGATATTCTATCAATGACTCCAGATTGGGATACAGAGATGAAAACAAATATTCCACATCAAAAGTTGGGGCTTTGTGACTGCAACTGAATGGCTTCCTCGCCGTTGGCTTTGCTTCGCGAGAATGTCGTCTCCGGCAAAGCCTTGCCGATTGATGAATTGTTTGCGGACTAATTCCAGTACTTCTATGCCATAGTGTGATGGCGAAGAGGCGTAACAGAATCTTTCTCGGTTGAACGTGCGTGCTCCTCGCTGACGTCCCGACTAGTTAGCTGGCCGTCTTTCTATCCGGTCTAGTGTACGTGATATCCATCAGCCGGTGTATGCAAAGCTGCGTTTCGTATATGTCTGCTGCCTCGCTGGATTACCTTCTTACTGCAGAGACAGTCCGGATTTCCAAACTCTCAAGCTGACAACTAACAAGCTGTTCACGCAGTCCACTACGAGCAGCATCCTTTACCCTTTCGCACAAGGTCTCGTCACGGAAGCCTTCGTCACCTTCCTGCAACTCAAATTCGTCATCGTCCTTGTTCCATGAGAACGTCCCTCCACCGACACCCTCAAACTCCCACCTCCACGGCCCCTGCACATGGTCTGGCTGTTGGCCCATCACTACATACAGTACCCTAAGATGTTCGAACCACATCTCCATTTCAGGTAACCAGCTGATGGCTTCACTCTGCCAAAACAGCTCTTCGGGTACGGCAATGCTAGTGAGCTCCGTCTCCAGATCAGCAGACCGACCTTGAAGATCGGGTTCCAACATTCTATCAGTCGGTTCGAGACAAAAGTCCTCCCACCTCTCCAGCGGAACATATAATGCATCAAGTTCGGGGTTAAAGGGGCGCGTAAAGAGCCATTTCCCACGCTCTCGTGGTCGTATTTCAATGCCCTGGTCCCGAAGCCAGGCGACGGCGATGCCGCGGGCCTCGCGATTGACAAAAGCAAGTGGCACCTGAAACTGGTTGTCGTCGCCTAACAAGTCAGTCCGGAACTGGAAGCCAACTTCGTCGTTGCCGGGGATGTACCCGGGATCGGACGGTATCAACGGGCGCGGACACCAGCAGCCCCTGTGCCTATAGAAGTATAGAGCAGGTCCAATGTAATTTGGTAGTGTGTCCCGCCAAATCTTGTTGCGCAGCTCTGGAGCAAGGCTCGAGAAGAGGTGAAATGTTGCCATGGTGTTGGAGGACTTACGTTGCAGCGTAGGACCAGATTGCCTCTGGTATTTATTGATCTCTCAAAGCTGGATATATGTTCTTCCGAGACACGTCTGCCTATATTAGCAATAATCGTCATTGCATAATATCACCACGTTTCTCCTTTACCAATACATCAGTTCTTTACTCTATCAACTAGTACAACTGATATTGGGTAGTAGCCCATATAGCTCTTATCATTAAAATTCTGTATAATGAATACATCAACGTGGCCCCTGTGCCGAGACTGTTGTAGCTACGTATAATTCGGGCCAGCGAGGTTTCGATATAGAATGATATATAAGTGTACCATCATTCAACAGCCAACCACCTTATACTGGATGCATCTGATTTAGTGTCAGACAAGATGCATAGTTTCCTCACCAAAGATCTTTTTAAACAGGAAACTCTCGTGCAAATAATCTTCCCTCGGGGCCTCAACTCTTCACTCAACACTAGGTTAACATCGACCGAGGACAGGGAGCCTCGGAAAATTCAATGTTGCAGCACGCCTATCTCCAAGAAGCGGATCTTGGCCAAAATCAAAAAATGTCCCTCTCTACCTTTCAACAACCGCCGAAGCTATGCGCGCCACGACATCGCTACAACAGATGCCTTCACTATATGGTGCGACAAGTATAGTTTAATGGCCTATCTTCTCAACATTGGATCTCGGCACTTGATTGCCTATAATGGAGAGCAGATGATACCGAGTTCCATTGTTACCCTAGGCCGTGACGTAGCCAGTCCGCTGTAGTGGTCATCTGTTGCAAGCCTGTCATATCGCATATATAGAGACGAGTCTGGAAACGATGGAGGCAAAGGCGTCCACGTATTCGTCATGTACTGCTCAGATTGTGTAGACGACGCGACGGATATCATGACAGAAATCATGGTATGGTAGATTCCAGGTATTTGAATACCAAATATCGTCCTATATTTCGACTTTAAGAACAGCTTCGCGTCTCCAGTAGTATACGCTGCGGTCCGTGGCTCCGTTTCTTCTTCCAACACCATGTTGAGCATGCAAGCAATCTGTAGAGGCACATAGGCTTCTTGATGATGTACGATACTGCTCTGTAAGATTTAGGGTTTCCATCAAGAGAATATCGAGAGCCCGACGGGCTTGGCACGGGCATCAAACTCGACCGAAATATCGAGGGTCAACGACGTGCTCGCTTCAAAGTTCGTGAAGGGAGAAATAGTGCACCAATTGCCGACAGCATGATGCGAAAAATGGCTCGATGATGTTGTCACAATAGTGAAGCGAAGTTGTTTGCTAGTTCCCAGCCGTGCCCTCCTTAAGATCATCAAGATACCACCTCTCCTCATTATCAAGGAATATCAGTGTTCCCATCGCTATTCCTACAAGTCTGCCAGTCTCACTTGTAGTTGAGGTAACAGATAAGAGAATTAGGTAGAGAACGGGACTCGGCTTCCCAGAAAGAGTTCAGGCAGCAATGGCGCAGCAAACTAACCCCAACCCTAAGCAGACTACAATAGAGCAACTATTACCCAGCTGATCAAACAACACGCAGGGACGCAATGGTTCTCTAGGAGTGGCAGTCCACCGGACTCGTTTCATATACCAAATTACAGCCCGAGCATTTCCATCTTTGCACAGGCAATAGATGACTAGTCTGGTAATGGGCAAGCCTACACAGTAACGTCCGTGGTTTCGACTTCTATGTACGTCTTACAACATCTATAAAAGTTGTGTCGTCTCTTGATCCGGCTAGATCGCCGCCTCTTCAGCTCCCCACCGTTATCCTCGTCTACATCGGACTCCATGCTGTCAGTCTTATCCGTGGGAGATCCGTTTCGTTGGGAGGACTCTCCTTTCTTGTCAGCATAAATAGTTAACAACGGTATAGGTGGCAACGCAAAACAAGCCCTACCTGTGCTATTGAGGTAACAGATTGTTGACTCTCCGCGAACGACCAGTGTATATGACCTTTTGGCTCAAAATGAACTCCTGCCACGCTTTCGAGATGTTCTTGGAGTATCGAATTATCTCAGGCTGGGCTGGTTCAAAGTTTTTCGCTCGCCGACTGGAGTAGGAGGTGGTGCCATAATACTACAATTCCTGTTGACCAGATTTTCGGGACGCGAGCTCCGTATACGACCAGTCCAGCTCGTGATGATTGCCCCGCGAGGATATGAATAAACCTCAACGCAAGATTGACTGTCAGAGGCGGACGCTCTTCGGTCCCTCCCTTCCAGGGAACTGATATATACTCCATTTGTCCGTGTGATCTGAGCTTCTTCTTCAATGCGCTTAACGAAGAGGTGGTGCCTTGGCCAAGACCTGCACTGCGTCAGGGAGCCCAAGGTGGATTGGCAGCTGTAGCAAGGGTATGCGGGTACGTTTTATTCACCTCGATATTCAGGAAGAGGACCGATGCGGAATATAAAGGCCTCCTCTGTACTCAGGATGCATCCATATCGACAGCCAAAGGCCACGCAGTAAGTATAAGCCTGTCGTATGGGCCTCGCCTTTAATTTTTTGGACATACCTCGCCGCCATCTTCCCTTCTTGTCGGTCAAAATTCCAATCACATCAGCGCTCTTCCAATTCTTCCCTACCTTGTAATCTTTGGGCAGTCTCTCAACTGAGCTGGAGGGGCATTTGTCGCCGTGATCGAGGCATATGAGCGCAGCAACGCCGTCTGGGATAAGCTCGATAGGCTTTCGCCCGACCGTTCGTCTTTGTCGGCTAGTCGTCGACGACCTCAGGGAAGGTGCGTTGCTTGTGGTCGAGCCTTCATACAAGGGGGTAGATTGGCCCTCAACTGTGTAGATCAACTTCGAAGCGTCGGTAGTCCACACGCAGGCGGGAAGCTCGTCTTGGACGGCAGTGAGGGCAGCTTCGACGATTCTCTGATTCCATTGCGCGTAAACAAATGCAATACTCTTTTCGCTCCGGATCTTGCAACTCTTATACGGCACTAATTCGGCAAGGCGGGAATGCCTGGAGTTTGACGTCGAGCAGCATTGATCAGTTGGCGGTCGTACATGGACTCGAGCGTCTTTAGCTGAACTCGGTCCACTCTACGAGCTTTCTAGGACACATGTACTTATTGTTCTTTGTTAGGGTTTGGCTTTTAATCTCTGAGTATTCGATTCGGGGATTTTCAGCCGTTAAAGACTCGAGGACAGATATCGGGGTAGTCATATTGACTGAACTCAATAAAGCAAAGTGGCATGAAGCAAATTAGGTGACACATATGGCGACAAAGCAAGTCTCTTGCTCATTTAAATGCCTCTGTGCTTGCACACCAAAGTTGCAGGTGGGCGCTGGCTTATGTCCGCCTGGTCTCATCACAGATTCCGAGGCACCCATAACGCTGGCTTACGGCCAATAGCAGTAATGGTCATCACACTGCATATGTCAGTGATCACTTCCGGCACAAAATGCGAACAGTTACTGGTTTGCTAGACCTATCCCCGCCTTGTGGCGACATATGATTAGCGTCGCGCACATTGAGGTGCGTGCAGCATGGAAGGGAGCATCCTAGTGCCCGAGAGTAAAGCCACCTATGAAACAGGAGTATTATTGCGACACCTATTATTGTAAGATGGGGGCCGGCAGTTGCCCACCATCTGGAGTGGGCAATTCATCACCGAGGCATCTCTGACCTCGTCTACTGCACCGCCATGCCGAGGAAAAACGAGTTGGTCGACCAAAGGCCAAGGCAACTTCTATACCCAAAGCATCACTGGACTTGCAACTACCTACAGAAGGCCCCAAGCTGCATCCATTTCCGCTTGGAAATTCGACTATTGAATGGATTTCACGATTGGATGGGGACCGCGATGATCTTTCTGGGAGTACATCCCAGGGATACGTATACAAGGTTAGGATACAGTCACGTCTATATGCGCTCAAGGTTGTACGTATCGGGTAGCTTCCGCACCAAAGACCGCTCCCAGTAGCTCATCATGTCGTGCAGTTCAAGTTCTTCGATCCCGAGAGCTTTGGCCTTGATTGGGATATTCTATTTGACGGCCCTTGCCCGGCCGAGCTGATCAGACACCACACTGATCCGTTCTTCGCCGAATGCCGTGCCTATGGCAGGATCAAGCAAGCACAAGATCAAGGGAAACTGAAGAAGAAGATTGCCATATCCTGTTTTGGGTATATTTATCTGCGAGGGAGAGATGAGCGATTCATTATAGACGACAGTGATATCGACCTGGAAGGAGGCTACGATGGCAGCAGTGACCAATCCCCACCACCAAGCGCAGTCGCTCTACCCAAAACCCCCATTCGCGCGATAGTAAAAGAGCTGGCGTCAGAGGACTCGGGTGTCAATGCCAAGAGCTTGGTGGGGATACTCAGGGACATCAAGGAGATGAACAAGCTAGAGATATACAACATGGACATCCGCAAGGATAACTTCAAGGATGGCAAGCTGGTAGATTTCGGGTCTTCGCGAACGGTGCCACACTGTCGTATGCTGCCCTACGATGCGTTTGAAGATGGGGAGACGAGACTGGCCGACTTGGTAATGTTCGATGACATGGTGGAGGAGGAGGAGATCAAGACGCAAGCCAGGGCGATGCCGAATGAATGGTACTGCAAGAAGCTGAGATCTCGATCGGAGACGAAAAAGGATGGGAGTTGCTCTGAAGCGGGTTCATAGATGGTGCTGCTTACAAATGGTGATTACGAAGAGGAGCAATGTTAATAATTAAGCTTGTATGCACTTATTGGCACGAGTCGTGGCCATCTTACATGGCCCAGTTGCATATGACAAGAGGGCGCAAAATACAGGGCACAGGGCGCGCCTATTTCTGCGTGTCATAAAACCCTCGGTGTGCATCAATCATCAATCATCACCCATCGTCACCACCACCGTCGACTGATCCTCGACCACCGCCCATATCCCACACAGACGTGCCGAGATGGAGCAGCCATTGTTGCCACCATTCATCGCCGACCGCCTGCCAAAGAGCGACGTCTCCCAGGCTGCACTGAAGGACGCCTGGCGGACGCTCCGCGAGCCCATCTTCAACCACTCCCTCAGAACCTTTGTCTTCGCAAAATGGCTCCTTGACAAGGAAGACGCCCTATCCTCAAACGACCCCAATCATCTGGACGTGCTCTTCACGGCATGCATCTACCACGACATCGGCACGTGCGATGAGCACAACGGCAGCCAGCGCTTCGAGGTCGAGGGCGCCGACGTCGCAAAGAACCACCTGCTCTCGCACGGCTTCTCCGAGCAAGACAGCCATCAAGCCTGGATCGCCATCGCCATTCACACCAGCCCCGGCATCGCGGAGCGCATCTTCCCTCTCTCCCGCACCGTCCGCCTCGGCGTGCTGCTGGACTTCTCAAAAGCCACCCGGGACCAGTTCGGCGCCAACGAGTTTGCTGCCGAGGTGGAACAGCACCTCCCGCGACTGGAGATTGAGAAGGTCCTGGCCGATGCAGTCGTGCATCAGGCTGATCTCCAGAATCTGGAGTGCCCGGACAACAAGACGTATCCAAACCCGGAGAAGCACCCAAAGGCGAGCTGGCCGGGCATTCTTCTGCGGGCGCATCTGCAGAATCCGGATCACGAAGGAGTCAACTTGGCGTTTTAACGACTAGTCTATTGGGAGCGTGGTCAGACACCATCTATTTTTGGATTTTGAAACTCCGATTTATGCAGGTTATCTATATGTGTGGCATTAGGTGGCATCTGCGTATCAATCTGGGTGGTGTGCGCCGCGATCCGATCACCCTCGGATATAGAGAATCGGGGACCGGGGTGCCGTTTCAAAGAGTATAAAAGGCCCACAACAACACCCACAATACCATCACATCATAGCTCTCGCTCAGATCTCACGTAATAGGAAGATAAGTATCAGTATATCAATATACACACTTGGTAAACCCCAATTGCTTATATTCGAACCCCGTCTCCCAACCATCATGGCCCCCCTTCAGTTCGGTGCTCTCGTCTTCGACTATCAAGTCATCGACGTCATCGGGATAACCGACCTCATCAACTCATCCACCAAAGATGCCATATCAGCTTGGAGCTACCTGATGCCCATAGATGACGCCGTTGTTGCGCGGGCACCCGAGATTGTCTTCCATCACATCGGCGCCACAACAACGGACCCTGTGCATCTCCTCACCAGCCACCTCACCATTGTCCCAACCACCACCGTTGACGAGTGTCCCGAGCTGGACATTCTCCTGGTTGGAGGACCCAACCCGTTTGGATTCGAGCTGCATCCCAAGTTTGCGGATCTGATCCGCCGCCATGTCGCCGCGGGCAAGTTGCTCTTCACCAACTGCACCGGTGCTGCCATTGCAGCGTCCACCGGCGCGCTGGACGGCAGAGCCGCAACTGTCAACCACGCTGCCTTCAACTACTCCAAGAAAGAGTACCCCAACGTGAAGTGGACAAATGAGAAGAAGTTTGTTGTTGACGGCAACGTCTGGACGGGATCGGGTGCCGTGGCGGGCATGGACATGGCGGCCCACTGGGTCAAGGAGAACTATGGGATGGAGGTCCTCATCAATGGTGCCATGGCAATTGACTTTGAGCCACGAGATGAGAATGGGCACTTGAATGTCATTCCAAAGAGGTATAACGCGGAGGGGGTGCAGATATCCACCCACGAGTTCCCTCAAAAGGAGCTCTGAAACAGCGGCAGTCATTTGGTAACAGTATATGATGCATGTGCGGCATCATTCTGGCATTGAAGTGGATATGAAAAGCAGCATACAACTCCGCAATCTCCAAGTTCTGTATCGGGCGACAGGAGAGGACGTCCTGGTGAAAATACATATTATATTAAGCCTAGTTGGTTTCCAACGTGGTCCTTCGTGTCTAGATATGGCATAAATCGACAGCGCTGAGCACAGCGACGACAAGTCTATAATGAACAATCGACCTCTCCATCCATTACTTGCCGCCAGGAGGCAGCAGAGCGGGGATGGGCTTGCCATCCTTGCGCCCAGAAGAGATGAGCTGGCTAAACTCAAACTGGGCCTTGCCGGTGTTAAAGTCGCCCTGCCACTCGACGATGAAGGGCGCCCAGTTGACCCAGAAGAACTTTTTGGACTCGGTGCTCAAGATGCTGCTGGGAGTCAGAGACGCATATTGTACAAGACAAGTACGGGGCACTCACGCTCGGCCAAAGCCGTGGAGGGCATTGTTCTGGTAGGTTGTCAAGCCGTCCAGCGTGACGAGGATTCGCTCGTTGGGGTCGTCCTTCTTGTCCTTGCCGGTGGTGAAGACGAGGGAGCCTTCGATGCGCTGCGAGGTAGATGTTAGCAAAGTCCCAGTTCCCATGCATGGACAAGACGTCGCAAAGTAGAGCAATGATATTCGTGTTGTGCGGATGATTGAAGAGGCCAAACTCACTGAGAATTCTCCACTCGAGGCCGGAGAGTTCAGAATCTGCTCCCTAGTCGTAGACAGGTTGGGCGAGACGATGCCGTTGTACTGGCCGGTGATGTTTCCACCGACGATGGGGAACAGCGCCACGATGCCTTCGGGGGTGGTAGTGTTGACGGGGATGTAGACTTGGAGGTCGACCGTGGCGAAGGACTTGACCTTGGGCTGCTTGTAGATGCCTGGGGTGGGAGTTGCGCACGCGCCTTGGACGAGGGTGGCTGCGACGCAGGAGGCGACGAGGACGAGGCGGGAGAACATGTTGATATATGATGCGAGTGATTGTTGGGGAGCGGTTTAGGAGCTTATAAGCCGTTGGTTTGTAGTAAGTGGAGGTGCTGGAGTGGTTGTGAGGGTGTTGAGATTGGTGATGATGATATCCAAAACTTTTCTACATCTCGCGGCGGCATCGCCCATCTTTATCTTCTTCAGCGACAGCACTTCATCCCATCCCTCCTTACTCATACCACAGCCAATCTTGCAAGAAGCTCAATGCGCAGCTCGCCTCACGACAGCTGCTCTCAGCCGAGCTCGCGACGCGAGGTGGATAAAGTCCATCCCCACTAGCTCCCAAGGTGAATCCCGAATCCCTTGGCGGCTCTTTAGCCCGGGTGCTTACGACAAATCGGGTAGTCTGCCAACGATGGGGAACCCACTGTGCTGAGAGTCTTGCTCTTTGGGGTAATATTGATCTGTGTTGTGGCATGGGTCCGTCTCGCTCATCGCGGTCTGGTTGGCGCTTGACGCCCCAAGCCTCAATTAGTCGTGACAGTCTCACTGGACGAGCTCCCATGTCATAGGTCATGTTGTAAATTAAGGGCAATTGTACGACATCCCAGCTTGTCCTGAACTACCTAGTAGCACAGACTAGCTTTACAAAAAAAAATGATAATTATTTACTTTTGGATGCCTAGTCGTCTAATTATCTGGGGGAAACACACTAAGTGGAGGGTCGATTAGCCTCGAAAGAAGCGAAAGGCGAGACAAGTGCTGACAGAATGAGTAAGGCCCAGTGGGGAATGGCCTGGCAATGCAAGTGCCGTGAGGCGTAAACTCTCGTCTTCAGCGGCAGCTTTTACCAATGGCATGCGACAGACTGGCGATGGTGCGTGGGTTGGCTTGTCTAGATAGGTCGTAGAGAGACAGTTGTCAACGTAGCCCACGCTTGAAGCCGTTGGATGCCGCGATAGCAAGCCACGAGCGAGACTCGCAAGTCGTGGCAATGCAAGTCGCCCGCCTCGGAGCTACATCCAGCGGCACCTTTTAAGTGGCTTTTGTCCTATCGGAAAGGAAAGGAGCCGTATCTCATGGCTGCGCAACGCGTTTCGCCTCAGCCTCGACTAGGACGAGATACTCCTCCACGAGGTGGCAGCCGCGTTTCCCCAAGGCGAGTTGACGCGATCACCCCCAGCAACATAGTCAAGAGTCCTTGGCCGCGCGGCTACGATTTGTCAAGTTCATGAGGCCTCTTCGGAAAAAGCCCCGCATCAATTGGGCCGGATCGAGACGTCATCTCGCGCTTTGAGAAGCCGAGCTCCATGACACTGCGCGGTGCTGCTTCACTGCCTGTTGCCAGAGATGGGTTGGCTGCCGTCGCCCTGTGCCCTACGCCTTATGGGTCGCTTCGCTGCTCAGCCAATGACGACTAGGTTGTGCAGATTAGGATCATCCTCCTACATGGTATTACTGCGTGCGGGTTGCCGCGTTTCTCTCACCAACCATGTGTAAGCAACACTCCCAGCATCTGAATGGTGCTCGAGTCTGGGTTCAGGTATTCCGAATCCCGTTGCCTCATTGATCAGTTTAGCCACACTGCCTCTTTCTTGGCCATGTTTCGCCTTGCTTTCATAGGTAGTATATGGCACAGTAGCAAACGACAAGAGCGAGATTCGATGTCCTAGTATAGCACAACTCCCGACCGCCAAAAGCACACAAATAAATACAATGCTGCAAAGTTTTCTGGTGGTTAGTGGGAATGAAATCTCCGTAATAGTGTACGTTGACCACAACGGGTCCCGTTCTTGATATAAAGCTAGCTATGGTAAGGTGACTGCAGGTCTGCAGATTTCCCCGAGAGCAAGTCAGCCAGTATCGCGGGCCGTCGAAAGTTAAGGTTCACGACCAGTCTTGCCATGCGTGTTGGGAGATGCACTTTCGATAAAGATGAATTTCAGACATGACCTACTCGATTGGGGTCCTGGCCTGGGATAATAGGTCTGCCACAGTAGCAGTGACGGTTTGTGTCATGCAGCAGCGTCCAAGCGATGCAGCTTTTTGCCTCAAGTTGGCACTTGATCAAGTGGTTCTGTTTTACCGTTTTGGCCTTCTTAACAGTGCCTCTCTTATATGGGAATATCTTTACAACGAAACACAGTTTTGCATAACAACCGGAACGAGTTCGACTGGCATGTCCTCAAGCCAACCCACGAATGTCAACCTAACAATTTCACACAAACCACCAGGTCAAACATATTATATGTACGAGCAACTATTAGCAAAGGCGAGGTAGAATTTGAAAATACGGGACACACCATGGTAGCAGATTGATTGGACACGAATTCATAACCTAGGGGTGAGGTAGAAATCTGCGCAGCATGGGTCAACGAGGCCAGAGCATCGACTATGCGACATGTGCGGCACAACCAAATCGGTCACAGACGCCGCCATTTGCATGCTCCTTCCATGGGAAAAGGCATAAAATTATACGAAATGCCAATAGAGTGGCGGCCAGCCGCTAAGCGTCTAATCTTGGTTATCTGCCAAACAGTGTTTGTGACTGCAAATAATTAAGAGTGCGTAATGTGAGCTCCTCTGTCGTGTCGTTATTTCTCGTCTCGGGCGTATTGTCTACGAAAAAGATATCCTCAACACAAACAGGTAACTCAACTCAATATAAATACACCCAAGTCCATCGATGTTGTACCTGTCGTAGTAAGTTGCTCATGATGCAAAAAGAATGTCCCTGGCAAGGCTCGAACTTGCGACCTTTGGATTGCCCAATTTATATTGAGTCACACTCGGGGTATGAGACCAACGCTCTAGCCAACTGAGCCACAGAGACTGACTAATCAGCTGATTGGATGTCAGCTTCTGATTTCATTTGCCGTTATATCTACAGGAAACTCAATACCGATGGCACCTGCAGAACTGTGAATCATTACGTCTCTATTACGCTTAACATGAACACCGATTGTCGTAGTCCATACAGGCGTTGGGTATCCGAGAGATAGCACTGGCTGGTGCAGCTGCTGTATTACATTTCTTGTCGACCTTCTACACCTTTCTCGGCTATGTCTGTCTTGCATATATCGTGTCTTGTCTTCCACAAAGCAAAAACGAAGGAAAGAGATGTGCATAACTCGACCTTCAGGAAAACGTGGGTCGTCCAATCCTGATCCAGTAGGTCTGCGAAGAAGCTCATCGGCGTCGCATCGGTTCCATCGCGCCGGAACCAAATTACCATAACTGCAGTGGGGGACTGTGTTCCCATCGCAGCATTCCACGCACAACGTACGACGCAGTGGTTGCATGGCTGTCTTCTGAAACCTGTGCCATCTCTGCAACAAGTCAATCGTCGCTGTGCGATGCTGCGAGATGCCCATTCCGAGTTTCCCGAATTCCTGGGACACTCTTAACTCTGTGGATGATGGATGGGTCACAACGGTCAGCAAGCCAAGAGAGCAACCGAGACGGCTTGAGCTTGAGCAGAGAGCACTTGATGCATTCGACGGAGACTCAGACGTTCCGCGATTCCGCAGTGGCGCTTGACTGGGATCCGGCACAACACCCTTGCCAGGGCTATGCTCAATTTCCTGCGGCCCCCCCACCCAGCCTGTATTTGGCAAAAGACGCCTCCCAGAGTGATAAGGCTGACCGCGGTGCCCAGTCTCCCTTTGGAGGGGAAGAGGCTGGAGTGCCTTGTCGCTGGTGCAGTCTAATTATGGTGTGGTGGGCTGGCGAAGAAGGCTCTGTCGGCGTCTAACTCCAAACATGGTATATCATCCTTCAAGACCACAGGCTCAAATATAGCTGATTGGTTTGTCCATGTATCCATTTCCGGCGGTGTCCTTGCCCTTCAAGCACCATGTTGTCGAAGACGCAACATGTCTCTCTTCCAAAATCATCACCTCGCTTGATTGCTTGATTATCCGCATCTCCATTCACTCAACTCCTGTCACAGCCTGCAACCGCGATATTCATGCGGCCAGACACCATAAAGACGCCTTGTCAAATGGTACAACTAGTGTTGCATGCTGCAAGGCGACCCGCTTCAGCCCCCAGTCAACCAGTCAACCTGTTTCAACCTGCAGTCTAGTTCGTTGTTAATACCTTGGCTTGCCAGGCAAGACACCACACACTCTACACCTTACTGCCGATGGTTTGAAGCGTCCATCGTCTAATCTATTCAGCAGACGGCCCAAGGTAAGCGCTAGCCGTCCAGTTGGTCGCGCTACCAGAGTCACAGACTGTAGGATCAGGCGGCCCTGGCCAACTTGTCCCATCGCCTCATCACCATCATCTACCCTTCGTTCTCACAGTAGCACAACACGCTCGAGCATCTCGCCTCCAAATTGCCCTCCGTTCTAGTAAAGAAATTAGCGACGCCCGTCACCCATCACAGAACCCAGTGGGCCGCAGTCAAGCCCATCCCCCACGCCGCATAGACGCGCCGGCCAGCGAGCCAACTACGACGCAGCGCTCCATGTCTCCGATCCTATCCCCCCCCCTGCATGGAAGCGACATGGTTCGTCCAGCAGAGCAGTGAAGAATCCCAACCATCCATGCCAAGTTGTGTCCGTAACGAGTAGTCTAATAATAAACGGGCCGCAGATCACGCTGTAGTCCGCCGTCTCTTGCCGCCTCTGCTTCTTCCCTTTTCACTCTTGTCCCTGGTCTTGTTGCTTCCTCCTCCACGTGCGTGCGCTTCTACTGCTCTATCCCCGTCGCGGTGCTGGGTGTCTCACACCAAAATCCCAAGACGTCTTCTCCTCTGAGAGCTCGTGATATCCTCACTTCTCACGAATTGCCAAAACCGACAAGATGCGCCCTCTGCTCCTCTCGGTCCTGGCCGCCCTCGCGCCCCAAGTCCACTCTCTGGGCTTCTTCAGCGAGCCGGGCCTCAATGGGCCGACGGGCGACTTCACCGAAAATAAAATCTACAAAATCGGAGACACAATGCACATAAAATGGGAAACCGACTACACCTCCGGCACAGATCTCGTAATATGGCAGCAATGGCCAGCGGATCCCACCAACGAAGCCGGCAAAAACGTACCTCTCCAGAGTAAGCCTGCCTGATCTGATGCCTTGTTGCTCTGCCTAGCATATTGACAGAGCGGCGAATAGAAAACTCCCCTAATACAAACTACGACTGGACCGTCAGCATAGACAGCTTCCCGACGGTAAAGGATACCGTCAGGAACGGAGGGGCCGCCGTCTTCTATATAATGGTCTACGAGTCCCACGACCAGTTTCCCATCATCGCCACCTCGCATTACTTCAACGTCACCAAGGGAGACGACGACGTCCAAGACTCATCCTCAACCTCAGCGACCACACCTGCTGGGCCAACCAGCACGACTGCCTCCGAGACAGCAACGCACGCCAACCATGCCACCGAAACCAGCGGCTCCAAACAAACTTCGGACCCTACCGGTTCTCCCTCCACGTCCCCGACCCCTCCCGCCTCCTCGTCAAAGGGCCTCTCCACCGGCGCAACCGCAGGCATCGCCGTTGGCGCTACGATAGGCGGCGTCCTTGTCCTCGGCGTCGCGGGGCTCCTCCTCTGGAGACGCCTTCGGAATGGAAAAGCAGCCAGTTCTTCCGCTGAGTTACCTGCCCAGGAGGCAGAAGTCAAGGGCCCTACGCACCAAGGACAGACATATGAGGTCCCCGGGACGGAAGTTCACAAACTGCCAGGCGAGGAGGCGCCGAGATACGGGTCACCACCGGCCGGGCACTTCGCACCTTCACAGCAACTACACCAGCAGACGAAAGGTCCTCCAGGATTGTACGAAGCACCGTGATGAGCCCGTGTATAGCAGGTGATATGTCATTTCAGTTCGAGTGTGGAATAATACCCAGCCGTTAATATAGAATTAAGACAGCAAAGCGAGAGCATTAAAAAAAACTCTAAAATATACACATCTCTTTTACCACAGCCCATTCCACGCTCATGCAAACTCGCCGACTACAGATGATACTTGAAGTCTACCGCCCGATCGCCCGTCTTCACCTTTCGCGTGTCTTCGATCTGCCCACTCGCAATCGCCATCTTCTCCCGGTTACACCTCCTCAGATACCACCACTTCAGCACCACGATAAGCTGCGACACACCCAGCGCCCCAACCGAGAAGCTATTGCCTAGCAAATACGGCTCCGTCCTGTAAATCTGGCCGGCCACGATCCCCGCCGAATTGCCGATGCTGAGCTGCATGCCAATCGCCGTGGCCCTGCGATAGTGCGGCGCGACATTGACATTCAGCCACGTCAAGTTCAGGCCGGGGCCGTTGTACACGGCCACGGCGCAGAGGAACGTGCCTAGAAACTTGACGGGGTTGCTGGTTGGGCACAGGATGAGGATGTAGCCCAGGATGCCGGGCAGGTTGGCGAGCCAGACGAACGGGCCGCGCATGGTGAAGCGGTCGGAGAAGTAGGCGACCACGAGGAAGGCGATGCCGCCGAAGATGTAGACGGGGATGCTGAGGTACTGGGCTTGGATGACGGTGTAGCCCATGCTGACGATGATGGAAGGGAGGAACGTGCTGAAGCCGTAGAGGAGGATATCCTGGCAGAATTGGATGGCGGCGCTGTTGCCCTTTAGCATCACGTATACAGACGCCATGTGCGTCCGTCACTTTCGACGGAGATGAACTCACCTCAGATAGAGCTTCGGATCCAGCATCCCAATGCGAATCTCCTCCCAGCTAAACTCCTCACTGCCCATGTACTGCGCCCTTTGCGCCGCCCTCACCTTCATCATGCCCTTTTCCTGCTCGGTAAGAAAGTACGCGTTCGACGGGTCATTCGGCAGCCCAAACCACACGACTGGCGCGACGAGGAAGCTGAAGATGCCCTCGATGATGTACACCCACCGCCAGCCCGCATAGCCCGCCACGCCATCCATCTTCAAAATCGAGTACGCGAGCAGCCCGCCGAAGGCCCCCGCAATAGCCGTACACACAAACAGGTACGACACGCGGATGGCCTGCTCGTGGCGCTTGTAAACCATGGTCAGGTACAGGTTCAGCGCCGGGAACAGACCCGCCTCACAGGCCCCCAGGACGAGGCGCACGGCATACAGCCCGGCGACATTGCTGATGAAGCCGGAGAATATGGTGGCCAGCGACCACACGACGCAGAGGCCGGTGAGCAGGATGCGCGGCGTCATCCACTTCATCATGATGGTCCACGGCGGCTCAAACACCACGTAGGTAGCGTAGAAGATGGACACGGCCGTGGAGAACTGCTGCGGGCTGGCGCCAATGTCGTCGGGCATGCCGGCGACTTTGACGTTGCCGATGTTGGTGCGGTCAAGGAAGCAGGTGAGGTAGACCAGCATGATGATGGGCACGAAGAAGGCGTCCAGCTTCAGGAGGAGGCGGCGCTCGGCATCGGGGTCCAGGGCGGGGAGGTCCTGCGAGGATGACTCCTGGTGGAAGTCGCTGTTTGCGAGGGAGTTGCGCTTCTCCTCGTCATTGTTGGGGAGGCCGTCCTTGTCGATGGCGCTGTTCGCCTTGACGGTGGTCTCGGGTGCCTCGACGGCAGAGATGGACGCCATGATGGTGGTCACTCAGCGCCGCAAAGTAGACAAGGCGCAGTAGGAGGCGGCGGGAAGAAGACAAGCAATCAATGTTATCATTTCCCCAGACCATCACGACTCTTCACGCATTCTTCCCCACGGGGGGGGCCTGCGGACTAAATGCAAACTCTCTCGTACGGGCGCCATCATTTGCCACGAGTTCCCCAATCTACCATGTCCATTCCCATACCCCAATTTCTCCTCAACCCGTATGGTTAGGTAAGATCGGCTACCGCCCGGAGTCCATGCCCTGCTGGAGTCGATCTCTCGTTTCTCCATGTGAGTGGAGCGATGTGGGGAAGCGCGGAGGGCATCACCGACGCGGGCGAGGGGAGTAGTGCGGAGGAGGATGGGCACATATAATTGCCCCATGTTACTGCATGGCATTGGCGTTCTGGAAGGGGGTTGTGCGTCACGTAGTTGCGCTCGTTGGGCGCGGCAGATGAGACGGCAAGGCGGTCATTTCAGGGCCGTTTTCTAGGGTGGCGTTTGCCATCGCGATGGAGCAACCGTGTAAGTGGCTGTAAGTGAAGACGGGGGATCTCCTGTCCGAGTCATGAACACCAACACCAACGTCATTGTCACATCAACGCTCTCCTTGCCGCCTCACTAGAGTCAATGAACATCATAATTCGTAAATCGCCAAGTCGACAGCTAAACGCAATCATCCCAGTAAGAACAGCCATGACGCCAAAAACAACCCATCCCAACACCACATCACACCCTCACAGCTCATGCCCGTACTCCAACCCACCGCCCATAGACCTCTGCGCAAGATCCAGATCCAGATCCATGGTTGGGTACGCGAAGCCCTCCTCCCAAAGCCCAAAGTCCATCCCCATGTCCGCACTGACGCTCTCGTCGTAAAACGGCTCGTCGAGCGCGCTGTTGTCCACCACTGGAAACGTCAGCGCGCCGCCCGCCTCGCCGCCCACCGCGTCGATGCCCATCGCGACGGCCATGGGAACCATGGGGACGCGAGGGGGGAAGCCGTGGTTGCTGGCGTGTGTTAGGCCTGTCAATGAATCCGAGTGTTCGTGGGGCTCCGTCTGTTTACTGCTGGCTGTAATCGCCGTTGTAGAAGCTGCTTGTGGCGGATGGCCCGTAGTCATGCTTGAGTGTAGATTCTCCAGCAGCTCATACCGGGCGCCCATGTGACTATTCCCTCTCTCACCCATACTCCTCAGCAGATTAAGTCCCGCATTCATAGCGAGAGTGCTTGCTGCGTTGGCAGGGAACGCAGCGCACACCATGACCAGGACAATCGCCGCCGAGAAGATGTGTTCTCCGTCCATGTATCCATACGTTGCTGCCGATATCGTCAGCAGAGGCCTTCAATCCCATCATCTTGGCGAGCCTCGAGGGGGGCAGAACCCGGGGGGGGGGGGGGGGGGGGGGGGGGGGGGGGGGGGGGGTCAACCTTACCAACCATGTCTCTTTGAGCCACAATAGCCATCATGTTAATTGTATCCTGCGCCGCCCCAATCCCCATCTCGATAACCCTCACCGTCGTCTGCGACAATCCTTCCCTCCAATCCCTCTCCTTGCCCTCGTCATCTCCATCGCCTCCGTCTCTCATCGCCCGCAGCCGTCTCTGGACAACATGAAACAGTAACGGCCGCACCGTCATGTTGATACACTGGTAGTAATGGGCAAGCGCACCCACGCTCTCTCGACTAAAGCTCAGCTGTGCTGGGTCAAATCTCAGGTCCCCCGGCAGCTCCTTATTCCACTTTGACAGTGCGTGAACGATGTTCTGGACCGAAGCCATAAGACTCTTTCCCGACTTGCGCGAATCTTTACTCGTCCGCCTGTAAATGGTCGTGTGTATCTGGCCCAGTATCCGCGACAAATGCGTGTAATGACGGAGCACCAGCGCAGGACAGTACTCCGGCTCTCCAGGTAGCCGCGACGGCAAGTCCACGCCGATATCCTCATCCTGGATGGTAATGGGATTTCCAGACTTGACACACAGGATGCGATCCAGGCTGTAAATGGACCACCACGTCCGTCTTCTATGCTCTCTCGCAGCTTCATCCAGCGACGGCACCTGCTGCTGCCCCTGCTGATACTGCGGGTTGACCTCCTGGTGCAGCCCCAACGAAATAGCCATACGCATCGCCCGTCCAATGTACTGGAATGCCGCATCCCTCCGATTCATATTCTGCATAAAATAGCCTGCGAGCGCCAGCGTTTCAACACACAGAATCGAGCCCTCCTCATGCGTCTCGGGCAACAAGTTCAGCGAATCCGTGAAATAGTCAAACCCGGGCGGGCCTCGAAAGTCCACCCACTGGTTCACAGAGTACAGCTGTCCAAACGCCAACACGAGAAGCACCTTTGCATACCTCAGACACGCGTCCCCATCCGTAGGGTCAGCGGGTGGCCCCCTGCTGTGCGCCTCAAGTAACTGCTGCTCAAACTCGCTTTTCGGATCCGTAAAGGCGAATATGGTGCCGATATACATGTACTGCGCTGCGAACAGCCGCCGCGACATGTCGAGTGGAGGTAGCCGCGTGTGCAGCCTGAAGACCTGGCGGCGTGAGGGAAGGGCATCGGGTTCGTAGAAGTTACAGCTCGAGTCGAGGCTCACGTCGTCACCGAAGAAGCCAGAGAGCTTTCGCACGCTGCGGAGGAAGTTGTCTGACGAGGCTGGGCCTTGGAAGTCTAATAATTGTTAGCTTGCGTTGGGGAGTATACTGGAGGCGTCTTACTCACTGCTCGATGGTTTGTCCAGGCTGAGCTGGGTAAAGGGCTCAAGCAAGGGCTGTTCATCTTCAAAGTCTTCCTCCTCATCATGGGCCACGGCTCGGCTCTTCGTATTGGAAACTCTTGGCTGGGCAAGCGCGACTACACCATCTTCAGATTAGATGCGAGAGCAAAAAGTACGAATGCAACCAAACATGACCTACCCTCTAGAGCCTTTGCTTTTGCCTCCAATTCCCGCAAATACCTAATCGCGCATCAGCGAAAACCGCAGCTCCCATGATGCATGCATGGACACTTACGCCTCATTCACAAGAACCTTTCTGGCCCCCTCGTAGACACACCGCAGCTTGCCATCCCGACACCTAGAACAGCTCGGCTTCTCCTTGGAACAGTACGACCGTCTCTGCCGGCAATTAAGACACCTACCCCAGCTTCGTTAGTCTAACCTGCTCACAAATGTGCAACTCCAAGCTGCGCGCCAAGAGCACTCACGCAACAGGCCTCAGAGTCCCGTGGTCCGTCGCCTTCGCCGTCGCACGAGAAGACATGGCCCCGCAACACTAAATCCTCGCGTATGCTCTCCAACCCAATCAATTACGAAGATGAACTGCAAAACGACTCCCTTCACGATCCGCGTGTGAACGTAGGACGCTTGCAAGCTTGCTCGTCGCTGCGGGATGGGGCCCCAAGATGGATATTTTCTGGAGAATTATGTGGGACTCGTCGGGGAAAGATGGCGATTATGTACTGCTCCGAAATAGCCTCATACGCCCACCGACGTTATCGCGGCATGCGGCTCAGCTGGCTAGATGGAGGCGAGGAGTCTGGGGCAAAGCATTCCATCAGGGCGTGGAATCGCAGACGCCGTCCGATGCCTGGCAGTGATCAGTGCTCAGCCTTGCTGGTGTTATTGGCTGTTGGCTGTGCACGTGGCGCTCCGTCAGCCCCAGAACATTTATTGAATGCTGCATGAAGGGTTCCTGCTAGGCTAACGATAAGCCGCTCCGTTTCACGGGCTGTTTGCTGTCCAAGACGTCAACGGTTGGTCGAGGGTGTATTGTCTATGTCGGCGGCCATCCCCGGATGGTAGGATCAAAACATATCAGGTCTGCCTCGTCCCGCCCTCGGGACATCTAGCACCATCCTGACCCAGCAGCGAAAGATAACAGCTGCCAATGATTACGGTCTGGCATCATGCCTCCATTGCTCACCCAATGCCCTCGGGAATCGACTCCGACCCCCCACTACCATATGCGGGGCTTCCAAACTCCTCGCAACCCCGGACCTCGCGGACCCACTCCGCCCGTGCACACGGCAAGCCTTTCCGCCTGTTCCCAACCATTCACTGTGCGCAAATGATGGCAATTCCGTCGCGCGCGATTCGATATCTTCAGAGCAGTGTTGCCAGAGTCTCCATATACCCGTGCCAGTACCATACTTGACACAGTCCACCGTCGACGGGAGTGCGGGAAATCTCTTCGGCTCACGAAACAACTCCAGAGCCTTTCTTTCGCAACGACCGGAGATGGACTCCCCTTCCCGCTCTTCTTCGTCTCCAATCGTCTCCAATCATCTCCTTCATAAGTACAGCATCTGACTGTTTATCTTGCAATTCCTCAACCTAATTCATCCATCTTCCTTATCTGCCTATCTCTCCGAGCATCACCCTTGATACCCATTCCACCCATACTCATTCATACCCATACCCATCACCTGTACACCATTCCCATCCTTGTTCACGCCCCACGAGACTCTCGTCATGACCGTCTCCTCCCTCGGCATCCGCGTCTCTATAGACCGCGGCGGCACCTTCACAGACGTCCACGCCTCCATCCCAGACAGACAAGACATCATCCTCAAGCTCCTCTCCGTTGACCCAGCAAACTACCAAGATGCCCCAACAGAAGGCATCCGCCGGGTCCTCGAGCTCGTCACAGGCAGCCAGTTCCCCCGCGGCCAGCCTCTCGACCTCTTCCACTTCAAGTCCATTCGCATGGGCACAACGGTGGCCACAAATGCCCTCCTGGAGCGCAAGGGCGAGAAGGTCGCCCTCGTCACCACGAAGGGGTTCCGCGATCTGCTCGCTATAGGCAACCAGTCTCGGCCAGACATATTTGATCTGTCTGTCACGCGTCCAGAGGTCCTCTTTGACCAGGTGGTCGAGGTAGATGAGCGCATAACCATGGAGGACTATGCCGAGGATCCAGATTCCGCCAAGACAACTCCCAGCGCACAAGACACAGATCTCGTCACAGCAATCACAGGAGAAACCATCCGCATCCTACAGAGACCAGATCTAGCAGCCGTAGAGAGGCAGCTAGACGAACTTCGAATCAAGGGCTTTCAATCCGTTGCCATTGTCTTCATTCACTCATATGCATACCCCGAACATGAGCTGCAAGTCGGCTCGTTAGCCCTCAATATGGGATTCTCCGTCACCTTATCCTCCGAGCTCCAGCCAATGATCAACGTGGTTCCCCGAGGCATGTCTGCCGTGGCAGACGCTTACCTCACACCAATCATCAAGCAGTACATCAACTCCATCTCCGCCAACTTCAACGGCGGGTTCTCTTCCGCAGATACGAGGATAGAGTTCATGCAGTCCGACGGCGGTCTGGCGGATTACCGCAAGTTCAGTGGCCTCAAAGCTATCCTCTCGGGCCCAGCCGGTGGTGTTGTCGGCTATGCGCAGACGTCATGGGATGAGGAGGAGCGGTGCCCCATTATCGGATTCGACATGGGAGGCACCTCTACAGACGTGTCCAGGTACGCGGGCGTTTATGACCATGTCTTTGAGACCACCACGGCCGGCATCGCAATTCAGTCCCCGCAGCTCGATATCCATACCGTTGCTGCCGGCGGCGGTTCCATCCTAACGTGGAAGAACGGCCTCTTCAACGTCGGCCCAGAGTCGGCGTCAGCCCATCCCGGGCCCGCGTGCTACCGAAAAGGCGGCCCATTGACCATCACAGACGCAAACCTTCTCCTTGGCCGACTTCTACCAGAATACTTTCCAAAGGTCTTTGGGCCAAAGGAGAACGAGCCGCTAAATCGTGGAATCGTGGAATCCAAGTTCAACGACCTGACAAACGACATCAACAGGGATAGACTGGCAGGCGACAGCACTTTGTCTCCTTTCACTCCCGAAGAAGTAGCTCTAGGCTTCCTCAAGGTCGCCAACGAGGGCATGGCGGGCCCGATACGCACCCTCACCGAGGCTCGAGGGTTCGACACGTCAGACCACCACCTCGCATGTTTCGGTGGCGCCGGCGGGCAACATGCTTGTGCCGTCGCAAAGGTCCTCGGTATTTCTCGCATCATCATTCACAAATACTCCTCCATCCTCTCAGCCTACGGAATATCGCTAGCAGATGTCGTTCACGAGGTTCAAAGACCTGCAGCCATAACATACAGCGGTGAGACAGAGAGTAGTGTCCGCGCGCAGCTCGAGGCTCTTGCCGAGCAGGCGACTCTCGAGCTGGTCAAGCAGGGCTTTGCCCCCGAGCACGTCTCTCACAATGCCTATCTGAGCATGCGGTACGTCGGCTCCAGCAGCTCCCTCATGATTCTGAAGGGTGAGGATTGGGATTTCAGACGCGAGTTCGAAGACGCCCACAGGCGCGGCTTTGGCTTCCACTTTCCAGAGAAGTCTATTGTCGTAGACGACATTCGCATTCGAGCAGTTGGTTCCACAGGATCAAAGATACAGGCAAAGACACCGTTTGCTCAGCTCAAGGCTATTGAAAATATAGGAAGCGTTCTCCCTCCTAATCCCAGTGGCTCGAGTCAGGTATACTTTGACGGGTGTGGCTACCTAGACACGCCCGTGTACCAACTCGACAGCCTTCCAGAAGGTGCACGGCTGGCCGGTCCAGCTTTAATCCTTGACAAGACACAAACCCTTCTCGTGGCTCCCGGAGCAAAGACCACAATCTTGGACAGCTACGTCGTGATCGATGGTGCTCTCAACGGTGCAAAACTCACTTCTCAGCCACGAGGCATCACCAACGACGAGAAGGTGGAAGAAGAGACGGAACAAGAGTTCAGTCCAATCCAACTCACAGTGTTTGGGCATCGATTCATGTCCATTGCCGAGCAGATGGGTCGCACCCTGCAAAGAACAGCTGTGTCAACAAACATCAAAGAACGTCTGGACTTCTCCTGCGCCATCTTCAGCCCCGACGGCGGCCTCGTCGCGAACGCTCCCCACGTTCCCGTGCACTTGGGTTCCATGCAATTTGCGGTCCAGTATCAGCATCGACAGTGGGAGGGCAAGCTTCGTGACGGCGATGTCCTCATGTCAAATCACCCATCATGCGGCGGCACCCATCTCCCCGATATCACCGTCATTACTCCCGTGTTTGACGGGGATGAACTCGCCTTTTATGTTGCGTCGCGCGGCCATCACGCAGACATCGGCGGCATCCTCCCAGGATCCATGCCACCCACATCTTCAGCCCTGTGGCAAGAAGGTGCCGCAATCGAGTCCACAAAGCTCGTCAGTGCCGGTCGCTTCAATGAAGAAGAGGTCAGGAGACTCCTGCTCGAGGAGCCAGCCCAATACGAAGGATGCTCCGGCACACGCAGGCTGCAGGACAACCTCTCAGATCTCAAGGCGCAGATTGCCGCCAATTCTAGGGGTATCCTCTTAATCAAGGCTCTCATCGCCGAGTTCGGGCTGGCATGTGTCCACAGATACATGTACGCCATCCAACACACAGCCGAGGACGCAGTTCGCGCCCTGATGAGGGCCACAGTCGACAAGCACGGGTCAGATCGTCTGACCGCCACTGACTACATGGACGACGGGACGCCCATTACCCTCTCCATCACCATATCGCCAGACGGGTCTGCCACCTTTGACTTTACGGGCACCGGCCCGCAAGTTTTGGGCAACACGAACGCACCCATCGCCATTACTCACTCGGCCATCATCTATTGCCTCCGCAGCCTGGTCTCGTCCTCGATTCCTCTCAACCAGGGCTGTCTTGCACCAATCGACATCATCATTCCTCAAGGCACCATCCTCAATCCTGGCGGAGGGCTTGCCGTTGTCGGAGGAAACGTGCTCACTTCACAGCGCGTCACCGACGTCGTACTACGCGCATTCCGGGCATGCGCAGCCAGCCAGGGCTGCTGTAACAACTTGACCTTTGGCACGGGCGGTAAAGACCCAGTGACGGGTGAACACAAGGAGGGCTTTGGCTACTACGAAACCATCGCCGGCGGTTCAGGCGCGGGCCCAACTTGGGAGGGGCAGAGCGGCGTGCACACACACATGACCAACACGAGAATCACAGATCCCGAGGTCTTTGAGAAGCGCTATCCCTGCATCCTCAGACGCTTCGAGCTGCGGCAAGGCTCGGGCGGTAAGGGACGCCATCGAGGAGGCGACGGCACCGTCCGAGAGATTGAGTTCCGCGTCCCTGTGCAGTGCTCGATCCTCAGCGAGCGGAGATCCCGTCGTCCATATGGATTGGAGGGCGGAGGCGACGGTCAGGCAGGCCTCAATTGGGTCAACGTCAGAGACCGACAGACGGGCAAGATGAGGGTTGTCAATCTCGGAGCCAAGGCGACTACCAAGTTGGGGGCTGGAGAGAGCGTGATCATTGAGTCGCCTGGTGGAGGAGCCTGGGGCGAGTTGCTTTACAACGGAGTGAGCCACGCATAATGAGCAGGCACTAGATGCGTTGTATTCTGATAATAGAGTGTAGATCACACCACAGGAATGGCAGTAAATGGATAGAAGTTAGTAGATTGGTCTGAAAATGCATGAGCACGACTCGCATGGCGTAGTCTGCATTTTACCTTGTCCAAGTTTGGTGTCAGGTTGACAGTGAAGTCATCACAGGGTGCGTAGGCGCCTATAAATACACACAGGGCCTAAACGGGTAGCTAGATAGCTAACGAGTGCCTACGTGGTACTGCAAGGGCGTATTGGCAGGCGACCTGTGGGGGATCTTCGGTCATTCCTACGCGCTGCAGCTACAGCGTAGTGAGCCGCACCAGCTTTTCACACCACCAGTCCTCCGCACCAGCATCGACATCCTACCTCCTCGCAACCACAAACATACCACTTTGCTCTCTCATCTCTTCAACATCCCCCCCTCCCTCATAAACCCTCATACATTCAAGTCGCTTCCCTTGTGTACCACTTGAGTATTCCTTCTCCCACACCAGCTCAATTAGCCCCAATCCCTCTTTATTGCGACACAGCCCGGCAAAAACTCCCAGGCTTCGTACCCATCGCCCCCCATGGATCTCGATATCGAGATGGACGATGCCGCCTTGGGCCACAATGTCGAGCATACCACTACCATTTCCGATATCCCCCTCGGCGACGATATTCTGGTATGCCAAACTTCTAAACCTCTCCCCCGGAAAATGATCTTAACACCAACCCTCCGCAGCAACCAGATGAGCCAGAAGAAGACGGCGAGATAGCCGACGACGATCCCCCCAAAGAAAGCGATGAGTCCAAAACAATTGTTCCCACAAAAGTCTACATACGCGGTCTAGACACCTTACACACGGACGACATCAAGACCTACGTCAAGGCGCACTACGGCCTCGTTGACAAGATTGAATGGATCGACGACACTGCCGCAAATCTCGTCTTCGGTTCCGAGCCCTCAGCCCGCGACGCCCTAGTCGCCCTCAGTTCCATCGAAATCGCCGATGCAACAGCCCTAGCCGTCGGCGAGACACTCCCCGCCAAGCCATTTGACGGAAAGCCAGAAGTTTCCCTACACATTCGTTGGAGCATTGCCAGCGACAAGAAGGTGGTTGGCGCCGCGCAGCGCAGTCGCTACTACCTGCTCCACCCAGAGCACGATCCAGAGGAGAGGCGCCGCCGCCAGCAGGAAACGCGGTCGAGATACCGTGACCGAGAAGGCGATCGTCGTGGTGGCCGGAGGAGGAGGAACTCGGATGATGAGGTGGTCGAATACGACGCGAGCATGTACGACGATGCGCCGAGACCAAGGGGAGGCTCTGATTCCGAAGAGAAGCCCAGATCATACGCCGAAGAGAACCGCGGCAAAGAGCTATTTGCAGGCCGTTCAGCTAGACGAGACCGGTCTGCGTCGCCGCTGCGCACACGCGATGACGACGGAGACATCACGGTAGAGGACCCCGCCAGCTCCTCACACAACCGTATAAAAGCTCGCTCCCTCAGAGACCGCATATCTGCAGGCAACAAGACTAAGGAGCTCTTCCCCACACGCATCCCTGGCGGCGGACAACTTGACCAGCTCGAAAAGGCCATCGGCTCCGCGCAGCTACGAGAGGAGGACATGCCCAAGCTGGCACAGGTCCCATACACCGCCTCGACGGATGCCGACTCGTTTAACATCCGAGGTATGGCTAGCGAGCAGCGCGGTGATAACTTGGGTTTCTCCATCAAAGGCGCCGCAAGTGCAAAGGAGCTGTTTCCCGATAAGCTGGGTGGGAGCAATGCAGGCAAGGAACTGCTAGGTGGGGATCGGTCCAAACGGAGGCAAAAGGCGCAGGATCTATTTGGTTAGGGAAAAGATAGGGACAATGTGGTGGCAGTAATGGAATCTCGAATAGGCTGACATCCGAGCGAGATTAAAATGGCTAGTCATGATAGATATGATACCACGGCGTTCATGGATTCTTCTTACATCTTTCCCGATACCGGGTCTATCTGCTCGCCTTCACCCTTGCCTATCCCCGCATACTGTGTCTTTAACCAAGCTTCATGCCACTAGGTAAACGTTTACAAGTTTGTGTGACACCTACCACCACTTCTCCGTCATGACACATCCAGCGTCAATGCCCAAACCATTCGGATCGGTCAGCGTCTTGACCAATTCATCAGTCATTGTAGGCGGCCCACACACATACACGAGGCTCGCATCGCGATCTTTCTCTCCAACCGCTTCCTGCAAATCATATACGCCTAAACGGCCGGGTCGGACGTGGACATCAGTGCCGCTGATTCGATTCAAGCCCTCCGGCACAAACGGCGCCATCCCATCCCTGTTGCTTCCAGGAGTAATGTAGAGCTGTATCTGCCCCCTCAGCCTCGCCTCTCCAAAGAGTGTCGCTATCCTCTCCAAGAAGATGATCTTGCCAAGACCCCCGACAGGCATCTTACTCCCGTATAATACTCTTACTTCTAGACCTTCATTATGTGTTTCGCCAAGGTAGCTGAGCATACTCATGAGCGGGTTGATACCCACTCCTCCCGCGACAAACACCACCCTCCGAACTCCTTCAATGCTCCTTTGCGGAGGGAACACAAAGCTGCCCCCGACGCGCACGCGGATAGTCGAGTCCAAAATGTCGCTCAGCGGGCGCCACAACCACGCTGCCTGCGGGTTCTGCGGGGACTCTTGAACGGCAAGTTCTAGATACGGTGGCTCGTGGTGCTTCTCATTAGATGAGGGTGCGGATGCTGCGGATGGGGGAGACGTGATGGTGAAACCTCCTGCTTTATCTATTCCAGGGACGTACGTGTCAACCCACTGACCAGCGAGAAACTGCCATTATCTCCCAACATTAGCATACAAATATCGCCATCACCTACAGGTTGATCCAGAGGGTGTTTTTATGCACGAACCTCGACGGCCCTAGATTGTAGTTCAAGTCTAAACAGTCGAATCCGCTCATTCACCTGCTCTACCCGACTAAGCCTCGTCTCCAAGAGCGTCTATCACCACCTCAACATATCAATCAGCAATATTTCTCTTCCGCAATAATGCCATCACGTATTCGTATAAAATGGGCTGCCAAAATTAGGGTTCATTTATCAAATCTGCACGCACACTATCGCGCGGCTCCTTAGCCGTCCGCTCCAGATGCCCCTCCCGTTGCCCAGTCATCGTGGCCTTTGCGCTGCGGGAGCTTGTAGGTTGTAGGAGCCTAGTCCCACACGAGACTCTTTGGGTCAGATTCGGCAGTGTTATGTGTCTTGAATTGCATATCCTGCGCGGATTCATCTAGATGCGGTTTGCCAAGCGAATGTTGTGAGGCGGAAGCGTGGCAGATGTTGGAGGGGCAGGCTTGCAGGTGATAGCGCGCGGACTCGCTCCATATGTATCTTCAAAATTACACTGGGTTGCCACAAGACAGCAATTGGTTCACAAAACACAGTTCATTTGTCATAACCGCCTTCGAAGAATCTACTGAATAGTTTTGATAAATCCCAGCCTGTAACTGAAATTTGCTTAAAACTCTATAAAGCTCATATTTTTTCCTCACGTCGTATATCATCTCAGCTTCGGCACCATGCTCATCACAAATCATCCCTTTGTCAGATGACACTGCGATGCAACAAAGCTCGCATCTAGCTTTCGAGATGCTTTTCTTTACCATCTGATCAAATATTCTCAGTCTGACGCCGGGTAACGCGCACTGCTGAACAAATGTCTAAATCCATATACAACCGCACTTTGACAATATCACCTAAGACGACTCTGACCAGTTTACCTGATCCATCACCTGACCAGCACTGGGGTGCGTGTATCCAATCCTTAATCGCAATCGAAGTGGCTAGGAGTGATATCAGCAATGAATAAACGATTGTAAACATGATAGCGGTAATAGAATAAGTAACTTACCCCCTTGCACCCTGATACTCTCATGGTTTGAGTCGCCTCAGCGCCAGGTGCGATATCAGTGGATGAAATGTTGAGCAGCTGTAGCTTTTGCGACTTGGGAACGGCTGCCTGCAGTCCAACATTGGATAAGGTCGCCGAGCCAGAGTTGCGGAAACGAGCTATGGCTTGGATCATGCCTTCTGCATTTCTAGAAACCTGGAATGTGACGTTGAGATCATTTACGTTGTAACACGGCAGACCAGCGGGGGCCTGAGTAGGTTGTTGCGACTGTGGGGAGCTTGAAGACAAGATGTCAAGACCAGACGATGCCGGGGCAGGCGAAGTGGTGGGTTGAGTCGGTCCGGCGCCAAAGAGATCCATAATCGAAGACATGTTTGACTGCTGTGGGGGAGGCGAGGTTGATGTAGGCCCTGCTGGTGACGGCCCGCCGCCGAGGATATCTGCCAGGAGGTCTGAGTTTGTAGACTGAGATCCATTCGTGGGTGCAGGTGCTGGGCCATCCATGAGATCGAGGAGATCCTGTTCGGTGGGCTTGACAATTCTTGATTTCCTATTGGCAGCCTTCGACTTCTTTGTCGGTGCCGGACCGAGCACTCTCGACTCTTCCTTGATTTGGGGAGGCGGCATCTTCTCGAGGACCCCGCGACGAATCTGATCAACGGAGAAAAGATTTGTATATTCGACAGCACGCTGCTGAACCTCGACATCCAAGCTAGTCTGATGGCTCTGGAGTAGTCGGCGTATCCTCTCGATCTGGGCTGCCTCGGAGAATCTTGTTGTAAGCTTCATGAGCGCGGTAATTATGTACTCGCTTGTCACTTGGTTCGCGTAGCTGCTATTGAGGATAAGCGTGAACAAGTCCACAATTTCCTTTTCCTTGACCTCTTGAACAAGCTCCGTCTCTTCGTATTGGCCACCTTTCAGAAGAATATCGGCATACTCGCCAATGCACCAAGCTCCAGCTTGGGTCAAACTTTCCTGTGTAATGTCTTTCTTAAGATTGGTGTAAAGTTTCTGCACAGCGTACGTCTGAAGTTCGGGTGTGGTCGCAATTAGGCGAACAAAGGAGGAGAGGATTTGCTCCTTGACGTGGTTACCCGCGAGCGTCAGAACACGCAGCATGGTGTCAAAATGCCACCTCTTCGTGGGCGCAAATTTGTCTGCAGCAATGCCAATCTGACTAGTCATGGTAGGCTTGAACTCGACATCTGCACTCTCCAAAAATGCCAAGAGTTCCCGGATGAGAACACGGACATTGGTCTCGTTGATAAGGGTGAAACTTAGATCAAGCGCTCGCCTCCTGATGCTGATATCGGGGTCCCTGAGACACTCCAGAATGGTGTTGCGATGTCTCTGTACAGCATTGGGTTCAATTGCGACCACCTTAATGAGGGTGTTGAGTGCCACGTATCGAATGTTGTTGTCGCGGTTTGTGAGGAACTTGCCGAGAATGTTGACACCTAGAACCCTGAGTCCAGAGTCTGCCTCAATATCAAGGATGGTGAGCACGGCTTCATAAAGGATCGAGTTTCCAACGTTTTTAGACGAGTCGGTGTTTGTCGCAACTTGCGCAAGAATATCGTTGATTTGTTCGCTGGTCGAGCTATCTCCAACAGAGAGAACCCTAAGCAATCGCAGAATCTTGACTTGCAAGAAGGGGTCGGTAATTCCTGTGACGTCGTGCTCTGGGGCATAGCCTGACGTCGAGAGGCCCTTCAGAGTCTTCACCAAACTAGGCACGAGCGGCCGGAACTTCTCAACAACGCCTTCCTCGCCGCCCTCTTCCTCGTCTGCCTCGCACAGGCTCGTAACTAAGGTCAGGCCGCAGAGAAGAACACCATGGTTTCTATCAGAGAGCAAGTGGGTCGCTTTTTCGATGAAATGCTCCTGCAGGTCAGGGACTTTGCGACATATCCGCATGGCGCACAGCGCTGCTTTCCTTCGAATGTAGGGATTGGCCGTCGAAATAAGGTTCTCGATTTCGGGGAATAGATCTCTCGACATCTCGACCGATGCAATATTTCCCAGAGTGCAGAGCGCAAGACTAACAATGTACTGATTCGAGTGTCCCAGGTCACTGCCTGTCGGTTAGTTTCCCCAGAGCTTGCGGAACACAGATCGTACCAGCCGAGGCGTGCGGGAGACGTACTTCTTCAATGAGTTTGTAACCAACGTCAAAACCTCTTGGTTCTCGTCTAGAAGCAAGCTTGTGGCAAGATGACCCATTCGTTTATCGGCAAATCGAGAGGAAGCCAGCAGCTTCAGACATTCAATCTGGCCGAAATGGGTGCGCTCTCCCAAAGTGAAAAGATAGAGCAGCTTCGCGACATTGTTGCGACTGGAGGATATTGTCAGCCCAACGTATCCCTACCTATTAATTTCCAGACTGGCAATCTCCACCTACCGAATACTGTAGTCGTGGCTGTCTTCGCGGAAGCTGGCTCGAATCGCGGCGCTTTCCTTTTGGATGACGGCTCGTTCGTCTGCGATCGTCTTGGCCGCGCGGACATTTCGAATAAATTGTTTTACTTTGGCGGAAGAAATTATCAGTCCAGACCTACTTCCACGAGAAGGAATTCGTCGCGGCGGGGGGGCTTACAGGAGCTCATCTTCAAAATGTGAGGGTGGACGACCTGGCGAATAGGCCGCCTCGAAGGTCTTGTGTCGAGAGCAGGGGCAGCGGATCGGGTGGTTGGCTAGGAAGAATAATCCCACCTTATCACATGCGTGAGCTCCAACAGCAGCCAGAAAATGCCGCTGCGGCTGCTGAATATGAAATGGAAATGAAGCCAGAGAAAAGTCGTTGACGTTTGATACGAGCTACTTCGATGGAGATGTTCAGTGTCCTCCAGGCGGTGGCTACTAGATAGGATCCCCTACGTGGGGCACACGACTCACCCAACCAGGAGGAGGCATGATTCACGGGGTGAGCTACCCTATAGGGTCAGATCAATCAATAGCGGGGAAATCCGGCCCGATCATACAAATATACAATGTGGCATGACTTTACCAACAAAACAACTTTGACGAGCACTAGAAGATTGCTATAGCTTGTTGCACTGCTTCTCTGCAAATAGGCAGACGCGTCAAGGCAGCGGTTGTTCAGAATCACAGTGCCTAAACTAGGCAACCATATTGTTTGAAACAACACCCTAGTATTAATAATACAATGCAAAATGAGAGCATAAGTCAAAGAAGCTGCCGCCGAATAAGCATCTTTCATATCTAAAAGAATTGAACGGAGGAACCCAGTGAGCTAGATTTTATGTAGTTGGGATCAAGGAATAGTAGTTCTACAAACAAGGGGTACGAGACGCCGAAAAGACGACCTTAATGTTCACGATTTCACAGGCTTCTACCAAATAACATCACCAACATCAATAGTAAACCCACGTATTTTTGATTCACCAGATATGAAGACACAGGCAACACAAGGTAATAGCAAAGCAAAGCACGCGAGGCTCGGAAATGAGCACGATCTGACTCGCTGCAGACGAACGATAAGAAACCACACAAAGACCAGACATTTTTCCGCATATCTACCCTGCCAATCCGTTGATTATCCCCGAATCGCTCGCAGATATTGCCAATATCAAAGAAGAAAATTATGTTCCAGTTCCGGTTTGAAAAACTCCTGAAGTCACATTACTTGCTGCTTTCAACTTGTTCTTCACACCGCAACATCCGTCTTGGCAGGGTAATTTGGACTATTGATCCATTATGCATCCACAACGCAGCCTCCAAGCCTCCAGGTATCCATGTCTTACTTCTGCATCATAAGCTGGACGAATTCGTTGTCTGATGAATCAAGTTAGCAATTCGGTTCCCTGCGAACTGGAAAATGGGGAGATGCAAGGGAAAGATTGAGGGAAGCATACAGTCAATGCGGCCGTCACCATCCTGGTCAGCCTCGCGGATCATCTCATCAACTTCATCGTCAGTGAGCTTCTCGCCAATGGACGTCATAACATGTCGTAGCTCGGCAGCAGAGATGAAGCCATTGTTATCACGATCAAAGACCTATTCAACGTCAGTTCTAAGCCCGGAACAGAAAAGAGTGTATTGTTGACCTTGAATGCCTCTCGGATCTCCTCCTCAGAGTCAGTGTCCTTCATCTTGCGAGCCATCATGGTCAAGAACTCTAAATAGCACGTTATTAGCCTTGAATCCCTCTTTCAGCTCGAATGATACATATTCACGTGGAAACGTACCAGGGAAATCGATGGTGCCATTGTTGTCGGCATCGACCTCGTTGATCATGTCTTGGAGCTCAGACTCAGAGGGGTTCTGGCCCAGGGAACGCATGACGGTACCTAGTTCCTTGGTGGTGATCTGGCCTACCATCGAGCTACATTAGCAAGGCAAAACAAGTCATTTTAAAACATCCGTTGCAGCGCAAGTAACAAGTCATGGTAGGATGACATTGTCGGATTTTATCACAGGTAGGGAATCGTCGGTCGTTCGTAAGGGAGGTAGAGAGAGGGGCAATTGGTGTCACTGGCGGTCACTCACCATCGCCATCCTTGTCCTAGACGCGACAAGTCAGTACCGGCTAGCAAAAATACGTAGAGATCAAAAGAAGACCTACAAATAGGGAGAATGCCTCCTTGAACTCAGAGGACCTGCTCTTCGGTGAGGGAATCGGCCTGTCACGATGCCCACAGTCAGCCAACATGGTCCTAACAATCTTAGGCTACCCCTCAGTCGAGCGCGGGGCTGCATCTGAATGCTGGTAGATGCAGACGGCCAGGGCGACAAGCCCCAGTACAGCTTCCAAACAACTCCAACTCACCATGATGGGCAGAGGCGATAGCGACGGTTATGTGTTTGGGGGTGAAAAAGTTGAGCTTCGAGGTCGTTTCGAGTATGGACGTGGGGAGGTTGTCGCGGAAGGATTGTCGACGTCTTGGCTCACAAAGTCGGGGAGCTTTTCTTTTAGGGGGATGGTGTGGGTGCGTGGGAGCGAGGCGGCTGAAAGCCTTAAGTACTCATACCTGTCGAGCCAGGCATCGTTGAGTCACTGATACGCACTCTTGGTACCAAGGTACGTACTGGCGTTATTGACAGTGAGTTCGAGGACGTGCTCTAGCTGTGGGTGCTATCCGCGTCAGCAGATAGTCCTAGGACCTGTATTAGTGCTCGTCAACTGGTTCGTGAGGTTACTCCGGAGTACAAAGAGCACAATTGCCCTGCACACGCGGATAGAGTCCAGTCAGCTCATTTCAGCCAGTAGGTTAAAACAGCCAGTGAGAGATCAGAAGCGCCCTCTAGACATTATTTCCCCTGCTGCGTCCGAAAGCCTTCCGTAACAGAAGTCAACAGTACATAGGTCCGGCTGTCGCAGATGTTTCCTGGTACGTGAATTGATGCAGAGATAGTGTGCATCAATATGGCACTGTGTACATATGTGAGTGGTGTGCGCACCACTGGCATTCTTAGAGGGCTGAATAGTCCAACATAGCGGACGCCCCCTTTCTACATCAGCCCATCAGTAAATAGCTTCTGTCACCCGCCATCCCACTCACACTGTGCAGTACATCTGCTCCAAAAACAGCGCCAGACTCGGCACCTCGATGTTAGCGGCTCAAGGTGGCTATTGTGTCGTAATGCAACCGTGGGCTCTTCGAAGCTTCGTCATCTCCGACCCAATGCGATTGTCTGTGGACGCCCCTCGACGACAACCATCTCCATGACTCTCCTCCCGACTCTTATTCCTCTCATCCTCTCATAATCTTTGTCGTGACGGCGGCTCCACGCCTCCCTTGCGTCCGCCATGTGGCGAGACCGCACCAACCTGTATGCTTATGACCATTGCAATACTCGAATATCGAGGCAGCTAGCATACAAATGCCATACTAACATCCCCCTTAGCTATCTGTCGTACCGCCAGTCGTATGCGCATCATCCCAAACAGCGCGCAAAATATAGCGGCGGCGGTTTCTCCTCGAGCCAGAACCCATACTCCGATGTCTACGCCGGCAGCAGCTATGCGAACGAGGACCGTCGCGGCCTCCTCGCAGGCGGTGGATTCGAGGACGATGGCGACGCCGTGATAGAGATGGACATTCTCCCACCCCGCTGGGTCGACATCTCGGACGAAGTTACAGAACTGCTCGGCTCCATTGCGACAAACGGCCAGAGCCTTGACAAACTGCACCAGAAGCACGTCCTACCTGGCTTCAACGACGACGATGCCAAGAGGGCCGAGGAGGCACAGATCGAGAAACTCACGCAGGAGATCACTCGCGCATTCCACCAATGCCATACGGCCATAAAACGGATAGAGCAAATGGTTCGCGAGTCGCAGCAATCGAAAACAATCACCGATGCTGAGGAGACGATGGCAAAGAATATACAAATAGCGCTTGCCACACGGGTTCAGGACTCAAGTACAAACTTTAGAAAGAAACAAAGCGCATATCTCAAGAGTAGGCTGCACCCGATCGCCCTATGATAGGAGCTCAATCAACGACACTAACCATTTCGATTCGCAGAGTTACGAGGAATGGGTGGCTTCGGTGAGGGATCATCAACACCACAACAAAGTTCATATATGGACCCATCGATACAAGAATCAGACGCCGATAGATCCTTTTCACAATCGACACTTCAGGTAGCATCACAGCAAAAGATGCTGCATTCCAACGACGCCGTCATATCGCAACGTGAGCGTGAAATCGAGGACATCGCTCAGGGTATCATCGAACTATCAGATCTGTTTCGCGACCTCCAAAACATGGTTATTGACCAGGGCACTATGCTCGACAGGATAGACTATAACGTGGAGCGCATGCACACCGATGTCAAAGCCGCCGACCAGGAGCTCAAGGTGGCGTCTGGGTACCAGCGCAGGTCAACCAAGAGGAAGATTATCCTTCTACTAATACTCATCATTGCGGGCATGTTTATTCTCCTACTGATCAAGCCCAAGAAGAAAGATTAATGGGCTATCTGCGGCTTGCTTGCAAAGGCAGCTAGCTCATCATTGATGGACGGTGCCGGATAATGATTGAAGGGCAATTATATATTGTCTCCAGGTTTCAAAAGAAAGACAAATGTACTACTACAATGTAAATAAGTCATGTTATGGAAGAGAATAGCCAAAGGCACACCTGGCGTCACGGTTAGATTTTTTTTTCCTACATCAAAATCATCATTAGCTTTATTATATATACAGGGCATGTGACATTAAAGATCGCTTGCAGTGCTCCTACTATTACATTACTGTTCCGGCCCGTCTATACGTTTCCGATCGAACGCCTTCGTCAAGAGCTTGGTATATCGACCCCACAGTTTCGGCTTCTGCTTGTCAACTTCACGCTCGAGATCGGCTTCACGCGGAAAGAGCTCTTGACCCCAAGCTGCGTTGACAAGCCGTTTCACATTTTGGGCTGAGAGCTGATTGTTGTCCCAGCCGCGATTCTTGCGCCGCCCAGGTAGCTGTCCAATGGCCATGCGCGCAACGACAGTGGAACGGAGTACTTGCGTGTCAATAAGGACTCCACGATCTCGCAGCATGGCTAGAAGCCGAACACCAGACGCTAGTTCATAATCCGAGCTTCCAGTTGCTATTTTCCCAGATAGTGAACGAGGTGCTCGATTTGGCCCGGCGGCAACAGCGCCATCGAACGCCCATCGGACAATGGAACGCTGTAAATGTGGATCGAATATCTTTTGTACGGGATGTTCACGGTGCGAAAACGGTAGATCGGCGGGTATGTACTCCTTTTCCTTCGCGTCATACAACTTCGTTGCTGCTGTCATATCTTGCTTCGATGCCGGCTTGCTGGTTTTTGACCGGGGAGCAGTTTTGGTAGACTTCTGTGGCTGGTTGGTTACGTTAGGTGTATTAGATGTACTAGACTTCAGTTGTGAAGACCTTTTCAACTGGTCGGCTGTATCGGGTATATTTTGTTTGGGCTCTGGAGACTTGGGTTTGACGTCCTTGTCAGAACCTCTCCGTAGTTGTGTCATTTTGAGTGTCAAGATATCCAATGGATCCATAGGCTCTGTGGAGGCGAGTTTCTTGGCTTCCCCACGGAAATTCTTGTCGAAGACGGGTTCAATAGAACTACTTCCCTCACTTTCCTCTTGATTTTGTGATATTGAGCTTTGGTTGCGTGACGGCTTCTCTCCATCAGCAATCCTCGCATCCAAAGTCAAAGGCATATCGTCCCGGTGGACGGGTACCAGCCCTCCATATGGTGGCGTGTAGAGTTGCACAATTTCCAGGCTGAGCTGTTCAAGTTCATCAGCACGCCCTAGCCGCCCAAGGTTGTAGAGCAAAATTCTCCAGTAGTTGTGGGGTATGGCAACATCGTGCAACGCAATCCGGCGCACAACATCAATGGCTCGGTTCAGGTGGGAGTCGGAACTACTCTGTTCCATACTTTGTGTGCGTTCTTTCTTGGTTGGGTGTTCACCAAGTCCCCAAAACACGCGACTGAGAAGAAGCGTCGCGCCGGATTGAGCGACATGCACCTTCATGGCCTCCATACGGTCAAGGATGACTCTGGCTTGCCCAAGCCTTCTCATGGAAAGTTCGTTGGCAAGCAAAGAATTGAGCTTCTGGGCAGAAGGGCCGGTTTCTATGGCCCATTCTATACCTTGGAATAGTCTTTCTCTCCTCCAATTGCCGTCTTTGACGGCCGCTGCCATAAGCATTTGCCGTGTTTCTATATCGTCAAACTCGTCTGGATGAATGTCGCAGTCCAGAAGATCGTTGAGTAGTTTATCTTCTCCGCCTCTAGCAAACGCAACCAAAACCTTGCAATAGACTTGGTTAGGGATACCAACACCCAGTTTCTGCAGTTGCGCTACACGTGCAGCGACACCCTTGGCATCTGTCTCTCGAAGAGCTAGAGATTGCAAGGAGCGTGGTCCAATAGTTTGCAAGCCAAGTCTATGCACGAGGTTTATAGCGAACTCTACCGAAGTCCAGGAGCTTGCAAACCACCTGGCAACAATAGCGTCGCTATACAATCCTCGCGGCATTGTAGGGTTGAGAGGTTGACCGCGGTCAGCCTGACGGTAACTAGCACCTCCATGGTTTTTTTGCAGCCCTGCTAAATCCAGTTCCTCCTTAGAAAGAGAAATGGCAGGATAATAGCTTGCAAGGAATCTGATAAACGGACGGGATTTTCGTTTCGTAGGATTGTCTTTGAACAACAAAAATTTCTTGCGCCACGTTCGGGCTAGCTTGGACTGACCAGATAAAAAGAGGGTGGGAATGACATAGTCATAAAGCTGGAACTTGGTACTGAAAACGTACAGAGTGGTCAAGCAACTTTGCATCTGTGGTGTGGGATTGACAGCAAAGCTCGCTATGAGGGCTCCAAGGACATCTTCGCCGGGTAGAAACTTAGGGGCCAACTGTATATGCCAACGAATAGCTTGATCGTACTCAGCCTTTTCAAGAAAGTGGTGGAGAGTTCGCATATAAAGTTCCGGCCACTCTACACCGTCCTGTACAAACAGTTGTTGCGCGACTTCGACAAGATCTGCTAGTCGTTGGTCCGATTGGAGAGCAACGGACAGTATTTCGTCACGAAGCACTTCACCATATTTGTCAATAAGAACCGCCAGACAGCCTTGTGCCTGTATTGACTCAAAAACTGCCCATATTCCATCATTCCCATGTTTGTGTCGCATCGCAAGGAGAATTCGCTCCCATGATGTCGGATCGTCTGTTCGCAGGCTCTCTTGGGTCGCCCGCAACGTTTGGATGATTTGAAGATCTGTTGTATTCCACCGACTTCTGATTAATACATTCCGATTATGCAGATCGTTCCCCTGCCCTAGTGGCTCGTCTTTGTCCCATCCTGTCGATTGCGATAGGGAGCCTAAGCCGTGAAGACCAGTGCCCTCCTGTCGACCAGTGATTGTGTCTTTATTTGATGACTGGGATATGCCCCCTGAGTAATTTGAGGTATTCGAGGTTCCATACGGGCGCGCTAGGGCAGAGGAGTATATAAGTTGCGGCTTAGAAACTGTTGTAGTTGTTCGTGAGGCGACTGTTAAGTATCTTCGAGCTGGAGCTGGAGAACGTCGGATACAACCACAGGAACCTCGCATCCCCAGGTTTGTCTCCAACCAGCTAATAACGTTTTATAAGTCAACGCATCGAGGAAGCCACAGCTATTAAATATATAACAATTAAATTCGGCGGTTGCAGTAGCATTCAACTCCGGAGAGTTCAAATTTGAATTCCCAAATTCCCAATATCCAATGATTGTAGCGCGTCACCCACATTAAACAGCAGCTTAGCTTGGTTAGATATGATTGGTCTAAGGATAGTTATAGTGGGTACTCGATTCAAGTCTCTTGCTGACTCATCATCCAATCAGGTTATGGCCTCATTTCTGCATCACATCGTCGCCAATTGACTCTCCTCGGCTATTCCATCACCTTCAATCCCCTCGTCTACGAATCCCGAAGCCTCGAACACGACTCCAAACGTATCCGTCAAAATGGGGTAAGCTCATTCCAATCAACAGCAGCTAGCAACACGCTTTGGCAATCGCTCGCAGCGCCAATTGGGGCATTGAGCTCGGCCGGCTCGAAGGCCACCACACCACAACGACAACAATTATAGCTAACTCGCGTACAGCCTCGTCGACGCTAAGAACAGGGTGCCCGAGCACCAGCGCTTCTACCAGCAAGCCTACAAGGCGCACACTCGTCTTTGGATGATTGTACGTGACAGGTTTCTATCCCGCTGATGAGATCGAATTGGACGCTGATACTGGACCATAGGGCAGCCGCAGCCGCGTATACATGACTCCTTACCTCTTCGTTCTTTGGGGTACCTTTGGAGGTTCGCTTAACAGGATCACTGATGATAAGGAAATCTGCTAATCAGATCACAGCCACCATGTACGCCGCAGGACGAAAGATCACCGGCCACAACACCTGGTTTGGCAAGGATTAAGCAACATCCTTTCGATGGGGATATCGAGAGCCATCTCGCAGGACTACCGGAAAGGCTTGTTATAGTATATTGTCTGATAGACGGACCAAATAGAGTCTCTACAGTTTCCCTTTGTGCTTCAGTTATCGAATCTTTGCAGTTAGGACTTTCACCAGGATTACGATCAATTGTGAACAAATCTCGTAGTCCTTCGTAGCCATTGACTCCATATTTCTAACTAAAATACATTATTGAAAGCTTAAAATAGCCCGGTGCAATGCAGAGGAGTCCTGACCCTACAGTCTGATGCATGACCATGGTGCCTCCAGATTCGCTATCAAATACCTAACCCTAGGACGACTTAGTATCCTGTGGCACCGGGTGCCTTTTCGTCCTTGCGAAGGCCCATCAATGTTTCCCGGAAACGTTCTTTGCCAGACCCAGAAGCACCACCCTTAGCACCTTTGCCACTGACATCAACCAGCTTGGCAATTCGATCCCAGCTTGTACCTCCCGACACGGTGTCCTCACGATCTGCAATGAATTGCTCGGCATCTTTCCGGGTTTGAGCGATGCCCTTCTCCTTCTTAGCATTGTAGTTCTCGTAGAAGTCGTCAATGTTTTGCTGTGCCTCCTTGATTGTCTCTTCTTTCTGTGCAGCGAATTGCTCGGCCCGCTTGGCATTTTGGGCGTCCCGTTTCTCTCTCCACTGTTTGATGACTTCGGGCTCCTCTTCATCGGCGGCAAAGGCCTGGTATCCAGAGTTGTAGCTCACAGACGGACCACCGGTGATTGAACTGCCAGGCGGGCCTCCTGTACCCTAGGATTGATCACGTTAGGCTATTATCGCTAGATTGTCCTTCATGTTGACTCACTGCTGAGGGGCTAGCCAGGTCGGGGAATTGAGACTCGAATGTAGACTGCGACTGTTCGCCTCCTCCCAAAAGATCGCCCTCGCTAGAATCAGCAAACGCTGCGGCATCTCCGCTCGTCGCAAACTGATCGGCATCGTCACCGAGAATGGCCCTTTCGCGACTCAGGAAATCGTCGGTGGAAGGCTCAGCAGAAGGGTCTTTGATCTCGGGTTGTGCTGGATAGACTCGATGTTAGCTGGTTGCGTTGGTGGGAGAATAGCGGCCATTGCGATGCGAACTGACCTCCCGAATCGAAGTCCTCGATGGAAGGGAATCGGTCGGCCATCTTCAAGGATGTTCTGTGTGCTATAGATTTCGGCGATTATCAAGGAGTGTTGTGGGGGTATGCTGAAGTTGATCGAGATGCAAAGAAGGTTTGCGGAAAAGATGAGACAACGACGATGCTTCCAACCAGCTAGACGTTCTTGCCGCATCATCAACAAGGCGCTGTGGGCCATCTGTTCCCTCACTCCCTGATGGGTGCAATCTGCCGGGCGGTGAGAGCCTGCTAGTACTACACGCTGGGGGAGATTGCATTAACCGCTACAGGCAGAGCTAAACGCAGTGGAGCTGTCCACCATCTCTCAGCTACGGCCTGTGGTAGGTAACCAGCATCTGTTATGATTATCAGACCCTGCCTGCCTGCCTGGCTGTGCATCTTCAACGCTCGACGTTTCAGAGTTCTACGACAACTTTTCGTCAATCGATTCTAGCCAATCTTATCCACTAAGAACCCTTCAACTTAATTGCAACTCAGCCATCGACGCATTTAACTGCGTCTGATTGGACTACCCTCCCTTGTTGTGACAGCTGTCGTGGGTCAAGTGATTTAAGCCATTATCACAGGTTTTCCCCGTCGAGTTTCTGTCGAGATCGTTGCCGCCAAGTAAATCGTCCTCGATAACTCACGGCCCTTTCAGATATCTCATTGAGCGATCACTTGAGAAATACGCTCGAGCCCAGATACACTAAAGGACAATAGAGCCGAAATGGCGTACAATGATGATGCTGTATTGGCGCGTCTGTCTGCGCTCAACGAAAGCCATGACAGCATCGCAACATCCGCGCAATGGATTATGTTCCATAGGTAGGCCTCACATGACTGCTAGTAGGGTACAATTGGTAGGGCTAACTTTTATATACTTCAGGCGACACGCCGATCGAACCGTGCAGCTCTGGATGCAGCGATTGAAGGACTCATCAAGCGCGAAGAGACTCAGCTTGGTATATCTGGCAAATGGTAGGATTTCATCTCAGCAGCAAATTCTCGATGGGGAATAGATCATGACCCCTGGTTTTCCGGCGTGTTTTCTGATAATTCCATGTACTACAGAAGTTGCGCAACAGTCCAAGATTCGACACAAGGAGGACTTTATCCTTGCTTTCGCCCCAGTTGTGGCGGACGCCATATCCCTAGCCTATAAAGGGGCCTCGACAGATATTCAAGTCAAGTTAAAGCGAGTGATTGATGTTTGGAAAGACCGGACCATATTCGAGGCACCTATTCAAAAGGCCATAGAGGCCCGTCTGGAAGGTATGCGGCAAGCTTCCTGGCCTCAGTGATGCATGTACTAACCGTCATAATAGAGCACGACAAGGCTCGCGGGACAGCCAAGGCAGGCTTTAGCGGATCCTTGTTTGGCAGTTCTGGATCGGTCCCATCCGAATTCTCCCCTCTGGTGTCAGCTCACCAAACGGTTACAAAGCTCAGCGGCCCTCTCAAGGATACAATTACTTCAGCGAATCAAGAGTACGAGAAGCAGACAGATCCCAACACGGCTGTGCCGTCAGCCCCTGTGTACGCCGCTCGTCTCAATGGTCTTCTCAAAACACTAGCGAATGCTGAGAGTGCCGTTGCCGAGTGTGTAAAAGCACGAGAGGGACTGATCTCTGGGCTAGAGAAGATGCTGGATGCCAACAGATCAGCTTTGGAAAATGACAAGGCCGCAGCCTCAGATATCTTGAAGCGCAAGGACGAGATTGAACAGAAGAAACAGCAAGTAGAGGTGGCCATTATGCGAGCCCTAGGACCTGCAGATGGCAACGGATCACCAGCCGACGGTGGCTCAGCAAGCCCCCCTCCTGAACCAGATCGTCCAGAAATGGAGGCATTGACTCCTGAAATGGAGGCTTTCACTCCTCCTTCGGTGGACCACGAACCAATGAACGACCTGGAGCCATTGGATACTGCTCCTACCGAAGAGACCAACGCGGACGGTTTGGCCGACACGGGGAATCCCTACCAGTCTTTCTCCATCTCCAACAATGGCTCTAACAAGCGACGGAGGGTAGATGATGCTGAGGACTTCCCTGATCTTGGAGCAGAGGACGATATAGATCCCGAAGTGGCTGAGATGCTCAAGGACAACGAGCAAGCGAGTTGATCAGTTGAAGCGGACATGTTCGGATTGGGGCAGATGCCGCCTACGTGTTTTGATATGAGTGAAAGGTCCGGGAATGGCTTGGTAGAAGACGACAAAGCATTGGTTTGTCCCGTAACAAAAGATGTATTAGTATAGTGCTTCTAGAATCACGGCCAGTGGTTTCATAAGAGAGCCCAATACTGCTCCAGCAGTTTAGAGACGTATGCAAATACACATCTTTGTTTGAGATGATGAGTGGTGGAATCACATGTCACCAAATACGGGTTACGCCATGACGTTCAAGTGTTTTGCACCACCCAAATCTATTCCTGCCACATGGCAATCGCATTCTCCGCGCAACTTAGGTATAAAGGTAATTTGAAATTGTGTGTTGTTTTCAGGTGTCCTATCGTCTCTTACAACAATTCAATTGTTTTAGTCTGTAGATATCAAATGGCTTCGGACTAGGATGCGGACCTCGTTCTCACTAGAGGCGATTACAACATAGCTGAGGTACCTACCTACCTCATGTAGTCTGTACAACATTTGGAGTCTCGACAAGCTCGGCCATACGGGATTTGTTGAGTACTTCCGATCCGAAGGGTCCACCTCAATTGGGGGGGTAGCATAGTTGATGAACCAGTAAATCCTCCAGCTGCAAAGGTGCTAGCGCCAGTGCTGTTATGCACTGTAAGCAGCAGCTCGAGGCACCACCTCGCAGCGTTTCTCTCAGACCTTCATCCGCCGAATTTAATTACCGCGAGCACCAACAATGACGGCATCCTAGACCAATAAAAATCACCACCTCAGCCTCAACAAGCCTCTACGTCGTACTGGGTACGCGCAGCGCTTGCAATCTCCTATTCTACAGCCTCGAGCGGCTCGATGATGCGCTGTCAGGAGGTTGCTCAATAGCTCCTCTCTCCGTCATCATGGTGTCGGGCGTGTTGCGACGAGCACTGCTCCCACGCTTTGCAGAGACATCGCCAGCAACAGTCCAGGCTGCCCCCTTTGCAGCCCGTGGCCCATTCGCTCCTCTCCATTTTACTCCGACGCCTTGTTCGCCTCAGTCGAGGCTATTTCATGTCCCATCGACGACGCCTTTAGGCCGAATTGCTCCATCATTGACGACTTCCAAATCTCCCGCAAGGGGTGTTCCTTTGAACCTGCAGTTCCTCGGGCTCCTCCAAAAGCAACCATTCCGACATGGCCCTACCTCTGCTTTGCGCTGCTTTTCGACCGGCTCGCCCGTCCAGCAAGAGGCTTCGACTAAGAAGGGAGAGGAATTAACACCGACCAAAGAACGTGATCCTTTGAAGGAAGAACTGGTGGAGGAGGACGACTTCAAAAAGAGCGACAGGGCAGCCAAGGCTGCGCAGATCAATCTATCGGCCAAGCTGTCCAAGGAAGGCAAGACGCAGAGCAAGGCTGGCAGGTCGGAGATATGGAGACTCTTGAAGTTTGCACGGCCAGAGCTCCGATGGCTTGGCTTAGCTTTCTGCCTGCTTGTCATATCCTCCGGTGTCACCATGTGCATTCCCTTTTCTGTTGGCCGCATCCTTGACCTTGCGACAAAAGCCGACGTCGAGAACGTTCGCCTCTTTGGCCTCACCATGAACCAATTCTTCATCGGACTGGGCGCCATCCTAACAATAGGGGCCATGGCCAACTTCGGACGAGTCATCTTGCTGCGCATCGTGGGTGAGAGAGTGGTGGCCAGAATCCGTTCGCAGCTGTATAGGCGCACCTATGTCCAGGATGCTGAGTTCTTCGACGCCAACCGGGTTGGTGATCTTATCTCACGCCTCAGCTCTGACACGGTAATTGTCGGCAAGTCGGTAACACAAAACATCAGTGATGGTCTCAGGGCCCTCTTTAGTGGCGGCGCCGGGTTTGCCATTATGACCTGGACTAGTCCGATGCTCACGGGCATTTTGCTCCTCCTCTTCCCTCCCATTGCCATTGGTGCTGTCTTTTACGGTCGAGCCATCCGCAACGTGAGCCGAACGATCCAAAAGAACCTCGGAACATTGACCAAGATTGCGGAAGAGCGTCTCGGAAACATCAAGACCAGCCAGGCATTTGTGGGCGAAGTGCAGGAAATCAACCGTTACAACAAGCAGGTGCGAAAGATCTTTGCGCTAGGGAAAAAGGAGGCAACCATTGCTGCTACATTCTTCGCCTCAACGGGCTGGGCTGGAAACATGACTATCCTGACCATGTTGGTCGTTGGCAGCAATCTCGTGAGAAATGGCTCCATGACACTGGGAGACCTCACGTCCTACATGATGTATACTGCCTTTGCCGGCTCAAGCCTGTTTGGTCTCTCTGGCTTCTATTCCGAGCTGATGAAGGGCGTCGGAGCAGCCAGTCGCTTGTTTGAGCTGCAGGACCGAAAGCCAGGCATCCACCAAACAACTGGCCGTCCAGTCAAGTCAGCGCAAGGCCCCATCAAGTTCAACAATGTCAGCTTTGCCTATCCTACCCGCCCAGCCGTCAGTATTTTCAACGGCCTGAGTTTTGAGATTCCTTCCGGAAGTAACGTGTGCGTTGTTGGCCCATCGGGAGGTGGCAAGTCGACCGTGGCCTCGCTGCTGCTGCGATTCTACAATCCCACCTCTGGGTCCATCCAAATCAACGGCGTGGACGTGGCTGACATGAACGTCAAGTCTTTGAGGAGACGCATTGGTATGGTTTCGCAAGAGCCTGTGCTCTTCTCTGGCACCATCGCGGAAAACATTGCCTATGGTAAGCCCACAGCAAGTAGGCTAGAGATCATCACGGCTGCCCGCAAGGCCAATTGCAACTTCATCAGCGACCTCCCCGATGGCCTGGAGACTCCCGTCGGCGCCAGAGGGTCGCAACTGTCAGGTGGTCAGAAGCAGCGCATTGCCATCGCACGTGCTCTGCTCAAGGACCCCGACATCCTCATCCTGGATGAGGCCACCTCGGCTCTCGACGCCGAGTCGGAGACGTTGGTGAACGCGGCCCTGGCCGGACTCCTCCGTGGCCGAAACACCACGATTTCGATTGCGCATCGCCTGTCCACCATCAAGCGATCAGATCAGATCATTGTGCTCAGCAGCGAGGGCAAGGTGGCCGAGATTGGAAGCTACAAAACCCTCTCCGCCGACAAGGATAGCGCCTTTAGCAAGCTGATGGAGTGGCAGATGAGTGGCGGCGACCTCCCCGACAAGAGCCGCAAGGACACCGGGCCACACATTACAGAGGCCGAGGAAATAGAGCAGGATCTGGAGATACATGAAGACGAACAATATGGAGAGGAGGAAGTCAAGGAGACCTCATCTTCTACCAACAACCAAGGTCGACCCTGAGGGATGCGGAAAGAAGTGATGCACACCTCACGGGGGGTTCGGAAACGGACCATGACCAAGGTAAAGTCCGCCATCTACCGCGACCTCCAAAAAGGACGACTATGGAGCGTTTTCTATAAAAGATGCGTACCAACATAAACGGAGGGGCTCAATTTTGTATCATATCTTGTTTCTTTTTGTTTCACGCTGAAAGGTCAGCGTCACGTATATAATCGCATCACGATAAAAGGTGTTGAAATAACTCCACTCGAACAGGTGTCCGGCGCTGGATGTGCCATGCCAAGAGGGGATGCACGAGTACAGGAGCGGCAGGGGCTGGTTGTCTGGCGGGAGCAGCAATAGACTAATTTCATATTTATACAAATACGGAATACAGAAAAGGAGAATAAAGATGAAAAGACTGCCCTAGATACATGCCATTGGTCCGTTGTTGGAGATGTATAGAAGTATCTGGAAACTACATACGGGAGCCGCGGGGGTCACCTCTCCCCAACTGCTCAAGATACCTCGGGCATTTATCTTCTGGAAAGTCACGCGATATCCGTGCAGATTCCCAAGCAGACGGTCTGCCGGAAATCATGACAATATGACATTCGAACGGGGAGAAGTAACAGCCTTCAAGGCCATGCTTCTTGCAGCATGAAGAGTTCCCACAATCAGAGAAATAGGCTGTATAAGATTCGAAACTGCTCCTGATCCCGAGGTCGTCGTCATCCCTCGGGGCAATGCAGTGGCACACGAGATAGTAAGGGGCATATTCATGCACAGAAACCGGCCACCAACCAAACTGAAGAGGCGTTTGGTTGCATTCGCAAGGCTGGATGCTAAAAGAGCATCAGTGAGAGGCCAGCAGCGGAACGCTCCGTTTGTATGAGAGCTCACTGTGAGCTCCAACTAGGCGACCTCTCCAGCCGTACAGGGTAGGAATTTGCAGACGGAGACAAGTATATCGGTTGCCGTAAAGCAGCGTGCTACTACTTACTGTACGCAATACATGTCACATCACCACGAGGAATTTTGTCGTCCCTCCCTCCCATAATAAGGTGATTGATTGCTCAAGTCCATGGCCCTAGACCTAACCCGGAACGCGATGTCTACGGAAACGGCGCTAGAAAAGCGAGGGAATTGGAGGGGAAGATGGCGAGGAGGGTTGAGAACGACATCTTGGAAGCCCTTCGCAAGACAGAGACTAATTATGGCCCAATTTCAGCACTGCTCAAACAATGGCTCAAGCAGGGCACCGTCAATTTCTACACTCGGACGACGAGCGTGAAAGGCAAGCCAGCTGGTTGCACTGCGACATTAGCCCAAACACATGCAGTGGAGTAAACAGAACGTGCTGAAAGCTCAGCAAATGCAACGCGACGTGACCAAGGAGAGCACTCACTCTTACATTCACAGCTCCGTTTAACTCTATCGGCAAATGCAGCCTCACGCGGGTGAAGAGGCCTATGCGGAGGGCAAGGCCGACGACGCCTCCCAATCACATGCTCGGTGCGCCTCAGCGGCCGAAGCCAACGAGAGTTTACGGCCCAGCACTCAAGAAAGCCAAACATCCGTCTCTCCGACTTGCCTTGATTCATGGTCCATTCCGTCTCTGGATTCTCCTTTTTCTTCTTCTTCTTCGTCGGGGAAAAGATCTGCCTTGCATCAACGTTAAACGCGCCCCGAGTATAAAGCACAGGGACATATTATTGCTTATTAGATCCGCTTTTCGCCGCCAAAGGGTCCGTCAGCTCTTAGCCTGTGCACCGCTGCAACCAGCCTCACTCACCGTGACAGTCCTCAACGACGTCGCATTCCCGCGTCGCAACACCTCACACAGCGGCACAATGTCGACCACCACCGAAGGCACATTCAGCCATGGCGGCCATAACCTCTACACCAAGACCTGGACCGTACGTTGTAGCCACGTCCCCGCGCGCAGGACGGTAGATCTAACTCAGCTCACAGCCCGGCGGCCCCGTCAAGGCCAAGCTCGTCTTTGTGCACGGCTTCAGCGAGCACATCAACCGCTACAACGCCTTCTTCCCATTGCTCGCCGACGAGGGCATCCAGGTCTTCGGCTGGGACCAGCGCGGTTGGGGCCGCAGCGTGACCAAGCCGTCGGAGAAGGGCCTGACGGGTCCGACGTCTGACGTGGTCGCCGACGTCGCCGCCTTCGTCAAGGACAAGCTCCCGCCCGCGGACAGCAGCGATGCCGCCGGCGCGCTCCCCGTCTTCGTCATGGGCCACTCCATGGGCGGCGGCGAGGTCATCACGCTGGCAAGCGACGCCAGGTACCGCGACCTCGTGTCCCAGGTCCGCGGCTGGATCCTCGAATGCCCCCTCGTCGGCTTCTCGCCCGAAGACACCCCCGGCAGCCTCAAGATCTTCGTGGGCCGCCTCGTGGGCAAGCTCCTCCCGAAGCAGCAGCTCAAGCACGTCGTCCCGCCGGAGCACCTCAGCCGCGACCCGGTGGCAGTGCAGTCCGTGAAGGACGACGAGCTGTGCCACAACACCGGCACGCTCGAGGGCCTCGCGTCACTGCTGGACCGCACGGCGGCGCTGAATTCGGGAAGCGTGGTCTTGGGGGCTCATGTGCGCGGCGTGTTCCTGATGCACGGCACCAGCGACAAGACGTGCAGCCACGATGCGGCGGTGAATTGGCTGAAGGCGCAGACGAACGTCGAGGACAAGACGACCAAGTCCTATGAGGGCGCGTATCATCAGCTTCACGCGGATCTGTGCAAGGAGGAGGTGACGCGTGACCTGGTTGCCTGGATTGCGGAGCGAAGTGGTGCGCAGGACAGTGTGCCCGTTGAGTCGAAGCTATAGGGCGTTTCGTCTGTATTGAGCGGCGCAGAAGTACAAGTTTGCTGTTGGATGCTATTTAGGATGGCTGTCGTGCTTGGTTGAGCTACAGATGCGATTAATAATGATGATTGGGTCTACTGGATTTATCTAGCTTGCTACAGAATGAAATATGGTCTGTTGTTTGCTAAAGAGTAATTATTTATATTTCCACTTATCAAGCTGTCCTGGCTTGTTTGTAGGTTGAGCGTCCTACCACACGCTACGCGCAGGTGAACAGATGATGTGTAAATGCATCCACCGAAGTCCTCGTCACGGCTCACCAAAAAAAAAAAAAAAAATACAACATCCCTCACTCGCAAGAATTAATAAAAAAGTATGGATGAACCAGGGTCGCGTCGTCTTGCCAGTCGGGCAATCCAGCACGAACAAGCCCAAAAAAAGATGTATGACAAGACTGGGACTCGAACCCAGGCGGATTGCTCCAGCAGAATTGACCCGTTTGACCGGGAAGATGTAATATCTTGAGTCTGCCGCCTTAACCACTCGGCCATCTTGCCATGCCTCGTTTGAAAATTAATGCCACTATATTGTTGTCGCGAGGAGTGAAAATTACGAAGGACTGACTGCGAGTGTGGCTGGCAGTGGCAATTCATCCTCGAAACATTTTCATGGTACTACTCCGTACATCGTGGGAAGTGGCGGGCGCTTTCCCTCATTTTTTTTGTGCTGTACTGTGTACCATGTCACCTGATGTTATCCGTGAAAATGCACGCCGGCTCATTACAGGTCATCTCAATTACTTCATACGTGGCATGCCTTCCGATTCAGCGCCCGCAGCACCTGGATAGATAGCCAAGGCGTTTGGGCACAAGCGCCCAGCAAGAGTGGACAGCCGGTTCCGAAGACGCCCGAATGCGGCGCCTGGCGCTGGTTTCATTACGCGCTGGTTTCAAGGCCATGGTTGCAATGGAACATATAACAATAACAACATCCGCTCCCTCCAAACTTAGACATTCCCTCGCTGTGTTGTGTCTGCCACTTTCTCTGAGAAGCAGCACTTTACTCCCCCTCACAGCGATGGCTTCAGTGAGGGGGACGCTGCCCCTCTGTCCTCCTGCGATGTTCTCCCAAGCAGTCTCCCTCTGTGCAGCCGAAATTGGTTGAGTTCATTCACAGGCTGGGAATGATCTGTGACGTCGGAGCCGATCTTGCTTTGCCTTGTTGCGTTCGGCTACGTTTTATGCTTGACAAGCTCGCCAGCTTGAACGATGTCAACGACACCTGAGAGGAAAAGCGAGACAGCCAGATGGAGGAAAGTGAGAAGTCTCATGCCCACGGAGCTACGCTAGCCTTGGCCACCTCTCCCAAGCTGCCACCTCATTACGGAAACAGAGCAGCGACCCTGTGTCCCCCAATTACATGCCTTTACTGGGAAACGTGCATTGGTGAACAAGCGATGGATCATAGGGGGTTTCTCATCGTGTCTCTCCCCAATCACGCCAGCCCCTCTCCATGCTTTCTATGGCGCCTCCAGCTGCTCGCTAAGCGCTGATCAGCATTTTCCTCGCCTGCAAGTGCGACAAGACAAGGGAGCACGAAAATGGCCACCAGACCTGGCAAGTGGGAACCATCAGATACGGCCCGCCACCTTTCTCTAGCACTCTACTCCGTCCGTAGGAGGGTATGTGATCTCGACTGCTCGAATTTCCAGAGCAAAGGTACATGGACAGAGTCACTTTTGTACCCTGGTATTGATCCCATCTAGGACCTCAACCGTCCCTCATTCACCAACAGCAGATATTTCACCGAGCGGGAAAAAGAGAGCCTCGGGGGCCGCATCAGCACCAGCGTCGAAGAATAAACCCGTCGGCCCGGCCCATGTAGCCCAAGCAGCTACTGCAGCCACCAAAGCTGTACGGTTCCAGCGACGCTATTGCCGACTTCTTTGAGTGACGCTCGCTGCCATCCATCTTCGCCTCCCACGACCTCGTTGGTGGATCGGCTCGTGCGATCATATCTCCGGGAACCCACACTCCTCTCTCCCACTTGGCGGCCTCGCCTCACCGCGTTCGTTCTCTCGGTCACTCACGCACTTACTAAGGCGTCGCTTTGTCCCTCATCCGCTACTCCGCCTTCCACATCAGAGGATTATCTCACGGAGGCGGGCATTGCGAGCTTCCCAGCCGAGCAGCACCAATCTATCCTTCTGCCAGCTGCTGCAGTCCGTCTCGATCCAGGTCGATCGCATCTCGACTCGACCTACGCTTCGCCCTCTCGTACCATTACAGGCGACTCGTCGCTGGTCGCTGCCATGAAGCCCGACGCCGGCAACAACACCACCACCACCCACCACCCCTCTGTCTTTCACATGCAACACCTCCAGAACCAGTCGCTCAGTCGCAGCAGCTCGCGCTCTCCCGCCGCGCGCAACGCCTCCAGCACCGCCGTCGAGGCCGTCGAGCCCGCCTCGGAAGATAACGACGCCGTGGAGCGCCATGTCTCCCACGTCGCTACCGATGTGGAGAGCCAGATAACGGCTGGTCCCAACTCGCGCATCCCACGCCTCGCCGTGGAGAGCGACCCCTACGGCCTGTCGTCGTCGTACAAGACCACCTCGGACCTGGAGCAGATCAAGGCGAACATGTCCCGTAAGAGAGACGCTGGTCGCCGCCCCAGCATCGCGTCGTCCCTCCTGTCTCAGAGAGCGGGATTCGCACCCAAGCGTGACCCCCGCAAGGTCCGCGGCTTCTACGAGAATCAAAACGCCGCCATTGAGCGCATGCTCAAGTCCGTCGAGGAGCACCGCGCCGAGGCCCAGCAAGAGGCTGGCGATGACCAGCTCAAGTTCCGCATCGCCATCTACGGCTCCCTGGCCGCCAACGTCATCCTGGCCGGCCTCCAGCTCTATGCCGCCGTCTCGTCCGGCTCGCTGTCTCTCTTCACCACCATGGCCGACGCCATCTTCGATCCCCTTAGCAACCTCACCCTCATCTTCTCCAGCCGCGCCATCAAGCGCGTGGACCCCCGCCGTTTCCCGGCCGGCAAGGCTCGCCTTGAGACCGTCGGCAACATTGTCTTTTGCTTCCTCATGACTGCCGTGTCTGTCGTCATCATTGCCTTTGCCGCGCAGGAGCTGAGCCAGCCGCCGAGTGACAAGAAATTCTTCCTGCCCTCCGTCCTGTCGGTCTGCGTGGCCTTCCTCACCAAGCTCTCGCTCTTCTTCTACTGCTGGTCCCTCAAGGACAAGTACAGCCAGGGTCAACATCCTCTGGCAAGATCACCGCAACGACCTGCTCGTCAACGCGTTTGGTATATTGACGTCGGTGGGAGGCGCCAAGCTCGAGTGGTGGATAGATCCCGCCGGCGCCATCCTGCTGTCGCTGCTCATCTCCTGCGTCTGGCTACGCACCGCCTTCGGCGAGTTCCTGCTTCTCGTCGGCGTGGTGGCGTCGGTGGACACGCAGCAGCTCATCACGTACGTGTGCCTGACGCACTCGGAGCTCATCCAGGGCATTGACACGGTCCGCGTGTATCACTCGGGCCCTCGGCTCATCGCTGAAGTCGACATCGTCATGGACCCCACCGGCACGCTCCTCCAGGCGCATGACGTGGCCGAGGAGCTGCAGATGAAGCTGGAGGACCTGCCCGACATTGAGCGAGCTTACGTCCATATCGACTACGAAACTACGCACAAGCCAGAGCATGCCTTCAAGAAAGACCTGTAAGAGGGGCTGGATACCAAGACGGGGAAGGGATGGTCAGTCTGCAGAGCATCCCCGGAGTAACAGAGACGTTTTCTTTTGCATAAGGGCGTGTCCTTTTTCTACGCTCCGAGGTCTACGCGGGAGCACTGCTTTCTGCCCTCTTCAGCGAGACTAGCAATAGTAGGCATTGATACGAATCACGGCGTTATGGAAAAGGGAACCCCCCTCAGTAGCATTATTTGAATATACCACCAAACTTGAAATATTTTCCGCCGTTCTCGCGGTCGCCCATCGAGATGTCGTCATGAGAATGTGAGACGGGATGATAGTGTAGTTCGTGGGCGTGCCGCTCGCGTCGATGATTGGCCTGGTGAGGGTTACATTGAGTGCGCTGGTGCATTCAATGCAACGGCCTCGTGATGGTTTCTGGCCCACCAGCTTGGGAAAAGACGGGATGATCCTACAGCGAGGAGAGAGGATTGGAAGTGGAGAGGGAACTGCAGATGGGCGAGTGCTCCGAGGTCGTTAGTTCGACGTCTTGCTTGGTCAGGGATCGCCTCAATGCTGGGCCAAGGTCCATCCGTCATGAGCATCTACAACAGGTATTGATAATTTGATGCGGCTCACAGTAGCTCATCTCTTGCATAACTAGAGGTAAAATTTTCTCTCCAAGCGTCTGGGGTGGTTGGACGAATACGGAGAGCAGAGGACGCATATATTAACAAGCTCTCAGCGATCAAAAGCTGGCTCTCTTACGAGCGATGGGAGCCAATCCCGCCCATCCCTGGTGCAGCTCTGCGCCTACGGAGCCAATAAGCCTCGTCGGTAACTGCATCCCAGCCGTCATTTTCAATTTCACAGGATTGCCAAATTTCCACAATTCACGCATCTCGTCTCTGTCGATTTGGTCGCGGCTGATGCAGGAGGATGGCTGCACCTGTGGCTGCAGCTCTACAGCGGGCGTCAACCCCCCCCCCCCCCCTCCCCTTACCCTGTCCTCCCCAGCCGCTGCAACCCCCTCTATAGTGGCCACTAGCCCTGTTAAGGTCGCCTGTGCGTCTCTCCACCTTGCGCTCCTCCCCACGTTCCAGTGACGCCTCTTCTCGTGTGACACAGGTTTCTCCTCCTCCTCCTCCTCTGCCAATCCGCGTCTCACCATACTCCTCAGAGCTAGGTCACCGTGCAGCTTGTCTTGGATATTGCTTTTTTTTTTGCGTTGATTCGTCGCTGTATTTTGACATCTTCATGGACTCTCTCTAGTGTAATTGGAGCTTCTCAACTCCGCCTTCAGCAATGGCTCAGCCAGGCGGGGAGCACGTCTACGCGACGGTACGTTACAACCCGCTTCTCTGTGTTCTCCTCCAGGTGGCGATAGCTTCTCCCGCCGGAAGGCCTTGGTGTTCTGGGTCCTACAGCTAGCAATGCTAACATTCATGTCGTAGCTCTTTTTGAGCGATTCGTATCTTCCTGGTGAGTGGCGCCTTTGGCTCGGCTTGGGCTTCGGGGCCTTCCCTGCTAACAGCCTGGCCAGGCGCTCTCGTTCTCGCTCATTCCTTGCGCGATGCCGGCACCTCCAAGAAGCTCGCTGTGCTTGTCACAATTGACGCCGTGTCTGTCGATGCCATAACACAGCTCAAGGTGCGTTTTCCTGCAAGGCTCCGGCTCGGCTGACAGGCTCTGACTCCTCCCTCAACCAAACAGACCGTGTACGACTACGTCATACCCGTCCCGCGGCTTCGCAACGACCATCCCGCAAATCTCTACCTCATGAATCGTGGCGACCTGCACTCGGCATTTACCAAGATCAATCTCTGGAGGCAGACCCAGTTCTCCAAGATTGTCTACATTGACGCCGATGTCGTTGCCTACCGCGCTCCGGACGAGCTGTTCCACCTTCCGCATGCCTTCTCTGCCGCCCCAGATATTGGATGGCCTGACCTCTTCAACTCGGGCGTCATGGCGCTGACGCCGAATATGGGTGACTACTACGCCATGTTGGCCATGGCCGAGCGAGGAATCTCCTTTGACGGGGCGGACCAGGGCTTGCTGAACATGCACTTCAAGAGCAGCTTCAATCGCCTGTCCTTCACCTACAACGTCACCCCATCTGCCCACTACCAGTATCTCCCAGCGTACCGACATTTTCAGTCTAGCATTAGCATGGTTCACTTCATTGGGTCCAACAAGCCTTGGTTTGCCGGTCGTGACGCGCCCTTTGGGAATTCGCCCTATGACGAGATGGTTGGGCGTTGGTGGGCGGTCTACGATCGTCATTATCGCGTGCAGGTGCGAATCGCCCGCACATGCAGGGCCAACAACCTCTTGGTGTGAAAAGCTTTGCTAACCTTTGGAATTTAGGAATCAAAACAGGCCGCTGGCCCGAGCATAGCACATGTACAGTACTTCACCAAAGGAGAGTTCCACCCGAGTGGCACGACAGCGCATCCGAGCGGCAATGATTCACAACACCAAGGCCAGTCGGGGCATGTACGTAGCCCGGGCGAGCCTCATCAGCCGCAGGCGTCGTCTGCTCACGAGTGGCAACAGCATCGGCACGAGACTGCCTCTCCTCATGCCCCTGAACCTCAGACGATGGCGCCTACGGATGTACAGCCGGAAACGCAAAGCCATCAGGCTATCGGCCAGAACCAGCCCCCTGCCGAGGCCGCGCCCGAGCCGCATCACATCGCCATGCATAGCTGGGATGCTCAAAGGTGAGCCGGTATAAATAGCGTGGCGCATGGACACTGGCGATGCCTTGCTAACTTGGGTATGAAACTAGACAGCCACCTCCGGCTGACTCCAAGCCCGAAGCAATCAACTTCCCGTCCACGCACTACGAAATGTCCCGTGACGCTACCCCGTTCAAGCCTCCTGCAAGATACCCGAGCCCCCCAAAGGACATGTGGTATGAAGTGCCAAAGGAGGCCCCGTCGCCTAGCGCGCACAAGACCAAGACAGTCTTCCCCTGGGAAGGCAAACAACCCACACCGTCAAGATCATTTGCGTATGAGGAAGCGGAACCACCCTCCCTGGCGCCGCCTTCAGGAGAAACATCTGGTGAGCGGGACATGCCCACAGGATATGAAGCCTCTGCTGAGCAATTCAATGTAGATCGCTCTACGGCAGACACGGGGGACGAGCCAGTGACCCCTACGGGCCCTGCCACGCCGACAATCAATTTCGTTCCCTCGAATCCTTGGACATCCTTTATGCGGTCAAACGCTTGGGATGAGGTTCCAGAGATCAGCCGATATGTTGACACGCTCCAGAAGCACCGGCGCGGACCCAGCCTCACCTCCCTCGGGGTGGGAGGCTCTGCGAGCCTGCTGAGTCCAGGAGGCGCCGAGTCAAGCGCGCGCAGGAAAGGAAAGCCGCGTGGTTTCAAGCTCACTGACTTTCCTAGCGAGGCCGAACGGCCCAGCCTACCCGTCACCCCGGCACCACAGCGTCGGCCATCTTTTCTGGGGCACTGATGAGGACACCAGCGATGCCGCTAAACCGCAGCTCCCCCCGGCAGAGGGCGTACCAACGCAGACGGATTGGGTATGTGTGCACGGGATACGCTGGACCCCTGCCGACTGTCCTTGCAACTGGTTGACTGACGAGGCCTTCCCTGACAAGGATCCTGCAGAACAGCTCCAGAAGCTGGCCAAGCTGCAGTCAGAGGCTCTACTTCGCAAACTCGGGGAGACGACGAAGGCGAGGAGCAAGGCGGAGTGAGTCGCGGTATTCCATCTCGGCCACTGCCGTTCGGGTCCGAGTTTCTGATGTCACCTACTCATTTTGCGCAGCCAGCACCCGATGTTTTAAGTCCACGACCCCGTAAAAGGCCGACGCCACGACGGCGAACCTGATGCGCAAGATGAGTGATAAGACCTTGATGGCGACCACGGACAAGGATTCTCAAGATGCGGCGGCGGCGGCGGCGGCGGCGGAGACGGCCGAGGCTGTTTTGAGTCCCGGTGCTTGGAGTGACAGAGACGTGAAAAGACATGTATATCTCTAGGAGCACCCCAGTTCAGGACAGCAACGTAGTTGATCCAAGGGCGGCGGGTGCTCCTCAGTCGAAGCCAACGGTACGTGTATACGATAACGGGCGGTGTGTTTCATCTTTCTGTTCATTGTTATTGTTGGCGTGAAATCTGCTTCGCGGTGTGTTCTGTATTTTCCATCCTCTAGTTTATTTTGAGATTGTCTTTGCGCAGTTTGCTGCTTTTCTCATCGTCGCGCAAGCGCAAGGCCCGCGGAGGACATTGTACGTTAGGCTAGGTCTCTTTGCATTGGCATTTTGCGTTGCGTCTCTTCGATAATACAAAACGCCCCCGTTTGCAGTCGCGTACTCTTTCTTCTCTCTGCCGTGCACTGTGTCACGTCCATGCTGGTCAATTCTCGAGCGTGTTTCCCCAAGCAGGCATTTACACAACGGAGCATCCATCCATCACGTCTACACGTCACAATGGGACAGCAGCATCTTCATCATGAGACACCGACCCGTGCAAGTAATCCTCGGAAGGAGGCATTTCCCATATCCCCAGTGCTACGCTACCAAATAACAATACCCACACGCGCAAGCAGCGCGCCCTGATAATCCATTTATCCATACCGCCCCGCACTGCGCACATCAATCTTCCTCGTCTTGGTCGTCCTCCGCCTCCTCCACCGTAACGGCCTTTCCTTTCCCCTTGTCAGACGGGCCCTCCTCGTCCGAGTCTTGGTCCGAATCCTGCTCGTCGCTCTGCCTTTGTGCCGAGGAGGACCCACTGTCTGATTGCTGGTCTGTAGACTCTTGTGCTCCGTTTCGGTGGGTCGACGATCCGTTTTCTGGCGGCGTCGTGTCGCTGTAGACCGCTGAAGAGCTGGGCCTGTCCTCCCCAGTTGGGTAGCACCGGGCTGGGCGCCACTACAGCTGCAGGTACAGATGGTGGCTCAGCAGGCCGAGCTGGTAGGTTTGTGCTTGCTGGTGCTTCCGCTGAGCGCGGCTCCTGGCTAGTTGTTTGCGGATGAGCCTCGCCAGCAGCAACCGCGTTGCTTGATGGACCGGCAGGCACAAGCTGTGTGGCTGTTACAGCAGCCCGCTGCTCATTGGCAGTCTCGGTATTTCTCTGTGATGAAGGTCCAGCCGTCTGTGGGGAATGCTGTCCAGTGTTTTGAGCGCAATCAAGCCTCTGCAGTGGCATCAGGGACCACCCAGCGGGTATTACAACACCTTCGGGCAGTTCTGGGCTCCCGGCTGGGATCGCAGACCCCGGGGCTCGTATGCGGGCATAAATGGAGTGCTGACCCGCTCGGGGGAATGCCCAGGCTAACCCATACCTGGGAAAACGGGAACCTGTCCCCGGGTGGGCATGGGAAATGGAGGCATCGGGGAACGCGCCGTTGTTAGTAACGGGTAGGTGGGGAGACACCGCGGGCGGTATCTGCCCATTTTGTCCCTGGTCTTGCGGCTGGAGCCGTCGCAGACGGATGCGCTGGAGCTCCAGGGATAGGAGTTGAATCGTCTGGAGCTCTTGCTGTGTGGTCTGGAGGTTTTGCAGCTCGCGCACCACCATCTGTTCGGCCTGTTGGAGAAGCTGCGCGATGCTGTCCCCTGTCTGCGCCTGCGTAAGGGGCACTGTTGGAGTGGGAGTCACGCCTTGGTGGCCAGGCATCTGCGGGGCGCCAAACTGTTCGACCAATTGCCGAACCTGCTGCCCATTGCCACCGAATCCCAATCTTATGGGACCCAGGTTGAACACTCGAGGGCCTCTTCCCTGCGGCTGCTGTTGGGCACCGCCATCCTGCCGTGGTGCACCTCCATCGTTCTGGGGCTGTTGGCCTTGAACTTGAGGAGCTGCACCGCCGCCGATTGTATCCGCAAGCCAGCTGCACGGTTCTGAGGCCGAGCACGTTCTCCAGAGACGGGCGCCCTGCAGGTTGGGCAAACTTGCTGTCGCTCGAGCCAACTCTTGAGACATCCCAGGTGCAGGATGTGCCCGCACGGAAGCTTCTTGGGCCGCACTCGATCGAGAGCAGCAGGGTTGTTTGGTTGGATCCCAGATGTGCATCTCTTCGCAGGCAGATGATGCACGTGTTTTCCTGAGCCAAGTCTTCGACCGTCGCGTCCGGGTGCCGATTCATTTCGTGGATTGCACGACGGTAGCGCAACAGAGCGTTGAGTCTCTTAACAAAGTCTCTCGAAGTCATGAACAAGTCTCTCATGATGTGGATGGGTAGGCCATAGAAGGTCAAGAGCATGAAGAAGAATGCCACGTAAATGCCCAGCTTGATCATGTCTGCCAAAGTTAGCATCAAATGGTTGTTTCGGAAAAGGAGGCATCAAGCATCAAATTACCTGTCACAAGGTCTAGCCAGAGGACCCATTTCGCCCTTGGCCGACCACCCCGGAACTTCAATATCCATCTCGCGTCGATGTCATCCTCACTCGGGAGCGGCTCCTGATTCTCTACCATCCTAGACGCCCGCCCGCCGCCGCCCGTTGGGCGCTCTCGGATCATGTCCTGGCCGCTGCTGCCTCACCTCCAGAGCTTCCGCTCCAAAAGACGCTTCCTCGTTTTGCGTTGCACGATATTCTGCTCTGCAAGCGACAACAGGTAGCGGGCGCCCGTCCGCCAAGAGCACGTAGCCAAGACGGCGAATGCGAACAGAAACATGACCATCATGTTCGGCCTGGCCTGCTGAATGACCGAATTGATAGTATAATGAAGAATCCAGACGTCGTAGAGGAAGCTGACGGCCAGGGAGACGCTGAGCCGCAGGTGAAACAAGCGCGGGTTAGTCGGGGGCTGCTGCTCAAGGAACTCGACCCGGCCATCGCCAATCCAGCCCCAGACCTTGCCCGTCACCAGCGCCGTGAACATGACGAGGAACCATGCGCCTATCTCGTCGCGGAATATAGTCATGGCCAGGCACGTTTCCGTAATGGCGAACCAGGCCCGTTCGGTGAGCTGTTCCACCTCGATAGCCCGCAGCGAACCGAAACATAGTCGTGTGAGGCCGTAAACGAAGCTGCTGTAGAGTAACAGAGTTAAATTCACCAGTGCCTACGATTGCGGGTCAGTAAGGTTGACCCGTCAGAACATTTCGGGGGGGCGCTAAGCGTACCAGCAAACAAAAGTTACTCTGGGCAAGATAGACCATGGCAGAGTAGAAATTGGCCCGTTGATGGAAGGCCGAGAGCACAACGGCGCGGCCAAGGGCCGTAGAAACCTATCACCACGGTTAGCAATCGCCTTGCCGATGGGAGTTCGCTCCAAAGAGCCATCGGAGCTTGAGCTCGCGAAGCCCTCGGCTGAGACGGACGTACCCCGGCGTACCAGCCTAGTCGCATTTTGGGCATTGGAACCACGATTCACGATCTGGAGAGGTAACGAGGTAAATGAGAAGCCGCCGTCTACATCCCCATCTTTTGCTAGTTCGAACCACGGGTGTGGGTGCCTTTGTCGTCGAGGTGGACTCTTTGCTTTGCAATGCTTGATTACGTATATCTTGATGCCACGTTAATGTAAGCTAGATGCCACCTTATCGCGAAGCTATGACGCAGGGGGTGGTCGGAGCAGCTTCACGTGATGTTCGGTGGAGGATTGTGCCTTCGTCAGCATTAGCCAGCATTTAACCGGCCACGAGAGAACTAGGTTGGTGGCACACATGAACGAAGCTCGAGATAATGTTTGGAAGGAAGTTATGTTAGAGAGGCTTGCAGTAATGAGCAATAAAAAAAAAAAAAAATTAATTATGCGATCAATGTCTTCAGACATGGAAATATCAGCAGTCCTAAAATTTAATAAACCCCATTTTTAGCACCCTGCTTGAGTACCTGATGTAGACAGACATGCAGGTGTGGTAGCAGTCTACCATTAACACGAAATAATCAATTATTAAATAAATATTGCTGCAGCTAGACTCAGGAGGGCCAGAGGACATATAGAAGCGAGACAATAGCGGCGATAACCACTTTTCTCCACAGCTGCAATTGAGAGGCGCCGTCATCTCCAGGTTTAATTAATTTGCCCGTAGAGAGCCGCGCCATCGTAGCAATCTCTCGTAGGCCAGCGCCAAGTGTAATCGTAGACTTGTAGTGATGCTGCAGATTGACACGACAGAGGACGAAAGTCAGACAGGAGAAACGCTGCTAGTTTGAGAATCAGGGTGCCTAAGATGTTGAAAGGGTTTGCAGGAATAACGATTGTCGTCACAAACAAAAGGTAACATACAGCGGATGATAAAGTCGCTAGGTAATTGTCACCTGTTCAGCAATGCTCACACATTCAAGTACTACATAATGCTCTACATTTTACGGAGTAGTGATACCCATTTAAGTTTTTATTTATTATAATACACGTCACTGGATTAATAAAGCACCCAACAGGAGTAGAGCACACGGTAAGATGGCATGATGTTGAACCAGCGCCGCTTCTGCGACCTCATTAAATTTTATGTATGGAGTCACTAGGACTAGATAGCAATTATTGCATCCAAAAAAATAATTGTAGAGCAAATCCAACTCGGCCGGCTATTGCGCCTCATGCCATAAACAAATCCCATGCCCCGCAACAAAATACACATGAAACACCGCATACACAAAAACACGGGGTATCAATACATCCGCACACCCAGCTTCCTGGGTCTCGTCATTGGAGTTTCCTTTCCAGGTTGTCATCAAGAGGCGTTGTTTCTGAAAATCCTTGTCCTAAATCCAGTTTGTCCCAGTACAGTCCTCGTGCGCCGCTCGCCATGCTTCGTCTAAAATAACCATTCATGTACCAGTGACCAAGTTCGTCCGCCCTCCCTGCGTGTACTGGAGGGACGAAGACGGCATTGAAACATCTCTCAAAGTGTGCCGCTGTTGTGCGACATCATCTAGACGCTGGGGTCGGAGCTGGCCAGCATCTGTTGCATCTCCTTCAGCTGATCCTCGCTGGGATCATCCGAGATCCAGGGGCCCTTCTCCTCGTCAGTGGCACCGAGGAAACCCTCGGCCCGCTTCATCGTCTGCACATCCAGATCCGTAACGTATGACTTGCCATCCGACAGCTTGAGGCGGACCTCGTGATCTGTCGACAGCATCATATCGTCCTTGGCCAACCGGCGGGGACCATCAAAGACGGCCATGATGCGCTTCTTCATGGTCATCTGGCCCTTGTCAAAGCCCCAGGACGAGGGATAGTCGCGACGGTTCTTGCGGCCGCGGGTCTTGGTGGCCAGGGGGACTCCTCCGCGCGAGTGGGTGAGGCCGCGAGATTTCTGGACGCCATTGGGCGGGTTTGACTTCTTCTTGGAAGCGGGGGACATGTTGTATCTTGAGGCGTCATCGGCCTCGTCGTCATCACCCATGTCGTAGTCATCCTCGTCGCCTGGCGTGGCGGCAGTCTGGGTGCTGATGGGGAGGTTGTTCTTCTCCAGGGTCTGGTGAACGCTCTTGTCGTTCTCCACCTCGGCCAGGCGCTGAGCGTTGATGGCCTCTGCGGGATCCTCCTGCTGCACAATGCGCAACACACAGTCGTCCAAGTGCTCGTAGAAGTCCTGGGCATTGGAGAAGGTCTGCGAGCAGGTGCTGCACTTGCCAGTCGCGTCCGGCGCATAGCCCGAGAGCTTCCTGCCAGGGCTGACGCTGGTAGAAGTCTTCTTGCGGCTGTTGGGAGGTGTCTGCTCGACGCCGTGAACGGCAGTCAAGTGCCTCTTGAAGACATCGGCGCGGTTAAACGACTTCTCGGCGGCGGAGCCGGATCCAGGGCAGAAACCACACACCATGGTGCCTTTGTAGTGCGTCAGGGTGTGGCGGTTCTTGTCGTACTTGCGAGCGAATCCCTTGACGTGGTACTCGCATGTCTGGATGGGGCACTTCTCCGGGCGCTCGTTCTGGTGGGTGAGCATGTGTGCCTTGAGGTCCTTGAAGACCTTGCCGCAGTCGGGATATGTGCACCGTTGCTTCTCCTTGGTCTCGTCTCCGCTGGGGTATTCGGCCGAGTTGGGCGAGATGAAGTTGCCCATGCTCAATCGACGGGCATTGGGGTCCATGGGCACGCCATACGGGCTGGCAGCGTAGGCAGCCTGGAAGGGGCCGCCGTGGAGGAAGGGCGAGGAGCTGTTGTGTCGGAGGAGATTTGGCTGAGGGGATGTGGAGACGGATGGCGAGGCAGGGTAGTGATGTGCGTGATGCTGGAATTGCCCGTCATAGGGCGGGAGAGCCATGGGTGGACGGCTGATCTCAGGATGGATGAGAGAGGGATCTGAATAGCCAGGTAAGGTGTCAGCAAGCATGGTCGCGAAGAGGTCAATGCGGTTGAAGAGTCTCGAGGAGAAGAAAAAAGCAAGAAGAAACAGTCGACGACGTGATGGTGAAGACAAGTGTTCTGCAGCGGCGGTCGCAACGACGAAGTTTTGGATGCAAGGCCTCCCTTGAGTCACTAGGCCGGAGAACACGAGCTAGGGCCGAGGTGAGGCGCCTTGGCTGCCTGATGACCCTTTTTGTGGTGGTGGCAGGGCAGTGGGTGGGAGGCGGGTTGTAGCCGGCGGGATGCGGGGAGGGGAACTAGCCACTTGGGTAGGAATTTGGCGGCCTCGCGCCTTTATGGTGCAACCGCGAAGCGCTCTCAGGCACCTTCGGTCGGTGGCAATGACGAGCCCCGGTAGCGGGCTGCCACAGTGGACAAGATGTCTCAGAGTCGGACGAGGCAGCGGGAAGAGGTAGCCAATGGGGTGCTCTAGGGCAGGTGTGTGTGCCACAAGTGATGGAAACGAAATGAGACAAGAGATGAAGCCCCAGATGATGGACAGGAAAGCTAGGCATGCGTAGCTGGAATAACGTCATGTGTGTGTGTGGACGAGAATGGTGGGAAGGACAATAATAGCCATGGCGGTTACTGCAACTGTGCAGATGCTGCGAGGCGCTGCAGGTCGACCCTACCCGCCATTGCTGTAGCGCCTGTGGGCTGGGCTGTGCGCTGTGTAGGTTGGCCTGTGGCAGCCAACCAGACAGCACCATGAACACGGCCAGCAGAGCGCAGAGCAACGGAGCCGAGAGGCAGTGCTGTAGTGGTAGCACAGCGCAGCCAGTGCTCTGCAGTGGCGCTTAACAGCGATGAATGGGGGGGGGGGGAGGGGGGTAAAAGGGGGGGGCAGGGCAGGGAGACAGGCGACACCGGCGCTGGGTGGCTGAGAGAGGGAAATATGCATGCCGGATAGTGGGGAGCCGGTGGAACGGTGGGATGTGGAGCGCTGCATGCAAGAAACCCCGACGGAGTGTGTGCGCCAGCAACTTGCAGGCTCCGCGAGAAAAGAGACAAAATGCCATGGGGAGGAGAGCGGTGCCAAAAAAAAGAAACGAGGCTGGCGAATCAGAACAACGAGGCAAATGAACAGCACACCAGTCTGCCAGCAAAGAGACAAGGCCAGACACGGCGACGGGTTGAAACAGACGCATGGAACGAGAGACACGAGAAACTGAACAGCAAAATGCCGAGTACTCACCAACAAAGGACTTGGTATGAGGCGACACAAAGTCGAATGCGGTCAATTCCTCCATGCCGGGGCCGCTGAAGTTGGGGTATTCCGCGCCGACGAGATAGTCGTTGCCGACGATGCTGGGCTGTCCTCCGAGATGTGCGTTCCACTCGCCGAGGGCTCCCAGTTGTCCGTGGTTGGACTGCGGCGATCCAATGGCCGAGGATGGCGCTGAGGGAACTGAGGCTGTTGACAGGCTGGACGAGGTCAGTCTCATGTCCGCGTCGTCTGCGTACAGGTTTGGCGGCGAGCCTCGCGCGTGGAGCAGGTAGTTGGGAGTAGTGTCTGCGTAGAGCGAGGGTTCGAATGCGACGCTGCTGGTGGGGATGGTGGCGGCCGCAGATGTGGTCGCGATGTGATGGAGGTGCTGCTGGTGCTGGTGCTGCTGTTGTACAAAGGCGCTGAAGGCGTCGGCTTGGATGCTATTCAAGTCCATTGGGCTCGATGTGGTGAAGCCGGTCTGTGGAGGCTCTGGATACCGACTGAGGTCGTCGTTGTCGTGTTGTGTTGGGAATATCGAGAATCGCTGTTGGGCCAACGAGGCCATGTTTCTTTTGCTATTTTCAGGGTTTGGGTATGTCTTTGCGCAGGAAGCACGATGTGTTAGATTATGATGCTTTTCAAATGCAGATATGAGTATGGGATTTTGAGAGGCTGGATGTCGTGGCTTGCACTTTATGTTCTTCCTCGCCTCAAGCTCCTGATTTCCTGGATGGCTGGCCGGCCCACGGGAAGACAAGACAAGAGACGCAGCGAGCCGCGAAGAACAAACGCGCCTGTAAGGAATGGGAAGGAAAGGAAAGTGAGGAGTAGATAAGCTCCAAGACTCACCTACACAGCTTCTTCTCAATACCAAGATGCTGGTGATTAACCGTCGACTTGTCTCACCAAAAACGCTAAAGCACTGTCGTTGGGCCGCCGAGGGAGCTGAGCTCAGTCACTGCTAGTTGAGCAAGTCTGTTGGATGGCGTTCCAATGAGCTTCGTTTTCCCCGCAAGAAGGAAAACGTGTGAAAGAGCGGGCCGCTGGTCAACGTTGGTTGGAAGCGTCGAGCGAAGGGCGACAGTTGGGAGAGACACGAGGTGCCTTGAGTCGAGTGAGTGTTGGTTTGGGTTGAGTTTGGAAATGGTATGAGTGAGTGAAGGAGGTGTGATGTGGTGCAAGACAAGTGATGATGTCGAACGATTGTGATGAGGAGTAAGAGGACTCTTATTATAATTCAAGTTCCCAAGTGGCACACCGAGATGTCTAGAGGTGGGCTGTCGAGCGTAGATATACACGGCCATGCATCTGGAGGGGACCCATTTGCGGATCGACCTCAACTCGAGTCACCGATGCTGGGGTCCAGGTTGCCCATCCCAGACCAACACCACTCATTGCACACTCCCCAGGCACGGTACGTACTTGGGATATCCACAAACAGTAATGCTACTAAAACAACAAGCTCCTGGCCCAAGTCGAGTTCGCAAAGCGGCATAGGGCAGAGGCGAGCGCCAGAGCCAGCCTTGCGCTTCGACCAGGGGGCGGGTGGGCGTGTGGGCGTGTGGGCGGGTGGGCGTGCGAGTGTGTGCGTGCGAAACCACCGCCAAGGCGTCCACTAGAGAGAGACCCTATCGTACCCTACCTCCCTACTACCATGTACAACATGGGAGCATGGGTTGGAAAGGGCAGAGGGGGGGGTGGGAAGTGGTGAAGCGCGATCAAAGAGAGCAGCACTGGTTTTGTTCAGTTGGTGTGCTCACCCAGATAGGGTGGACGCCCCCCGGAAAGAGGGGCGTGCGGCTTCAGACAGCAGCCGACCAGCGAGGGTCCGAGGAAAGGTGGTCGCCAAAGCACGCACACAGGTTGGCAGATGGAGTGACTGCTCTGGAGAATGGCATGCATGTATGGACAGGGCGAGACTGCCATGCCGGCGCCGTCAACCAGCAAGCGCTCCGTACTGGGAGTGAGCAGAGACAAGGGGGCGTCTGCGCAGGAGGGCGCAGAAGAGAGGGTAGGCGTTTTTGGCGATGGTGGGGAGATGGAGGCGTGGCTCTCGAGGGTAGACAACGAGCTAGCGACGGAGTATAGGAGGAAAAGAAAACACGACTGCAAAGGACGGCGGCGAGGCGCCACTCAGAATAGACTGGCAGATGGAGCGATGGAGGGTGCTTGTGCGCGTGTGGTGATGGGCGTGGTGCGGAGTGGGTGAGCGATGGATGTTTGAATTACAGGTGGTGGCCCATAACGCCATGCCGTGTACAGCCAGTGCAGGGCAGTACCGCGTCCCCTGTCCGGCTTCGCACTCAGTGCCTCTTTCTGCAATCATCACGTAGGTTCGGCTCAAGAGTACGGAGTTGGGCGTGCGAGCACTGGTGCCCACACTGTGCAGTCAATGTACCCACGCCAAGCCGAGAGACAGGCCTCCTAGGTCTGGTCCCCATTCGACGGGCCCACTCTCTGGGTGGGATGTCGTCGGCCTAGCGTTGGCCCGCGTCTTAGCTATGTAAATTGTGCGCTGGGGCCAGGGTTTAGCTTTGGGTTTTGGCTTTGGGTTCGCCCAGTGTGGGGGGGGGGGGAGGGAGCATGCGGTTTTGTGCCGGTGCGCTATTCTCGCTGCCTCGCATTGTGTTCCGTTCGAGATGACTCTTTAGCCGTTTCGTTTTGCGGTGTTTTTTCCGTAGCTAGAGTAGGCAGATAGGCAGATAGGCAGACACGACTTGGCGTGAAAGGGGTTTTTTTTTTGGTTTTTTTTTTTGGCCTGGTCAGGGGCGAGGCACGGCACGTTGGCAACGCATTGGAATTGGCAGATTGCGCCTTGCCCTTCATCATCACGGCACTAACACGCTTGGCTAGACAGAATTGAAACTCGGCGTCGCGCTGGAATCTCGAACATCCCACGAGGGACTTGGGCTTGACACAGTACGCTTTCTTCAAGCCAAACAGACTTTTTATTTTACTCCCGGCGTTCTAGGCCCACATGCCCAAAATAAACTCCCACAATCGAAGCGTGTGTCACTCGCTGTCACTATCCGCGGATGGGGGGGGGAGATGGGTAGAAAATGTCCCGACTCGACTCTTCACCGAGCGGGGTGTGCAAGTGAGACATATTGGCCGGCTGCATGCTACGCTGGTTACATGGCCGGCGTCTGGCTCATTCATCTCAGCTCACGACTCTAGAATTCGTGGGTTCCGAGCATGGCCATGCGGGCAAATGACTTGGTGGCAATAACATGTCGATACGAAGTTGGCGCTGTCTCCTTCTGACAGCTGTGCCTGGCCTATCCGTGCCGTGAATTGGTGTAAATGAGCCCCGGCGTGATATCACTGGCGTCTCAATGGACGGCTCCTTGGCCTCGAGGTACGTACACCTCCCTCCTGTCACAGATCGCTGCAGGATGCCGGGTGGCCTAGTCCCAAGGCGGCGTCACTCGCGCGAGGCCAGTGACGGCACTAACCCTCCTGGAGGCGCCTCCAGGGAGATCACCATCACCAACAAGGACTACCAGGCGACCAAACTTGGCGCCGTCCGTCCTGCCGCGCGCAACTAATAGGAGAGTCCGGATCAACAATCGCTCTGAAAACTGCTGTAGTCTGGACCAGCCGGGGCCACGCCTGAGACAGCCAGCGCAGCCTTACTGTGCGCCTCAAACACTCTGGCAAACGGCTGGCTTTGCCTCCCGTTGCTCTGTCGTCTTGGCTGGGCTCTATCGGCACCGTCCCAGCTTTCCGGGAGAGGCCATGAGAGGTCGACCTGCGTCTCTCTCGGCCATGACCGTGCCTCGTGCCTTGTGCCTCTGCCGTGCGCTGTACACCCTTGGTGGGCGGCGGTCTCGACGATCATCACGGCCGGCTTGTCAAGCCCAGAGACATCGATATCAACCCTCGATCCGTCCTTGGCTCAATCGGGAAAATGCGTGCGCTGGACAACGCAATACAACCATGTGTGTACCCGGCCTCAAGGAGAGAGACCTGTCAAGGGAATCCGGTATGCCAACTGGGATGCACCAGTACAAGGGCTATTTCGACCCCAGGCCCAGCGCAGCCAGGCGTCCGCTTGCCACCTGCGGTGCTGGCAATGGGCCATTCCTACGTGTCGTGGTGGTGGCAAGCTCTGGTGCTAGAGTTTGAGATTCCACACCACGCATAGGCTTGCAATGCGCTTCAGAAGACTGGTACAGTGCGTAGACGAATGGCAAGTGAGCGGTTGGCATCGACCGGTGAGGGACTCAACTGCGGCATGGGAATCCGGCACGTAGAAGACGCCAAGTGTGGTCGATCTGATGTCGGATCTGCACTCGTCCTGTTGTACGAGATATCTCTGCTACGTGGTACATACCTGCCACGGCACAGAGTTTTATTTTTATTTTTATTTTTCTTTTTCTTTCGTCTCCAACGCTGCTCTATATGGACATTTGCCTTCTTCACCTGCTGTTTGGGTTCACAAATGCGAGACAGCTCTACGTACATTGCACAGTATCATCCCACCAGTGAGCACTTCGCACCCACAAGCAAAACCATAGAGAGAGACACAAGTATTAGGCCTTTAGGCCAATGACATGGCTCGGTGACCATATGGTAACATCGGCTCCGACAGGGTGAGGTGTTTCCGGCCGGCAGCCAGCAATTTGGGGCGGGCAAAGCCCTAGCTCTCACTCTAAAGAAAGTCGCTGCTGGCTCCATCACCCTAACCCTAATAAGGGAATTCGTGCGGTGGGGTCACTCACCAGCAAACACGCTGCGGAAAGATACCTGGCAGGCGGACAGATGCGTCGGAAGGGGTTCCGTCCTTCCAGTGTAACGGCGGGCGGTGACAGTACCGCGCGCGACGATGGCTGTGGCGTGAGCGGCCAAGGAACGGCCTGGCATGGGCTGCGAAATACATTGATGAGTGCTACAGGCGACGGGATTGATTGCAACGTTCAATATTCCCATCAAAGTCCCGTTGAAGTGCCATATGTTACATCGTCAGTGAGCGCCGGGCTAGAGCCTGAGACAGTGTAGGGAGTACGGGCAGAGAGGCACTCCGGCTCAGTTAGTGGGCGTGCAGGCATGTACGCATGTACACAGTGGACTGGACCACGGAGCGGCGGCATGGTCGATTGCCGGCCTGCGGCGACAGGCGTCTAGGCCCTCACGCTGCGCTGGGCAAAAGCAACGGGCCAGTCGCCACGACGAGTGCACAGGTCAGGCTCTGTCCGTTTGCTGCGCAGACCATCGCTGGAGCTGTCGAGGGAGGAGGAGCAGAGTCAGGGATGCCCTTCCATCGTCCCCTCCCGGGCGCCATCGCGGCTCGGCCAACTCCTGGCGAACGACGTTGACATGGTAAATGTGGCAGTCAGTCGTGCGCTTGGCAGAAGCGTCAGTGTATGTGAAGACGGTGGTTTCGCTATTCCTGCATTGCCCCCGTTGCACACGAACTAGTGGTCTAGTGCTAACGGTTGCCCAGTGCTGCTAGCGGGTTCGGAGACGGGCGTTTGCCCGCCTAACATGATCAATGCTCATGGCAATCCTATTCCGCCTGCAGTAAAAGGACCCGGCTGCTGTGTAAACCGGGTAATACGCATAATAGGAGAGCTACCCTGTACATACGTCACCGCCGCTGGAATAAGGCACGCTGCAGCGCAACTGCACGCTGCAGGCAGCCTGTGGAACGCTGCAACACAACGCGCACAATAATGACCTGATGGGGGACCGCCTAAAGAGCAGAACCGTCCACGCAGCATCCAGAGTACCCCTTTCGCGTGAGCCAAACCAACGGGCATGTCTGTCATCTCGACGTTCGACGATCCCGCACAGACACCCTCGCTGCCTCGTGGTGCTTGGGCGACGGTGCATCCCAGCCGACTGATCAGCCTTGGGAATTACCTGCCAAGCACTGGTGGCTCGCGCCAAACCGCGTTGGGGCACCGTCACTTATCCGTACACGGTAAATTTAGACGAGAAATGACGGGCTAACAGGGGCAGCACGTGTTGGCTGTCCCAAGTTGACCGCTTCCCTGTAGACGCACAACGTAGGGAGTAGAGAGGGGGGGAGGGTTACCTTGGTACGTACTGGCAGATGATCAACCCTCTAGCCGTCCCTCTTGTTCCTCCCAGATCTTACTGCTGACAAGTCCCGCCAGAGAGATGAGTTGGGGTAGCAGTCAACTCGCATTGCCGCACCGATCTGGAAGGCGTTTCAAACAGAAACGGTGCTAGGCCGGGAGCGTCCCATGTTCCTGCCATGGCCACTTCGGATCCGTTTTGCCCATGACGTTGACCGTTTTGAACACACTTCAGCTGTGTCTCGTGCAGGCGGAGAGCAGACATCGCGGCGTCTGGGGGTGAGCAGAGGGACGGAGGGAGAGCGCGTGTGAGAGTCAGGTTCCTACATCGATTGTGGCGCATTCCTCCTCTCGCAAGTGTCCGAATTAACCATCGTCACTAGCCAAATTCAATATTACAACACTACGGACGGTCTGCAGGTCGAGACGTGCAGCTCCAAAACAGTGGTGACGGCTCTGGCACCAGGCCGCGATTGGACCAAAGCGGCAAGGTGAGGGAGGCGTCGTCGTGCGCCGGGTGCGCACTTCGGGGTCCAGGTCGACCCGACTGCTTGGGACAGGCAGGACAAAAGGAGGCGTCCCGCTGCAGGGAGCGTGGGCGAGTAACGGGCGAGCAACGGGCCCTTGCACTGTTCGGGGGACGAGGCCGGCACATGCGGAGGAGTGTCTATCTGCTAGACTGTGCTAGCTAGCTGCCAGCCATCACATATCCCGCCTGGGCCAAGGAGCCCATTTGCAGAGGAGGCGGGCATGGTTGGCAATTGGGCAGTGCCGCTAGCGACTTCGATAGATGCCGCCACGCCAACCTGTCAATAGTGGGCGCAGATGTCTCGTACTATGCGCGTATCAGCGTCTGCGCCTGGGCTTGAGAGGAGGGGAACCACCGGCAAGGGGCACAGGGAGAGCTAGCGTCTTCGCTGGCGGGCGCAGAGTGAGGGTATGGAGTACATTATTACGGAGCACTAGCAAGCGCATAAACATCTCATCTCTCTGGCGGATCGAAGCAGCACGCCCAGGTGAGGTCTACAACACACGGCTAAGACAGGTCCTTTTCGGCAGATGGCGGACGTCTCTTCGGGCGAGAGGTCAAGGCCATCTATCATACGCGCACGGCGTGCCATCATGTGCCACCGTGCCATGCTGCTGCGCGATGCCAGAAAAAGCCAAGAGTGTCAATTTAATCCCCATGGCTTGACCCAGGCCCGACGACGTGAACTGAACCGGCATGCGCTAGGCAACCCAACTGTCCGGTTCACCGTAGATTGGACGTCTTCCTCCATTGATTCGCGGAGCACAGCAGCGCAGCAGCACAGGGCTGGCGGCGTGGTGGCCCAGACTCGAGAGCATGGTCGGCGACCCGAGCACACGGGTTTGGATGCCAAGTCTGTGCACATGGCGACATGGGAATGGCCTAGCACGTACATGTCGCGGGACCGACGGAGAATTGGGTGCTGGCTAGTAATGACACGATTGCCAGTCCAGTCTGCCTGATGATTATGGTCCCTACAGATATCGCGCTGCAGAATGGGCCTCTGGCCTTTGCAGAGCTGCGACGGCCATGTCCGGCCGAGGTCTACTTGCCGTGTTGGCTCCCTCACCCCCCGCCCACATCAAAATAGCGGTGCTGCCTACGCAGTGAGCAATGTGTGTATTGGGCGGTGCGTTGTGGATGATGCGTACCCTCGAGCGGCACGCAGTGGGTGATGCGCAGGCGAGACGAACTCAGTCCCAGCAGATGACGTTATTTTGTTGGCGAAGACAGCTGCCTACCCCAAGGCAGCACAGTTTGCAATAGGCAATTGTCTTCCCCGTTCAGGCATCCAGTTTAATAATAGCAACAATTCCAACCGGCGCCCCCAAAAGTTAAACTACCTGCCGCCCACCCAATGCACGCCAACGCGCCCAAGGTCAACAACGTCAACGGCCGCTTGACCGCGAACTAAGCTCGCCCAGTCACGTATGCAACCAGAACCCAAATAAAGAGGGTTTGGATAGCCCGTCGCTAGCGGCAAGTCTAACTGAAGTGTCTGACACAGCCCATCGACGCTGGGGCGTGGTCATCTGCCACCCGCTCTTCATCCTCCAGGCCGCGAACACCAGCAAAAGCCATATGGCGGGACAGGCGAGGGTGTGGGTGTGGGTGCGGGTGTGGGGGGGGGGTGGTTAGGGTGTTGGGGGGGGGGGATCAACCCTGCGGTTCTCGCGTCCAATGGATGGGCTGCCGCGGGTATGGGCTGGTCCACATCGCTTGTTTCTGGCCTTGTGTAAGTTCGCATTGAGTGCGAAGTCTGTTTGGAGCCGATATCCTAGGGGGGGGCTTATGGTTTGCAATTTTGTGGGTAGAGTCGGCAGATGATAAGCAGCGTTTTTCAAGCACGGCGGCCAACATTGAGGTATGGCCTGGTAGCCCCAGGCGCGTCGATGTCGAGCCTCGCAATTACCACAAACTGTCACCACGGCAGCCGGCGAGAAAATTAACAAAACATGCCATGTATCACATCACATCTAGTCACCCTGCATTGCGCTGTCAGGTCGCCTACCTGCACGGCGAGCAAGATGGCGTCGCTATCCGAACTGCTCAGCCCTACGACGCCGACGCCCTCACCTGCTGTGCTTCTTCACGCACACATGGACGCTGCCACGTTGGACCGTGCGAGATTGCCTGATCGCCGGGCACGGAATATGCCACCGGGACAACAATGGGCGGCCCATCACACAAACACCCGACTGGGGGTGGGCTGTCGCAGGAAGTCCCGGCGTGAGCGCCCAATGTCTCGCGGCTTGAGCACAGCGCGAGGCGGTCGGCGCGGCGTGATTGGCTCTACCGCCGTCCGTCATCTGCGGCTCTGCAGGCCTGTGCATGGTCGGAGTCCCCAAAAGGGGGGGAGAGGGAAGGGGGTCTCTGAAGACACCCGCCCAGTCGGATATTCGATGGGGTGGTGTCACTGCGTCGTGTGCAGCAGGCACGTAAGACGCTGGGTGCGAGTTGTACGCCAATCATCCATGTGGTATTGATATTGGCCTTTTTAATCTACAGAGTACGAAGCCTAATTACCAGCCAGCCTGCTTGGGGGGACGCCGGTTGGAGTGCGTGGTGCAACCTCCTTTCCAGGTAAGCGCAGATACGAAGAATCCGACATCACGAGCAGCACACGCGGTATGACTCCGTGGCCGAGTGAGTCGTCACGACGGGGCCGGGGGCAGGCCATCTTCGCTGGGGTTGTAAGAGAGATGCCACGTTTGTCCCGAGGGGGGTTTGCGAGGAGTGTAACGCAGTGATGCTCGACAGCGCAGAAATGCGAGAGGAAAGCGAGGGCTGGAGAATTGGCAATACTTGGAGTCTTGACTGTGATCCTCTCCGGCGGTGGGGGGGATGCTGCATCGGGTGTTCGTGCTCCCGCCGTGGCCATGGGGGGCGCTCAACGATCAATCTGCGACAGCCGGGCAATAAGATGGCGCTAGTGGTGGAAAGGAGCACCCAGTCAACAGAGGCAGCGTGCTGGCTGGAGCGCTGCCACCTGAGACGACGAGCCAACAGGCGAGGGAAGGGATCGGCAGATGCCATTCTCGCTGACGCTGACAGTGGCTCCAGGACGCCATTCACCGGCCCAGCAGACAGACGCTGAGGGCAGAGCAACCCGTTCGACCGTGGCGCGCTCGTGTTGGCAGACGGCTCGTCGGATGGGCGCGTAGTGGTGGACGGCGCCTGGGGGGGAACGCGCTACAGGACGCTACGGGTGCCTTGGGGCGCTGTAGGCTCCGTGGCACAGGCGCACCGTCCACTCCGGAGGCGCTGGAAAGGGGCAGTGAGTCGGCGGTGGATGGGTGGTGGATGGGCGCCCAGTGCGAGACGCACATAGTCGGATGTACCTCTTTCCGTAGGGCTGAGGCTGGCCGTCATTGGCCGGGCGTGGCATCTGGTGCACGCCTGGCATATGGAAGAGGTACGTACCTCGGGGCCGCGCGAAGCTGCATCTCCTCGTCCGGCCGTGGTACAGCACCTCCCCAGATACGGAGTTAATTTCCTTGGTTCAACAGAACGGATCCTGATATCTCCTCTTTTGTCATGGCCGCGACTTGATTTCCTCTTCCACCGTACTACCCGCCGACGGAGGGCGCAAGTGCGACGGGGGCTCTCCTCCCTCACCTCCAAGCTCCGGCCCAGAACAGAATATGCCTCGAGGATGGGTCCCGGGGAAGGGAATTTGACGTCGTGGTGTCAAGCACTCGCACCTATCATCTGCTGTAGGGCTGCGGACCGGCTGGTCGAGACGATGGGGGGGATCCAGTCCCAACCCCACACCAAACCGCACGCCCCCTACTTGCTCGCGCTTCCGTCCGGAACAGGCTAAGCGTGCTTTGGCTCCCGTCCTCCGTAGAGATGGGCGTGATTGGGTGAGCGGCAGACGCTTGGACGACCGAGTCCCCAGTTGGACCCAGAGACAGCTCCTCGCTTGGGGGTTTGGGCCCGCTGGCATCTTCCGTGGGGACCCATCTACCGGATGGCGATGTCGTCCTGGTCCCCCAACTCTCTCCCCCATGCACCCTCGTCGCTCACAATCCTGGGCTCCCATCCTCTCGGACTCCAATCCCGTTGCTGTCCCCCCCTCCACCAGCGGTCACTCCCACGAGGCCCAGTCCCGCCATCCGTTCTTCGTACATGGCGCTACGCCCGTGTAGGACGGAGTGCACGGTGTGCGTTGTCTCACTGCTGCGCATCTTCGCAGCCAGTGACGAGAGTTGTTTGAGTCTACGGAAGCCCCAAGAGCGCCCACGCCAGGTGCCATACGGCGCAGGCACAGCACAGCACAGCGCGGCCAAGCGCAGGCACGGCGCGCCCTGGGATGCCCGCTACAGAGAATGCACCTACAGGCTACAGGGCACCTGGGGGGTTTCTGGGCCCCCTGGTCTGGGCTCAGAGCCAAGTTTCCCTGGCTGCCAGTCTGCAAAGCATCTACTGTGGGCCTGGAGGAAATAGTGGAGAGGCAGCGACGACTCACAGTCGCCGGGGCGGCGGACGCGGGTGGCGCTAGGCCGAGCTGGGAAGTGAGTACGATGTGATTCTATTGGCCAGGTTGTAATAGAGGCAATCACAGTCAGTCCGTCAGTCAGTCCGTCAGTGCCTGTAGTGGCAACGAGTCCGTTTGGGCTGCTGTCTTGTTCTTCTTTCTGGCTGTTCGTGTCGGCGGTGTCTGTCCTGGGGTCAAACAGGCATCGATGTGCATGGGAACGCCGAGGAAAATGCCTCGCAATTCCGTCCATCTCCATTCCCGCTGTCACCTCTGGTGACGGACAACTCTTCCGCGGTGTTTGCCTGTCACGCGGGGACTCTCTCGGTCCCCGTATTTTGCGAGACCGGCTCTGTTTAGGGTTCCGCCGGCTCGCGCCATCGCGCAGAATTAAACTTGCCCCCAACTGCTGTTTACTTTGCACCGCGGCGCCTGATTCACCCGTCTTTTGTCGCAGGCGCTGCCAAATATTGGATATGGGATATGGCTTCGTTCCGTAATAGGTGGCCAGAAACGGCACGTCGATGGTGCGTGCCCAATCGACTAGTCCGCCGCCCGCTGATTGGCTACCGTTGGCTCGTTACACACTACTCCACATTCCGTGGCACGCCGTAGATGCTGCATCTCACGCAGCTCAACCCGGCCATCGAGCCAACGTCCAACTCAAGTCGGCGTCTCCGACAGCACTCGCATCTACAGCCAGCCAGCCAGCCAGCCAGCCATCCAGGCGGCATTGCCTTTCCAGAACTCGGCGCACGCGCACTGACCGTGAATGGATCTGCCGTCCCAACTGCGTCGCCGCCCGCTGGAGCTCCCAAACCAAACCCAGGGCATGCGAGTGCAGCTCTGCTGCGCATTCGACCGAGGCCCTCGACCGACACCGCCGAGTAGGCACCCGCGGCTGTGCAACCGCATTGCCGCACGCCAGGAGCAATAGCGTCGAAATGCGCCGTTACAACCACTCTGCACAGAACGCGGTCCGTAGGCACGATGCGTGCTGCGAGCTGCGTGCTACGTGGTACCGCTGCGGGCGGTGTCGCTATCCCACCGCGATCATGCATGGCCTATTGATTCTGTAACACGTCAAAAACTAAACACTGCCCACCCCGGCAGATGGGACAATGTGCATGTATCACCACGTACGAGGGGGGGTACAGGCTGGTTGGCACAGGTTCGTGCCGGCCTCTGCTAGTGAGACTCTAACCTGATGTCCAGGCATGCTGCCTCACAACACGCACGTCTAATGAACATGTGTCTGTGGCACATGGCAATCGACCCGTCTGCAATATCAGGTCTAATCTAGGACACGAGAGATCTGACACACCACTACGCCGCCCGTGCCCTACAAAGGCGGCCCAGCAGCCCGTCTGGTGATACACGGCATGGATGGTTGTTTCGAGGCCTCCCCCCCCCCCCCCCCCCACACACAGCCGGGGAGCGTGGGAGGCGGGGAGATGACATGTCAAGCGTGCATCTTGCGAGGAGTGGTCTGTTGCCCATCGCGGATGCCCCACTCACAGATGAGATCCCGTCACAGGCGAAAGGCGGTTCCCCTCCACGCCCCTGTTGATCTTTGGGAGTCTGGGGGGCCATGTCGCATCGTTTGCATTCCTGCTCGCCCCGGCTACAGTGGAGGAAATGCTTCATATGGGTCTCTCTATGCGCTAGACCACCATGTCCATTCTGCATTACTGCACCGCAATTAATATACCGCGTACGTCTAAAGCCCCATCATGTACCTACTCCCTGTCCGTGGAGATCGGGATGCTTCGTTGCCGGCTTTTGTTCGCTGTTCGTCGTTGAGGAAAAGGGGGGCGGGGGGATGGGCAATGTCTCATTTACCACGTCCTATTTTTACCGAGGGGAGGAAAAGATGAAAAGCTAGTTTACCTACGCTAGAGCTGCGAGCTTCAAGGCAGACAGACGACAAGGCGGCGCGGCATGCAGTGACGGCGCCACGTGTTGAAGTCTACGATGCAATAAGCTAGCCTGGATGGCATTTTCGGCTTGGCGGTGGGCGATGATCACAGATGTAGTAGGGCTGTGGTTTGAGTTTCACCTGCGGCATACGCTGCTGTATGGCACAAGTGGCTTGTTGGCTTTGACGTTGGGCGTCATGGGGGGAGGGTGTTGGCGAGTAGGCATTGGCGCTGGAGTGGCGTGGCGTCTGCTGGGGTTGGCAGAATACGGAGTCTGTGTGCTAAAGGAGGGAAATGAGTGAGAGCCTTGTTTTTGTTTTGATGGCATCTTCCGCTTTGTTCTGTATTGGGATGGGCAACGACTGGCCATCGCTGGCGTCGATGAGGCGGCATTTGGGCAGATTGGCTTCATCTGCCGGTGCGGTACTTGCCGGCGCATTGAGTTTTGTTTAGGAATATTCCGGTTATAGTTTGTGATGATTACAGCCACGTTGGCGAGATGACCTGTCGTGTCGCGGACGGCTTATACCGTCACGCTGGCCGGGGAGGATGGCATGACGAGGTGGTAGGGAGTGCTGGCACGGAGTTCGACTCCTATGACGATCGACTTACATGGGAATGGCCGCCAGCACCGGTACTCTCTCCGCCAGGGAGTACTCGATGTGACTCTGATATCCGTTGTGCTGTCACTGCTCGGACTCTTCCGCACTTGTGGGCAGAGTCCCAAGCTTAAGTTTGAGCCAGGCCGTCGACGTGAGAGTATATGTGCCGTCGACAGATATAGCAGGCTGTTTCAGGGCTGCACTTCCTTCGTATTTTAGATGCCGTTGCTCGTCCTCCCCACTGCCGTTAGTGTGCGTCCGTGTCTGTGTCTGTTCCCATTCATCATCGCGACCACGTTTTTGGGAGCAAGACAGCCGGATTCGACGAGGGCCGTGTGCGGTGGCTGTTTGGGGGGGGGGGGGGGGGGGGGGGTGACTGGGCGAAATATCATGCAGTGAGGTGCCAGGTGGAAATGACGCTTGTGTCCAGTATACAGCTGCAAGGTTTTGCATTTTCCTGTACTTTAAATCTCTAGGGTCGACTTACTGGGTATGGCACTGTGTACAACCTGACGGCGTCTAACCCCAAAAATCGCTTGGGAAAGGAGACAGAGCTCGTGTCAACGCCAGCTGAAAAGCAAGACAAGATTTGCGGGCGGCGTTGGATCGCCACCACTGGTGGGAGGGTAACTGACATCAACCCCTCCATTTCAATCCCAGTTTTGTGGGTTATTAATATCTCGAGTGTCTTTGCTTTTTTTTTCTCGTTGAACTCTGGATGGACCAATTTTAGTAAAAGTGGGTGGTGGCAAGCACCGGCTCCCCGAGACAGGTTGGCAAGCCACATTCCTGCCTCTTTGGAGCAACAGGCTCCGGCTTGCTGGCGTTGTCTCGGCACTCGCTGGTGCTAACGAGACGAAGTGAGTCTAGAGTTTCCGTCGTGGGCGGTCGTGGGCTGTGCTCCAACGCCCTGTCACTTTCACACAAAGAGTTTTGTCTAGACACGACCAGATTCACGGGTCTGGATCCGGGGAGGCGTTGAATGGCGCTACGATCCCCCCCTCGGTGCCACGGACACTTCCCATCGCGGGAAAATCCTTTTTGCTGAACGCCTCGCCCGTGCTGATGTGCTAGGGGAATGACGTTTACGGGCAAAATAGGCGACATATGTGCCAAGAGACGGGATGAAGTGGCTCCGTGCTCTTGGATATATAGTGTTTTGTACTTGCGTACCGGGCCCGGGGCAATTTTGCAGAGTCGTTTATAGCTTGCTGGTGCATGTATGCTTTTCTCCTAATCTTAATGCGTACTACGCCCTCCACGAGCTATCTACTGTGAAGGACGGGGCGCGGCGCTCGAGGTCCCACTCCACGCACGCAGGAGTCCTGTATATAACCTCGAAATCCAATGACACCTAGTAGGATGAAGCTCTGCAAGCGCCCGCCGCACAGGCCACGCATCAGTTTGGCAGGTCCGCGCGACCAGATCGCTGGAATGACATGGGCCGTCGATGTGGGCGATGCTGACGACTGCTACCTACATGGCACGGCTGACACACCACTGCCATGTGCCGTGTGTGGCGGACGTTGGCTTCGGCTCGTGTGCCCTCCTCCAGTAGGAGGCATGCTTGATCCTTGGCGATGGGGGGTCTAGCTGCTGAGCTACAGCATGGAGTCGCTAGGTTCGTTCCCTCGTAGAGTCGTAGACCAGGAGCGCATAGGTTACGTGCTCATGCAAGGTCTGTGCCTTGGTCTCAAGTTGTGAGCGTAGTGGTTGTCAAATGAAACTTGATTCAATGCACCCGGCATTGCAAGGCCGTGGTGCGAAGCAGCCCGCAGCCCAAGTCATCGTATATACCACATGGCTGTTGTAGGGCTGGGCGGCACGCCACGCAGTTCTGTCCAGGCAGTCTTACACTACACGTGGTGTCGCGGCAGACGGTGTGATTTGTGATGGAAAGTCAATATTCCTCAGCAGGACATGGTTTTGCAGTCAGGAGGCTGCATGCTGCCCAGACTCTGATGGAAATGCGGTCTAGAGCAGTCTAGAAGGGGCAGAGGCATGCGTGCCAGAGCCGATACCGTCACACATGACGCTGTCGCCCAACTATCCATCACATACATGATCGGCTGTAGTTGGGTTGTGTCCGTCACGGTCGGAGGTGCTGCACCACACCGTAGCATGTGTAGGTAGGCGTGTGCATCAGTTTCATGGCAATAAGTGCACAGCGACCACCTGCAAAGCAATAGGACAAGGCTGTCTGCATGTGTCGCCGTGGCAGAGGGTGCTTGTTGGAAGGGAGGGCCAATACAACGTGCGCCGTGGCGATCTGGCCGCGTCTTTGCGCCTGCCTGGCACCCGTATTGTTGCTGCACCCTTGGCGAAACCGTCGGTTTTTACTACGTATTCGTAGTAAATGCGATATCCTCCCGTACGGTACGGCACTGAATTGGATGGGGTTGCTTTTAACCCCGTACTAATATAATTATGTATCATACTGCATCCGCCCAATCAGTCACACCTGTCAAGCTCGGCCAGCCTCGCTTGATAGCAGCGCAAATGTAAGCTGCAGATGCGAACCCCTGCCACAGCGCCAGCAAACAGGTCACGGGGGCAGTCAGTGTGGGAAGTCATGCCTTTGGGAGAGCGGCTGTTGCCGTGTGAGCATAGGGGCGACGATCTATGGTGGTGACACAGCGGTGAATCCGTCAAGCGAGGCTTTGCTTTTCTCGCCAGGCTTGGTGATGACTTACCTGTAAGTTGTAGCCATTGCCACTTACATGGTCAGTATAGGGGGCTAGGGGAGAGGTAAGTGAGCATGGCAAGGTTGGGGTTCCTCACCGTACGTACAGGTTACCGCTTACGGCGCCCATGCTGGCAGGAAAACGGTGTGGCGTTGGGTGAGGCGCATGCACAGCGTCGGGATTCACCTTGGGTGGTGTTGTGCGAGATTGAGAGGGAGACAGAGGCGCCGTCATCAAACGGGGGGGGGAGAACCATGCTGTTGGGTAGTAGCAGGGTTGAGAGGGCTCGCTGGCGTTTACAACCATTTGTGACAGCAAGCGAAGAGCTTGCACTGTACGGGATGCGTGGTAGGCAACGTGTTGAAGGGGGTTGATATCCTGGCGCCACCACGATTGAGGCTGGCGTAGAGTTCAACTTTGGGAACCGTGCAGGGTCTGCACACATTGAGGCGCACGGTCTGCGTGCTGTGATTGGAAGAGGCCTCGATACGGTCGCAAGATGAAATGGGACGGAGAGGCTTGGCCACGTGGATAAGTCTCCGTCTGGGCGAGTCGACCGGCTGTTCCGGACGAGCCCCGGGCTTGGTGGAGATGGCCTCCATGGGGCCATGGACTTCTCGTTGGGTAATGCTATTGTTGATATTTGACAGTACTCTGTGCGTATGGGGTAGACTGTAAGTGGGAGAAATATAGGAGAAAATATTCCGTAGTCTAGACTCCGGAAGACGGGTTGTGAGAGCTGTCGAGAGTCGAGACTAATGCAGGATACTCGGCCGCACATATCACCCTTTCTTTCCGCGCTCTGCCCATCAAAGGGAGCCAAGCCTCCGCAACCGAGGGTCGGCTCTGTCTGTCTGCTCGCTCCATAGTTATAAGCCTGATCGAGTAATTCGCCCAAGTTGGTAGGATGAAGAAGCTCCCCGATAGCGTCTACCCTCCAATGCGGCCGAGTACCGCATTATGACAAAGGTTACATATGTGCGTAAATGCGTGGCATACATCATCTGCACTTTAAAAACGCGTACCAGACGCCTTCTCACGTTTCCCAACTAGGTGAAAAGGTGGAGGCGCCTGTTGAATCCTCGGCGATTCGAACCCCGGACGTGCGAAATATGTCGGCCGCGGACTGCTGTTGCATATCCACAGTTGGGCTTTTCCCCCCGCCCCAAAAAACACGCAAACAAGAATGTAAGTTTGAAGAGAAGACCCCATCTCAACAAAACCATGGCTTTTATTTTTCTCTTTTGCCATCGGCAACCCGTCTGCTCTGGCACTGCAACCCACCGCAATACCAAGGAAAGGAGGCCTAGGAACATGGCTGCGGGATGTTGACGTCCCGTGCATGGTAATAAATGAGTGGCGATATTAAACACATAGATCGCCGCCATGGATATAAACGAAGTGATTGGGGTGGTTGCCCTGGTGGGGGGGTTGGGTTATCGTCTAGTTATTCTGGCCCCCACACATGGAGTCGGGATTGTGGACTTTGCTGAAGCTATCGCGGTTTTTTTTTTAAACCCACGCACAAGTAGCATAGATGGGGGGTCACATTGGCTCTTTTGACGCTTGGGTACGCGTGTTTGGGTGACGTTGCCGTACATATATGGATGAGACGTTGTTTGTTTGCCTCTTGCGATGCTTTGATAGTTATGCTTTGCGAGCTCCTGATGCTACGTTAGATGGCAGTGCGCGACAACGCAGACAACGTGTATCAGTCGCGAGCCGTCTCGTTCTTGTCATGCTCAACCATACGGACGCCTTGGCGCACTAACGTTTCGGGGCAATGCTGATACGGTGGAGGAAAACTTGATGTATATGCCTTTTGGGCGATGATCAATCCCGCATTCTGTCGCAGGACAGCTGCCAGAACAGGTCCTCCGTCTCCATGAGCCTACCCCGTACGGCGCAGAGTGACATCGGCCGCAAGGTGTGCGTTTCGGGATGCGGGCTGTCTCGTTGTGCCACGCGATCAGCGGCGGACTACACTTTACGGCATGCACCAGACATCTGATATGTGCATGTTTGCATGGAGTAGCAGTGAAGGAGTCTTGGCAAACACGATCATACCAACGACAGACTGAAGGGCGTAGTTGTCCGCCGCGTAGGGAATTACTCGCCCTTGAGCACTCCGTACCGAGTCCAGACTGCCATGTAGATGGTGGTGTAGTAATCGCCGAGTGGCAAGCGGAGTCACGACTGACAATGTCGGCGCGAGGACCCTCCATTAGGAGGACCATGAAACGTTAAGCGAGTGCGGGAAGGCGCCTGTAAAGCTACACGTGCTGAGTCGATGGAGCATACGACATGTTCGAGCTTGGCTGCCTCGATGGGCAGATTTGACACCAGTATCCATCGCAAGGCAGCTTTCTCGTGCTAGGCCCGGAGCTCGACCCTTTAGAGGCAAATGGCTATCGTGTTTGCGCGGTTGGCTGGGTGTGTCATCGAGCCTTTGCCCCATTAACTGTAGAATGCGAATGCGCGTATCTGTGCCTCCCTGCGCTGTGAGACTAGCCAGAAAGAGGCAGTGGACATTGGCTCGTTTGCTGAAGGTTTGACTACCGGCCGTGCAGATATGGAGCCTGGCGTATGGTGTATGGAGTGAGTGCCCCGTCAATAAACCACGCCTTGGTATCTCATTCCACAACCTGGAAAACTCGATCCAGCATCTGTAACAAGACTCGCATCAGCACCAGTCAAAGACAAGACGGGAAACGTACGCCACCTGCAAACCCTGTCAACAAGCCATCAAATTTCCCCTTGTCCAGCGACCCAAAGCAGCAAGCTGTGCGGCGAATCGATCGTCTCGTACATGCCGCCATCTTTTGCCAAAATAGACACCCATCTAATCTATCTCCACGCTGCGCTGGTATTGCTGTTTTCGTGCTCAACCTGTTGGACCGCCCCGTGGTAGAGGCTCCATATATTAGCCGTGGGTAGTTCGGATCGTGATATGACCGCTAGTCCTGTTCTGATGGCAAAGACGAGTAAGGAGTCGCGGTTGATGCCCCGATTGCTCAGTTTGGAGGCCGTGCCTCGTGGTCATCATTGTAGATAGGATGTAGCGCGTGTGTCTAGTGCTGATGGGTCAACACTACCACCCTTCCAAACCGCTCCGAGAACCATACCCCGTAAGAAGTATCGATACCGCGCAGCTAGTCACAGCACCTACCACCCGGCTACGGCAGCTATACAGCGAGAGACAGCGCCTGAGCACCTACCAAGTGCCCGTTGGCAGTGGGCAACTGACGGGTAGCGACTGCCTGCAAACACCGAAGGCCAAATACTGACCCACAACCTGTACAGAGTAGAGGAGAGCAGGTACACGGCCACCCGGCGTCACCACACTCTAACTCGTGTACCCTTCCACACCACTCCAAGCCTTCCTCCACCCCTGCCCGGGACACTACCGCTCACTGTGCTGCACCTTCGCTTAATGGCGGAAATAATCCGTCGTGCGGCACCATCGGCGTGGTATATCCATATCTCGCTGAGTAGACTCACCCCCCTTGGTCCTTCACTTGCAACCCACCCACGCTCACTGTTTACCTCAACATTCATCACCACTTCGACACTACCACCTACGACTCCATATAGCTCCATACGGCTCCATACTGGCAAGTTACTTGCTTCTTGCAGTCAATATCCTCCAGATTTCTCAGCATGATGTTGGCCGCTCCCTCGGTCTGCCTCACGCCTCCCCACACTTTGAGGCTCAGCGCGCGGAAAAATACCACCACTGGTCGTGCCTTTGCGGAGTTTGGATGCTCTGCCATGGCCCAGATGGATTGTAAGACCACATCTTGCCGCCGGCAACTTTAGTGTTGGTGTCAGTTACAGACCTCTTGCCATTTACCCCGTACGGCATGAAACCCGTGCTCCATACTTGTATACTAAGCAAGCACGTACTCCTCTCCAGTTCTCGACGTAAGACTACAATCAGAGTAACCAGTAATATCTCATGAAGATGGATACGCCAAATATCCGTCTTGAATCGCACGAGAAACCCCTTTATTCCGTCGTCCTCATAACCCACTGCGGAAAACTCCAGCCGCCAACCAGCCTTTTACTTGAAAGAACCAACCACATCTTCAACTTCTCCCCCACCCTTGCTCTTTGATGGTTGCGAAAGTGGCAATCCGTCAAATCGTCCAAGCCGCCACATCTAAACACAATCCTGTGGCATGCCTTACTGATGCCGCCTCCATCAATAACGCGGGCTTGGCCACCACCAACACGCCCACCCTTTTCGTCTCTCCCGCTCTCGCAGCTGCATCTCTTGCCTGTCCCTTTCTCCCCGGCGCTTCTCCGCCAACCGAGTTGCCTTGTGATGCATCCAGGGTCTTTGATAGCGCTCTTCCACCACTGTAGCCGGGCACATGCAGTTGACACGCGTGTTTCCGCCCTGCCATGTACCGTTGGCGTTGCATTGAAGATCGTGAGATGGTGTCGGGCAGGCTTAAGGCCCATATTCTTGCTTAACGCCGGCAGGCAACGTTGAATATGCAGTGTCACTCTAGGAGACACATCATCCTCCTGCTGAAGCAGTTGTGCTCAAAACAGTGGCTCCTTGTAGGGTAGGTGTCCTTGCTGTTACGGATGCCCGTCTTCGGCGGCATCTCTGCTCAAATTGAAGCGCGAGGCACGAAGCCTTTTTCTCCTATGGCGGAGGGAGTGTTGGTAGAGTCGCCGAAGGTAAGTCCTCGGCGGTGCCACGCGCCAATCGTGATGGCTTCATACGCTAAGTTCGGAGGCAGCTCGCTGGCGATTGAACCATGTAGGGCTGTTTGGACACCACCAGCATGTTCTTTTGCCGCCATCCATGCAAGCCACCGTGGAAGTGTTCCTAACTACGAACCACTACGGACTTTTGTTGTCAACTTCATCTTTTCCCTCTCCCTAAAACTCCGACCATTTCGCCCAGCTTCCGAGGTAGGGAATGTAGTAATGCCGAATGCTGCAACCTGTTCAACGTAGCATTTCAAAAGTCCTAACAAGCCTATTGAGCGAGAACTGTCCATTCGACGACGGTGACTCACGGGTAGGTCGGTTTGTAGATGCAGCAAATCTAACAAAAAGGAATACGGAATACGGAATACGGCGAGAATTCTCGAACCCACTCGGAGCTGGGCTGTAAGACATATCTTCGATCTGTTTCGTGGCTGCTGTGGAAAACAGGGACGGGCAACATTGTACTGGTGCAAACATTGATTAGTGGTAAGTTGAGTTCTTCTATTGACAGCTAAACTATGTACGTTAACTTGTGGCTAACTTGAGTCGATCTATGCTACACAGTCGGGCGTACGAACACTAAGACTACGACTTGACTCGTTGGTAGCGCATTGCTGTCACCACTTCTCGACTGATATAACGATGTTCGACCTTGTTCTGCCGCCACTGTCGACATGGGCGGTTTAAAGACTCAAAGGTCGACATATACGACCAACATTGTCTTAACACACATCAGTCCTTTTACACCCTCTTCGGTTCGGATTCAGTGCAAACTACTGCCTACGTAGAGAGTATGATGTAGTCGCCCTTCCGTACTCTCGTTATCTTACATAGAGGACGTGGACTGATGATCTCAATATGGTTTTGCTTTGGTACCTGTATTTTCAATGTGGCTGCTACGTATCACTGTATAAGTCGACTAATACACTGTTGAGAGATGATATGCATCTTAGCTACAAATCAGGCGTCATCCTCAGTGATGTCTACCGCCTCGTCTTATCATGAAGAAACACAAACAAGGCCGGGACTACGAATTCGAGAAGGAGAAGGCGACTTTGAAGAAATGCATTCCCTGTAGGGAATTGTAACACCCGATTGTTAAGTTGAACTGGCACAGAAACTCACAAACACTCCTCTCGTCACACATTGGCGGTTCAGCTCTATTAACCGAGGCAGACGTCCGGCGCATGATGGATGAGGAACTGATAGCCGTCATACGGTTCGATGTATCACAAGACGAGTCGAAGCTATATAACATCCCTGTTGTCGGTGATATAAATTTGATAGTCGGTCGGAAATCATATCTGAGCGTCTTTCTGACGAGGAGCATGTCTCTGGTGCTGCCTACATGTTTGAGCGGCTCACTGGGTTTAAAAGACTGGCAGATGGGGCTTTTGGAAGACAGCTTGATGATGTGGAAAGATAAATCATTATGGTTATGTCCAACTTCATAAGTCTTTGTTTGGTGTTGTCGTTCCAAGCCTACCTATTTTGAAGTACTGACGATTTTATGAAGGGCCGAGCCCGACAGTCAGTAGAATGATGTGATGAAGAAAATCTAGTGACTATTTACTCACTCCACTCAAATAGCTATAATCACCGAATTTTACCTTCATGATCCCTGTTCGTATCACCAATTAAGTTGCTCAGGCGTGTCCAGTCGACGCCAGTCGTAATCCGCCCAAATCAAAGATTTATTAATCAAGACATGGAAATCGAATGTTTAGGACTAACGTCACTGCTAGTTCGCATTCATTAGGGAGCTGTAGTCCACCTATATTTACTATATAGGCATACGTATATGAGGATTTTGACGATAATGCATGCTCCTGGCCAAGAGAGTTAACAAAACCGCAAGATGGCTGTAAGTGCCGATCAAGGCAGAGCAAGAGGAGCAATGAAATCACGATTCGGGCTACGTAATTCTCCATACAGCTTCTGGCTTACATTTTTTTTTTTCAAGTATTCTATGGGCTAAACATGGCGTATGGTATTCCTTTAAATTTTTTTTTCCAAGATGTTCAGTTATTGAGCAATTTGCTGTTTTTTTTGTGCGTGGCAGTGGAAGTGGGTTTTTAGTGCGCATTTATGTGCGGGGATGGATTGATTGAATAAATTTATGCGACGTCGTTTGCCTCGACATATGAAGGTAGAGGAATTCCATTCTCGACTGCTGCATCTTGGGAGGCTTTCTACTCTGTGATCCAACCAATTGGCTGCGTCGAGGCGCATCATCCCGAGCAGCCTCACTTGGCTAGAGCGCTGAACACGCCCCTTTGGCACAGACCAGCAGGCCGTCTGTTGGCCGCGTTCATTGTGGCATATGCGCGTGGCGCATCGTCTTCTCGATGGCGCTCACGCTTCGCGTCTCCCTGAAGGGGAGTGTGGAGGAATCCCCAGAAGACTATCTCTCCATGTCATTGCACACGCTCTACCCAGACGACGTAGCCGTCAATCACGGCGACGAGGAGCACCCCATCTTATATTCGTCGCCGAAGCTTCCCAAGCCGCTGGAGTTGGAGTTGTGTAACCCACGCAACGACCACCATCGGCTCTTCAGCCACTTTCTATGGAACTCATCCCTTTTAATGGCGGAGTTTGTGGAGAGGGACTCTGTAGACGGCGACCCAGACGATCCAGTCGGGAGCACAGAATTAGGGGCGGGACTGAGTTTTGACACGAGGGGCTTGGATATCTTGGAGTTGGGCGCGGGAGCTGCGCTGCCTAGTATCATGGCTGGGCTACTGGGCGCGAAGAAACTCGTAGTGACTGATTATCCTGCCGAGGCGGCGATGGAGACGCTGCGTGGTAACATCATGCGCAACATCACGCCGAGTCTGTCCCCTCCTGGAGCTTCCACAACGTCCGAGGACAACATCCTTGTCGCAGGGCACATCTGGGGCGAGACGACTCCTTCCTCAGCCACTGACCCGTCCGATCCCCTTCTACAACCCTCCCATCACCACGCCTTCGATCGCGTCTTCGTCTGTGATTGTCTCTGGATGCCTTGGCAGCACGCCAACCTCCGGCGCTCAATCGACCACTTCCTGAAACAGGGGGCCGGGGCGCGCTGCTGGGTGATATCGGGGTTCCACACGGGGCGGGAGGCGATAGGGGGTTTCTTTAGGGAGGATGTGCTGAGGGAGAGCGGGCTGGAGGTGGAGAGGATGTGGGAGAGGGACTGTGACGGGCTGGAGAGGGCGTGGACGTGGGAGGGGGACGAGGAGCCTTCGCTGAAGAAGAGGTGGCTTGTTGTTGCGGTGCTGAAGAGGGTGGTGGGTGGTGGGGAGGAGAGTCAAGATGATTGAGGTGGCAAGATGGTGGCGACGGATGTCGAGAACAGCATAAGTAGATGGTTGCATGGCCGCCCCTTGAATTTGGAGTATATATGTGCCCGTCGACGCACAGCACGATATATATATATATATATATGTGGAATGATTGAAGCGAACACGTTATATAGAGGCAACACAGCACGTGATCATTGCAATATATATACCGTCAATGCTAGATTTCATTAGCTTTCAAGACAGCAATCTCATACCACACACGAGTGCGATAACTTAGATCCTGATTGGTAGCATTAATTCGGCGCTTCAATACTAGGCCCTTTATCATCCCTCTCCTTGATCAACTCGTAGTTCATCCTTAGATTCTGCACCCCGCTCAGCGCCCCGGCCATCACGGCTTCGTGCCGCTCCCTCACCAGTCGCCTCAGTGCGCTGACGAGGAACCCAGACACAATATCTACGGACCACCCGTCCGGGATCTGTCGTAGTACGTCGTCGAGGTCGAAGCATCCACCGAAACGCTCGAGCAAAGCACCAGTTTGCTCTACCCGGTCGCTTACGTCGTCAATGGCTAGGAACTCTCGCAAGAGTACCTGGAAGAGCCGCTGGCGCAGAGTGGCTTCCGACTCGGCGCCGGGATCGTCTTCGCTGATGGCACTGTGCCGGCGACCATCTGGGAGTGTAAAGTATATGCTTGATCCGCCGCGGATGCAGTAAGACACGGCTGTGTCGTAATCTCCCAGCTTGTGAACTAGCAGACGTAGCGCGTCTTCGTGATGGCGTTGTCGACCGGCGAGAATAATGGTCTCGGGAACAAGTAGGGTCGCCAGGCAGACTTGCGATTCGGTCTCTGATGGCGGTTGTGTCGTAGTCGTGAGCGCCGCCAAGGAGTTGAAGTAGCCGCAGCCGGCTTTGCCATACCTCGTCATCCTCAGGGGCATTCTCTGTCAAAAAGTGATGGTATGTCGGCTTCGGAGCCTGGAGGGCTCTGTAAGCGTCGTACGCCGTCATGATTGCCTCCCTGCGAGCAACAGACGATTCTAGATCACCAATGACGACATCGAGATAGTAAGTGATCAGCTCGTTGACGTAGGCAGTGTGTCCCTTGCCAAATACGAGATGTTCTAGGTAGTATTTGACCGCGTCGGGAGCCTCCGCCCGCAGTATCTCAACGACCTGTGCAGGCTCAAATTTTGGTGCCCGTCCCTTGTCATCAGCGAACACTTGCACGCCCAGCTTTGGGTTACGGTTGGCCAACCAGACTCCGTACTCTTGAACAAGGGACTGGTTGCTGATTCTGGTGAGGTATCTTCGAAGGCCAAGCTCTAAATCGCCAGCTTCTGGGACTTCGTCTTTCTCGCCATCGAGAATGCGTTTCCATGTTGCCAAAACGTCGCTAGCCATCTTCCGACTCTGGTATAGTCGACTGAGGATGTAGAGCCGACGATGTGATTCCAATAGACTAACTGCCCGATCGAAACAGTCGACACCTCCGTCCACTAGGCTGTTCAGCTCTGTGCGGACTGCACTCACCCTATTCGGCACACTGGGAGATTCGCGGTCCAGTTCAAGCAACACGAGAAGCAGCGCCGCGTCCACTGTACGGAAAACCTCCACCTCGTCGGGAACGCTGCCAAATCCTTTCATTTTCCTCCACAAAGCGAGGGAGCGCCGGAGGAAATGCATAACTTTAGGCCGGAGACTTCCCACGGCATTCTTCGCGGTGGCCTCAAAGGCGCCTATCCTAAGGAATGCTTCTACCATCTTCTTAACGCCTCCGTATATCCATATGCCGCGTGGGCCTTGGATTATCTCGTTTCGGACCCCAGGGACGAGGGAAAGCACCACTCTGGGGTCAAGCTTGCTCTCCATTAGTACTTCTTCTAGTGCACTCATCTCGCCATCCGAAAACTGTTGAGATGATGGCGACAGCACAAGGCTGGTTAACAGAAGAAACCCTGCCTTTTGGCGCAGGTAGCTAAATGTCATGAACTCCAGCTCCGTCTTTGCATCACGGCCCCGAATTTCGGCAAGGGCCATCAATACAACGTCTTCTGTCAATTGACTGCGGATTTGCGAGGCCATGTGAACAGGCAATTTCTAGACTTGTGTCTATCTGTACGATGAGAGGGTTGCGGATGGCCCACCATATGCGGCCACCGCACCACACAACCAATTTGGTTGCCGACTTTTGCAAGTCGACGAGCGAATTCTTCCCCTTCGGAATTCCGTGTTGACTCCCACTCGTCCGAGAGCGAGTCATCGTCCTGAGAATCAAAGTTTCGCTCAAAAAGCTCCTTTTCGTTCGACAGCCGCTCAAGAGACAATGCTGTTCTAGAGTCGGCTCTCTTGAGTGACGGTGCAGACGATTCAAGGGAGCCTGGAAAAGGAAGGAATTTCCTTAGCGAAAGCTTTTCCACAATCTCCTCAAATTGTATATCTTCGGCCCCTACGAGCGAGCGAATCCCGTAAGGCTCAGACCCAGATACCCCGTCAGCTTCCAGCCAATACTTTTCAGGGTGGGCTTCACTTCCTGCATCCCACCGTTGGATTTCCAGGCCGTGATGTATAGAATTATCCATCTCTTTAGCCAAAGATGCCAGCACAAACCCATCTTCTTCACCCGGCATGCCTTGTCGTGATGAAGCCATATCCGCCCCCGTTCCATCAACGGCGATTTCCTTTGGGTATGTGTCGAACTTAATTGTTGATCGCGTAGTCTCGCCATCGAGGTTCACAAACATGCCCACTCCAGGTTCAGAATGAGTAGTGCCCATAACCACAAGAAATTCCTCTGGCGTTGGAGAGGACGATGTGAGGTTTTAGAAGTGGAGGGGTCGGTCTTGTTGTAGGATCAACCGCTTGACTGGATGTTCCTACAGGAGAGGGAGGAGCAGGCAAAGGTTTATCTGCGGAAGGGGTCGGGCTAGGTTCACGAGTGGGTTGAGGGCTCGCTAGCAGAGTCGAGGAGGTTTGCCCTATACTTTCCGGGTCGAGACCACGAGATTCCTGATCCCGAACATTGCCGTGTATGGAGCCTCCCAGGCTTATGCTCCGACTATGCGCCTGTATGCTGGGGGTAGGTCGGCTTGTGGCGGACGAGGCACTTCGCGTTATTCCATCCTTGGTATCGACATCCAAATTCTGCGTGTGGCCAATCTGTTCTGGCGCGGAAGACGCCTCCAATGATGAAATGTTCATTAATGGAATTTTGAGTTGTTGGTCGACGTCCAGCAGAGCATAAGACTCAGTATTGGCAACACATGCGATCGAGTCTCGCCGCACCGAGAGTTTGCCGCCTGCGAAATTGAGATTCTGTGATGTGATCAGCGTATGATGGTGTTGTGCACAGAACTGGTGTGACTTACTCTGAAGGGGCGCGGCGTCTCCTTGACCGCAATAACCTTCATCTTTCTTCTGAAAGATAAGAGCATAGAAACGCCGACTTCAGCAATGGTGCTGCCATCATCGTGAATCGGCTCATTTAAATCAACACCGCCTATCCATTGGCAGTTTGGAACGAGTTGTACGCCGGATACTGGGGTGAGTTCCGGTAAGGAATAGAATGTTGCTGCCGAGTTGCACAGGATACATGCCTTGCCGACACGGGGCAACAATATAATCTGCTGTACGCCTGGCAGGGCATCTTGTGATCCGTCTGCAGGTTTGACATAGTCTGGGGAGAGCCTTGAGGCGAGTATAAAGACAGGGGCTCCGGATTTGTCGGAGGGATCTGGAGGAATTTGGACGAAGTGTAGAAGTTCGGACGCCGTGGTGCCTACGTAGAGGTTCTTGTCTATTATATTCATTTGGTCAGAATGCATTGACGTCTGCAACATAGAGAAGAGGCGCATCACGTACCTAAATACTCGACGCAGTTGATGTTTATATCTGTTCGCGAGCCATCCTCCGACAGAGGAACTTCTTCGAGTAACGATCTAAGAACATAAGGACCGTCCTCTCGCCTCACATTTTGAATGCTGCTAGAGGGAAGCTGTTCGCTAGGGCCATTGGATGTCATAGCGGAGTTTTGTTCGTTGGCATCATCGGGGCCGCCTTGTCATGGTCCGCCGCGCGGTTTGGTCGGGGAGGTATTGGAAGCTATGTGGGGTTGGAGAAAGCCCTCTGTCACGGAAATATGGCCTAGAATGATGAAGCCAGCAACTGTGTCTGCTACAGCAGAGGGCCGTTCGCTGATCTGGACATGTAGCTCGCGAAGATGGGTGCTGAGGTGGTAGAGGGATAGCCTGATTTGGAGGACGCAAGGCTGAGAGGCATACGAGGTGGTGCTTGGGAGGTACGCTGTCACGTATCAAGCTACGAACCTCTAATACCTAGACGTTCCTGTTTAGGTACTATCGTGGTAGCTCTTAGGTCATGCTAGTGGGGTAGCTAGTGGCTGAACGGCCTGGTAAACCACAGTGGCTGGGACAGCTCCAGCACAGCACAGCACAGGCAGGGACGTCAGCTCTTGGCTCAAGCCGAAAGCGTTCCACGTGTACATAGTGACACTCCCGACAAGACTTTCGGGAATGTCGTGGAGATTCATCCCCTGATGTATTCGTCCTTGTCCTGTTCAACCGCCGCCAACATCACACCAATCTCTTCCATCAATTCACGCGCACTATAGTTGGTTTGAGTTGTTCCCCTTAGCTCGCAATTGCTTTGGCGAGTCTTGCCAGACAGCCGATGCGCTGCGAAAGCTCCCTGTCCAGGATTTAGAAACAGGACGCGGCAAAGATGACGGGCATCGTGGAAACTGTTCCGGCTACGCCAGCTGGGGCACCCTCCGACGGCGTCGCCATGGACAATTCCAACAAATTCCAGCATGCCATATCCGCCTGGAGAAGTATGTGCCATCTGTTCCATGCCTACCATTAAGGTCTCCCACTCACCCAGCCTGTAGATGTTGATCTCACCACTTTGACGTCAAATCTCGACAACACGGCATCTGAAATCGTCACCTACCAGCGAGACTCGACAGTACAACGCAAAGACCTGGCGCAAAAAACTAAGGACTTCCGCAAGCTGGATGATCCAACGAAGTTGACAGAGATCAAGGGGCTGCTCAAAGGTGATCCCTGATTCCACATTTACCACGACCCAGCGCCAACAATAATGAACATCTACTCACGAATAAATAGCATATCAAACATTTATTGATCTCCTCACAAATCATTCCAAGTCTGTCAACTCTGCATTTTTGCAAGCGTATACGTCAATATCCGAGGCGCCCGATCCATATCCCTTACTCGAAGCCTCAGTCGACTCGATGCTGGTTTCCGAAGATACTCTTCCAAAACTCGCCGATGAGAACAAGCACCTACAAGAAAACGTGTCGAAATTGACATCTCAGCTAGAAGAGACCGAATCGAGACTCGAGGCGGAGCGAGCTGCACGGAAAGAGGTAGAGGACGACTTGGAGAGCCGCGTCAAGGAGGTCGAGTCGTCGTGGACCGCTGCATTAGATGAGAAGAAAGATAATTGGGCAAGCAAAGAAAAGAGTTTGGAAGAGAAAGTCGAGAATCAAGAGCGTCTGTTGACGGAGATGAAGGCTAGTTATGAAGTCAACCAGAGACTGGGAAAGACAGGCGAAGGTGCAGAAGACAGGCGCAGCCACCCCTCCAGCGCTGAACTCGACATGCTCCGATCTGACTTGGAGCGTACAAGTGCTCGCCTGTCGGAGGTCGAGGAACGAAATGAACAAATGAGAATAGAGCTTGCGCAAGCCAAATCATCGCTGCCCCCTCAGGCCGAGACATCGCTGGAAGACGATCCTGGGTACATGCGAATGCGGTCAGAGAACTCCTCCCTCATCCGCAAGCTCGATGCAGTCCGAGTAGAGCGAGACGGTCTGAAACGAGACTTGGACGGTAAACTACGATCCATGGAAAGAGAGGCGGCGCTTCTGAAAGATGAAAAGGAAGCGCTTAAATCCAAGATTCAAAAGTGGAGCGACTACGACGATGTTAAGCAAGAATTGGAAGTACTCAAGAGCATCGAGTTCTCGACAGGAGATGACGACGATGATGACAAGGCCCGAGATCAAGCTGAGGGTCAGGTCAAGGGTGCGGGTGAGGGGGGAAAGGGCGACACGCTTGAGAAACTACTATTGTCGCGAAACAAGAAATTGAGCGAGGAGCTTACGATACTACGGGTGTCCCACCAAGACCTTCAGACGCGACTGGAGGATCTCCAGGAGGAGCTATCAAAGACAAATGCGGAGCTCGAGAGATCTCAAAACTTGAACGAGAAGCTGGAGAACGACCTGGAACAGGTGCAGGCGGAGGGCGCCAACGCCTTTCCCTCAGGGGCATCAGTTGCTGGCACATATGTGACGCGAGCGCCAAACCGCAGAGGCGGGCGTATCTCACCGACGTCTTCCATCATCAGCGGACTGGATCCGCGTGGCGAGCGGGAGCCGATGGGAGTCGGATCTGGAATTCTACCCATGGTGACGGCACAAAGGGATCGATTCAAGAAGAGAAATAATCAGCTCGAGGAGGAAGTGGCCGAGCACCACCGAACTGTGCAGCAACTGCGACAGGAGGTGGCAGCCCTGCAACGGGACAACTTGAGCCTGTACGAGAAAACGAGATACGTTTCAACGTACAACCGAGGAGGCTCAACGTCATCGGCGTACGGCTCCAACCCCAACCCGTCGACGGTCTCGATCGGTGGATCTGGCAGTTCTGGGATGGCGATGGACCAGTACAAGAAGGTGTACGAGTCCAACATATCACCGTTTGCAGCATTCCGGGGCCGCGAATCTGCCAGAGCGTACCGACGAATGAGCTTCCCGGAGAGGGTTGTATACTCGGTCACGAGAATGGTGCTGGCGTCTCGGACTAGCAGAAACCTGTTTGCAGCCTACTGTGTGGCACTGCATCTGCTAGTGTTTTGCTCGCTATATTGGATGGGGTCGGCGGACCTTGAGAAGCACGCGAGCAGCCTGTCAGCGGCGGCAGGAGCGGCTGGAGCTGCGGCAGGGTCAGGGAGTAGCGTATCAAATGGAGGGAATGCGGATCACGGTCAATGGAAAGAGGATGGGTTTGAGGGACAAAGATAAGCTGTGGAAATTTGCATCGGAGGTGAAGAATAGCCTGCGATTGCCTACTGGTAGAGCTGCTAGTACCCAACCTGCTAAGATGTTACCGTGTGTGTGTACAAGATGTACGAGAAGAGGGTGTTGTCGAGTGTGGCATGATTCTTGTCATGGTGTGCCTCTTGTGGGATTACGCGTGTGTACACAGCTTCGAATGTATGTATGGGTATGTATAGAAGAATCACACGTGGTGCTGTTGACTCCCCTGATGCCGCTTCAATCAACCTGATACTCTGATGAACTGGGGTTGCGGGCGGGTAGAGACCGATATTTTAAGCGAGTGGCAGGCGTTGAATCTTGGCCCTTTCCATAATTTCCTTCTTGGGTTGTACTAGAACTTGTTACGGCTCTACGGGGAGTCATGTACGAGGAGATCCCTCGGGGTCTGCCATGGCGATATCGCCATGTGTGTTCTATTCTGGTGTCCTGTTGACGCCGGCCTGTTCGGGCGGCCATGCTTCGGTGGCCAATCAGGAGTTGCGGATTGGGGTTGTCCATGGTTGCATTGTAGAATCGGGTGGTACTGTTCTACTTGTACTAGCAGCGGAAGGTATGTAGGTGATGGGATGCACACTGGCAGGGTTTCTGGACCGAGGGTGCCTGGGTGCATTGCAGACTTTGCAACTTCGTCTCGTCGGACAAGCATACTATAGGAGGTATAGCATTTGGGCGATTACACTCATCTCACTTTTAGTGCAGAGTAACCCATGAATAAACGATGATTAGCCCCAGAGGATAGGCTCATCCAGGTCGCCTACGCTTAAGGGCACCTGCAGTTTGCAACTTGCAACTTGCCACTGGGCAATAGCCGCCCTGTGGCTGGCGTAGGAATCTCGAGGCTGCGTCTACACCGTCAGTCAACCCACAGATCTCACGCCTCTTTTTCTTTAACGCCCTTGGGATCTCCTAATGGCGCGCTACGCAGTGGCCTGCATCTGGTCGTCTGCCTCGCGTTTACGCCTTGCTTTCGGGTTGTACTTTATGAGCCGTTGTAGGAAGGTGCACATGTCGAAGCCAAGCCCCGCCGTCTTCACTGCAGTATCCATTGTGAATCTTACGGGAGAATCCCAGCCACGAAAACTATTAAATTCAATGTCCTACATAGACTGAGACAGAAACAAGGGTTATGCGCTCCACCAGCCTTCCAAGATCTCAACCAGCAACGTGGACGCAGTCTCGGCACTGTTGACGTGGGGGTTGGGAAGAAAGAGGAGGCTATTCTTAGCACCGCTACAGCGAGACATCCTACAGCATACAGCGTACAGCGCACAGCATACAGCGTCGAGCGTCCCCAATCACACATCCCCCTCGCCATCACAGCCTAAAGTTCTCGCTAGTCAGGGCATCGGCGGCTAGAAGCAACCAATCACGCACTCTTAGCGTCAGCGTCGCACGACCTGCCCAACCTGGTCGGCTCGATTGATTGGGCCACAGACTTGGATTCCCATGGCTTCGGCATTGGGGTACCACTCGGTCTGGTACGCTGCGCAGGGGTTGTTGTCTATTACGCGCTGCCCAGTCAACTAGCCAAACCTAAACGACGAAGACATATCTGTTCGGAGGAGCGTCCAAACGTTCGCACCTTGTTCGTCGAGGCCACCCCGCCAATGATGATGCTCCAACGCACCCTACCCTGACGTGCTCCCACCACTTTCATAGCAACCTACAGGCATAGATACGCCGAAAACAGAAGCGAAAATGAGCTTTGACGGCCTCATGGCGGCTGCAGATGTGGATACGGCAGACACCATGGCCTTGGCCTGGGGAAACACATCAGTATATTAGAGACGGGTGTCTCGCCCCTCCATTGGGGATGGAAGACCCTTTTTCAGAAAAACACCTATTTGCAACTTTCAACTTTGTTGCTGATTATTGAGATCGATTGTGATCCCCGTTTCCGCCTTTTCCTTTTCTTTTTCTTATTTCCTTAGTTTCCTTTGTCCGTCTATTTCCTTGATTTCTTCCATCTTCTCTTGTCCTGTCTGTCGTCTGTTGCTTCAGTACTATTCGTCTTCGGCATTTGTCATCGCTCGAACTGCACGACCGGTTCGCTATTTGTCTAGTCGGGTTAGCTGGGCAGTTCATCCTAGTCTTTGACGTCTCAATCGGCAACGAGAAACAAATCTAGAAACGAAACTCATCCCTCATCTCCCACAACAAAGATGCGTCTCTCGACAGTCCTTGTATCGACGCTGGCAATGGCCACCGACGCCGCTCCGACTTCCAACTTCAACATAAAGGGCCTAGCCAACCCAGCCAACGCCATCAATGAACTATCCCAATACTTCAACCTCATCGCTGCCAAGGTGCAAGCATCGAAGCTGTTGAACACCCCTCCGGCTTGTGACTTGTCCAAGGCGCGCATGCCAACTCGTGAGTTGTCTTCTTCCCCCTGTATACATTCAGAAAAACTAACACTGATCCAGCTCCTGAAGGCCTTGGTGCTCCCGCTGATGGCCTGACCGTCCGCCACGTCGCCGTCGGCCGCGGTACACAAAACTACACCTGTGACGCCGGCAATGCCAACGCGATCCCCGCGGCCGCCGGCGCCGTCGCCACCCTCTTCAATGCGAGCTGTGTTGCCTCCATGTACCCCGACGTGCTGGAGAGGGTCCCCGGCATGGCGGTGCAGTTCAACCTCGGTGACACTGACCGGATGGGCCCCGTGGTGATGCCTGTGTCGGGGAAACACTACTTTCGTGACGCCAAGACTCCCTTCTTCGACCTCCACGACAACATTGGCCAGGTCCCCTGCGCTGCCAACAACTCTGCGAATGCACCCTCTACGGCTTCTGTTGGCCAAAAGGGCGATGCGGCTGTCAAGTGGCTGCGTCTCTTGACTAAGGACGGTTGTTACAGGTGGCGTCAAGGAGGTCTGGCGCGTTGACACAGCTGGTGGCAGCCCGCCGGCGTCATGCAAGGGCATGCCTTCTGCCTTCCAGATTGAGTACGCTGCAGTGTATGTCCTTTCCTCTCTCCTCTTCGCCCCCCCTCGTTGCGAGCTGCTCTGGCTTTGTTGTGGGTCGATTACTGACTGTGTTTCTATAGATATTGGTTCTGGCAGGGTGACGCGAAGGAGTGAGGAGTCTGTCTAATTAAAATTTGCGCGCAAGATCGGAGGCTTGATGGCTTTATTTCTGTTTTGCTCTGTTTGCATTGTCTCTAGGCTATTATATCTCGTCTACTGGTTTCGTCCACTGGTTTCGTCCTCTGCCTTGCCTTGGAATCGTCGGTGTTTGGCGTATAGGCAAGAGCGGGTGGCCGTCGTTTGTATCTGTAATAATACCCCAGTCGTTAGGTATTGGATACTGATTTAGTCGTAGTACATAAGATTGAGTCTCTTGTATATTATTGCTGTTTGCCATTTCAACTAACGAAGTGGGAAACACCTCTGTCGCCTTGACGCTTGGATGGTGCTGTATGAGCAGACATTCAGCGTACGGGTCCGCTCAGAACCGCGCGTTGAATCCACCATGGAGATGCCTACCAGCAAGATGGTATATTTCATGTAACTTTTTTTTCTTTTTGTTTGACCGCATCAACCTCTATCTACAAGACAGTAGCTTTACAGGGCCTTTCTCATACAGACCTGTACCTCCCTGGGTAGGTACCTAAACTACAACACTGCAGCGGTCCACGGTTCTCGCCTCAGGCTGCTACTGGTCAGGTCACCACGGCGTACCACTACTACTGTAGTTGGGTGACGATAGTGGCCCCACGATAAGGCTTTCGGTGAAACTATCCTAGCGTGCTGATTGCTAGAATTATGCGGGCAGTAGCGGTTGTTTATAAACTGTCTGTCAAGTACAAATACTGTTCTCCGAGTCTACTAAGTCGCCGGATAGACTCCGTAGATGTATGGGTACCCAAAGTACTCCATAGCAGATCGATCTTGTTAGATCCGTGTACCGTCTTCTACCGAAACTATAACAGCCGGCTATGTACCTTGTACAACGATTCGTCCCGCCTCGTTCAGCTGCCCCCTATCAAAATGCTAGTCTCGCAGGTACTCTGCACCTGGCACCACCTTATGCCTTAACACCAGCTCGTGACATCACAGCATTAGACCCCAACTAATGTTCATCGCCCGAAAGACCTACGTTCCCCCATTTACGCACGCCAATAAACAACGTTAATGCCTCTCAGCTGCTCTACGCATCATATCCCACGCTGCATCTACAACCAATCGGGTCCTGCTTGATGAGTGCCGCGGCAGCCTGGCGATTAAAAGGATCCCGTGCATCCCCACCGCTACTTCGGCCTTTTGCCACCACTGCCCACCAAGCTGGCTCACCGAGCTGGCTCACATGGCCGAGTAATTTGCTGCCACAGCCTCGCTCAGCAACCAGGAATCCCTCATTTTAATCTTGAAGTGGCTGGCTGCTGCCCTTCGAAGTGACACCAAAAAAAAAAAAGGTATTTAGGCATCTCCTCACTCAGTTCTCTCACGGGCTGTGTCTCCCTCTCCGCCTCGTTTCCTACTTTGGCTGCCTCTGAAATTTGCTTCCTCAGGCTTGCATCAACAAATCTACACACTCAGCATTGTAACAAAAGGGACAAGCTAGTTGTCATCCCTTCTTAGAGTGGACTCTTTTCTTCAATTCATCGCCTATTCTTCGTCACGTCTATATAGGCTAGCTGGACTGGTGCTAGCTAGATCCTCAGCTTATATCCTGCATTACAACGTTTCGGAGACTTGTTCAACACATTTATCCTCATAACATCTTGAGAAAGACGGCATTCGCTCTCATAAGGTTTTCCAGTTGCAGCCACGCCGTTTCTTTTTCTGACAAGGTGGCTAGAACTAAATTTTGGCCTGGCTTTACCTCTCAACCAGTGGTTACTGCTAGATCCTCCAGGTTGCTCCCGTTAAAGCCTTTCTTTTACTTTTTTTCTTTATAAATAGACCGAAGAGTCCCCTCCAAGCCAACTGACCTTCAGTATTCACAACTGTTCACTGAGGAGAAGAAAGTAACATAGACTGATTTCCGGCCGATTAACCAACAAGGGAACACTATGCAAACCTTGACCCCCGGACAGGTTGCTGGTTTGGGGAATGGTATCAGAAGAAGACGTCCCACAAATCCTAACACTTCCAACTTCTCACGGATCAATAACACCCGGCGGCGCACTACTAGCCTTCATCAACCACCATGCAAAGTTGAGGAGGACAGGCACGATGTTGAAATAACTGCTCCTGCTCCTGCTCCTGCTCCTGACTTTTCCATGACAGTCACATGGCCAATGGGCCAGATTCCCATGGAGATCTTCGAGCTCATTATTTCATATCTCACACGAGCTGAGGTCAAGAAACTTCGGCTCGTTTGTAGAGACTTTGAGGCCAAGGTCTCGGCACAGTACTTCCGCAACGTTGTTGTGCCTTTCAGATCCGAACTATATAATAGTCTTTGTCGCGACGGTGGCAGCGATCTTGCCCAGAAGCCCCAATCGCTGTTCTCCAACGGAATGCGCATATTCGAAGACTTCGGGCCCCATGTCCTTCGTTTCGCCCTATCACTCGAGCTGGATGAGCACTCTTTGGCATACCCGCCAGTGAAGCCTACCCAAGAAGCTGTCCCCGCTTTCTGGGGTGTCTACCGCTGGCCTCATGCAACGTACCACCGCTACACGAATATTGAGGGTCTTGAACGGACGGCCGATGAGACAGAGGGTATGATGGGGGCTCTCAGGTGCCTCACAAAGGTTACAAATATGGGCTTGTGCTGCGATGCAGGCCTCGGGTTCTTGATCGGCCCTGACACGTTGACAGAGCATGCAACTGCCCGCCATCCTGTCTTTGCAACTCAGGATTGGCGTCAAAACCATAGGGCTACGCATAATATCAAAGATTCGCAAATCACATTTGCAGATTTTAACGGCGTTCTAGGAGGCAGCAAACCCTGGACATCCACTCGAGACACATTCAAACACAAGATTCTAGAGACCATGGCGAGTGACGCTGGATACTCCCCAACTGAGTTCGAAGAGGCGATTCAGACTCTTTTGGACTCTGAGGGAACCACCTTGAGTCGTATAGACTTCGATGAGAGAATGGTTGTTACTATGAACGGGGTTCGTGAAAGATCCGTGCGAATACCTGCGCCCGACGCCGATGTCGACGGCGGTAGCGACGGCGATGCTTCGGCGGGCGACAGGATTGATACCGATATTGTCATCACTGCAAACCCAGCGCAGCACCCTCTTATTCCCACCAACCTCACTCGAGCTCAAAAAGAGCTGCTGCTCGAGCTAGAATGGGCTCATCGCGCCATGATTCAGTCATATGTCATCGCGTTGGTGGACAATTCTCAACTGGGATGCTATAATAACCTTACAACCTTTACGATTGCTAAAATCCCAAGCTGCCATCTCCACATCCTTTGCCGAGATGACTTTTGGGATAGTATTCCCAGCCTCAAAAATGTATCTTTGGGTGTCATTGCCGATTGGAGGCGTATTTCTAAACCTGGTCCCGGATTTCTTCAGGATACACACGTGTCTCCGGTCGAGTCGGTAGCAAAGGCGTTCAAATTATTGAACGATTACATCGGCCACCGCTCCAACATTGAGAGTGTCCGGTTTGAATGGATATGCGGAGGTGAATTTGCACCGAGTCAAAATCAGCGAAATCAATACATTTTGCCGGCGCCTTTTTTCGAGCACCCTGAACTTATGGCATCGCCCATGTCAAACGAAAGTGATATCGAGAAACTAATTTGCCTCCCGTACATCAAGCACCTGTCTTTCAAGAACTGTTGGGCGTCACCCCATGTGTTTCTCCACTCAATTCGGATGATGGCATTGTCATCACTAGAGAAGCTCGAACTAGAGACTGTATCTTTGTCTGGACCACCGACTCCTTCCACGCACACGCCGTTGGCACACCCTGCGTTTCCTAACTTTCAAGCGACAAATTTGGCGGCTGTCACAAATGTCCAGGCTACTAATACGTTCACTGTTTCTATGACACCAAACCTGGAGGGAGAGACTCTGCAACAGCCAGAATGGATGTCATGGACCGGCATTATAGAGCACTTCTCTCCAGGACCTAAAATCAAGCGGCTGCTAGGCGAACCAGCGGAAAGGTCGGGCCAGTCTGGAGACCCCCCTGAGCCCGCCCCCATTCCCTACCTTGGAGATGTCAAGAAGCTCCTTGAAGATGAGGACAGTTACAGGCTAAAATGCATCTCCTTCCGATCTTGTGGCTATGTTTCTGTCGATAGGCATTTCCTTAATGTGCGAGCTGTCCTGCCGACGGAGCCATCTACGCTGCTCTCTGTTAATGGGAGTGTTGGTCGTGTTGACATGACAGCATTCATGCAGAGTTGCAAGGGAAGACTCATGGCTAGAATCTCTCCATACATCAACCCGCAGGAGCTTTACGCACTGCAAAACGTATTCTCTATGCAGATTGGTTGGGAGACTAGCAATGAAGTGACTGGGGTTTCAGACAATGTTGAAAAGCCAGGTTATGGACGATTCTCTGGGATAATCGAACCTACCAGCACCAACTCCTGGATCGAAAATTTCGGCAGCGGTGGCGACGAGAATATGGATATGGCCACCACCCCCACTGCATTTGCCCCTGCCTTTTAGTGTTAGACTTGATCCCTCAAAAGGGATGAGGGATTTGAATACGGTCATTACAGCACCAAGCTTCGGTCGAGCAAAGTTGATGAAGAATTACAAAACGGATATAAAAAAAGAAAGGTTATATGGCTTTATTGTTGTCCCTTTTCTTCTAGGTACTACAGTTTTAAACCACCACAAACTGCCTGCAGGGTGCGCAGGCCAAAAAAAAAAAAAGGGGGGGGGGGGTGTAGCTTATTTCTTTTTTTTGTAAAGAGATCAATGGACTTTACATGAGGATGAACGGTGAGAAATCTATGAGAAAACTGGCTTTTGCGACTCGTTCTCAGCTCAAACATGGTTACTTGAATTAACATTGGGAACCATCGAATTTTTAGTATCTGATGCAGCTTTGAGGCCTATTGAGGAGTGATATACTGTATGTCAAAGATGAATGCTATCGGGTATACTCACTGAGGCCTGAGGTATTCGTACTGGTTGACATCTATCTAGCGACGTTACACTCTGCACATTTTACTCTGTTGTAGGTTAAGTAGGTATCGTGAACATACTGGGTCCTGTCGCTGATTAGGTTCGGTCATTTTATCGTCTTCTTCAAGCATAGTCCGTCTCAATACACTTGGTATGATAGCTGCGTGGAGATGTATAACAGGGCAAATCGTTCTCACATAAGGGATAGTTCCTTCTATCCATCGAATATGGCAGTAGAATTGCAGAGATATCCATGGCAGCCATTGATATTCACACATGGCATTTCACCAAACCTCCCAAGATAGCAGTGTTTTTTTTTTTTTAATTTTGTTTTCATATTTCGTCAAGTTAGAGTTCCCCCCTTGTCGAAACAAAAGAAAAGAGTCCCGACCTTGCATGCGATTTTTATTCCCTGCCATACACCAGGAAGATATGAAGACACCTCTCTCCCCCTTTCCTTTCTTCCGAAACATAAAAAAGAGCCAAAACGACCATGTTCGTTGCTGCTGCGTACTCGTTCCGTAAACCCGCTGTCAACCCCGTCGTCCTCCCCACCCACTAGAAATCCTTCTGTGATGTTTTCATGTATCGTTCACTGGAGGGGCTGGAGAGGGGGAGAGGGACGGAGACAAAAGGCCAATATTGAACATGAAAAAGATTATTTTATTCATCTAATTTATGCGGCGGTGATGGCCTGGCGGATGCGGGAGCCGCGCTGGCGGGAGTTAAGGCGGAGCTCGTCACGGCCAGCAACCTGGTCGGACTTCTGGACAACCTCGTCGGCCTCGGTCAGGATCAGCTCGATGTGGCAAGGGTTCGACATGTAGGGATTGATCTATTGCATGTCAGTTAGCATGTCCAGTGGGCTTCGTGACCCGGCTTGATAAACATACGCGACCGTGAGCACGGTACGTGCGGCGTCTTTGCTTAGGTGCCTGGTTAACCTGAATGTGCTTCACAATCAGGGCACCGGTGTCGAGACCCTTGGCCTCAGCGTTGGCCTCAGCGTTCCTGAGCAGACCGAGGATGAACTCGGCGGACTTGACGGGCCAGCGGGCCTTGGAGACACCGAACTGCTTGCCTAGAGAGAAGTCCCGGTCAGCACATGCGCATAAATATTCGTCATCCATCTCCATTGAGAAATTCCATATTTTCGTCATCCTCCACTCTCGGGTACCGGACTATGCTTCGTTGAATCGTACCTTGAGCAGTGCGACCGGTGCTGCCGGCATATCGTCGCATGGGGACGGCCTCGGTGTGCGACTTCACATTCTCGAGGAAGGCGATGGCGCGCTGGAGCTTCCAGCCGTTGATGGCCTGAGCGGTCTCGCGGGTGTTCTTGAAGGACACTCGGAGGTAGGCACCGCAAGCGCGGGCCGATTTCGAAGGCTGAATCTCTGTCGCGGCGTATCGGGTCTGTTTTGAAGAGGTCAGTCCTTGATCTTTAATCAAAAAATGTCCCTAATGCATTTCATCTTCCACCGCCCTGACGCCCGCCATGCTTAAATCTCCCCTCCAAATCGGGCGATCGATTCTCGAAGGCATTCGGCATGGCGGACGTTGACGTAGGGTTGGTTTCCGATAGCAAGAATTCAATCTCCTTCTCTTCTTCCCAGTGTTGAAATGCATTCTCTCGAAGGTAGGGGGTTCACTCACCATCTTGGCGACTTTGTGTAGTGACTGATTCGACGACGTGGGTTCGCGGTACTGAAGTTGAGAAATTCAGAACTTTTGCCCTAAGGACGCTGGGGCCTGCCAAAGACTCGCTTACCCTTTGCGGTAATTCTTAGGGTTTGGCTGCCCTGTAGTACCAAGTACAACAGCAATGACAACAGCTCAAATGTTGCAGTTAAGCAACGAAAAAAGTGTCAGCGATGATGTTGGGGTTTCTTTTCCTTTTTTTTTATTTCAATATTTGAGTAGATAGAAAATTAAAAGAATTAATATTCGTCAATTATCGTACGGCACCGGAATAAAACCACAATATTGGCAGTCCTGTGCACTTGCAAATCTCCGCAAGGATCACCTGACTCTCATTAGTTCACGTGATTTCCTTTATCAGAAAGATGAACTGGAAAAAAAAATGTAGGGAAAAACGTCGGCCCAGAAAACGAGCATCCACCAAATTGGTCTAACCAATAATGGCAATCTAGTGGGGCTGGAAAGAAAAGCTCCTAGGGAAAAGCTTCAAAAATTTCTTCGCACCCAAGACTAGATAGTCCCTAGTTGTCTCTGCAAGGCAAGCATTTTCCCAAAGACAAGTTTGTAGTTTAATAATACACAAACTCTTGTCGTATCGTCCATTGCCATACAAAATTGGCATTTGCATTTCCCCCTTTACAACAACCTCCAACAGCTTCAATGGGTTTCGGTGATCGTGGTGGCCGCGGCGGCTTTGGTGATCGTGGTGGCCGTGGTGGTGGTCGAGGAGGCCGCGGCGGCTTTGGTGATCGTGGTGGCCGCGGTGGTGCTCGAGGAGGCCGTGGTGGCTTTGGTGACCGCGGTGGTCGTGGTGGTCGAGGTAAGAGCTGCCGCTCAGCTTCATGCTTTCCTTTGGTTGTAGGAACCACAAACTGACACTCTTACTTTAGGCGGTGGCCGTGGTGCTCCTAGAGGTGGTCGAGGTGCTCCTCGCGGCCGTGGAGGTGCTGGTGGCGCACGAGGTGGTTCCAAGGTCATTGTTGTAAGTTCATACTCAGCCTCTCCTTGGTCACGGTGAATAAATGCTGATTACGTTGTTGCAGGAACCCCATCGTCACCCTGGTGTCTTCGTCGTCCGTGGCGGCAAGGAAGATGGCCTCGCTACTCGCAACATGACCCCTGGCGAATCTGTATACGGCGAGAAGCGCATCTCTGTCGATGAGAGCGTTCAGAACGACGACGGTACCACCACCACCACAAAGGTCGAGTACCGCATGTGGAACCCCTTCCGAAGCAAGCTTTGCGCTGGTGTTGCTGGTGGTGCCGACGATATCTACATGAGGCCTGGCTCTCGCGTCCTCTACCTCGGTGCTGCTTCCGGTACCTCTGTCTCCCACGTCGCTGACATCGTCGGTCCCACCGGCTACGTCTACGCCGTCGAATTTTCCAACCGATCAGGCCGTGATCTTATCACCATGGCTTCCAAGCGACCCAATGTCGTCCCCATTGTTGAGGATGCCCGCCAGCCTGCCCGCTACCGCATGATTGTGCCTATGGTCGATGTCATCTTTGCCGATGTTGCCCAGCCTGATCAGGCCCGTATCGTTGCTATGAACGCCAATTGGTTCCTCAAGGTCGGCGGTGGTATTCTCATTTCCATCAAGGCCAACTGTATCGATAGTACCGCCCCTGCTGCCGAAGTCTTCGCTGCTGAAGTTCAGAAGATGCGTGCCGAGTCCATTAAGCCCAAATTTCAGCTCACGCTTGGTAAGTCAACGTTGATCTCTTTTTCATGCGAAGGTATGTAAACTAACCGGTCATTAGAACCTTTCGAGCGTGACCATTGCATGGTCGCTGGCGAATACCTGCGCTACAAGTCGTAAGCATCACCGGAAGCATCAAGCAACGCGGTGGAAGGTCATAGTCTGCCTGCTTTTTGTTCCTGGGTATATGTGTCAGGTCTTCCATGATTCCCGATAGACTTGTATGTGTTGTGGACTTGATATCATCGGTATGGTTTTTATTTTGACGGCTGTTTGATAATGGCGAGAGGCGTTTTGGTATTGGGCTGGATATGTCTGTAAATATTTCTCTTCTTGGCGTCCGAGCTAAATCTAAAGAGTATCTCACCAAGCGTCATCTTCACGTTCTAATAGTACATGTTCAGTAAGCCGCTAAGACTTGAATATCATGCTGTCAAGTCAGTACAGTAGAATAGTTAGGCCGACCAAAATATCCAATCTTAGATCGCAGATGCCGGTCACGGTGGGGCTTAAGAAGAAGTAGTTATGCGCTTGGCTGCAGTAAGTATAAAATTAATTGCTCGAAGTAGACGAGTTCTGGTTCATAATGTCAGTAAAATGGGTTCAGACTGTTGTTCACGTTTGCATGCGCTTCGGGAGTTCAAAGAAGAGACCTGGGTTATAGTAGAGCTACCCTATACACATCCAAAAGTAACCACTAGCCCAACTCGGATATCTTCTATTCATCTTTTTGAGAATGAATAGTCAATACGTCCTCTTCTTTAATATTTATTGAGCCTATATGAAAAGAATTATATTCATGTACATAAGATGTGTGTAGTTCGCAGATTAGCAAGCATAACAATAATGAGTTGTCCTGTGGTTTATAAACTCACTGAGTGGCAGAGAAATATTCGCGCTGTGTAAGAATAGTTTGTGCGAAGTGCATTAATGCACTGTGGCTATACAGCTTATTCAAAAGGACGATTTAATTATTATACTACTATGGCAATACACTGAGTCTCTAGGTAATGGACGACCGGAGGGCAGCGACCATCATAGGCGTAGTCTGTCACCTCTGCCCTAGTTATTGCTGCATTTCATGGGCGCCATCGTGTCATTGTGGGATAGCAAGTGCTTTTACCTGACTAGGAACTGGTTGAAGATAGCATTGTTTGGAAAAGGTAGTAAGCACTTTAGGGATGATGACATTGCCGTGTAATGTTCTCATTTCAACTGTGAAGACTGGCACTCACTCTGACTCGAACGGATGGTGCATCCTACTGAGCCGAGGCAGGGTATCGGTAGCCAATTGACATTATTCTCGGCCCCCCAACCAAGCAACTAGCGGATCGGGGTGTTGAACAACCTGTTTATCTGATGGGATTCAGGACTCAGGAGGTTGTTGGATCCAGACAGTGCGAGGCAGGTTCCTCTCGATTCGCTACAGAGATTACGGAGTGACAGCCACCAGCGAACTGATGAGCCTCAATGACCCCCTTGATTCACCCGACGCGAGATTGCGCAAGGTCAAACCATGGTTTACGTGTCCTTAGGGAATTCTCCCCTTCGATGAAAGAGGCTACCCTTGTTAGGAGTTGCTGCACTCCGAGGGTGATGGCAATTAAAAAAAAAGAAAGAAAGAAAGTTATTACTCCGTAGATGGAATTGGAATTTACCAAATGCCAGGCTCGGTGATCCACTTGGCTCAGTCTCATGTGGGAAGCGTCCAATTTGTCTTACCTTCACACCGCCGAAAGTGGGCAAGGGGATGGAGATTTGGTGGTGAAACCGATTGATAAGATGATCAGATAAATCGTTTCTTTTTCGGTACCCTGCCCAACCCTTGTCACAGTATGCAACCACTACACCACACCAACTTCGAAATCCGCCAATAGAGCATTGGACGCACAGACTTTCACGAAAGATTTAAATCGCATAACGATATGTAGGATGGATAGTTGGTATCATCAGAGTCCCTAGAGACTAGGCTGTTGAATGATGTATTTTTTTTTTTAAATATATTTTCGCCTGTACCTATTACTCAGCTGGAGGATACGAAGATTTCGGCTTGCCTTTCTCTCTGGCGTTTTTTTGGTCCCTCAGCGGGCGAGTCAGATAACTGGAGTGTACTGTTTGGTTGGGGGGCGCATTGATGTTCTAGCTAGCTCAACAAATTTATTTCTTAGGCACTCCTATTCTTTGTGTTGATTTGCTCACAGTACTAATACAGATGTGTGAAGTAATACGGGGTGCGTACCAAAACAGCAACTTTGCTGGAGCAGGGTCCTTCTAGGGCGGCCAAGGAAGGCTGTCGTGTTCCCTGTCGCATTGCATGTGCACCCAGGCAACGTGGAGTGCAAACGAACAAATCATTACTGCCATGATTGTTTGCCCCAGATCACAAGCAGCAGGTATGGGCGCGCATGTGATTGTAATCGCGATGTCGCATGCACATGGGCGGAGCTGCAGCGTCTTTATCTACGGAGCAGTGTGGGGGATTCTACCTGACAGCAAGATCTTTGCAACGGAGATGCTACAGTATCAATCCGGGACAATACAGAAGGACTTGGGCAGCGACAACGGAACGGGGTAAGCAGATAACCCACGATCCACGACCGTACGATGTCGGAGGGAGGGAGGGAGGGCTGTGCCGCGGTGGTCAGGAGGGAAGAACCTGCGCTACTTTTGCCGTTGTCGGTCCCGATCTAGGCGTGGTCTGGGCTCCCCTGTGGTGGTCTGCTGATGGTGCCATGGCCGCGGTACATGGCCCTAGCATGCCTTGCATCAGAGAGGTACCTGCCCTGACAAGGCACCCAGTGGGCAAAACATCAGAGATTGCTGGCTAATTGGGCATCGATGCTTCTACTTCATACTTGCGTGAGTCTGGAGATGCATCTATCATGATGAGCTGGGTCGATCAAGCTAGTGGCATCTGAGAGCGCTGATACACGACTTGAGAGCTGCGACATTCCCAAGAATGATTACTGTCTAGTCGCGCTAGCTATGTACCTAGTGCTGCGCTGTCAGTGTCGGCGCTGACGCCATGACCAGTAAGCATGCCGTCTCCATGATTAATAGTACTGTGTTGGGTAACTGATTGATAACAGCGCCCACCACGTTTTGTCATACATGTCTACCTTGTACTTCGTACAGTGCTACTTTCTCGCCACTTCGGATGGTGTCACCATTTCGACATCATTTGCTCATCTAATAGATGTCTCCCTGGCCGGTTGGATATGGTATTCTCCCAGTCATCGGAGGGCCATTCCGCCGCCCCATTGCCTGCAATTTAATTAAATCTTACTCGGCAGGGAGCTGGATATCATACCACTTTTTGCGAAGCGCGTGCGAAGTATTCCGTACCTACATCAGAGTTTATCTGTTCATATCATGGCGTTTCTGTGAGCCGGTCTGTGCCGAGAAGTGGGTGCGATTTCCATGTTATACAGTGCGGCAAAGTAAGTATCTTGGGCCACGCTAGTTCGGAGTAGCCTCACCAGGTTGGGCTGCTTCCATGCAGTTTCTCGGCACATGGTCCACCCGAACACACGCTGCAGGTCCTGAAAGCATTCGGTACCTCCCACTGTGTCGCTTGGCCTGTCGGGCTTCCCTGCTCGTTCCCTCAAATTATCTGATTATCTTTCCATCCGCCACCGGCGAGTTTTCCACTAAACTCAACAATCCTCTCAACCGACAATAAGGCACAAACAATATAACACGATTGCCTCCCCTCGTACCCTATTTTATCGTGTCAATTACTCCTTCTCTACATAATCTATACCCCCTCGATTACATCGACATGCTCAGACTTCTCTAATAACCCTTCGCCACGCGCTTCTCGCCCACTTTACGCCAACCCCTCAACATCCTCAATTCCACCCTCGCCACCCCACCTGAACACCTTAATACACCCATACAATGATGGGACCAGCGCCAGTAAAGGACATTGTGTCCTCCACATCTGACTGCATTCCCTCCGAGCCCTCTGTCCCGTCCATTGCGCCATCATTGACGTACTCTGAAGAGTCAGATGACCCAGAAGAGCCCCTCCGAGTCCAACATCAGAACCGCCAGCGACGTGCTTCGACAAGGCTGATTGCCCAGAATGCGCGCGATATCCAGCGCATTACTGGCGAGACGACAGCTGAGTTTGTCGGTCGATGTTGTGGTGGCGGGTGCTGTTTGATGGGCGGCTCGAAACGTGATGGCGTCGACTATGAGCGTGTTTCTCCTCCAGACAATGAGGCATACCGCTCACTCGGGCTCAAGATTCCGACAGAAATACCAAGCAGTTTGACCAAGATCACGGAACTTCCAGAGAAAATTGTTTCCTTCACCTCAATTCCTCGGCCTACTAGCATGCCGTCCCCTACAGACTCGGCAATCTCTCTTAGCCCTGACCGCGACATCACTGAGCTTTCGGGCTCTTTCACAGACAAAGTCTCGTTCACACAACAATACGAGGCTGTTGATACCAAGATTCAACCCCCGAAATTTGTGCAACCACATCCTCCGTACCACGTCTACCCTGCCAAGATCCACGCATCTCGAGAATTGACCAAGGACGGGGCCGAAAAGCGTACCTATCACTTCGACCTCGACATCACCGACTATCCAGACGAAGAAAATACCGAATTCAAGGTTGGTGGCGCCATTGGCGTCATGGCCCCCAACTGCGAATACACTGTTGAGGATGTGATGGACACCCTCCTCGTCCCGCGCTTCCAGCGTGACAAGCCTGTCATGATGAGGACCACCAAGGGACGCTGGCCGACTGTCTGGGGCGATGATAAGGCACGGGAGATTATCACTACACGCCGCAATCTCCTCACTTGGTGCACCGATCTTCAGTCATATCCCCCGACTAAGCAGCTTATTAGAGTCATGGCCGAGCACGCAACAGCAGAGAATGAGAAGAAGATTCTCATGTTCCTTAGCGCCGCTGAGGGGCAGGGCTCTTTCTGTGATTTTCGAACCGGCCCTCACATTACCATCTCACAGCTGTTGAATGCTTTCCCCAGCTCACACCCTCCGTTGGATGAGCTGCTCTCTGTTTTGCAGCCCTTGATGCCTCGATTCTACTCCCTTTCTAATGACCCACACGAATCATACCAGATGCGAGATCGCAAGCAGCACCGTCTTATTGAGATTGCCGTTACGGTTCATGAGACCAATGACTGGCGCCGAGGCTGCCGTACTGGCGTTGGGTCTGGGTTCTTCGAGAGGCAAGCTCAGCGCTTCCTTAAAGCCCAAAAGGCTGGAGTAAAGAACCCTGAATTCTACATTCCCATGTTCAAGGGATTGATGGCCAATCCTTTGGCACAGCAGTTCAACTCGGATGGCCCCATGCTACTGATTGGAGCAGGTGTTGGTATCGCGCCTTTCCGCGGTTTCGTTCAACGGCGGCTAAAGGCAGCAAACTGTGCTAATAAGGTTTGGGTCCTCCAAGGCGTCCGCGATTCACTCGTAGACGAGATCTATAGCGGTGAATGGGGCGTGCATGAGGACGAGGTCAAGAAAGTTGTGCAGAGTCGACGTGGTGCAGGACGGTACGTACAGGAGGAAGTACGCAACCAAGCCGATTTGGTGTGGTACATTGCCAACGCGGTCGACGGACGAGTTTTTGTCTGCGGCAGCTCAAAGGGTATGGGTGAAGGAGTCGAGGAGGCTCTTGTGGACGTGGCTATGGCCAAAGGAAATCTTGAACGCGAGGAAGCACGAAACTTTTGGGAGTTGAAGAAGGAAGCTGGACAGTACATTGCCGAGACGTGGTAGTTTGTTGGCGGTATACTGTACTTTGTCTCTTTACTTCTTTCGTGATGGTGCATTTTTCTTGTCACTATTCTTCAAACCGCTGTTTCGTGGGATATGGGGCTTTTTATATGTAGGAGGACACTGGAAGACGAAAAGCCCAAGCATTAACTGGGGATATCCGAATGTATGAAAGCTACGCATTATGGGAGTACGGAGCCTGATAAACCAGATTCACATGGACTGTGGCTGGTATTGGTGAATCTAATTCATATTTACTACCTAGGTACTTGTGTATATATTTTATACAAATCTTTGCATCAACTGAAGAGAACAGTACGCACTAGGTGGGCAAGTGTATGTGGATTGAAAGCGTGTTTGCTTGCACCATGAGACGCTGAGTCCAGACAGGCTCAAACCAGCTCGTATTAGTCTGACAGCTGGCAGGTGGTGGCAGCCTTTGGACCCTGCTGTTCTTGCCATGCTTGGGGAAACATTATGGAACCTGAACTTGAAGATGAACCTGAATCTGAACCCGCTTCCTTCACGCATAAGCCAGAGTCACCCAAAACAAAAATCGAAGAAGCCTGCTCCGCATCATGGCAATAGAAGAGCCGATGGCGTATATGCCTTCGCTGCTCCAGTCTGGAGATTGGAGTGATCTTACCATCATTTGTGAAGGACAAGAATTCAAGGTGCATAAGGCAGTGGTGTGCACGCAATCCCCCGTGATTGCCGCGCCGTTTTGTGGATGCGCAAAGTTCAAGGTTACAACATTTCACGTTTGGGAGGTGTTATATTCTGACGAGAAGCTGATGATGAGTCGTGAAGGAATCTGAGACAAATACTTTCATCATTCTCGACTTTGATGCTGTCACCGTGCAGCTGATGTTGCGGTTTATGTACACGGGCGAGTACAAAATTCAAGCCGATGAGCTAGCTGTTGTGTCGAGGCCACCAGGTAGCATATTTTTCTATTCAAAGTGCTGGATGGGCGGTTACTAATTATGCTACTCAGCAGACCGAGTAGATGGCAGTTGTGACGGAGAAAACTGTACTAGCTACTCAGTGGACGATGAAATACATCTCGGATTGTTGCTCAGAGAAGCCGCTATGCACGAAATTGCAGACTTCTACAACATACCCAAACTTGCCAAGTTTTCGGTAGAACATTTCCAACTGCTGATCAAGAACCCGTGGTCTGTCAGTAACTTCATGGATGTATCGTATTGGCTGTGCAGCCCAACATGTCACCAGGACATGTCCAGCCTTTTGGCATCTATAGCCGCAGAGCATATTGACGAGCTCGCTCACAGTGAGAGGTTTTGCAAATCAAGCTTGGTTCAGAATTTCGCTCCTCAAATATTGAAAGGCTGCAGTGAGAGGATCGTCAGACTTGAGGACGATTTGGGCGAGATCGACGCAGAACGAAACAAAGCGGAGGATTTAGAGGAGTGTTTGAAGTTCCTGGAGAAGTCAGAGTCCTGCGGCGACTGCGGCGTCAAATTCCAGTGCTACATTGAGTCAGATTCATCTCCTGACAGGGAACACTTTGTGTTGCGTTGCAGAAAGTGTTTGTTCACGCTCGACCCTCTATGGCCTTTGGATTAATTCGCGGTGGAAATTGGGGTGAACCAACAAAGTCGATCCAAAGCAAGCCAACTTCCATACTCGCCTGATTGTGGTGAGAAGTGTGTGGGTGGAAGGGTATGGATGGCGTTAATCTTGACTCTAACGCCACAAGATAAAGGGACAGACAGTTGCCGTTGGGGGATGGGCTCACCCACTATCGTGCGATTTGAGGAGCGGGTATTGCGGACTACCTAGGTATTGCTTAGTTTCCGCTATACAGAAGAACCTATTAGGCAGTTTGCCATAGTGGGATTGGTAAACAGTGATCCACCCGATGAAAAGCTGCTGTGTAGTGGAAGAAGACGAGTTGCCGAGTCAGCCCTGGCGTTGTATCAGTGAGACTGAACGTCGTCTCTCCCGCGCGGCAATGACGGATTTGTCGACACGACATTAACATGCCAGCCGCCTGCCTTAGAATCAACAGCCCACGGAGAGTGCCGGGCGCTTTCGGTTATGCGGCCGCGACACGAAGATACATGGACGGATCTAGTCTGCCGGAATGGTATCGCATTGGAGGAATTTCACTGGTTGTGACGTTGGCGACTGCCACGAGGTTGAAGGAGCTGGTCCCTGGGTGCATGACCATTATTAAGCCCCGCCTAACGGATTGATAATCGCGGCGAAAAGAATTTTTAATGCTAGTGTTTTGCGCTGTTGTGTGGGGAGGCGCTGATAGAGTGCTGACCTGTGGCCTTGGCACCTCCAGGATCGGAAGTTCGGCCATGCCACATGTGCAGGTCCTCTGGTGGGTGCGTCCCTCAGACACTTGGAGCAGCGCCAATCCATGGGGACGTTGAGCGAGATGGCAGTCTCTGTGGAAGAGGCAGAATGGTGGCATTGGTGGGCTAATCTCTATCTATTGACTTGAATGCTTCATAGCTGATTCTATTTGACCTGGAGGAGAGCCCGAATACTGCTCTGTCCCAAGTTGACTGGGCGGTTGTCTCTATGTTTGCTGTTGTTGGCGAATAGTTCAATAGCGAATGAAGAGGATATGTGGGAGAGACCCCCACGCTGAAGCTACATTTCGAGACAGAATAATCATGCCGATAGGATTGAGCACACCATGTGGATCGAAACATCCCGCACTAGACTGCGATGTTGCATGTTTCTGGCATTTGTAAAATTGGCCCGTTGGTTGGAAATCGACGGAGCGAGTCACTGCAGAGACGGAGACCGTCAAAGTGGGCACTCGCCATGAGACCGAATTCCCTCTGCGTCTCTAACCATTCCCTTGCATGTGGTATTATTCCCTGATAGTGCCTAGTAAATTAGACACGATGGACCATCCCCTAATTGACGTTTCTATAAAAGACCGGGTGTTGCTGGTCTTTCGTTCCTGAGTTGTCCCTGCATTCGCTATAGACTTGACTGCTCTCGACTACTACCTCACCTTTGTGCATTACATCATCCCATACGCCTCATTTTAGACGAAATATCGCTTCTAGAATTCAAAACTCACGACCTTATCTTGACAGCCTCCTACATTGCTGAAACTTTTCCGTTCCTCTTTGAAGAAGAAAAAAAACCCCTCCACTCGTGAATAACGCACGTACTCCCCCTACACGGTCCTACACCACACTCAGCAAACACTCTTGAAATGGCCACCAAGATCTCCGCAGACGCCCTCTTGCAAATCGCAAAGAGCCGTCGCAGCTACTACCCCCTCACCAAGTCCCTCACCATCTCCAAGGAGCGCATCCAGCACCTCGTCAACGAGGCCACCCTCCACACGCCATCATCTTTCAACACCCAGTCCAACCGCATAGTCGTGCTCTTTGACGAGGAGCACGACAAGCTATGGGGCATGACCACCTCGGTGCTAAAGGCCATCGTCCCCGAAGAGCGATGGAAGCACACGGGTGATCGCATGGCGCTCTTCAAAGGCGCCGCCGGCACAATCATGTTCTTCAACGACGCCGACAGGATCAGCGAGTCGAAGGTCAAGTACCCGTTCTTGGCGGACAAGTTCGAGGAGTTCGCCGCGCAGAGCAACGCCATTCAGCAGTATCTCCTATGGAACCTGCTGGAGCTTGAGGGGCTGGGCGCGAACTTGCAGCACTACAACCCGATTATTGATGCCAAGGTTGCTGAGGCGTGGAAGTTGCCTTCGAGCTGGAAGTTGAATGCCCAGCTGGTGTTTGGTGGCAGGGGGGCGGAGGTTGGGGAGAAGGAGTTTGAGCCCCTGGAGGAACGGGTCAAGGTGTTTGGTGCATGAGGGGTGAGTGGGAGTCTGTTTGAAAATTGTATGGGTAGGATATGTGTAGCATTTTACAAGGAGCATATGATAGTGGGTGGTTGGTGTCATTTTTTTTTAGAGCGCACATCAATAGAATCTTGGAAGTTTAATGGACTTTATAAACATGAGATGAAAAGTCCACATAGTCGCCGTACTTGTGTTATGTCTTGTGATGCCGATTTTCTATGCCGTCTGTAAAAAGAGGGCAAGGAAAACGAAGGAGAGAATTGGGCTCTCACATGGCCGGCTCACAGGCAAAAATGCTTCTATGAAACGTTGAATGCGAGAAGGATGGTACATGAACAAACAGCCTCCGCCACTGCCCCCCCTTCTCTAATGGAGCATATATATACGACCATATCCCTCATTCCCCAATAACTCGTCCCAGTGCCTGACCCATTTTAATCTTCTGCCCCTTCTCGACTGCCCACTCCCACCCGCTCTTCTCCTTTTCTTGATCGCCTTTGCCCGCTGGCGCTTCAAAGACCAAGACGATGGTGCTACCGAGCTGGAACCCACCCATTTCGTCGCCTCGTCGCAGGGCGTGCCCATGCAGCACCGGGCTCGCGTTCTCGTATGTCGCCTCGGCGAAGCCACTATATGGTTCCCCGCGTTTGGCGGCTTCTTCGGCTGCGTGATCCGCCGCGGTGTCGGTAGTCAAGCTGTTTGTCCGTAGCTCGCGATCGAAGTTGATCTTGATGGATCCTACATTGGTTGCGCCGACGGGCACGTAGCTGAAGAAGCCCCATCGCCACCTTCCGAGAAGCACAACGCGCTCGTTGAGGGTGAAGAGGCCCGGCAGTGTGCGTTGCAGGTACGGAGATACGCTGTACAGCTCTCCCGCAAAATGGCGGCGACGCTCGACGACCCAGTTGGTAGGAGAGTGGAATCGGTGGTAATCACCAGGTGCCAGGTAGATGACTGCGTAGTACAGAGAAGACCTCTTGTCTTCAGATAGAAGATCGTACCAAGGCCGCTCGCCCAACGCTAAATCGGCGCGAACCTCTGAAACAGCCCGATTTGAGACTTCTGTTGACTCGTCCTTGATGGCGGACTTGTTCCGTGGTTCCCTGCGATCGCCAGACATGAGGTCGGGTAGAGTGTACGAAATACCGTTGACCTTGGCGAATTCCTCATCTTGTTTGATGATTTCTTCATCTCCAGACAGCTCTGCCTCCTTACGCTGTGTCTCGGTAGAAGCCTGTCCCGAAGACCCGCTCGCAATGCTGGATGGCGGCGTGTTTGTGCCGAGCAGCGCATCAACACTATATGTCATGCCCTTGACTTGTTCAATATCGCCTCTCTGAATTTGTCCGAACTGAAGGACCTTGCCGTCAGAGGGTGATAACAGCGCATGCGAGTCCGGGTCGAGGGGGCGAGCACCAGGTTTTAGAGTACGGTAGAAGAAGGCTGCGAGATTCGGATAGATGTGCAGATCAGGTTCAGCTACCTCGTCAAGACTATGGCACAGTTAGGAAAGCTCGCGTTGGCGGTCGTGGAATCCTCTGGTGCACTTACTTAACCCCAAAAATGAAGGAATAAAGTTTGAAACCAGGAACGCGGAGGTAGTATGGGATGGTCAGCTCGTTGAATCTACCCCAGATTCGCGACACTGCCTTGAGTGGCAGAGTCGACATGACTTGGACTTGCCTATATCACGCCCATGGTTAGTCTACTGCCATCATGGACGTGAAACCGTGGCAAGTTTCTTACCAAGGTCCATCAGGCCGTACTCTGGCTCGCTTCACCGGTCGTCTCCCATCCTCTCCGAATTCATCCAGCTGTTTTTGCTTCTCTTGCTCTCGCGCGGTGACCCTGTAGAACTGCACGAGTCCCAGGAACCCAATTCCGAGACCAACGGGTATGTGATACCAGGTGACTTTGCTGTTGCGCAAGGCTTCGCTGAGTCGCTGGGAAAAGCGCGGTCGCTTCCCTGCGTTGGAGGAGAAGTTGCGCGACGACACTGGCGTCTTTCGAGAGCGCTTCGAGTTGGAAATCAGCGACGTGACATGCCTCGTCGCGCAGTTGGAGCATTGGCCGTGGATGGAGAGCATTCTGGGGCTCCGTATGAGCTGACTCGAGCCAGCGACGAAAGTTGCCATGTCGCACTAATCTAGCCGTCAATGGCTGCTAGGATCGCGGAAACTGTTTCGTGCTTGCCAGAGCTCTGCGGCGCCGAGCCGAACGGCAATTCCTGTCAGAGAGTGGCGATATCTGTTCGCGGTCTTTGGCAATGCGAGGAATAAGGAGCTACTGTAACTAATATGCCATTCGTAGCATTTGGAGAGAATGTGACGTACGTTTGCTTAGGGTGCTGCTGCTGGGTTGCGGGGACTTACATAAGAGAGAGGACTCATTTCGAGAGCTTTCAACGGGTCTCAGCGCTAAGCCACATTAGGCTCCCAACAGGAACCAAATGGATACGTACATCGTTCCGGAGTTCTGGATACGTGCCACTTCCTCTGATGCCACCGTAGAGCGTCTTGGACATTTACCCAACTCCAGCGTCTACCACCACTGAGTTGTACGGCTATGCGCTGATCCATCTTCAATTTTTCGTTTGCATTTCTTAGGAGCGCTGATTGTGTATGCCTGTCACTTCTCCTGTTACCTCGCTGTGCCACTTCGGTCCTTTCTAGTGCTGAAGCTGTGTGTGTGTTGTCATGCTCGCTCTGCATACACCCTAGCTGCTCGGAGCTGTTTTTCATCATTCTCTTCGCTCGCACCTCTAACCTCGCACCACCCATCACGTTTGCTCACAGCGTCGGTTCACAGTGGTATGCCCAGTATTGTCTGAATCATGGCTTCGCAGCCCTCCAACTCACCGCCCGATGGCGCTGCCATCACCCCACCCGACCAGCTCATCGTCAACCTCCAGGTTGTGTCGCCGTCAGTAGGCATCATTCGGCCGCTTCTGTTCCCTGACATAGTGGCCTCAACAACCATCAAGCAGCTCAAGGAGAGAATACGACAAACGCTTCCCGCGCGACCCACTGATGAGAATCAACGGCTCATTCATCGGGGCCGTGCCCTTCTCCGAGACTCGGATAGCTTGCTGGACATCTTCGGGGCCGATGCGGTACTTCTTCCTTCTGTGTGCACTGTCCTCTTCAACGATGGCGGCTAACCTTCTTTGCTATTGACAGCTCCGAATCCCAGAGCGACAGACTATTCACCTCGTTATTCGAGATGCTTCCGACAGCTCATCCTCGACACCGTCAAATACAACAAGGGTACCCAGTCCAGCGACGGCGAGCCAATCCTCAAATGCTCAGCGTCCTCAAGCAACCTACGCGCAATTTACTACTCAAAACTTGTCCAATTTTGCACGGAGAACACCTTTCCAGACGCAGCCGAACCCCTCTCAACAGCCTCGCATGCCATCCCCCGCGCCTCCTCACAATACCCCCGAGCATGCCGCGGCCTTTCAACAGCAGCATCAGAGTATGACTCAATGGCTTAACCATCTTCAGCGGGAGGCAATGGCAAGAGCTCTCGTCAACCAAAACCAGCGGGGTAGGGCGCAGATGGGGATGCGTGGAATCGGGGATCAACCTGCGGCCAACGGTGCTCCTGCTGCTGAAGGTAGCAATGCGGTAGTAAATCCAACACCAGCCCATACCATTTACCGAGAAACGGTTGGACCCAATGGGCACACATATCAGGTGGAAACAGTGATTAGAACATCTGCACCAGTGCCTCCAGGCGGCCTGTCACCAGTGGATGTCCAGAATATTATTCGAGGGGCAGATTCTGCCCAGCTGACTACCGCCATGACGAGTGCTATGCAGAGATCTGCCTCTGGCGCTTCACTACACAGACGTCCGCTACATCAGCCCGGGGTTACAACACCCATCTTTCCGCATGGTGGCTCTAGAGCTGGAAGTGGTCGAGCGAGTCCAGATCCAGCGGCAAGCTCAATCGGCATGGGCAACACTGCCGCCGCTCCCAGGTCTGTCTCATCTCAGCAAACGCCAGGCCTCGAAGTTTATATCCTATCTTCCCCCGAAGGGCCTCGTGGATTGTTGGTCAATAATACTACCTCGGAGACGTTTTTTACTCCTCGATTAATGGGACAACGGAGTTTCCCGTCCTTGAGAAATACTCCGAGTTTTCCCAACCTTTCTCACATGGCCCATCCTCAGACACCAGTCCAGACGCAGCAGCCGATTCCACAAGCAAACGATGGAGCCCAAATCCAAGCCCAAGGTCCAGCCCAGGCACACCAAGCTGCAATTAACCAACAGTTTCATCCCAACAACCCTCCTGCAATAGGACTTCCGCATTTAATTGCACAGCTTTGGGCACACGCCTGGTTGGTATTTCGGTTGGGCTTGTTTATCTGGTTCTTTACGTCTCCTAATACGACCTGGTCGAGATGGCTTACAGTTGTCGGCCTCGCCCTGTTTATGTTTGTGTTGACAACTGGTGTGCTGAATGGATTTGTGGATAATGCCTGGCGGCCGCTGGGACGACATCTAGAGAATCTGCTCCCTACATTGGATCGTCCGCGACCTAGACAGGAGCCCGTAGCGGATGGATCACAGCCAGCTGGCGATGGCCTTGCCCAAAATGGAGTCACAGATCCGGCGCAGATGGCGGCTAGGTTGTTGGCGGAACGGCGAGGTCAGAGGAGCTGGGTCAGTCTTCAGATGCGTCGAATTGAAAGGGCCGGCCTGCTATTCCTGGCTAGCATCGCCCCAGGAGTTGCTGAGAGGCACATTGCCAACCTAGAGGCTGAGATGAGAGAAGATGAGAGGCGACAAAGAGAGGCTCAAGCTGCCAACGAAGCAGCTGCAGCTGCGGCAAACGATTCGAATGCGGACGGGCAAGGTAACACAGACGGCCAAAATGAGAATGATGTCAATGGAAACGATTCCCATCAGCCACAGCAAGAACCAGGAGGAGCAGACGACAGGCATCAACAGCAGGAAGGTCGAGCAGACAATGGGCAAAATGAGAGAGCGAGAGAGCAGCTGATTGCGCTGTAAGCAGCGCTGTAGAGATACTTCAGCGGCTTTCACGGACAGTTACGGCTGGCATGCACGGATCATGTAAATTGTATGAAACGCACCGTATGGTGTAGAAAACCAGTAGGATTCATTGGAGTCGAGGCGTTCGAATTTCGATGTTTCTCGTTTAGGCCTGAGAAGTTACTTGATTGTGGCCTTGATAGATCAATTGGCTTAGAGCCTGTTCGACAGTTTATATGAATCGGTAGATAGAGAAGGACGAAATGCCCGGTGCATTCCAGTTGATGGATTTTGAGCGATTCATTCACTTCTCAGCGCGAGCAGATAATAGAAATCTGTTAACCAAGGTCCCTCTAGTAAAGTAGTAATGACTGAAGCTGTGTAGTGTGATGGGATGTCGAGAGGGGGAACTGGGTTGACTTTGTCAGCGTATTGCGTCGGCGCAACTTTGCCTGGGAGTTTCTTATCTTATCAGGCGCGTCACTACTCGAAGGTCCAGTTCCCACTCCGAACTCGAAGCTCTACTTTTTCATAAAACCTTGCCTCAAAGTCAGTGACGCCGAATGACTTAATGCCTATCTGAAAAGAGGTGCCATCTATAGTTCTGTATTTCCATATCCAGCTTTCTGTTGTACAATATTAGGTCATTTGAGACGATACTTTGGTACATTTGCCACCATGAGCGGCGGTTGGAATACTAGTTGGTTGCTCCCCTCTGCATCTGCCTCGTCGCGTCTCTAATCACTCTTCTCTGCACAGTTGAATCGGACGCAGTGAGTTCTACACTAAACATATGTAATGAAAAGAGGAGTTGTTGAATAGCCTTCCTAACCATTTCTCTAGGGCGTCTTCACCTCCCTCATCGAAAATCTCGGCGTCAAGGGCGTTCAGTTCGAAGAGCTTCTGACGCTTGATCCGTCAGAACTCCTCACCCTACAGCCACTGTATGGAGTTATTTTCCTGTTTAAATACCCGACCGATCGACCTTATGCGACCCCAGATGGGCCACTTGATGGATCCTTCGACCACAATGCGTCCCAAGATATTTTTTTCGCCGCCCAGACGATACAGAATGCATGCGCAACGCAGGCGTTACTAAGCGTGCTCCTGAACAAGACCGGTGACGTCGACATCGGAGGGCAGATGCAAGATTTTCGTGAATTCACAATGGTGCTGCCGCCTGAGTTTAGAGGCGAGGCACTGAGCAACTCGGATCTCATCCGAGAGGTTCACAATAGCTTTGCTAGGAGCAGCCCCTTTGTGGATGAGACACAAAAGACGGGCGAGGCAGAGGATGCTTTCCATTTTATTGCGTACACGCCTATCAATGGCGTTCTATACGAGCTTGATGGGCTGCAGGCGGCACCCATCTCCCACGGCCAGTGCACTCCGGAATCATTTCCTACGCAGGTCGTTGAGGTGCTTCAGAAGCGCGTAGCTCGATACGACACAACCGAAATTCGGTTTAATCTGCTTGCCATGTGCCGCGACTTGCGCGTGCGAGCTCGTGAGTTTGGTGATGAGGAATTGTTGGAACGAGAGGAGCGTAAACGCCGCGACTGGCAGTTTGAGAATGCGCTTCGAAGACATAATTTTGTTGGTTTTGCGGGCGAGATACTCAAGGGTGTCGTGCAGACGAAGCTTCAGGAGGGAGGTGATGACGGCGTAAAGAAATGGGTGGACGATAGCTTGGAGAGAAAGAAAGCTGCAGAGAAGACAGCTAGAAGGGGAGGGGGGGATGTTGATATGGATTGATGGGCTTGAATTGTGTTTGGCCTATTACGACGAAATACATCACGGTTACCTTCTCGCAAAGTTGTTGATACTTGAACCCGGAATGATACTTGGATATGGAAGCTGATAGCAGCTAGCTAATTTCCAGGCAGGTCTATAAGTTTTGTGAAAATCCACGAAGGGATACTATTCAGAGACTCAACCGCACCATCGAGCTGCTTGGATACGAAGCACTTGTGGATTTCCACTGTGATGGTGTGTCTCCAGCTAACTGCCCGATTCGATTCGACAAACTGAGATTGACCTTCCTAGCAGTCAACAACTCGCAATGGAAGTAGCTTGCTGTATTTTTTTCTCTTACTGCACTATCCACGATGACCATCGACGCCACCGACACTCGAGTGCAGGACAGTGGATATAGGGATCAAGCTGCGCCGCGTAAGTCATTGCAGGGTTGATGGCATGGAAACCCACCGAGCCTGCCAATTGCCTAGCTCTATTCTGTCGACCTGCTTGTTCATTCCAAGTGCGCCGGCACCTTGGCTGTTTCCATGAAGGCATCGTGGCTGTGACATACGTTATGGGGACGCCTGGTGATTTCCCACGCCTGGAAATGCTGCCACCAAGGACACTGATTTGGCGAGATGATTCACATCTTCCCGAGTAGCACCACCCGAGTGGGGTATAACTATGCGCTCGTCGAGATGCCCAAAGTCCTTCAGCAGTTGGGCAGTCCTAGTACTTTTTGCTGGAGAACCGTGAGGATATTAACACCGAGGGAGCGAGCTACCTCATTCTGTGAGCGCCTGACTTTGTTTTTACGTCTTGCGATCATTCGATTCCTCTTCACTGGTAATACATTATTGGACAGTGTTCTGTGGTTAGGACTGCGAAATCTTGTCACAATAATACTGAGCAATGCACATTCTAAACCTCCCTTCAAAATACTAATCATTTAGCAAGCGTCTTTAAACCTTTACCGAGAGCGTATTTCGAGGACTCAGGCTCTCCTCTTTGATCTGAAACTCGACAATTTATCGAGGAGCCGGGATTCATACCGACTTTGATAATGCAGTTGTGGGTGCACTGAACTCTTTCATCAGCAGTAAAAGCGATGACATTGACCTTTCGGTCAATATGTCCCATATTGATCAATGCCGGGACATTAGCTAACCGCTCTCCTAATAGCCTATCATTGCCAATGCTATGCATCTTACGTATCGGAATATACTGCACTAGCTCCCATACTCTGGCTGCACTTCTCAGCTGGCAAAGGAGGCTCGAGTGGTTTTGTATAGAAAGCTATTTCCCCTTAAAAAGTGTCAACGGCATACATACTAGAGTACATGGGGTGAATTTTGCCAATTTGAACCAATTAGACCTCGGTGTGTCTCATTCCCAGGATATATAGCAGACTCGGGTCAAAGTTCGATCCGACGTCAAAAATACCGCCAGCAGGGTTAAGAGTCTGAATATTCGCCGCTTGTTATAAAGCGTGCACCAAGCTGTTTCACATCTTGAGAGTCAAGAATTCACTCGTCGCCCTTGCGTTGCTTGACTTGTTCCCCTCTCTTAACCAAGCGTCTGCTGTTAACCATGTCGTCTGCAGAGAGCCCTCAGCCACGCGTATCCAAAGATTGGCTGGATGTATGTCAACAACCCATATCTAGTAAACGTTTCACTTTAATCGTTTTACTGACGAAGATTACCACATAGTACGAAGCATCTCATGGGGGCCGGTTCTGTCTTGCTGGAAGTGCTGAGGAGATCATTCAGCAAGTCCAGGATTTGACGGACAAGATCACAACGTCAGAAGTCCCATTCAATGACGCTCTCGAAACATGTGTGTCTACGTCCAACAGCGGGTGTTTAGATGCGGGACTATATTAACAGTGGCTTCCTAGACGATACTACCGCCGATGGCGTGGCCGTCAGGGTGTACAAGCCCAAGAAAGCACAGGACCCCGATAGTTTGCCGCTGTGCCTCTTCTCTCACGGAGGCGGCTTCATCACTGGGAGTCTGGACTCAGAGGATGGGCTGTGTCGTTTCATCGCCAACTGCACTCCCTGCGTGGTAGTATCAGTCGACTATCGTCTTGGGCCGAAACATAAGCTGCCAGCCATGTTTGACGACGTCATCTCAGTGTTTGAATGGGTGGGTTTGAACTCCGTGCCCTAGATTTATCCTGGTAGCAAGCTCATGCATGATGAAAAGGTCCGAAACCCAGTACACGGCCTGGTCACAAGCAGTACCAAGATATTCACACTGGGCGCGTCGGCTGGTGGTGCGCTGTCTCTAGGAGTAGGGAGCCATGCCTGCAAGAGCCCGTCCAAGAGCCAAAGCAGGCTTGTAAGCCTGACTGGAGTGGTCGCGCTGAATCCAGTGACGCTTCATCCTGAGAATGTGCCTGCCGAGCACCAAGATACGTACACGTCGTATGAAGAGAATGACACAGATGTCCCGGTTATGGGCGCGGGCGCCATGAGGACATATCTTGGTTCGGCCTACCAGTATCCGCTGCTGATGATGCAAGTCTAACATGACACCTTAGCTGCGGTGGACGCAAACCCGGAAGATGCAGCGGTTTTTACCGCCCTAAGCTCTCATCACGAACGGTTTCCGCCGACTTATATTGTTACATGTGGATTAGATCCTCTGCGAGACGACGGGCTGGTGATGGAAAGGATGCTGCGAAAATCAGGGTAAGAGATTACGCAACTTTAGGTCCCTTGCTGTTGAGATGCCGAAGCAAGCAAGCTAATTACCCATCGTTAGAGTTGCCACGAAGCTCGACGAGTATCCTGGGCTGCCACACATCTTCTGGATCTTCTCAGACTTTGCTATGACAAGAGTGTTTGGGGAGAGGCTTTTGGCAGGCATCAAGTTTGTCTTGGAGAGCCCATGAGGAAAATATGTTGGTTGAGGGACAACGGACATGTTTCGTCTTGATTTCGTTTTACTGCAGATTCGTTGTGGACTTTTCAACTGCCACGGACTGCGCCATTGCCAGCCCAACCTGACACAGAGCTGGCTAGCAGCGGCATAAATAATTGATAGACGCCGTCCGGAATTGTTGCGACGCCAGAGAAAGTAGTAGCAACCAACTTGGTCCCATGATGAGATGTAATTTAGAGGCAGGACGTAGTGGCGGAGACTGCGGCGCCATGCCATCTAGTGCTGAGGGACGCATCTTCCGGCTCGGCGCTTACTATGGCCCGAAACTCAATTCCCAGGCTTCATTAATGCCTGGATTCCACCCCGAGGCGAGACGCAAGAAACATCTTCCCCAAATGCCTTGCCGAGATTTGCTGTGCGCTCCCCCTCTCCGTCCCATTCAAGGCGGCAGGCAGGAAGCATCATGAGCCCGAACCGGAGACACGCGTGCGCGAGGTGCCGGGCGTCCAAGTTGCGGTGCTTGGTGGACACGTTCGGCGGGCATGGCAAGTGCAGGCGCTGCTTCAACGCCGATGCTGAGTGCGTCTTTGAGTCTGTGGCGCCGAGGGCGCGCAGGAAGAGGACGGACACAAGGGTTGCGGGCCCTGGAGGCGCAGATTGCGGGCATGAAGGCTGCGATGGGCGATGGAACTACCACGGCCAACCAGGCTGCTAGCCACCAGAGCAGCAGCGATCAAGCGGCACATCCACAGCGGGATGCAGGGAAGACCAGCGATGCACCGCCGGATGAAGCAGAAGCCGGCGAAGAGTCGCCTCTGCGGCGGTTGCCATCTTCAAGACACAACGCCGGGGAGGCGTCGAGGCCGAGTCAAACGACACCCTCGCCCTCTCGTGACGAGACATCGTCCGGTATATTTGACGGAGCTCTCATCTCCATTGAGAAAGCTATGAGTTTATTCGAAGACTTCAAGAGTAGCGTCAATCCCACGTACCCCATCCTAATGCTCTCCGAGGACGATGACTTTGACGCACTGCACAAATCCCAACCGATACTATTGCTGTCCATGATCACGGCAGCTTCCGGAGTCACAGACGCATTGCTCTTTCGGAAACTCCACGAGCGGCTCCTCGAGTGCCTCGCCGACCAAGTGTTGGTCCGCAGCCGCAGGTCCATCGCCCTCGTTCAAGCCATCCTGATCATGGAGGTGTGGTACGACCCGCCGGACGACATGGAACGCCTGAACTTTTACCTCTGGATTCAGATTGTTGGTACCATGGCTCGACAGCTTGGCCTGTGGCCTTGGGGCCATGAGGCGCCACCGGGGATAGCAATGTGTTTGCTGGACAGGCAGCAGTCACACGACGAGCTGATCGTCGTCGGTTTGCGGACAGCTTTCACCGTGTACCTGTCGATGTCTACGTAAGTTTCGTGCTTCCACGGCCAGAGATGGAAAGGATGTTGGCTAAGGATGAACAGCGTGGCGATAAGCCTGCGGCGACCAAATGGAATGCCCTTGACGTCGGAGATGAAATCGTCGCTCGAGACGTTTGACCAAGTGACCGCCCACCCCCACGACAAGCGCCTCATCGCCTGGGTACGGCTCCAGATGATTGCCGAAGATGTCGAAGCGTGCAGGATCCAGTATCAAGCTCAACTGAAGAACACTTCTACACTCATAGGCCCGCCGCTTGTAGACCAGTCTAATGTCTCGCACCTGGAGACGTGCTTGAGTGAATGGAGGGATGCTGCGCAGCCGGCGATGAATGGTGTGTGAATCTCAGACTATGCTAGTCCGTGTGGAACCTCATTGACATTTTCCCCCAGAGTCGCTACTCATCCACTTTTACTACTGCCGCGTTAAGCTCTATGAACTGGCTGTGTTCATATGCCAGACACAGCCCTCGCCTGACCAGGCTCACATTTCGCCTTACGGGGGGGGCCCGCTACCGTTCCGTGAAAGCGCGAGGGACATGGCATACGTACGCAGCGTCATGTCTCTCGTGAAATCGAGCCACGGCGTTCTCGATACTCTGCTCCACCTTGACACCAAGACATACCGCCAGAGTCCTACTGTCAATACCGTTCGCGGCTTATACGCCATACATGAGCTCTACCTGCTCTGGAAATCTGTCCACAGCCAGGAAACGCATCTGGCGGGCATCATTGACGATCAGGTCCTCGAGCTAAAGCTCTACGTGAAACGGACGCACGAGTTCTTCAAGCGGAATGAGGGAGCGGAGGGCTTTCCGGTGCCGCGAATGGCTCTGGCTTCACTGGCCAACATCTCCGAGGACGTCGTGACGCCGGCTGCTGAAAGGACGAGCCAGCAACGGCAACGGGACCTCCCTACTCGAGTCAAGAGCTCACCACGTAATCCAAGTGATGAGAACCACGCATCCCCAAACGATCTTGATGCCATCTTGCCAACAGACATCACGCGCTCCGAACCCAGCGCCCACTCGTCCACGCCAGGGACCGTCCCACCATGGCCGACCGCCACAGCACCTGACATGGGCCAGGCTCAGATGCCAGTGAATACCATGGCATATGCTGATATCGGCGGCGGCGGGTACGACATCATGCCGATGTTGTCCGAGTTCGACATCATGGCCATGCCAAACGCGGCAATGGATCCGAACTGGCTCTTCACCGAATCGGAGTCGTACCACAGGCAAGACGACGCCGGGTGATGCGCGAAATGTATCATGTGTATAACGTACAGTAATATACAAACTCCAGAGTTGAGATTCTCCCCATAGCCTACGCCAGCCATCTACGCCGTCTTGGCGTCCCCGTCATAGTACTCTGGATACGAGACCCGATACCCCATCAAAAACTCCCCTATCCCCCCAAACACAAACACAAACACCACGTTCACCGCGAAATTAAACCACTCCGGCCCCGGCGTCCTCAGCCCCGGTGCCATCTCATTGTGCATGAAAAAAACCATCATCTGGAAGACGCTCGGGCTCACGCCCTGTTCATGACAATCGGCAAGATACCCCAGCGTGTTCCGAAAGAACCTCTCCTCCATCGCCGCCTGACTCTCCTCGTAGAAGACGTCAATGGCAAGCGGCTCTTCAGTACTGGCGTCGCCCTCGAACCAGTGCCACTTCCGCGTCGGGATAGTGATTATGTCGCCCTTGCTCAACCGCACGCTCTTATCCCAGAGGTGCCATGTCCCCGAACCCGAGAGGACGGTGAAGTACTCTTCCGAGTAGAGATGGTAGTGCGCCGGCGGGTGGTAGAGGGTTTGTTCTCCGTGGCGCTGGGGATCGTGGCGAGGGTATGACTGGGTGTTGTAGAAGGACTTGTTCCGGAGGTGGAACTTGAGAGCGAAAGTGCGGTTCAGTGAGTCGTGGAGGAGGGCTGGGTTGTTGTGCTTGTTGGTAGTGCGGGTGGGATTGCGGCCGCGGAGGAAAAAGAGGGGGGCAAAAGCCATGTCTGCTTGTTGACGCGGTGTCATGTAACGATGTGATTCTGCGTCTATGGGTATAGTTGGAGATGGATGCGAGTATGGGGTGTGAGTTTGACGTTGTTGGCTGGGACTGATGATAGGTGATGGACTTGACTCAAGGTGGCACTGTCACCGATCCTCACCAGTTTATCACGAATACGGCAGAAATCGTTAAATATCACTTCTCGATACCTGTCTATTCTTGGCATGAGGAATGTAGCTACAAATAGTCGCAGCTGGTTAAACTCCGCCGGCGAGGTTGTGCCATCTCCAGAGCCACTCGGGTCACAATCAGCTCCGAAGACGCGGGCTTCCATACCAACAACGATTATGACACGGACTCCTCTTCCATCCGCCATAAAGACGGCGAATAAGAAGACGAGCGAGTCAAGAACACCCAAATCGAAATATCAAACTAGGCTGCGCGCAATATACATCAGCAGAGCTGTTGACACCTTTTCATCACCGTTCTCGGCAGTCAGGGCAGGCCACCCGGCCCCTTTCCTTGGATCCATTTGAATGGGGAGGGGGAGCTACCCTGACCGCAAAAGGGCCGGGAAGTCAAGCGACTACCTCAGACTGTGCGGTGATTGTAGCGACCAGACCTCATTTCCGGCAATGTCGGTGGGTTCGAGCCGCGCTCCTTGGCCATGGCTCCGTCACCCGCCAAAATGGACTCTTCGCGGCCGTAGTCAGAGGTCACATCGCTATCTACAACCTCGGCATCGGCGTGGTCTCTTCCGATTCGCTTTTTGATGGCCCTCACGAACCAGGGCGGACTTCCACTGCCTTTCCATGTCCAGTACTCCTTGAGATCATACTCATGGGGCTCAACCCGACCTCCGGATATGACGACAACAAGAAAAATGAGGCCATTGAGCACGGCATACACAAATATTCCGCTGTAAAAGCACGTTGGTTGATGGGCCCAAGTGGGCAACATGGCGTGTGCCTTTGAAACTCACGCGATGAGACCATATGCGACGCTGTAGCTGAATGGGATGAATGCCATTACCACGAACGACGGGAGCACGTCGCCAATGTATCGCCAATTTATTTGGGTAATTTGCCGAATCATCATGCATCCGACCTTGAGAGATGTTAGCGTAGACATTGACCCATGCGAGTCGAACCCACAAGAATAAGAGAACAGCCCGTAGCCCAGGGCGGCACGGAGGCGAAGATCGGGGCAAAAAAGACGGCGATGATAAAGCACACGCCGGTAGTCATGGCAGTCAGGCCAGTGCGCCCGCCCTCGGCGATGCCGGCGCCGCTCTCAATCATTGCCGTGACCGGGGAAGATCCCAATAAAGCTGCGACGGAAATGGCCGCAGCATCGGTGCAGTAGGCGATTGTCGAGCGAGGGAAATCGCCGTCCTTTGGATCCACGACACCGCAGAACCGCACCATGGAGTACAGAGTTGCCGTGGCGTCAATGATGTCGACGTACAGGAACGTAAATAGCGCAAGGAAAAATTGAGTCGTGTCAGTACTGATATCCCAGTTCAGTTGGTTCAGGGTCTTGTTCATCGGGTGCCATGTGGCCACCTGCTTGAAGAAAGAGAAGCGAGAGTCTCCCTCGTCATTGTCTGGAAAATAGGTGACGGAGGTATGCCGGCTAATATATCAGTTAGTAGAGATCACCGCGCCACGAGTTCGATCCAGCGTCACCTACGGCCAAGATATTACGGAGACGAGAGCAATTCCGACAATGAGGGCATATTTGACGCGGAAAGCCATCATGAAGGACGTCACAATACCGCCGCAAAAGATGGCCAGCCACATCTGCGAAGAACAGTCAGTAAGCCGTCTTAAACGTAATCAATCACTCTTGGCTCGACCGACCTTGGGACTGGACATCTTGCCGCTGTCGCACATGCCAGTCTGGGCGTTGATTCTGTCCATCGGACATCCTCCCAAGGCTAGCGGTGTCGAGTGGCCGCCACCAGTGATCGCTCCAATACCGGCATTGTACGAAAGACCAATCTCTGTCAAGAAGAGACCGATGCCTACCCCCGTCGCTGTTTTAATCGTAGCGGGGATCAGTTTGACCAGCCACTGTCGCATCCCGGTGAGAGCAAGAAAGATGAAGACGATGCCTTCCATAAACACAGCCGTAAGTGCGGTTCGATATGGAATAGAACCACTGCCATTGATACCGACAACCTGAAGCAATGGTTAGTCCTTGTAGCTGCTGCCGTTGTTGGGAGAGAGCACCTGGAACGCAAAATACGCGTTGAGTCCCATTCCCGGGCTGGAAAATGTGTTAGCACGACCGAGAGCATAGACATGACTTAGAGGACAGAGGCAGATAGATACTGGCGCGTCATCACTTACGCAAGGGCAACTGGGAGGTTCGTTGCGGCTCCAAAAGCAAACGAGGCCAGGCCGGCTATAGCTGTCGTAGCTGTGACCATATCTCGGCGAACTTCTGCAAATGACCGATATTAGCAGAGTAGGTACGATGTGGTAAGATGCTGGATGAGCGCTGGCATGAGTACCCTCTTTACAAGCAACAAACTCGGGCATGGTGTCACATCGCATCTTGTCCACGAGGCCGCACTCGCATGTCCCGCCAGTCTGGGACAGAACGGACGCCTGAAAATGTCAATCAAAGAGAGCTAGGAAGGGGGAGCAAAATAGAATAGCTTACGTTGACGGAAATGATGTAGGCCATGGTGGCAAATGTGGTCAATCCAGCCCGAACTTCCCTGAAAAACGTTGAACCTGGGATCTCATTCTCCTAGGATTGGTGAGCAGAATGAGCAACGCACGGGGATTAGAGCACGAACATGGCCGGTCCCGGAAAGACGAAACAATTTCCCAAAACGAGACGTGGTGATGGCTTGGTCGATGCGAGCAAAGAAATCCCTTATACCGCAGAACATGGATCGGCCGGCATGGTGTTCGTCAGTTCGCCCGTCAGCTAGCCCGACTTGGGATCTATCCTGAAGCCCGTCGCGACGCACCCCTTCGTTCATCTTGACTCGCTTGGAGCTCAGACGTGATGTAAAATTGGCAGAATCGACGAGGGTGTCGAACAGAATGAGGAGTGGGAGAGTAGAAAGCCGTATAGCAAGACTAGATGAATGCTAGTATATGGTAGATCGCAGACCTAGTACAGTGTGTCCAGCGTATTCGAAAGGGATCCAAGTTAAATGAACAGATGAGAAAGATGAGGGAGGGGGGAAGTTGAACAGGCGAAGCGGCGCTCTTGAGATGTAGTGAAAACGAAGACTGAACCGTGTCAGCTGAGCGAAGTGGCAGCTGGCGACGGTTCTCTTCCAGCTGTTCACAAACCAGCCACTGCGGATTGATAAACTTGGCAAATGTGAAGAGAAGGTGAGTATCATGAGAAGCAGACTTGAGTTTCGTCTTGGAATAGAGCATTCAGTATATCAAACAGTACAAAGCTGCAAAGTACGATGGTCCCATGTATAACGCGCCGTGAAGCTGTGTCTCCCCTTGCAATCTACGCGACCGATGGGAAAATGTTGTGCACATCAGTCCCCTGGATCCCAACTGCCTATTCATCTCTTGCATAAGTACGATAATCGTGTCTGTCGTGCATCGTCACCCAACAGCCCCCAAGATGAGCGACGGGCAGTCGACGCTTCCTCCTCGCCAGCACTGGTGAATCGTGACACTGAGCTATTTGACTAGAAGGCTCAGCAGGCAAGACATGTGTCTCTCATTACGGGGTGCCACAGGCCATGAGAGCGGAATCTCGCATAAGACACATGCACACAATCGACATTTCTTGCCTGAATGCCGTCCGGGGGGGCATCCTTGCCGATTTCACGTAGATGGCGTCGCCAGGGCTTATCGCCACGCGGTTTCTGCAACATGGCATCTCGTCCACGCATGGAATATCGGGCACCGCTCGGAGAGTAAGTTGGGATGACGGCGAGCAGCATGGCGACGTACGGATGTTTGAAGCGATGAGCTGGCGAGTTGTGCTGAGGAGATTCTGGCCCGCAACTTTCTCATTCTATCCATGACTGCTGTCTAAAAAGCACAGGCCTTGCGAAGATATCAGGCCATGACATAAAGGCGATTCTTTCCGTCTGGCAGCGCGTATGGAACACTTCCATCCCAACAGTAGCCCCTTGGCTCGTCGTCCCGCAGACGAGGCGATACCACCGCATACGCATACTTTTAATCCGTCGAAGTAGTGAGATAATGCATATGCTTGGGAGTAAATGAATGAGTTCGGAAGAAGGTGCTGGTGTGGCACAGCGTCTCGACGAGAACGGCCTCTCAAACTCGGGTTCCTCAAATCGGGAGGCTGCATTTGCTGTGCGAAGTGACGCGGCAGCTCCCATTTCGCCTAATCCTCTCGCTCAGGGAGGGACCGAGTTGAAAGGCGGGCTCCGGGTTCATGACCGGTGTTTCCGTGCTGGAGGCAACACGGCAGCGTGGAAATGCGACAATGAGGCAGTATTGCGAGGCATCGAGGCGGCCACTGACTGCGCATTCAAGTCGCCTTCACCCAAGCTCGACGCTCGCGCTCACCTCCAACCTCACCAGTCCCTCACCTCCACGTTCAGTCTGCTGACCGACCTGTTCACTTCATGCCTCTCAAATACCTCTCCGTTTCTTTTCTTCTCCAAACCTCGCACATGTTGCTCCACTTGCTTCGTTTCGTTAAAACTCATCTTGCTACCCGTACCCTTCGTCGATCTACGCCGCCTCGAAATTGCATCCGCTCCGCCGCCACGACCATTGCTATCATCCTGTCCAGGTTTCGAAATCGAGCTCACTGACCGCGTATTCACCCAGGGAGTAGTCGAGGCGCTGCAATCCTGCAATCTCTACTTTGCTGTCGTGTAACTTACCTCGAAAGCCCACCTTCGGTCTCGAGGCCACCCTCGGGCGCCGGCCTTTACCATCCCAGGAGCACCGAGAAGTCCTACCAGCTGCTTTATTCCGCCCGCAGGCTTCATTTAACATGTGGGATGTCCTGTGGACTGATCCGGACAGAGAGCTTGTTGGCGAGCATAAAGCAAAGAAAGAAAAGAAGCGGGAGAGCAAGGACAAGGGTCGTGCTCGGTCAGGAAGGAACTCGGCGTCGACGATGGGTTCGCTGACCTCGATGGACCATCCATTTTCCCGCTTCAGAGGTCTGAGGCACACAGACATGTCAAAGGCGAATGTGACGGTGAAGTCTACAGATCCTCCGGAATCAGCTTCTTCGGGCAATTTGCCACACTGTTCGCCGCTGTCACAGATGCTGGGCACCAGAAGCGATTGCTTCTCCGAAAACGCAGGTATGTGAATCATCTCTGTGCTGTAGCGGAAATAAGAAGGCACACGTCAGGCAGCTGGTTAATCTTGGAGGACTAGAGAATGACGGCGAATTTTCATCGACACTATCACATCAAGGTAAACCATCCTCCTCTCCCTGCACAGATAGATCACTTGGCTTACCACTTGGTTTCGGGCAGAATCCGTTTTCTCGAGGAGCCAAGAAAGCGATGCAACGACATTCAATTCGACTCGAGAGGCAATGGATGAATCCCTCTATTCGAATGCCACCAGCGATACGCAAGACATAGCCTCGCCAATTCTAAGTCGCCCAGAAGCAACTTTCGATGCTCGGGCACACGCCCAGACAGCTCAGAGTCCTGTTCCCGGGTCTACTGTCTTGCCCATGGGTGATATTGAGGAACTGCCGAACCTCCCAATATCCTCGGTGAAAGTGTGAGTGCACTGCCTCGGTTTTGAAGCGACCAATTATTCACCAACCGATCTAGAATGCTGAACCCACCCATGCGAACACTCGAACCTGCTCTCCCTCTCACTCCACCAACGAAATCCCCACTACGACCCAAGGCGACACCTCTCTCCTCAACAAATATGCCAAATAGCCCTGCAGCGTGGAAGAGCTTGGCCGACTGGACCCGCCCAGGCGAGGGCGATCAGCCTGCCGGCCCCAGCAATGACATGGGAGAATCGGCAACGACAATCCAACTACCAACTCCAAGTTTAGTCTTGAATTTGGAGGCGAGGCAGAAGCTGGCGTCGCGCATGGCTGGTGCGAAGCCACAAGCAATTTTACTTCGATACAAAGAACTATGTTCCGTCATAAGCGACAGCAATGAGGAAGCAGTCGAGGTGGAGAAGAAGTTGTGGACATACTCGGTTTTGCATAACATGGACCAAAAGCGTGATCGCAAGGCGTCAAATACTTCACCCAATAACATCTGTCCCGCAATTGCCAACAATGTGCTCGCTCTATACGAGTCAACAAGTCGGTGTGCCCGCCTCCATACATCAGGATGAGACTGCCAGGACTAACTTCAGCGTGTAGAGTCCGCGTCGTACATTGCCGCGGCCCATGCCAGAAAAAAGGTGCACCATGTTTCGTCACTGCCTCTAGCAGTCGACAAGTTTCCGAACGTGGAGTCCATCACAACAGGGGGCAATTTGCCATCAACGCTTCCATTAGAGCCTCTGTCCTTTGAGCTTGTATACGCAGCGCTGCTTCCATCTATCGTCCCCGTTGCGGAGATGGTGGATGTATTGCATGCTATACATGACTGCCTAAGACCTGGGGGCACCCTCCAGTTGACTCTCATTGATCCCTTACCACGCACGGAAACAACGGGGAAAGACATGAGAGAGTGGCTGGAGAAAAATCTGCTGCGCAACCTGGCCAAAAAAGGCCGATGCCTGAGCCCGAGTAGTATGTTTCCCGCGTGGTTGGGACAGGCGTCTCTGCGTGGCCCCGGAAGCGCTCTTACTACGACGAAATTCTACGCTATGCCACAAAATGCCCAGGGCAAGGCGCAGAAGGCAGAAGTTGACGGTAAAGCAGGAAAACCCCCAACACAGCGGGAGATCAAAGCTGAGCTTCGCAGCTTTATTGGCCGTTCTCTCTGGACAGAAGTCTGGGGTCCATACGTGACGGGGGACACGTGGTGGTGGGAGGAGGAATCGTGCGTAGAGGAGTGTCTTCAGCTAGGCACGATCTGGGAATATTATCAGGTCGAGGGTGTCAAGGGCGAGTAAGCGAAGATGTGCGATGGGGCATGCAAAATGCATGACTAGCATCCGTGGCACGTACATGGTGAACATGGTTGATTTGGCAGCGCACATGACGAATTGCCCAACCTGCAGAGATAGCCTAGACGGTGAGGTGTTCTGATCCCGCAGACCGTGGTACAACGCCGGCACACTGCGTATCTTGAACAAATATTTAGCAATGCATGCAGAGCCCTTGAAATGCATTTTACCCTGGTATCATGGTGAAGTCGTTGAATGGCACTCCGTAGTTGGAGACTATTTCCGACCAGACATAGTCCAAGTACATCGAAGCGAATCGTGGTGATGGAAAAAGCTGTGTTTGAACGAGGTTTCACGCCATTGGCGGACAAGGACGGATTAGGGAAATAACGGAGGGTCCGGGTCCGGGTCCGGGCCGGCCTGGGTGGAGAAGCTCGGAGCGGTCGGAGATTAGCGATTCCCAGAACGGAGAGAGGCAAGCAGCTCTGGCTAGCTTTTGCAGCTGGGGCATTGAACGGGTGCACTATAACTATTATGGCCTTCTGGAATGGCGGTATGATGACGCGATTGCGCGCTCTGCCGCTGCGGCGAACCTCGAGCAATGTCCAGGGTGTATGTGTAGATGAGCACGGGGAAGACAGCAGGTTAACATCGGGCCCTGCCCAGATTGAAGAAGCGCAACGACGCAGTTTTTATCTTGGGAAAACAGATGAATCCACCCGGAGGCGTTGGGCAGGGGGTGAATGCATCTAGCCCATCGTCCGATCGACTCTGTCGTTCGTGCAGGACGCGAGAACGTGGGCGATTAGTAGCAGGATTCAGAAGTCGGCGTCTACCCGTGGCGTTGCTTCTCAGCCGTCTCTGGCATGGAAAGGCCGTGGTCTGCGAGTAGGTTTCACGATGACCTGAGTCTAGAATAGACGAGCGTGTGGAGCTGCGCTATTCAGGGTCCTCTAGAACTGTCTGTGGTTGATGACTCTAATGATAGCTCGCCGTGTTAATCTCAAAGCAAACCGCAAGTCTCGAGACTCGGCGACGCGGCTCAACCAGGATAGAAACAGTCCGCGACAGCCAGACTTGTTGGACTTGTCTCCTACGTGGGTAGAAGATGTATTTAGGAGGAGCCCACGAACATGGTGGGCAAACGCCTTCTAGACAAGGGGGGGAAATAAGTGTAGGGCAATATACTACCAACATTGGCTAGGTAAATCTATAAGGAACAACCAGGGGAGCACCTCTAGACGGTGGGTTGGTATTGGCCGGACGGAAGTTTCGGCGATGGAGTGGGCTGATGTATGTTGGTTTTCAATTTACACTACGCTCTGGGTTGGCGGGTTGCGTCTTCACACCAGTCACTCCTACAAAGTGGCATCGGCCTCACGATCCACCAGCAAATAGCCAGAAAGGCAACTCTCAATTGACCACCCGGCGTCTGATTCCGCACACCAACCCCAGATAAATGCCAAATCATCTATTCCGAGTCCCACCCTTCCAAGTCGCCAAGCTCCACCGTCGACATCTCGTCTATAGCCGAGCGCAGCCTCTTGAGGTGCATCGGCACCCAAATGTCATAGACGTTTTTGGCAAACTGGTACGCCGCCCACCTGTCGTCTTCAGATCCCTCCGTGAGGGAGACGGCGTGGATTTTATACCGATGGTACGTGAGGGCCTGCTTGTCGTCTCCGACGACGGCGTAGTGGCCGTATATGTGCACCGTGTCCGTGGTGTGGGATATGGAAAATGCCAGGATTTCTCCATTGACTTCGGCCAGGCGGCCCGCTCGGCGGAATGCCTCGATGACCGCGCGGACCCCAATGCTCATGCTATGCATGTTCTTTCGATCCGCAACCTCGATGCCCTCCGTGTGGTGACTGAATTCGCGGCTGAGAAACGGGAAGTATTGCCTTCCGGTGCCCTTGATAACCGATGGGCCGGCGTCGGAAATATTGCCGAGCAGAGGCAGCAGTCTACGCAATTGCGCACCGGTGAATGCACTCCCCCCAAAGGCCACCGAGTATTCCGGCTTTGGGCGACTTCGTGATAAACCCTCGGCGCGGGACCACACCTCGCCGACGCTCTCCGCCAGGACAGTGAGGTGTTTGCCGCTCACTGCCAGGATTTCTGCCGACGGGACAATCGGCATACCGATATCTTGAGCAATGTCTGTTTGGCTTTGGTCCTGTGGGATTCGACATGCTTTCTCAAAGGTACGCAAGTCGAAAATACTCCCCTTAGGGCGCTCCTGGTGACCTTGGAGCAGACTCTCACAGAGTCCCTTGCTTTCGTTATTTGGGAGATATCCGCCTTCTTCTTGTACTTCCATAAAGGCCATCTTCTTAGCCAGGGTTTTGGGATAAGGATCTCAAGTGTAATATTCCTCGGAGCCACCCGCGGGAGCAGAGGTGAAAGACCCTGATAGCGACGTGCAAGCCCTGGATCTTGGGAATCTCGCCGTGACGAGCCCTCTTGCTCGACCTTGAGATGCTCTTGTGACCGATGCTTATCTTGAGCGGGAGTGGTGTATGTTTTTCTCCTGTTTGGGACGATTATGCTTTCCCTCGCCTTCGACAAGACTGCGCCTTTCACTTATGTTTTCGGATCGAGTTTTACTGCAGTGGATTACGAACGTGTTGCAGTCAGTCGGCCGCTAGCTCGACTTTATAGCCGCAATAATTTCTCAGAGAGTGATATCGTTTTGACCCTGTTCAGTGTCGTGTATAGAACGCGTGATGGGGCATGCATTGCAGGTATAGTTTCAGGTGTTCAACGACTCTCATCCCTGGCGCAGGTGTTCCCAACGGGCGTGTCAGTTACATGTCTTCTTTGTCGGATGGTGAGTCACAGTTCGTCCAGGAAGAGAGGCACGCGTTACTATGCTTGGGTAGGTTGAAGCATGTTTACGCGGAGTCGCACACCCGTGCTCTAGGTATCGCTGTTGTTCACGGACAATCAGAATCAGAGTCGCAAAAAGGAATTGACCAATCTACATTGCTACACCGAAATGGAAGAAGTATCACTCATAGAGGCACCAGGTGTTTTGACCTGTTAATAGACTGAGAATTATAACTCAGAAATGAGCACTGGCAACTTTACAGGTCGGAGCTACGACCTCTACATACCATGAACAATCCAAAGCCACTTCTATATCTTGAGCAGTCGGAGGACCAAGCTCAAAGTACCTACGACGGACTCCTCCACAATGACCCCCTCCTGGGAGCCCGTCGAGTCCTCCGCTTTCTCTATGCCTCCGCGTAGTGCTGACTTAAACAACTCGTCATGACTCGACAACACCGACTCCAAATTGACCTCGTCGGGATTTGACACCACAGAGTACTGCATCTTTACGTCGTCCGTAGGCGCGAGGCCGGCCTTTTTGCGAAGCCTCTGCATTCGGCCAAACTATATCTCGTGCCAAGCCTTCATCCACTAGCTCTGGGTGTGGTGCTGTGTCGAGGAGAACGATGAAGCCATCTGAAAATGCCGGCTCCCATTGCTGACCATTTGACTCCACCGAACCTGCCGTCTCCTTGTCGAGGACACGGACAATAGTCAAGTCATTGGCTTCCAGGTCTATTCCGCCGACGGTTATCTTGCCCTTGTTCTGGTATTCTCGCAACTGCTCTTGTGTCAAGCCGGGCAGTGCTTTGCGCACAACTTGCACATTCTGCTTTAGTTTTTTGCCCAACGTTGGCCAGTCAACCTTGGCTTCGAGACGAATGCCGTACTGCTCTTCATCGGTAGTCAATGTGACATCTCGTACATTGAGCTCCTCTTTCACATATGACTTGAGCGATTCCACATCTGAAAGCTGCTGGGCATCCGCAATGACAACGAGACTGAGCAGTGGTGTCTTCAGGGCGACAGTTCGCCGTTCTCTACAGACGCGACCTAGCTGTATCACATTCTGCATGGCAGACACCTGTCGCTCAACGACTTCGTCGAAGAGCTCTTCCTTGACAGTCGGGAAGGGCAAAAAGTGTACACTCCTCGAATCCTTTACATGTGACAGAGTGTCACCGAGGTGCGGCCGCAAAAGACCATATATGTGCTCTGTGATGAATGGTGTGAAGGGAGCCAAGGCCCTAACAATGGTGAAGAGAACCTCGAGAAGAGTATTTAGGGCGACGGATGTATCCTCATCACCTAGTCCAGCACCACCCTTGAGTCGCTTTCGGTTGAACCGAATGTACCAGTTTGTAAGATCGTCAATGACGCCGAGGAGCCGGGGCACCACTGTGTATAGACGGTACCCTAAACCAACGTGTTAAAAGAAAAGAAACAAATGGACTGCCACAGGTGAGAGGACTTCTTACCTTGCATCTCCTGTTCTACGAACTTGAGCAAGCTTTGGCAATCAGCCAAGATCCACCGGTCCATGACGTTGCTCAGCGGCTTGGTGTTGAAAGCTGGGTCTGCGACGAAGTCATTGCCGTTGACTTTCTTGTACAAGGTTGCCTGCTCAGAAAAGAACCGATAACTATTCCACAGTGGAAGCAACACTTTGGAGATGATTTCCCTCACACCAGATTCTTTAAAGCGCATAGGCTCAGCCCCTCACAACCGGAGAGTTGATGAGGTAGAGTCGCAGCGCATCGGAGCCGTAAGTGTCCAAGATTTCCTTGGGATCGGGAAAGTTCTTGAGACTTTTAGACATTTTCTTCCCGTCCTCTGCAAGTACCATGCCATTGACAATAACATTTTTAAATGGCGATACGTTGAAGAGCTTGTTTCCTATAACTGTGAGAGAGTAAAACCAGCCACGTGTTTGATCAAGACCCTCCGCGATGAAGTCGGCGGGGAAGTGCCCGCTGTTGAAGTGATCAGAGTTCTCAAAGGGATAATGGACGGAGGCGTACGGCATAGAGCCCGATTCAAACCTAGCATCGTTAGTGTAAAATATATGTCAACGAAGCGGTCTAGAGCTTACCAGCAGTCGAAAATTTCAACAATGCGATGCAGGTTGCCTTTACCCTTTTTAGAAGGTATAGTGATGCCGTCAATTTTATCGGGATGGATGTCATCAATCACTCCAGTATAGCCGCTCAGCTCCTTGAGCTCCTCAATGCTACCAACACAGACCACCTCTTCGTAGTCATCACTTACCCATAGAGGTATGGGGGTGCCCCAGTACCTGTTGCGGGAGACGTTCCAGTCATGGGCGCCGGATACCCAGTTCGCAAACCGTTTCTCCTTGACAAAGGACGGCACCCAAGAGGTTTTCTCTAGGTTGTCGAGTATTTGTGGCACCGAGTTGTCGACTTTGATGAACCACGACGAGACAGCTTTACGGATGAGCTGTGTTTCAGATCTCCAACAGAACTTGTCGCTGTGTGTGAGCGTCGTCTCCACAAGGAGTCTACCGGTAGGGCGCAAGTCCTTGAGAATGGCCTTGTCTGCCGTCTTGACGTGCACGCCAGCGTAATCGGGCACCTCAGACGTGAATCGTCCCTGGTCATCCACTGGGCATGGGGGCAGCCTATGGGCACCGATGAAGCCGGCGGCGACCGCAGCATCGTAATCCTCTTGACCAAAGGCAGGCGATTGCGGCACTATTCCAGTACCATGTCCCTCCTCTACATAATCCGCGCCAATGACTTGGAAACAATCAGAGAACTTTTCAGTGAAATACTGGAAAACAGGCTCGTACTTCCACCCAACCATGTCTTTCCCAAGTAACTTGCCGAGCCGTTGGAATTTTGCCCTTCTTGACATCCTTGTATAGCATAGCCAGGCCGCTTTCCATCAATATGTATTGCTTGCCCGATGCTTCGTCTAGTATTTCGATATACTCGAATTTGGGGTGAACGGCGATGAATAGGTTGGAAGGCATAGTCCACGGAGTGGTTGTGTAGAAGATGAGGGATGTATTTTCCTTACCCTCCACTCCGAGGACAGGGCAGGCAACCAGAAATGGAAGGATCTTGAGTCCATCTTCTCGTTAGACTTCGCTTCCATTTGACTGAGCGGCGTGCACAATGCTGTAGAGTACGGCATGATCTGGTATGCACGGTAAACCTGATCTTTGTCAAAGAGCTGTTTGAAGACCCACCAGCAACTCTCCATGAAGTTTGTATCCATCGACTATGCAGGCGTCAGTAAAGAGCTTGGTTTGGACTTGAATCTTGGGACGGGAAGCACCTTGTAGTCATTCTCCATGTCAATCCATCGTCCTATCCTCTCGAATGATATGCTTCCACTCATGGGGAATACTTCATGACAATGGCCCTACACTCGGCATTGTAACGCTCGATGCCAAATTTCATGACGGCGTCTCTGCCCGAGATGCCCAGCTTCTTGTCAATCTCGTACTCAACTGGGACCCCATGGGTATCCCAGCCAAAACGTCGGACAACATGATAGCCCTTCATTGACCAGTACCGCGGGATGATGTCCTTGATGGTGCTAGTCAGCAGGTGGCCATAATGCGGCAGACCGGTTGCTGCAATATTTCGACAGTCAGTAAATACTCATTGTATCGCGTACGCGCGGGAGGGGGGTTGGTTACAAAAGGGAGGTCCATCGTAGAATGAGAACCTTGGGCCATCTGCCGTCAACCGAAGCTGCGTCTGGAAAGCATCGATCTCTCTCCAGTAACGAAGAGTTTCCTCCTCCGTCTTGGCGAATTGTATACTCATTGTGCGCTAATGAGCTGCTCGCAACGTGAGGTTGACTTCGATGTCGTGTGTTTGAAGAAATCAAAAACGGGTCAATAATGGAGCTTGCTTGGTGTTTTCTAGCAAAGAGGGACAAGGGCTGCGAATGTGGCCGGACCGGGCACCGTGTGGTGGTGGGTGAGTCAGTTGTCGCCAACTTGCTGTCTGACTCAACGCTCGCGCGAAACGCCGCCATTACTCTCAGCTACCCCAGATCCCACAGCTCAGACAGCTATTATTCCGGCAGCTGCAACAGTCAGAAACATGCCTAGCAGACGGGAAATAGGCCTAAGTCGCTTAGCCCTAGCGCTATGAAGCCCGGGACAGCAACAGGTGGCATGGGCAGTTGAACTGACAAAATGCCACCCAGGACAATCAGCATCCCCAATTGTGCCACAGGATGCCAGGTTGATCGCCTCCAGCTCAGTTCGCAAGTGTGGTTACCTCTTCAATACCCATATTCTGTCGTCCATTGCTCCTGCCATGAGAGTGAACTGAGCAGCTGACGAATGCCTCTGGCTTCAAAATTCGCAGCTTCAATCCTCGTTCGCGATTGCCTCAGACACGGACGAGGGCTAGAACAAAAGAAGAAGAAAACAGTCACCACCCACAATGGGCATTCAACGTCACTCCTCCTCGGCTCGACAGCCGCCCTCTTGGACCTTGGAACCTACAATGACTCTACCATCTCCCTGCGTCAAGTCAGCATTACCCCGAAAGCCTGAAATGTCAACTCTCGTTACTGGTCACATTCATTGTCACCGCATACCTACCATACAGTACTGCCTACGTCCCCGAGCAAGCACCACGGCACTTATCTCCCCGGACAGCCCAGACCAGATCCACTCCAAAGTTCTCCTCTGTGCCAATGGGATTTGGATTTGGTGGACATAATGGCAGTGGCGACTACAGCTATGCCACCCTGACAGCCTCGATGGATAATCCGCACATCGAAAATAGAACGAACCGCAGCCGCACAATATCCCAACCCGCCCGAAAACAACTCTGTCAGTATCAGTGGCAGGCCCCGCGTAGATAGACGGTACTCGCCACCGCCTCCAAAGTCAAGGCACCGAGCTGAGACAGGCTCTTCTGTCTTTGCGAGTCTAAACTCCGGCCTGACTTTGCCACGGAGCGTGATCACCAAGAGCTCTCGAACAACTACAGAGGTCCGCACTGAAGCCACCAAGAAACCTGGTTCTACTTCTCGTCGTTCAACACACGCAAAGCCAAAACCTGCCCCCGTTCCGGAAAAGAGGACAAAAGGCAAAAAGGTCGACAACAAGAATCAGTCTACAGACAAGATATCCAATCGAAGATACAGCACAAGCAGTGGAAGATCCAAGGCAAATACGGCTCGTTCGAGGGCGGCGTCTGTCAAGTCAAAGAAGGCAGCCTCGGTCAGCTCCAAGAAGCCGCCATCTCAAAAGTGCAAGAGCAAATCCAAGGGTGGATTTAGTATGTAGAACTGCTTTTCTGGTTGATGGGGGGGTTTCAATCGAGCATAGTGGAGGCAGGATGGACACTTGTTCTGGACTCAATGGAGGAGCCGGCGAAGGGACCAGATACATGACCTAGAACAGATATGAAGGGCGGCGGATACTCCGATGCGAAGATTGAGGACGCTTGAATAGGGGGCGGCTGCATTCGCTGGAGGAGTTATGGGGCTGTGCGAAGTAGTCATATTCCAAGTATAATGGTAATTGGCGTTAAGGATCGAGCCTCGTTGCAGCGCGTTGCAGCAATCTCTTGAGTGAACCACAAAAGTTTGTGATACCTTGTACGTGGGCCGAGACCATGAAGGTGCATCCCCATTGATGAGAACATGGCGACGGGCAGATTTCCGTACTTCCCTCGACGTCAAGAGGATTCCATCCCAACAGGACTGACCTCACTTCATTGGCAAGCTCACAAGGCTAGTAGGGTTTCATAGAAAAGAAGAAGGGTATCATATTGATTGTGATATCTGAGGGCATCATTGCTATAGAAGGATAAAAGGGAACAATCTGTAAGAGCGGTGTGCACAAAGGAAAAAGCCCTCACTTGCGTTCCATAGTGTATGTCTGCCCAAACCCTGACCCATTGTAGATTCCCAGTTACGAAAGCTTACCCAAAATGAAATTAGGTGTTGAGAAGGGCAAGAAAAAAGATGCAAAGGAAGAACAGTCAAGTAGAATGTCTTGGCATTGTACAAGAAGTGAATAGGGTGAATAAAAATGACACATCGACAAATTGGACGAATGAAACAGATGGCGCTGTCATCCGTGAATAGTCACCGCGTCACCGCTCGACACACGTCGATGAAGTGGCGGTGAGGACTTTTTGGCGCCATCCGAAGCTGGGCGCGATTGTTCGGGGCTGCCCAGGCGAAAAGAATACTCGGAGTCATTGCTCACTGTAGCATTGAATGTACCGTCCTCCACCGAGGTCACGGTACTGTCACACCACCAGTAGTGCAAAACGTCAAACTGCCAACGCCAATGGTCTTGAATTTTGAGAGACTGGCTAATGACAAACGTCGAGTGTAGGAGCCAAGCATTTAGGGGCGATAGACGTAGCTGCTGCAGAAGCCACCTATTCACAAAGTTTGCTTTCCCGATGCCACTGTCTGGCAAACCTTGCATCAGCCGATCGATGCTAATTTCTTTCGATGCGACGGAATGCATTGTTTTCTTCCGTGGGTGATTGTTGGGAAGTGCGTCGGCCTTTTGCACAGCTGCTCGTGCTGTCAATACCTCGGCTTCGGATATCAAATGATCTGGCTGAGAGAGTAGTTCGGGGAACTGGGCATGAGCTAGAGTCTTGGGCTTGGCTAGAATCAGGCTCTTGTCGTCTAGGTCGATATCCTCGTAGGTCATATTAGGGTTTAAGGCGTACTCCATTCGAACTGAGAGGTGTTTCCGCATAACATTCTTCTTAAGGCAGAGGCTCTTCAAGCGTTCGACATCTGCTTGCAGTTCCAAAACGCTCTGCTTCATTCTCTGCTCGTCGGAAGGAAAGTCTTCCAAGAACTCCTCGGACTCTTGTATACTCTTCAGCCCGGTAGATTGTTCAAGCTGTTGGTTGTAATCCATATGTTTCTTCATAAACAGCAAATCGTTGTATTCCTCCTTGGAATTTGCAAGGTCACCAAGGGCCATGGTCAGCTCCAGGTAAAGTGGATGTAGGTCCTCGGGTGGCCCATCTTGAGATATCCCGATGAGTTCATAGGGGGCGTCTGAGGAAGAGGTTGAGCTCGTACCATCTGCATCGGTCTCGATTGCGTCTGCTTCATACGCCTGTCCAGCGGCCAGGAGACTAAAAAATCTTAATTCGACGTGATTGAGTTCATTTTCCTCGTCGTCGAGCATCGTTTCCAGTTTCTCATAGGCAGATTCTCTATAGTGATAGTCGTCTCGCAGGTTCTGCATAGTGGCAAGTCGCTCCGCAAGGCCTTGAACAGAAGCGTGTGGCAAGCCTGTACGGCTCACCAACATTGGCCGGATCATGTTCATGAATGTATTATCAGCATCATTCTTCATTTGCCTCAGGTCTCTGAGCTCATTTCTATTCGCAGCCATATCGTGCCTGATCTCAGCTACGCGCGCTCTTTTCTGCTTGAGCTGTTGCCACAGCATCTCAACTTCGCCTATAGAGGATGTGTCTGACAACACCGACTCGTCCATCGTTGACTCAGAGGCCCGCCGCAGTGTTTTCACTAAAAGACTCGCTGAGCGTTGTCGTCTAGGGCTCTTCGAATTCTCATAGCTTGAGACCCAGGAAGAGATGCGGTTCGTGGCTTCAGCTCTGTTCTGCCGCAGAGTCGGTTGATGGACGGGTGTAGCGGGTAGCCGCGGAGGAAACTGTCTGGAGTTTTGATAAGAGACTAGATCTTCTCCTGATGAAGACTCTGAACTCCATGATGGCGGTTCAGCTGGCCGACGATGAGAAAATGTAGACGACTCAACATCAGAACTATCACTCTGATGCTGGGTAGTGCGAGATGGGCGCAAAGGCGGCGTCTTGTCAACATCTGTCGATGAGCCTGCAGATGTCATCGTCTGGGACGCAACCATGCCGGCATGGTCGAGGCGCGCAACAGCCATGGGAGATGGCGAGGGAGCCCAAGATCGGGATCTCTCCGTGGAGGCCATTTTATCTCTGGCAGGATTTCTCATATGACGTACAGAAGTGTAGGACGATCCGAAGCGAGGCAGGTCTTCGGGAAGTGTATTCCCGTGCGACACCAAGTGAGGCTGCTGCGGACGCCATTGACTCACATCAATACTACGCCGAGAGTGGCCAGTCACAAATGAAGGAAATGTCGATTGGTCCAATGGTGTGCTGTCGTGGCTGGTGAAAGCGGTGAGTACAGCATTCCTCGACTCCGGTGATGACACATGCTCAGGAGAGCTGGGGATTGGGGGCAAAGGGGCAACAGTAGGCGGCCGACTCGCGAATGGCGTTCGACTACCACTGGAAGAACTCAGGGGGAGATGCCGGTGGCTGACGGGAGGCAAATCAGGCGTCGTGACTCTGCTAGAGACGGTCGACGCGTCGCTCTGCAGCCGCCAGTCGCTTTCCTTGAAATCTTCGTCCTCGTGAGAAGAAGCATGGGAGGCATGGCTGGCATGGGCGGCGAAGCTGGCGATAGACATGGCTGCATCGTGGCCCGTGTTATGCGGCTGGAGGAATAGCGAGAGTGGCGACGGCTGTCAGCTGCTGGACGTTGTTGCGTCGCTGCCCTAATAGCATGCAGTTCATACGAGTCTCTGGCGAATGAAGCTCGTAGGTCGCGATGGCCACGGCTTGCTTCATGGCAAATGAAGTAGAACCAAGAGCCATGTCTCGGTTTCAGAAGGAAGGAATGGGGGAGGGAGTGAGAGGCGAGGCTATGCAGCAACGACTGCCAGGGCAAATGTTGGCCTTGGGCACAATGCGGCTCTGTCGCAGTCCCGACTTGCACACCGGGACTGGAATGGCTGGATGTTTCGGTCAGCAATTGATTGGGGTAAAGGAAGTATAAATTGCATCAATGGCCTCATAGGCCGTGCGGGCTCTACATGAAGGTACTTTTGCGTGGTGTTGACAGGGACTGGGGCACGCTCAGGGCGACTGACCACCTCTGGATAGACGAGGCGAGGCTCCCCAAGCGAAACGTGCACAAATGAACGCCGTCCTGCCGTGGTCACATGTACATACCTTGCAGATGGATGTTGTACGAAGTCGGCCGCGGGAAGGGATGCAATGCAGCCATGTACCTGCCTAGGTAGTTTGTGCTACCTTATGTACCTATGTGCCTATGTACCTATGTACCCATACCCCAGTACCCATGTACGGACGCACTTGGCAAGTTCGCACAAAGGACGTCTTTGACGCGTCATTTGCCTTCGTGCCAGCGAAATTACCAAGCCATCCATCCATCACAACCACAGCATGGAGTGCAACCCAGGACTTCCCGTGTGTGAGCCTCCATGCCAGCTTATTATTCGACGCCCGCGATGATTGCCTGGGTCGCGGGAAGTCCAGCACGACGTGCTTCGTACGTCGTATGAGATGTTCCGTCCACCCGGCCACCTGGGACCCCTAGAAACCTAGACCGGGAAGCCGTGGTGGTGTGTAGCGGCATGCCCACTGGTCCTGGCGTCCTGGGTGCGATCCCCGCCTGGACATCACTGGTTACAGTGGTTAGGCTTGCTGGCTTGCTGGCTTGCTAGCTTGCTGGCACCGAGGCACCCAGGCCTTCCAGAAGTAGGGGGTGGTGGTGGACCCTGGGCAGCCATTTGCCCGCTGGAGCTGCTGGACGATACCCCGGGCGCTAGCTGCCTGACCAGTGACAGTGGTTGCGTTCGGTGGCTCCAGTGGGCACGCACCGCGCCTCGGGTAGCTCCACAACCCGTGGCCGGGGAATCCACGAACAACGGCGCCAGAGCGCCACCCAGAGGAAGGAGGTTGCCAATCTACAGGGAGTCGGGGGCAAGAGCCAATCCCTGATAGGGATTCATTGGCCAGATGTGTGTGCCAGATGTGTCTGCACCTCCAAACGCAGCACCTCGACCACGTCTATACCTCCTCCCTACACGGCCGTCCAGTAGAAACGTCCCTCTCTACACATGTTAGCACTCTGCCAATTGCTACCAGGCCGGGAGCAGGCGCCACCGCCCATGAAACCGACGTGTCCACTCCCGAGATCGTGGACGACTCCGCACCCAGTCTGCTCCATTCTGGCCCCAATACGTCATCGGCTTCTCAGGCCTCGTTGGGCCGTACTTGAACGTTACACGCGTATAGAGGTGCAGAGGGAAGGGGGTCGAAGGACGGCGGCTTGGGGGGCTGGGGACGGGGACGGTGGACGGAGGACGGAGGGACGGGCGAAGATATCATACAGTCACCACGGGGCAGCCAGCAAACAACATGTGAGCCACAACGTACATGTGCTCAAACACGCGGCATCTGTTTTCCTGTTTCTTGCTTATTTCTCTTATTAGTCCTGACCACCCATCCGCCATTATAGGGCGGGAGGACGAATGGCGGGCTGAAGCTGAAGGACCCTGTGTGCTGGAGCCAGCGCCACTAGGGAAGGCCGTTCTTCGGTCATCAGCATCCCTCTCACGTGTGTGTGTGGTGCTATGTTGTGCGACGGCGACGGCGACGGCGACGACAAGAGTCCGGTTACAGGCTGCTGGTCCACCCAGCCAATGCCGTGAGTGCTACTGCGTACGGAGTACGAAGTACTAGCAGCAGTCAATCATACCATCCTTTATGAGAATGTGGACCTCTGAAACAAGAAGAGCGTCGCCATCAACGCTATGGCTTTTGGCTTCTTGTCTCTTCTGCCGAGGATGATATTATCAGTAGGAAGCAGACACCCTGTCCGTCAACCGCCCGCATAGGAGCTTGTGTTGTTGGAAAGCTCTGGCTCGAACAAGAAGCCTTTCAATGCTTCCCATGAACCGCTTTGCACCTCGAAACTACCTACCAATCAGCCCTCGGCATGACAGTCCATTGTAAGAATGAGAAGGAAGGGATGCCCAGTGCACAACCATGCCTACCAAGCCCTTATCCCTTGAGCAGGCGCTTACCAGGCCAATGCTAACCCATACATGCCTGCGCGCGCGCACCTGTGCGTACCCAACTTTGCCAACCAAGCCAACCCCATCCTCGTCGAGACACTTACTTACGGAGCCGTCGTACGTCGCACGGCCGTTTCTCTTGAACCTTGCGACTTCATGAGGTCTCGTGGATGTATCTGCCCCCCTCACTCACACCTATCGCTGCCAGACCACCACACCAACCTCCTTGGACTCAAACGTACCTCGTCACTACCACGGGCGCCCCTGTTGCCCGGTCTTGTTACTAAACGAGCGAGAGCGCCGAGTGTGTGTTCGATCAGGTATTTGTGACCAACGGGATGCATGGCTTCTAATGACATCCTTGAATGACACCACAAGAAAGTCAGTGCATGTGCTGTCTGCGTCGAGATACCCTCCCTCCTCCCCCAGTCTTCCCGATGGACCACCACTGAGAATACCGCATGTCACTTGTATGTTTTTTGAGCCGCATAACCCCGTATCTACCTACAAGTACCCCCTCCCGGTCGTTGGCCATGGATCGTGAATCCGTAGTGTAGATACCTGCGGGTTCAGCTTGTCACCTCCGGATAGAAGTAGCCGTTCAACATCGCCGCTTTAAACACGCCCAACCCTTCAACAAACCTCCTGGAGTATCCTTGACTCAACCGATTGTGTCACCCTTTTGCAGCCTAGGATATCTCTGAGATCTAAATTGCGCTGTCGGCGCAAAATGCTGCGATGGGCAAGTCCAAGCACAAGTCAAAGGCACATAGCGGAGGCGGCCAAGAAGACTATGGCAGATGGACTTTAGATAAGTCGAGCAGGAGGTACTATCGTCTAATTGACCAAAATGGTATGCTACGAGCCCCAAAGCCGTGCACTCTCAGAATCATGAGCTCAGCCCACAACAGGAGAAGTGGAGTGGTACGACGAAGGAGGAGGAGCCGACCAAGATGAGATTCCTCGAATTACAGAAGAATTTCGTGGGCTATCCACTAGCCCTGCCTCCACAACTTCATCGGGTGCATAGTACGCCTTGGACGATAGTAACCCGAAAGCCAAGTCCAAGTCCAGCAAACCAAAGGGTAAGGGCAAACATCGAGCACGACACGGCGAGACAGATGATGCGAATGAGGCGGATGCAACAGCTCCTGGCAACTATGACGTCGAGCAAGCCTATGAAGGGGAAGCAGGCAGCTATGTGGATCAAGAATGTAGGTTCAACATGTGCAGAATTTGATCCGACTCTGACAGTATCATGTAGTACCCGTCGTGAGTGAGACCACAGGGCAGTACCATTCTACATACTCCCAGGGTAAGGGCACACATGGTCTAAACCGGGTTATTGAAAAAAGCTTGTCTGACGGAGAGAGGTAGACGAGACCACGTACAACCAAGATTACGATGCTGAAGACATGGCGGGCAACGGTGCAACTAAGCAGTCACACCTACAGCTATGGCTCAGGTGGCGTTGGCGTTGGAGGTGGCGGCGAATCCTCCACCTCAGTCTACGGTCTGGCTGTCCTTACCGGAGATCTTGGAACAACTCGGGAACTGACATGATGTAGCAGGAGTCGAAGACGACGACGATGGCCGGCAGACACCTCGACCTATTGCGTCCGCACACATTAGCGCTGCAGGGCTGGACGAGTCAATTAAAGAAGTAGGGGAGGACAGTCTGGATCCTCGTAAGTTGATGAATATGCTATAGATGTTGTGCGCTTGCTGAATGTCATGGTGCACAGGTTATCAAGTCTATCGTTCTTCAGCATTTCAACCTGGTTATGCAAGTAACACGACCACCAGAGACTGGTGAATCATGCTAATGTAGGTTTTACACAGCTATTCAAGGTGCTCTGGTCGGAGCCACAGGGAGGTGGAAACGACACAGCCTCGACCATATCCGGGATACAATCGCTTCGGAATGCTTTCGGCGCGCACGTCTTCGTGGGATTCCGCCGATTTATCGTTGTTGCCAATGACGAGGGCCATTGCGCCTGTGTGTAAGACATTCTTTAGCCTGTCCCTGAGGCTTTCTCACCCAGTAGCGTTGCCACTCTATAACCTCGCGTCGCTAATACAGAGGTTATGCCGCAATAGACCGATCCTGACGTATGGCCAAAAGGCCTGCACCAAGAAGGGCGTGAAGCCTCTGAAGCACGGCATCATCTATCACAAAAAACCAAAGCTTCTCGCGGGCGAACCCACCTTGGGCTTTCCACCAATCCAAGCCAAGATGTGGGAGGGTGAAACTCTCTCAAAGGAGTCACGAGTCAACTACGCGAAGCTTGTAACGGTAGAGCATAATGTGCGTGTCTTCTTCATTGGAAATCTTACAGACAGCGACACGAAAAGGGTGTCCGATGCTGTCAACAAATGTTGGTCGAGCAAGCATCATGGCCGAAAGTAGTGACATGAGCGCAGTCGTTACAGTCGCCGAGGCCGAGGAGACTTGGTCTTCGTGCTGTGCGCTTAGCTGGACTTGACATATTCCACGTTGAAAGATGGCTTGTCGCTGCGCAAGCCATCTCTTACTTTTAAATACGTTTTTTTCAATATTACGCGCGGGGAAAAGATTGAACACCACCCCCTTTGCTCGGCAAACTATGAAATCGACAGTGTTGGGAAACAGAAAACCAGCTGGGAAGTGTTTTTCTTCTTCTTCTCTCTCTCTCTCTCTTTTTCTTAGCCCTAGCAGTATGTTGGGTCCGTTGGGGATCCCACACCAGTTTGAGAAGTCCTTTTATTGTCCCTCCGTACAAACCTTACTCCCTCTGGGAACAGAGCACCACTTTGAGAGGTGGTTTCCTTTCATGTCTTTCTCCTTGCAGTCCATTAGTTCCATCGGAAACAACACACACAGCTGGCTGTGTAAGTGCAAGATTGATTACGTTTGGCTCTCCGCACAGAGATTGGCCATTTGACGAACGCGGGAGCCTGGGAGGATATGTGATGGAACTAATTGGCGCATGTCCTTTACGATCTGGATGGATTTCAATACTTGGCAGTATCAGGCTGAATAACACTTCAAATTGGATGCATTGCCGCTCGTTTCGCTTTTTGAAACGGAACATCGTTTGGTGCACGCCCAACCCAGTCCGCTGAGCTACCCCCTGTCGAGCAGACCTGCCACTAGCAACCCGTCAGTACTCCTTAACATCCTACAGACTATATTCAATCTCCAATACAGGTTTCCAAATGCCGTATCCGAAGGGTCATTTTACGCCATGCTCTCCGTCTCATCGTAAATATAGCCTTGTGTTAAGTCGCCGCCGCGTAACAGTAAAAAAATCACTTTCCTTCATTATTCAGACGCCCCTCTTTTCTACAACCGAACCTCGGCTTCTTCCCCGCAACTACCGGGTATGTCCCCTAGCCACTTATCCTACTCTGGCATCGACACCCCCTGCAATTGTCATCAATTGGCGTATAGCTATTTCCCGTCATCTTTCGCCGAGGATGACGGAGCGATCCAGCCCGTCGGTGTTTGACACTGGCGACTGACTACCTTTGCTCCTCCATATCTTCTAGCCCGTCCGCCAAACGTTTAGCTCGGTGCGTCTTGTTTGGATACTATACGAATACCGCAAGGAATATCCAGCAGCTCGGCAGTCCTTCCATTAAGCTCTTCTCCCAATCGCCTTTCCTCCCCACGATACCCTCACATCGCAACCATGTCTGAAGCAGAGCTCAACAACTTCCCCGCGCTCTTCAGCCTCAAGGGCAAGGTCGCCGTCGTCACTGGCGGATCCCGCGGTCTAGGTCTCCATGCCGCCTCAGCGTATGCTCCCCGTCGATGCATTGCTTCCACGCCCACCCGCTAACCTCTGCGACAAACAGCTTCCTCCAGTCCGGCTGCTCCAAAGTCTTCATCTCCTCCCGCAAAGCCGCCGCCTGCGACGCAGCCGTCAAGGCGCTGAATGCCCAGCCGAACCTCGCCCCCGGCGCAAAGGCCATTGCCGTTCCCGCCGACTCGGCCACCATGGATGGCGTCAACCATCTTCTCGCCGAGGTCAAGAAGCACACCGACCACGTCGACATCCTCTTCGCCAACGCCGGCGCCACCTGGGGCGAGTCCTTCGACACACATCCCGACAGTGCCTTCGCCAAGGTCATGGACCTCAACGTCAAGGCTGTCTTCAATACCATACGCGTCTTTGCGCCGCTGCTGGAGAAGTCCGCCTCTGTGCGGGATCCCAGCCGTGTCATCATCACGGCTAGTGTCGCCGGCCTCGGCATCGGCACTATCGGCAAGCAGGGTACCTATGGATACTCGGCTAGCAAGGCTGCCGTGATCCATCTCGGCTCGCCAATCTGGCCATTGAGCTTGGCCCCCGCCACATCAACGTCAACTCCATCTGCCCGGGCTTCTTTCCTAGCAAGATGTCCAACGGGCTGTTGGAGCTGTCTGGTGGCGCGGAGGCCATTGCGGCAAGGAACCCCCAGGGTCGTCTTGGCGAGCCGGAGGGATATTGCGGGCGTTGTCGTGTACCCTGGCTAGCCGGGCTGGAAATCACGTCAACGGGGAGGCGATTGCGATTGATGGAGGTGCTGTATGGGCGCGCGGCGAGCTGTCGGGCGGTGGGAGAACCCTCCAAGCTGTAAATGCGAAATGGAAGTCTAGATGAGATGGAATCAACATACACATGTATGATATGTCGCGCATAATCAAGTTGACCAGATCAATTAAAAACATATAGGGGCTATTTGCCGTCAGTGGCCCTATCAATCCCCGTCGCACGTACTTGTATGGTGCGTCTTCGTAAATGAACTCATTGCTTTTTATCTCATCATTACATCATTCCGTACCAGTTGGTCTGGCCGGTTTCCGTGCAACCCAAACACTGGCTTTATAGGTCGACTGTAGCATGCTCTCTCGATCCTGAATATAAGGTGTCTCAACGCCAGTTTCCTTAAACTCCACCACGAACCCAAGTTGCGTTAACAGTGCCATCACCTCATCGTCGCACAGCTCGAAACTCCCGGGGTCTGCGATTCCCGAAGAATTGCTGTAATCATGTTCTCCGTCGCCGTCATCGTCGCGTCCATGGTTGCCGGGTGCGTTGTTCTCAAAGTGCCATAGCAATGGGCCAACATTGATCAGAACGCCACCAGGCCGAAGGCAGCCGTATATTACTTGCAGGTATCGGATCAGATTTGGTGCCGTATCCAGAAAGAAGACGCTTGCGACCGCGTCGTACTCGTTTTGGTGCCCGTCGTCACCATAAAGACATAGGAAGTCAGCTGCGCACATTGACATGGGGCCGGCATCTGGTGCTTGGGACAGGACCGTGGCAGGATGGATATCTGGTACCGCACAGCCGCGGAGGTGGTTTTGGCGCGTGAGATGGTTCGAAAATGTGTGTATCCAGGGATAGATAGTGTGTTTCCCCACGCCCTCGCACTGGTTCAAAATGTACGAAGACGCAAGGAGTTGATGGTAGGAAATCTCATTACCCTCGGTTTCAAACCCTTTCTCACAAAGGTCAAATACCAGTCTACCCAAGCCAGCCCCTGGAACCAAAACCTTTAGTCGCTCTCCTCCAGGATGGCGTGCTTTCTCATTTTGCATGGCCTTCATGACGGGTCCATATGACGCAGCCCTTTCAGCAGCGCCTTCTACAGTCCAGTCTCGGTAGAATTGCCTGATGGTGCTTCTGGCCTTGTCTATGTCAGAGTGCTTTGCCACGCCGGCCCATTCAGGTGGTATGGTCGCCTCTGACTTTGTAGAGGCGGGGTCATTGAAGCCGAAAGACTGCAGGCCGATCTTGACGATAGCCTTGGCGAGCTCCGCGTTGGACTCAATAGCATCATCGGCCTTGTCAAGGGTCTCTAGATAGTTGAACGGCGGAGCAGCCAAGAGCTTCCATTGGGCTTGGGGCAAGGCATAGAAAGATCGCCTGCGAAGATGTGTGACGTTGAAATGTGCATTTTTGGCGTATTGGCTGCGAAAGCTTTAGCGTTTTATTCAGGCAAGATAACTGACATCCGGGGCGAAGACGGAGAGGCAGATGATCAACTAAAATGATAATTTTACAACTATTTTCAGGCGGAAAAGTGTGTGCAATATCCATTGGCGGCTTAGGTTTCCATTGGAGGGGTTATATCGTGAATGAGGAGTCGTTGAGACGTGGGGAAACGAAAATAAAGAAAGCTTAAAAAGACTCTGGAGTTGCAAAAAAAAAAAAAAAAAATTATGAAAAAAAAAACACAATATCTTTACGCCAGGTTGCATGGATACTTACGAGAAAGAATCCAAGGCACAGAAGATCACCCGAACTTCTTCAGGGTCCTCGGTGCCCTGCTCGATGCCCTGCCAGACATGATCCTCACCCATGGCCACACGATCTCCGCTGGCTTGATCTTTCGGAGGGGTTTCGGAGTTCATCACTAGACCTTCATGGCGGAGGAAGTAGCTGCGTGGAAGAAATAATGCGTTTTGACGGCTGCTTCCGTAGTAACGTAGGGTCCTAAGAAAAAATATGAGGCATCAAGCACCACCCTATTTTAAAATATTGAAGTTAGAGGGTTCGAGTGCAACGAGCTTATCTCTAAATCTCGGACATGAGATGGTTGATAATCAGGGGTCCAATCAGTGGAGGCAATGGGGCATCTAGACCAATCATGTGATCAGTCTCCGAATTTTGGTGGTTGCTTTTCTGGGGGCTCAACGCTGAACTCATCGCCTCTACTGGACTTGGCCTTCATAACCTGCGTTCTCCAGCTTCATTTCCTGTCAATAAAAATATAGTGTCTCAGGAACCGTGCCATATCTAGAGAAGAAAATGGCAACATCTTCAAATGGGACAGTTCAGCTGTCCATCCCATTACCACGGTCTTTAGATACCCGCATCTACCTTCGATTGTCGACTCAAGCCAAGTCCATCGTGGTATCCCTCACCACTGCCGCTCAGGACGAGGTGGCCAGTCCAAAGCCAATGGGGTCCTTTGTCTATGCGTTACCGGACGTAGGTCTTCAACATTGTGGCCCATAGGTGTGATTCCACGATATCTAACTACCCCAATTAGAGGTTCAATGCTCAACAGCCCATCGCCACGACTCTCTTCTCCTCAGAGGCAACGCTGGAATTCACTACTCGGCTCGCTAAGCTGATTGCCCGTAAAGCAAACTTGCCAGTCTATGTGACTAACTCGGTCAGCCTAGCAAGCACTGGCATGGGTGGTAATGTTGAGGAGGAGATGGAGGCCTTCAAGTCAATCGTTCAGGTCATACTTGCGCAACTTCAACAAGCGGGGGTCGGTTCAAACGCTGCCATTGGAGGGACTGCAAGCAAGCCATGATTTTCTCCTCGCTTCTGAATCCGGACAACCTTCCCGCAGCGGAGGCTGAGCCGGCGGAAGCATGCTGAAGGTTATGATTGCTGCCCACAATTTGGCGGTGGCCATGGCTACGTGCAGTTGACCGCCTATTGATATTCAAGCTTCAGAGCTACCACGAAACCAATTTGGGCAAGCATTGCACTGGGATGGCTTAGGGTTGCCCAAGCTGGGGGCTATGGTGTGCATCGTGTGTCTTGGCTATACTTGAGTCTTGACAGTCTTCGCTCCTCAATACTCGGGCGCTACACATCGGCGGCCTGCCTATAATTTCGATAATTTAAGGCACTCATCCGTCGTCGCTACAACGTGCGGAATAGTGTGGCAAGAAACTTTCGATGCACACGCACGTAGTAGCTTAGCTATGAAGTCACACAAGAAAGACGGTGCTACATGAATAGGCAAGTTTCATTGGTCTTCCCGAATCGGCTGTTCTTGCAGACCAGTAGGAACCATGCCGGTGTAGTGGCGTTTTTACGAGTGGTCAGGTCTATGCTCTATGGCTTGTCTGGTGTCCGAGATCAAGACAAGAAAGCGAGCTTCGCGATTCAAGTTGGTGATGTACTGCAAGTCAGCTCTTTGCGACAAGTCAACCAGAAGAGTGTTTGTTCGGTGATGTGGCTAGACGATTGTGTAGCTTATGTCGCTCATATGACGTAAATTACCCATCGAAAATCTGGTCGTATTTGCATTCGACGTCTGTTTGAGGGCGATATATCCAATGCAAGTCGATATATTATTCGAGATGTTGGTTACACGAGCTAAAACAAAGCCTCCCAAAATCCATCAGTGTGATAACTTTTTATATTCTATCTGCCTGGCACATTAAATTCCTCCCATGAATTCTAGTAACGTTGGATGGGGATTCTCTTTTTTATTTCTGTAGGGGAGATGTATGATGCTCATATCCTCGTCATTTACAAGAAACTCGCACAGACTGGCCAAGCAGAAAATAACAGGTTTTATTAGGTGTGGAACCAAAAGGGAAAGGTCCGTTGGAGACCAGTGTAGTGAGTGTATCAGATGCACAGATTTGGACCCGGGTTATCGTTATCGCACCCCGCCATCAAATTTTGGTGCAGGTGTGGTCCGACTCCCCGCCAAAGCGTTTCCGCTCAAAGGCGCACAGGTTTGGCTCTGCATCTTCTCTCAGCCACCAAACAGACTTGCCGTTGGACCACCTATCCTGCACAAATTGAACCTTTCTTTCGATCTTCGCGACGGCCGCCATTTCACAGGCTACAGGAGGCTCCCCCCTAAGCCCACCTGGCCTTTCGTAGGTCCTTATCTCTACTAGCTCTACCCCCCGCCAATCCCTGCCATTGAGGGGCACAAAGGACGACTGTTGGGTATATCTCATACAGCCCTTTCGGCATTTCCAGTGCTATTTTGTCCTGAATAGCACACGATAGATGTTGCGCCGCCTCTTCGATGCGATAAAACAGCTCAAATAGCGCATATCTCTTCACACGCTTCACGCCTCACAGCCGCATCCTCTTGCATAACGCATCACTCCCTAACATCTTGTCAAAATGGCATGGCAACCTTCGCCAGAGTCGCTGGCACAGCTTGCGGCGTGCCTGAAAGACTCTCTAAGCGGTTTTGACAGGAACGCTCAAAAGCAAGCCGAAATTGTACGTTCCATCCGGCACCTTGATCTTCCCAACTTCATCTAGGTGCTAACGTCGCAACCCCGAACAGCTACTTCAACAGGCCAAGAACTCACCAGATATCAACAACTATCTTGCCTACATCTTTTCCAGCGCGCAAGTTCCAGAGGGTGTACAAGTAAGCGATAAGGAATATCATCTCGCTCGATCCGCTGCCGGTATGATGCTCAAAAACAACATCCGAACCGACTGGAAGACGATACCGGAGGCAAGTCTACAACTCGTCAAGCTATCGGTCCCAATGGGACTGCAGGACAAGAACCCGCAGATTCGCAATTTCTCTGGAAATATTGCTACAGAGATCATCAAACGAGGCGGACTCCTCAGCTGGCCCGAGCTTCTGCCTCAGCTTCTCGAACTCATCGGAAACACAAACGGACAAGCTTCCAACGAGGCTCAAGAAGGCGCTATGTCGGCCATGGCTAAGATCTGCGAGGACAATCGCAAAGCACTAATGAGAGAGGTCAACGGCCAACGGCCACTGAATTATATTCTTCCTCAGTTCATCGCTGCTACCAAAAGCCCGCTTCCCAAGGTTCGGGCAGGAGCTCTCACAGCAATCAACGTCTTCACTCCTGAAGAATCTCAGGCCATGCTCAATTCTATTGACGACCTACTCCAGCACCTCTTCGTTCTTGCGTCAGACACCAGCATCGACGTTCGAAGACAAGTATGTCGAGCTTTCGTCAACCTCGTGGAGACTCGACCGGACAAGCTCCAACCACACATTGAGGGATTAGTCGACTACATCCTAAACCAACAAAAGAGCGACGATGAGGATCTTGGATGCGAAGCTGCCGAGTTTTGGCTAGCGGTCGGGGAGCACGACAATCTGTGGAAAGCGCTACAACCTTTTTCTCGGGAAAATCATCCCCGTTCTCATGGAGTGTATGGTGTACAGCGGCGAAGATATCGCACTTCTTGGCGGACTATCCGATGACGACGACGAAGAGGACCGAGAGGAGGACATCAAGCCCGCATTCGCAAAGAAGACACAGACGAGAACCGCCAATGGTGAAGGGTCCTTATCGGCAGACCCGTCTAAAAACGGAAATGACTACGACAAACTAGCGAACATGGATGATGATCTAGAAGAAGGCGAGATTGATGACTACGACGATGGCGATGACGCAAACCCCGATGAGCAGTGGACTATTCGAAAATGCTCCGCAGCAGCTCTGGACGTTTTTGCTAGAGATTTTAAAGGGCCGGTATTTGATGCTATTTTCCCCTACCTCTCTCAAAATCTCAAGCATAACGAATGGCAATACCGAGAAGCCGCGGTGCTCGCTCTTGGCGCAGTGGCAGATGGGTGCATGGATACCGTCATTCCCCATCTGCCTGAATTGGTACCATATCTCATCACCCTTCTCGAAGACCCGGAACCCGTTGTTAGGCAAATTACGTGCTGGACATTGGGACGATACTCCTCCTGGGCAGCAAATCTCCAGGAACAAGGCCAAAAGGAGCAATACTTCGTGCCAGTAATGGACGGTATCCTTCGAAAGATGCTTGACAAGAACAAGAAGGTCCAAGAAGCAGGCGCGTCGGCCTTTGCCAATCTCGAGGAAAAGGCCGGCAAGCACTTGGAGCCATACTGCGGGCCGATCATACAGCAGTTTGTACTGTGCTTTGGAAAATACAAGGACCGCAACATATACATCTGTACGACTGTGTACAGACCCTCGCTGAGCGCCTTGGCCCGTTCCTGGCCAACCCTGATTTGGTCAATCAACTGATGCCGGCCCTCATCAACAGATATAACATCGTCTCCGATCAGTCACGCGAGCTGTTCCCGTTGCTGGAATGCCTGTCCTATGTTGCATTGGCACTTGGAGACTCGTTTGCTCCGTATGCTCAGCCAGTCTTCCAGCGCTGTATCAACATCATCCATATGAACCTAGAACAACGTCTCGCTGCATCGGGTAGCGTTGCGGATACACCCGACAAGGACTTCCTCATTACCAGCCTGGATCTTTTGAGTGCTGTTATTCAGGCGCTCGAAGGTGGAAAGTCTGCTGAGCTGATCAAGAGTTCGCAGCAACCATTCTTTGAGCTCCTCAGCTTCTGCATGGAAGACCCCACCGACGAAGTACGACAGTCAGGCTACGCTCTGTTAGGAGACTGCGCCAAATACGTGTTCCCACAGCTTCAACAGTATCTTCCGACCCTGTTCCCGATCCTACTGAAGCAACTTGACATGGACAGTGTCCTTGACGAGGATATGGATGCCTCCTTTGGCGTCATCAACAACGCCTGTTGGTCATCTGGTGAGATTGCCATGCAGCACGGAAAGGCCATGGCCCAGTGGGTACCGGAACTCCTTCAGCGATTCGTCGAGATTATGACAAATCCTCGGGTACCCAAGGGCCTCGTCGAAAATGCCGCCATTGCGCTCGGTCGACTCGGTTTGGACAACGCGGAACAACTATCGCCTGCCCTTCCCACCTTCGCTGGCGACTTCTTGAGCGCCATGGAGGAGGTAGAATCGTCAGAGGAGAAGGCAACCGCCTTTAAAGGCTTCTCTATGGTTGTGGGACAGAATCCCCAAGCAATCGAGAGCGTGCTGATGGATTACTTCGTCGCCATTGCGCGTTATCAGGATTTGAACCTACGCAATCCCGTCAAAGACGAACTACGTAATATCTTCCAAAATGTACGACCAACTCCTGCGGGACATTGACGCATACACTGCTAACATGACTCAAACAGATACTTAATACTTACAAGCAGCTCATTCCTCAGTTCCATGATTTCATCGCGCGAATGCGACCCCGCGATCAACAAAGCCTGAAGGCTCTGTATTCGATATGAGTTACAAGATATTGACATGCCAAGGAAGGGCGTCGGAAATAAAAGAATGACGTAGCAATGAGAAAAAGTTAGCAACGCACATGATTGGCACATGTTGCGTGGGTGCAAATCTCTGCAAGCGTGGGGAACACATTCTCTTTTCTGCATGGAGTTTCCTATGTAAACAGCTGGGACCGGAACCGAATCTAGACTTGTGTCTGTATGGCAGTGTCTTGTCACACGGATTACGACGTTTGAAGTTGATTGATGCCGTTGACGGAATGACGGAAAGGTATTTGAAATCGATGAGGGAAAGGCGAACGAAGGGCGAATGCAAAAGTGAGGGGGACATGAACATGATATACCTGGAATGGCGGAGGAGAACAAGTCCGATACAGACAACGGTCTTATTGACGAGAGGAATAAAAGCCCGTATGCGACTGACAGCGGACATCGTAGGGGTCACCTTCGTTGACTTGTCGTGTGACTTTGCTTCATCTAGATAGACCTTTGCATGAGTTCAGCGTATGGGGGTTCTTGCGTCGATCGATGCCATCAAGGCATAGTCGCCGAAGATGGTGGGAATAATGATGCTTTACAATTGCGAGCTCGATATTATGAGGTTAAAGTCTATTTGTATCTCTAGATATCATACACACATCACTTACATACTCAAAACAATGACTCACGCGATGGCTCAAACCCACACCCTCGACTTCAGCCAGTCGCCAATCTCCTTGATCACCTTGGCAGTCTTGGCCTCCGCATCCTGGACGCTCGTCTGGTCACCCTGCATAAAGGGCGGCAATCGATCAAACGCGTGAACCACGTCCGGCACGAGCAGCCACCTCACACCTTGCTCCTCGTCCTCCCATGCGAAGCGCTCGTCGGACAACTCCAGCTCGCCCACCGCACCAGTCTCTGCCCGCCCGCACTTCTCATGCTCCGCTGGCGCTGCGCGGCCTGCGAGGCGAGACGCCATCTGCCATGCCTCGTGGCAGGACATATCCAGCTCGGCGGCGACCATGAAGATGTGCGGGGGCAGGGTCTCGCGACTAGCGAACATGGGGCTGACGAGGGGGTCGTGGAGGTCCTGCCCCAGCGGAATGTAGCTCCAGTCGAAGAGCTTGCCCGAGTTGAGGAGGAAGTCGGTCGTTCCGTTACGCTTCGGCGACAGAGCAGGCTTGTACTGCCGCAGCGTCGCCTTGTAGTCCCGGCTAACGGTGCGGTCTAGCCCTGGGTAGACGGGGACGGCGGCGGCGAAGCCATCGGCGCCGTGTTTCTTAAAGGTCTGCCTGACCGAGTCGAGCTGCGGGACGGCCAGGGCGAGGTTGCCGCCTGCGCTGAAGCCCGCAATGGCGCATCTCCGTGCGTCGATGGGGGAGCGCCGAGTCCTCGAGGGTGGCGGCGAGAGGGCGTCTAGGTCGTGGATGGCGGTTGGGGGTAGGGGTAGTACGGCGCCTTGGAGTAGTTGAGTGGGCTACGACGAGGACGTTGTGCGTGTCGGCGAAGGCTCGGTTCCAGCGATCGTCGTCTATGGGGGCGCACGATGGTGAAGCCGCCACCGTGGATTGGTGAAGAGGGTTGGCAGCAGCATGTGGCGGGGGGTGGTGGCGAGATTCGGGGAGAGTTATCGTGGGTAGTAGGGGCTGGGATGAAGAGATGCTAAGACGGGAGGGGATGGGTTGATCAGCACGAGTTTCAAAACCGCCACCGGGGACTAATCATGTCATCACTCAAACCTCCAGGTGAACCAGGTGCTCGGCAGAGCGAGAAGAAGGGGAATAGGGAAGCAAAAGGGGAGAGGGGTGCGGGGGAAATAACCGGATAGTAATGCTTGGACAGTGGGCCCAGAGCAGTTTAATTCTGGTGCCTTGGGGGGGGAGAGGGGGGGGGGGGGGGGGGGGGGGGGGGGGGAGGAGGGGGGGGGGGGGGTGGGGGGGTGGTGGGGGTGTCCGAGTGTATGGGGAAGGGTGGATAGAGTAGAGACTTGAAAGAGGGAACGAGTTGAGAGGGTGTGGTTAGGAGAGACTTAAGAAGGGAAGAGGGAGAAGACAAGGGAGAATAGATGGGAATGGCCATGGAAATGGCATAAGAAGAAGGAGGATTGGGACTGAGAGAGGAAGGAGATCAATACCTACGTGAATATTATTTCCTTTACCTGGTTACTTCCATATGATTATCTTTTCTTGTGCTCCTTAGTTTAACATATATTGGCTACCACTCGCTAACCCAGGTTGTGGACTCTTTTAAGGGTCTATTAGGCTGAGACGAGCTGCCTTTGCGTGACTTCGTGAGAGGCGGGGGAGTTTGCTTGCGCTGGGATGAGAGTTGGTTTTCTGGGGGGACTGTCATTGCGGTGGTGATTGTGAGTTGGTGATGATTGTTGACGGTTAACGTTGGTGTTATCAGTATGAGCGTGGTGTGAGCGTGGGTGAGTGTGACGAGGGGAGGGGGAGTGTGTGAGTCGTCGAGTTTAACGAGAGTTCAAAGGCCGCGGGCCTTTGTAACGAATAGAACAAACTTGTAAAGGAGGGAATGCAATGTATGTCCGGTGTGGTGATGCGTCGCGATACAGACCAGCAATTACGTCGCTCACTCAGCCCTTCGCATCCGCACCTGTTACCGTACTGAGTTTGGTGCTACGGACATTTTTTCTTTTTCACCGCGTCATTAGTAATTCTGGCATGAGGGGGACCGGAGTTTGGGACTAGGCAACTGTCCGGCTGCATTCCGTCACAGGTAGCCCAAAGGACGATGGCGAATCTTGTATGATTGATCGCAGGGTTCACCTGTATTAATGAACATGACGAACCGGCCCTATCCTAGGCGCTTAGACAGGCCACATCAGTCTTGGTACGCGAGTCCGAGCCTGGATGCGCGTGCCCAAACCGCCCAAGGGACGCACAGGTCAAACTGCAGGCCCATCCCCGGCCGACGCCAACTAAGAAGTATATCTCTCGGGCCATCCTTTGAACATGAGGGGAAAGGCCTTCGAGGCGACAAGTGCTGACGTGCTCCGGACGATTTATGGCTGTGGCTGAGTGGGCTGTGCAAGCAAAGCTCGCGATAATTGCCCCATTTGGGCCGAGACGATGACCCGACGGCGCTGCGTCAGGACGAGTCACGGCAATGCTGTTTGTTCACTGCGATGTGAGGCGGGATACTGGCCGGTTTGCCGTCTGGGGAAACGGGCATCTTCTCTGCTACGAGGAAGTATGCGGGCGGCTCGTGCTTTGTCTTGGCCCTTTGGGTGATGATGGATATTGGAGCTTGCTCATCATATGGAAAAGTTGAATCATCAATGGCAAACTAGTAAAATGTCATGTACGTATTTAGTTGAATAGTAGCAGTGCGGAAGTTGATGATAAAACTATAGCCGACTCTCGTAAAGAATGTTGTTTACATATTTATTTAAAAAGTAGCAGTACGGAAGTTGACGCTGGGAACCACAGCCGACTCTCTAAACGCATTCGCCATCATGTAAGAGGCTCATAACGTAGACGGCGAGCATCGCTCTCTCGATCCGCACTACGTCACGCTGAAAGGCACCCTATTCTGTGGAGCGGCATCTAGACGGGCAGCTGTCTTGCTGCACGCCGACTGTGTGACTTGAAAGCTTGATAACATCCCCATGGTGATGATACATCCGACGCAGCACCTCAAGACCACATGCGGGTTTGAGAATGCACGTCTCTTTGCGACAGGACTACGCACAAGAAAGAGGGGGCAGGGCAAACACTGGCGATTTGCAGTGGGGTCGGCAGAGAAGCACAACTCTGGACCCTTGGGAGGCTTGGGGTTCTCTCTGGGAGTGGCTTGTCTGTTCGCGGCGGAGGAAGAGCCATCTCTTCTCCAGACGGTCGGTGCCTTTGCAGGCTGCTCCGTTCATCTCAACCGAGAGCCGGCCCGTAGATCACCTGGCTGGACTAGCTCGCGTGGCCGGAAACAAACCTCAAAGTCGGTCTGCTTGACAAACCAGGCGTTGGTAGTGGTCCATTCCTGGTCTGGGTCTTTCAGTCTGATCTGCCTTCTGTTAGGATCCATTCTCTTTCATGTCCGAGGGAAGAGGGGGGAAGCTTGCATCGAATCTCCTCAACAGGCTGGGCACGACTTTGTAAATCTCAAGCAGGCTAATGTTCTTGCCAATACACGTCCGACTGCCCATGCCAAATTGGAACATGGTCCCATTCATCTTCTTGATCCTGTCCGTCTCCGCTTCAGAATTTGCACCACGACTGGGAAGCCACCGCTCCGGCCTGTACGACTTGACGTCGGCACCGAAGATCTCCGGGCGGTGGTGTATAACCCACGCTGAGCACCCGACTATGGTGCCCCCCTTGATATGACGGCCAGCAATTTCTGCGCCCTGGGGGGGCACGACACGTTCCAGCGGCAGTCCGGCCGCGGGGTGCAACCGAAACGCCTCTTGGATGCATGCGTGGAGGTAGGTCAGCTTCTGTGACTCGGCAAATGTGACCAGGCCGCTCAGATTGTCTGAGAACCCGCCTCCTCTAGCAAATCCATCAATCTCTTCAACTACGGTATCGTAGCATTTCTGGTCTCGGAGGAGAAAGTAGAAGACTGCAGACAACGAGATCGCCGTCGTCTCGGAGCCGGCAAATGCCATGGAAACAGCCAATGTCTGGACAAGGGTGTCGGTCATGAAATCCGGTCGGGCCTCTTTTGCCTCTATAAACTTTGACAGTAAATCGTTGCCCAAGAGCCCGCTGTTTGTGACGGGGGAAGGAGAAGTCGCCGTCTCTGGGTGCAGCTCTGGGGCAAGCCGCTCCGCCATGCGGGCGCGAGCAAAGCGGGCAACGGGAAATGTCGAGTCGACGATGCCCCATTGCGAGAGCTTCAGGTAAAGGGGATTTTTGAGAAACAGCAGGTCGAGAAAGGGGATTTGGCCAATCTGAGGGTGGCGGGAATTAGCACGGGCTGAAACCGGTGTCGAGTAGCGACTATTAATACTCACAGGGGCGACGTAGAGAAACAGCCATGAGAGATATGCAACGATGCCCTCGATATCTTGGTTCTTCTCGATGAAGCCATGTCTCTTGCCGTAGGTAATTTCTCCAATCACATCAAAGGCATAGAACTGCAGCCACCTCGTAAAGTCGCAACCCTCCGAATTGCCTGCAAACAGCTTCTCCGTCTGATCCAGGAAGAGCCTCGTCGTGTTGTCCACCAACGGCTCATACTGAACCATGGAGCTCATCGAAAACGCCGCGTTGACGCAGCGCCGGTATTTAGCGTGCCAGTCGTTGTTGGTCGTGCTAAAGAGGGATTGGAGACGGCTGCCGTCGGCGACTGATTGCTGGACGATGTAGAAGTCGGACTGTGGGTATGAGCTTCTTGGGCTTTCTCCTGTTTCTCTCATGGCCGCCGCCGAACGGCAGAATGAAACGCCATACCTTTACGTAGCCTTTCCCCAGGCCGTATATGGAGCTCAGGGCGCGTGGATCTGCGAATGACAGACTCTGGGGACCAGTTCGGACGACGTCGCCATGCCTGGCGTGCAAGGCTTGCAGTGTTTTCTCTGGTTGGCGTCCATAAACATCGGCCAAACGCCACAAATCGGTGACGGAGGCCAGTAGGGGGCCAGGATACTCGTTCAGGCCATTGTTGTAATAGTTCTTGATGAGCCAGGCCAGAAGCAGCGACGACACCACCGACAGGACGTGTCCGGAGAGCACGTCAACCACCGACTCCAACAATCCCGTGCGCAGGCTCATCGTATGCAAAGCTGCGTCTGTATGAGCTTTCCTTCAGTGGAACATGTTTTTCCACCGCGACGCAGTGCCATTCTGCGACGATGAAGCAATCGCCAGACTTTTGTAGACACCCGGATGTCCCGAGGGCGTGGCTGCAGTTGGACTAACTCGTCATGATAGTTCAGCACTAGTAGTCATCCCAGTCATAGACCCAAAGACGTTGGTGAAGGCAACTCTGCTGCGGGGTGAAGCTTACGTTGGTGGCTAGGCGTGCGGGTAAATTGTCCAACTGGTGGGCCAAGGCCGCTCGGCAGATGAGGTCGGCACCATTCATCCAGGACAACGATGCCTCGATGAAGTAGGTCGAGATTAGAGAAGTAATCGTGGGCAGCTGTCATCATTACCCGCGTATAACACTACCCAAAAAGACGGCCTTACTCTGCAGCTCAGCGCATGACGAATAATCCGTATGGACGCTCGCGGCATTCTCGCCCAGCCGGAAGCGGAAGAAATGCTCGCCATGACTTGTCGACTCGTATCGCAACATGACATTTTGGTGCAACATCTGAAAACAAGGCCGTGTCTTCTCATTGGACAAGCTCCAACCGTGGCCAACGGCTGTTGACCTCGGGCATCCGCGCGGTTGGCCGTGTTGAATCACTCCTCTCTAGATGCTCTAGATTTCCATCATAGACGGTCGCCAGTCCCCAGATAGCATAATACGCGAAATCGAGACAACGCTGGCTGCTTGGACAGATATAGGAACCCAGTATCCAATACATCCTCAACCGTGGCCTCTCATGACACCAGGCATCTACTGCTCTATACTACAAGGCTGGATTTCGTCAAAACCAAACATCTGAATATCAGGCACTATGCTGTGTTGTCTGCCCATCGCAGGCGCGCCTTCCTCAAGCAAAACATATGATCCAGCCCTCACTGGCTCCCCTTTACCCTGAGCTCTCCCACTTGCCTACTACCTCCCCTCATGCTACCCTCAGGTATGAAAAGTTGGTACTCTTTTTATAATAGATAATAAGACTAGGTTATATTAAAACTAAACGTCTTAATATTAGGTACTATCCTGTGTTGGCTGTCCATCTCAGGCGCCTTCCTCAAGCAAAGCCCAAGATCCAGTCCTCACTTTCCCCCCATTCATAACACGTCAGGCACGAACAGTCAGTACTCTTTACGACAGACAATAACAAGCTGTCATTTAACGCTGGGTCGAACTGGAGGCTGTCTTGGCCGTTGGGCTTAGGGATACGGCTCCGAGCAGATGTCATGAAGATGTAGCTACCTAGTCGACCTTTGGCAAAGCCTTAGCCACAGATCCAGCAGTCCACGCAACGCCTCCATGGTAAAAGCGGTAGAAGCATGCCGTGTCAGAGAAACAACGACGGTGGTATGCTCTGAGTTCAACCGCGGCAGCAGGGTGAAGTGAGAGCGCGCGAATACGGCCCTAGAGTTGATTGTATTTTTGCAACTCCTACATCCCCTTCTTCTACTTCTCCCCATCCGTCTTTTGCACAACTTCTCCTCCTTTACCCCTGAGCTCTCCAACGCTGCCACCTGCCGCCACCTGCCGCCACCGACACCGCCCCAACCATCGACTACCAGTACCCCTTATAAGGAACAATAATAAGCTGTCATTCAACCAGGCGCCGGCCAACGCCTAGCCTCAGATCCAGCTGTCCGCGTAGATCCTCCATGGTAGAGCGGCGGCGATAGCTGCTAGTAAATACTCGACACTAAGTCTTGAGTTCAAACCCCGCGGGTCTGATTTATGAGGCGCGCGATATGGCATCTGGAGATGGCTATTTTTTTGGGTGCCTCTTCTGCTTCTATTAACCTTACCCCTTGTTTTTTTCTTATGATTTGAGGCACATTAGGCCATGCATCGCTGAGAAGGGCAGTTCGCGGTCATGTTTACTGGTCTGGGTTTGGGCCCTGATCGGCTGGAGGATTGTTGCTAATTCTGAGTTTGTTCACCTTGTGAAAGGGGCCGAAAGATATGCGTAATGTCATATTCGTAGTGACTGACTTTGTGTCACAGTGCAAGAGAAGAGCTTCTTCATCTCCTTTTTGCGTCTCTGAGGAAGACTCGCCAGCTACACACCACACACCGACAACACTTCTCCCATACCATACAACAAACACACTCACTGTTCCCTAACTACGTTCCCAAAACCCCACCATTATCCTGTCGCCATGTACACAAACTAGGATCCTCTCCTCTGCCTGGCAAAGCTCGCCAACGGCCGTCCTTCACTCCCCCTCACCCTAACGCATCTCATCGCCATTACCCTCCGACAGAAATTCATAGTCTCCCTTATCAGATTCAATATTGACTTCCGTCGAACAAAGGAGAAGGTCGCCGCCGGAGCCGTATTGTCCGTCGCCTCCCATCGAAGCAAGCAGGCGTAGAGCACCGACCTCGTCAACTTCAAAGACGCATTTGCATCACGGCTGAATCCAAGCTTCTGATAACCTCGGGGCTTGAATTACAAGACTAACGCAGTCCTTTTCCAACTTGTAGAGTCCCCTGCCCCGATGAACCAGAAGCTGCTTGGATGGGTGATTTTGATTTTGATTTTGCGTGCTGAGTTATGCTCACTCGCCCCTTTTCCTTCTCCTCGAATTCAAATGCTGCTCAAAACGCCGTTCAAATAAATCAGAAACCGATCCACTACACATCTTGCTATGATGAAACCATGTCAAGTGGTCCCGATGGGTTGTCCTCTACACGATTAGTTTGATAGCCCCTTGCCGCAGACGCAACCACGAACACGAGACGCAAAGGCACGAGAATGCATCCCAGCCGCCAAAATACCACCTCAAAGAAAGGGGCCCCTGAAGGTTCCTTCACCTCGTACGTCCAATGTTTCAACAACGGCAGTCTAGTCGTTCATTACGCAAATTATCCACGCATTCCGAGCCATCTCCGACTCCGTACTCACACAGACCTCCCCCGACAAACGACCAATTACGGAATACGGAGGCTGGGTTAACCTTTCTACATGGCTAACCTCGGGTCCTTTGGGGGCTCGGTTGAGGGTCACGGTAACCTCTTCCAGGCACGGCCGTTCCAGATACAGCCGTTGATGGCTACGGTAGCACTCCCGAGCTTAGGCCCGGTCCCCAAATACGGGGTTTAACAAAAATAACCACCAAGGAAACGGCCACCGCCGTTGGCTTGCATGCCGGGCTAGCCTCCAACCCTCCGGTAGAGCATGGAGAAGCCCGTCGCGGGGGCCAGGAGCGATGACGTTGAAAGGGGGTGAAGCAGTCTCGTGTCGGCGATGCCCTCTTTTGGCAGAATCGGCCACGGTGCACGCCTCCCGTCATGCGAAGCGAGGCAACCAGCCACCAACGGCCCAGACAAGAGTTCGAGTATGCGAGTCAGCCTGTCGACTACTTCTACGAAGACGAAGACCTTTGGGGGCGGGCTCTTTTCCGACGAGCGTGCACGAATTACTCCGAGCCACTCTACGACGCAAGGTGATTGTCTCGAATTACTAACGTCGAAAGTGAGCTCCAAGACAACCGGAATGAGCCATACCAATAGGGAATAGTATCACACCCAGTTCGACGCCGCTGCTCGCCGCGTGACTCTAATCACATTAAGCAAATAGGCTAGCCGGAATCAACGCACGGAACCCAGTCTAGAACCGACAATGTGGGATTGCCCAGCGACCCGTCGTAATGTGAGGCCCGTAGGACAGGGGTCTGACACATCGCCAGAAGGATTTGGGGGTGCGAGAGCTATTTACGGAGCGCTAGCACCGCGATGCAGACCTCTGCCAGCATGGCCTATACCCTTTTGTTCGAGCATTCTGCATCGGGGCCAGCGGCGGGAGCATAGCCTTGGATGGTCTGTGTGGTCGTTCAGCTAACACGTCATGCAGGCCAACCTTTGACAGTTTGGGGGCTGGATGCGATGCGGGAGTGGACTTGGCTCACCTACCCTAGATGAATGTTTTTTGGCAGAAAAATCCTGCTGGGGAGGCACGAAGTTGAACTTGAATTCGAGTTACTGACAACCCAATAACTCACTGGTTTATGTTTCAGGGAGAAATTGGCCATGACGTTACGCTTGTCACATCACGTTGCAAAAAGCATGGGTAAAGGAGCACATACAGTCAGTCGGGATAATCGCGAACACAATAAAGCACCAAACCCTGCCTCACAAGCGCATTTCCCAAGAGGCCAAGACGTAGAAAAGAAAGTATGTCCAAAGCTTTTACACATTTTTTTTTTCCCGTAGCGGGTAGTGAGTGAGTGAGTGCTTAAACCTCCGGGACAAGCTGCCACCATGGCCAGGGTGTCATGTAGCATGAGCTGTCACGTCTCGACCGAATCAGCAAGCAAACACACACAAGCAAGCACCTGTGTTTTCCTTTCTTCTTCTAGATAATTGCTGTTGGGGTAGACACACATTCATCTCCCCCGCAGGCGAGAAAATGTCACTGACCGACTACGGAGCTGCGGAACCAGCAAGCGGCCTGTAGATGGTTATCCCGTTGCTTATACAACCTCTCGAGTGGCTTGCAGCTCGAATGGAGGATACTGCAGTCCACACAGCCAAAGCGCCACACACACGCACCGGAAGCAAACGGCACAACGCAGCAACACTGAAGAACCACCAGGGGTGGGTTGAGAAAATGCATACACTGAGTGAGAAGATCGGCCAGCGATGCATGGCCTGGCGGGAGAGGGGCAGCAGCAAGGACATGGAAAACCCAAAAAACAACAACCAAAAACCACAAAAACTGAAAAGTCACGGTGGGAAGCAGAGGGAACCTTGTAACGGAGGAGTGCTGAATAGGGCAATCTTGCTGGCGATGAGTGGGGATTGCTTGCGCGCACAGCTGCTGTTGGAGGTGCCCAGCAAGCCCGTCTTGGGTGCCCTTGTGCTACGCTCGTGCGGGAAGTGAAAGCGAAAAAGCGAGCTAAATGCGCACTTTTTTCATTCTTTCCTCTGTCTCTCGTCCCGCCTGGCGAATTGGAGTCGAGGCTGGATGATGCACGTTGGGGTTGGCAGACTTGAGGGGTTGTGACGAGGGCTGGTCGGGGGTTGGGCAGGCAAGGACGGGCTAAGCGGGGGACGGACGGGAGCCTCAGCTCCGAGGGCGAGTGGTGATGTCGGGGGCTGGCTGGACATGAGATTGACTAGCTGGGCGGACGCTGGCCGTGATACTGTGATCATCTGTGGCGTGTAACAGTGATTGTCAGGAACTAGTAGGGTTGTCGTGTAACGACCATGAGTCCATGACCGTGCCATGATGGCATCATGATTGCTGCACATGTGACTGATGTAAGTCTCTCTCACCCCCTCCTAAGATGGGCCAACGACTGTCTGTGTTTGTGATGTGATGTGACTGCAAAGCAAACCGAGTTTTGAGACAGCCCGACGGGAAGCAGCGGCCAAAAAACAGCAACAGCGAATATTGCATCTGTCTTGCATGGTGAGGAGTAGGGAGCAGCGAGATCTACAAGTTGCGAACCTCATGCAAGGCCAAACAAAAAGAGATGCCGCCATCTCCACTAATGCACAACAGAACAAGCTACATCCCAGCAGGGGGGATCGCTGATAACAACAAAGGAGGAGAGTAAGACAGATAAGATGTGACGAGGGAAGGGGAACCAGAAAAAAAAAAAAAAAAAAAAAGAGTCCCCGAAACAGCGAAACAACGCAATGTAGAGCTGGAGCCAAACTAAGCTGACCCCATGGACGGACCACCAGCGGGCAACTGTGGGCATGGCAGGTGAAGCATGGCAAGTGGTCAATTGGCCGCATGTTTCTAATTTTGGACTTCTGCATCATGCATGGAGGGTGGTGAGTGAGTGAGGGGAGGAATCCCAAAGGCACCATGGGATGCCAGGCCGAGGCCAGCGGGGGCGGCGAAGAAAATACACCACAGGTGGCCCCGCATCCGCAAGCACGGCGAGTGAGCGGTTTATTCTTCACACCCCTTTGTTGAGTGTTTCGCCTGTTGACCGACTAGGGAGGAAAGGTGGTGAGGTGCCCAGACAGTGGACCCCAGATGGGTACCAAGACCAGCAGTTGGAGATCGCAAGAGGTTGGGGAGACAGGGTCGCTACTCCGCAAGAGGGGATCAATAAGATTACCGACTCTGCAATACGGGATTCTGAAGCGTTCAAGGCCAAAAAGCATTCGCTAGCCTGGCCTGATCAATAGACGACAACCCCCTTCCGGTTAGGGTGGACCGACTACGCGACAGTGTGATGTCCCCTTCTCAGCTCAGTCCGCCCTTGTCGCTCTCTCCAGAATGCGTCGCCCAACGAAGGAGGAGAAACAAGCCATATTACGGATACCGTGGTAAGGTTTGTTGGCGCGGCGTTTCGGCAATTCGGCTCACGGACACTGGAGTGCATTTCGTCATGGTGCGTCTGGGCTAGTACCACCACTAAAATATCACTAAAGAGCTGTGCCTGTTAGCCTATCTGTATGGCTAGCACTCTTGCCGGGGCAGACAAAAATAATAACGACACCGTGCAGGATAGATAAACGACGGACACGTCTTTGGCTTACAGTCTGGAAGCTTCACCCACGACGAAGGATTGGCGATGGCGGAGAAGGGGAAGCCGGCTTCATGTCCCCCATCTCTGCAGCTGCAGCTATCCCGCACAGCTCATTGTTGAATGAGATGGACAAGTCTCATCGGTCGATGAGGACGGCCTGTTGATCAGTCCATTGAATGGCGCAACACCATGTCTATCCATGACTGGGATGCGTGCGCGAAGAACCACACTCGCGCACATCAACCGTTCCCATCGCCGAGCCGAGGCGATCGTCGTCGCTGACTCCCAACGGCCTGTCATCAAGCATATCCTTTTGGTAAGATGGGCAAGACGCACAGTTGCGTGATTGCTTTTTATGTCGCCTCTTCCAAATACCATATCCTACTTCCACCCCATGTAAACACCACCACCCGACCCTGGAGACGGATGCCGCCAGACTAGCGTCGGGGAAATTTCCGCCTGAACGGCCTAGTGGCGGCGTCTGTGGTGCGTTTCTCTCAACCCTCACCGAGGAGACGGCGAAGCACCCGCTCTTCTCATCGCCTGTTTGGTCTCCTGGGTTACTCGTTGCACCAAAATGTATTTCGTGCATGGCACATCGCTACCCCGGCACTTCGCACGTGTGCTGTAGGCTGTAGCCATGACGATGACTCGTGGAGCGCCCTCACTATGCAGAAGCAAATTAATTGACTGAAGAAGAAAAGAGGACATGCCGGGCAAAGGAAGAGAGCCACCTCTGTTGTGACACACGTACACCTGCCTACCTCGCAGAAGTCCCTATAATACACCAACCTGGGCCGCACATATGCATGTGCGACGATAATTCCATGCTGAGTTGCAAATGCATGCTGGTAGCCTGCGTGCGTGACGGACAGCTAGAGATCCCAACGACAACCAGCAGCATATGTAACCTAGGCAGCTGCAGACAACATTGGCCTGTGCAGCATCCCGATGAGGCTGGATACCATGTCAAGCTGGAGCGAAGCAATCAATTTGCTGCCCGCCTCGCCAGTTAGATGGTGTCTACGGCTGATCCCATGGCCTGCCGCTGTCTGCCGTGGCACGCAACAGTATACCTTATAGGTGCCTGTGCTACAGTGATACTGCCTGATGCATGTCACCGCTCGCTCACCATTGGGGTATCAGGGCTAAACTACAGTGTCAATGCAAGCTCCGTCACAGCGACCCCGGTTGTCTGAGGGGATCTCAGGCCCAGGGGTCCCTGGACAGGCACAAGGTCAGCATTACGAGTTCCGGGGCGACCAGGGCGGCCTGGACACGCCTGTTCCATATCGGGACCGGAAAAGCATCTCTCCAATAATGAGTAACCACACATGGTTCGGTACAGCTCTGTTTCTGCATGAGGGCTGAGACAGCGGTGAGCGGTTGCGATGATGACTGGAGGAGATGGCAGCGAACTTGATGAATGATTCGACGCCGTTCGGGGGTTACCTACTAGGCACCTCTTGGACGGGGTCAAGGGGCCTAGCGAAGAGTGAGTTGGCACACCCAGAGTAGAGTAGCATGCACGCTACCTGACCAACCGAGAGCACCACCACCACCTCTTGGGCATTTGTTATGCTTCACCATGGCGCTGTTCTTCCCAGCTATCCCGTGCTCTCTCCATCGCTAGATGACAGTTCCACAGCTCGTCTCCTTGCGGCGGCGCCCTGGTCAGTACCTCAAGTCTTTTTGGTGGGACTCTTGGTGGCGGGCAGCGACCAGGTAGGTACCTACTCCGTACTCTGCTAGCGCTGGCCCCGGGATAGTGTGGAAGCGAATGTCGTCGTGCGCTCCACGAAAACTAGACCAAGGACCCTTTCTCCCGTGGTTGAGGCTCAGACGGACTTGTCGTCATCGCTTCCACCTATCGCTTGCTTGCTAGTTGGGTTAGCCCTTGCTGTCTCGAATCCTGAAACACCGTCATGTCAGCATCCTAAAAATCCCGGGACTCCAGCAGTCGAAGGCAACAAGCTGGCGACCCATATCATCTCATCCGAACCACATTTCAAACCACCTGGATGGGCCATTGCCGAATGTGATTGTCTTGGTGACTTTGATGTCGACGTCGTCGCCACTAGCGGCTCTCGCTCCTGAGACAACTACAGATCTGGTTGGGCTGGAACAAAAATAAACCTTCATCCTATTGGTGGTGGGCGGTGGAGGGTGGTGGTTGAAAGGTTAGTTGACGAGCACAGGCCGGCTAGTTGGGAGCCAGCACGACGGGCCATTGGCTGGAATCTCGCAAAGCTCGGCAGCTTTCCAGACAGCTTCTAGTGGGTATGGAACGTTGTATCCTGGGGCTTCTCGGCCGCCGCGGCCCACCCGTTTCCGTTTTGTCAGTGGCCTGACTGAGAGTCATACCACCCACCGCCCACAAACACAGCATCACTGACACACACACACACACATGACACACAGCACACACAGCACACAGCACACACACACACGCACACACGCACACACGCACCAACACCCCATCGCCCGGCTGTCGCTGTTTAACCCAGGCGTGATGTGACAGCACTGCCACAGCAACGGCGCCAGATCTTACTTGGCTGTGGTCATGCCAGCGGCCAGGTTCCGGCGGACAGCACGAAGCACCACTAACAGCAACATGTACGTACATGACCATGACTGACATTTATTAGCCCGCCTATGTACGTCAGAGCTCAAGACAGTCAAAAATTGGAAGACATCATAACGGCAACTCATCTGTCGGGGGTGGTAACGGTGGTGTTGCACAAAGGACCATCGACTGCAGTGCTTGACGCGGCGCTCGCGCGTTGATGCAGGTAAACATTGTCGTTGGAAGGGTCTGGACCGCAATCAAGATGGAAGATAAACCCGCATCTACTGGTTATGGTAATCTCTTGGGCGAAGACTGCTAAAAAACCGGGGGCCTGCAAGCCACTGCGGATGAGAAGGCGTCGCCGCTACTCTGTATTTCTTGCATGATGGCCTGTGAGAGGTGGCCGAACGGTGGGATGTGTGTGGGTAAAGAAAAACACCGCCAGCGAGCTGCCCTAAGCTGGAATTCGTGGATGGTGGTAGCTGTGCAACTTTCTATTGGATGTGTCGGTGATGTTCGTGAGGTGCGGGTTGCCCATGAAACTCACCATCAGTGAACCAACCACCCTGTGCCCCAGGACAACGCAACTAACCATGGTAATCTTGTATCTCTAAAATGGAATCAGCTACCTGAAAACGCCACAGATTCAAATCTCTCTACCACGTAGCACTTCGTACTTGCATGGTGCGGTTGGCTGGACGCTCAGTAGAGACATGTTTCTCATCGGACCCTTGATGCATACGGAGTACAAATCTCATAATTACGAGCTCGACTGGGTACTACTAGTGTAATTTCGGCGAGTCTGTAGTGCAGTATAAACCTGGTGGTCCTACGAAGGAGTTAATTATAGGCACTCGCCTACCATGGTATATACAGTGTCCCCATGGTCATATTTAGTTTCGAGTGGGCGAGTGTTTGAGACAGAGTACTTACTATACGGTAGCGTTGTCGCGCAAGGACGTCGACTTCAGTTTAAGCATTGTCAGGGGGGCTACACCCTTTCCCTAGTGCCCGAATTAGTTAACACAGTTATGACGCTTACTATAGCTCCTAGATAGTGTCCTTGGTATCGAGTAAGTAAGGCGGACTGCTTGACTTGTCTGAAAGTTGCGTGGGCCTGCCTGAGACATGTACGAACCACTCACATGATTTGTGCCGCGGTGTAAGAACCACCAAATCTTTAGTTCTTCATTGCAATATTTGACAACAGGTGGTGCCACATGCTGTGCTCAGATGCTGCAACAGTCAAAAAGCGCAAAAAAGGGCGCCTCGTCGTCATGTAAGAAATGAATAGCGTGATCAGAGGAACAGCCACCACTCAGTCAGCTGGTTAGGGGAAGGTCTAGGCCGGGACGTGATGCCCGCGCTTAGTCGTCCAGCAGTGGAGGTTTCCGAAGGGAGATAACCTATGTGTTCAATCTCGCGGAATGGGTCGGCGCTGGCGCCGAGGGTTGGGTTTATCACCATCAGATTATGCCCGATGACTACCTATGCACCTAGGAAGCAATATGAGCTATGTTTAGCAATGCCTACAGAACGAGTGCTACCACAATTACGAGTGTGGGTGGTGTCGACAACAGACCCTGGCCGACCACGGTCGATAGCCGAAGGCTGATATGTCGGTCGCGAACAAGTGTTCCGTTTGTCTTCTAAATGTGTTCTTCCACATGTTTGGACCAGTGCCTGGTTCAGCAACTCGAAGAGGGCAGTCTCTCAGATCTGGCGGCTGCTTGAGCCGCTCGTATGAGCACAGCCACGCATCGTGGTGAGGTTTTCTGGTCCTCCGTGGTCTGAGAAGGTACAGTTGGAGTTCGAAAAGGGCTGGGATGATTCGTTGAGCTGCAGTTGGAGTCGCGGTGCGGGGACAAAAGCGATGAGGCACCCCAGGACACAAGTAGTGGCCGAGCATGGGCCCTGAAGACAAGGGGAGAAATCGCCTGAGTAGAGCGCCATTTTGGGACACGAGGTTTTCAAACATCACCAGGCGAAAAGTGGCAAGGTTGGGTGTATATCAGATCTCGCCCTTATGCAGAGGCCAGGATATATCCTGGTCGATTGCGCTGGGGGCTCAAAGGCAATGGGAGTGTTGCAGTGGTGCGAACAAGGGAATAGGGCTTTGGCGCATTTGTGGATAAGGAACTCGCCTATTTCGCTGTGCAAACACCCTTTTCGTACCAAACCTGGCGAAACTGGCAGCGACTCATGGTTCGGGGCGGGTCCCGGCGGTCTGCCCGAAGGGAGAATGGACTCGGCCGATGGTTCGTCGCCAGGCCTGACGGTCTGTGTGGCCCTACCATTACATCATGGCAAGGATCTCATGGTCTCTCAACGTCCATTTTTTGACGTTTGGCATAAATGTGCGAGATACCCGCTCTTTTTGAGATCGTTGGTGTAGAATTAGGGTGGCGCTTTATCTCGACTTGTCCCACGCGATGTCGCATTTGTAGTACCTTTGCTCATGGGGTAGCCAGTGTCCTGAATGACGAGCACTCTGCACTACTTCGTCCTTGGCCCTCGATTTCGTACATCCGTCTATGATTACACCCTGCCTATGATGATGGATGACATGCCCAGTCTCACATGGATACGCCGCTACTTGACAAGCGACTGTGAGAGAGCATCAAACTTGTTGGATCACTTGTCGGGAAGTGCCAGCGCATTTCAGTGATGCAAGATAAATTGACTACTTTTGATGTTGGGGACTACTGCGCACTGCATCTCAGAAGGCCGCCGGAAATATCGCTAGAGGTAGAACTCTCCTATTGTTGATAGACCCGTCGTCGTGAAATAACATATCTCTTCCTGTTATGTCTTCGTAAACATTTCTTTGTTGGCTTTCGGCGTCAAGGAGCCTGTGAAGCCAAGCCTTTTGGTGAGTTTGAGAATAATCACTACGCAAGAGTACATACTAGCAGACACAAGGTAGTATTTTGTTTAGGTTCCGAATCCACCAATAGAGTCACTATACTAGCCGCTCTGTCGTGGGGTTGGAATGGTGGCAAGAGGAGGAGGGCTGGACCATGAAGACGAAATAGCCCTCTCGGATACAGCAGGGTGTCCGATACACGGGAGCCGACAGATGCTGCCCATGGCCCACAGTTGATAGCGTTGGATGGATTCAATGGCCCTTCGACGCAAGGAGCCACATGGACCTATGAGGACGAACATCCAAGCCAAGCCAAGGTGAAAAAGGAATGGGGCATCTCGGAAATAAGTAGCGATCGTCACAGGGCTGTGTACAAAGCGTGCCTCTGTTAGAGGGTAGGGAACTTGGGAGGCAAGAGTAAGAGAGGGTCAACAAGCTACGGGGAAGGTGGTAGGGTGACAGGTGGCTAGCGGGAGGCGAAAAGAAAGAAAAGAAAGGAAAGAGCGGCGCACAGAAAAAAGTCCCGCCGAAAAGCGACAGCCAAGCCTTTACTGCACGTCAACGGGGGGAAACGCTGCTGGCAAGACCTACTAGTACTAGCCAGTCCAGTGCTTGAGCACTAAAGCCGCCCAGTCCCGTCAAGCAAGGTAGCCTAGGGCGAAAGGCTTTTCCGCTTTCCCTCGCTCCGTCTGCTCGAGGCGAAGGCGGCAAACGGAAGGCTGAAGGGGGCAGGCTGCGGCACGACAACGTAGGCCAAGAGCCAAGGCCGATGCTGGGTAGCTTTGATGGATGTATAGTCTTGGGTTGGGTTGCCGCGACAGCCGTTGGTTTGGCTTGGCTTGGGCTCAATGAGTGATCATCACTTTAGGCGTATCGCGTTGATGGGAATGCAGGACATTTCACAAATGGCATGGAAATCCTGCTGTTGTCCATATATCACTGCCCAGGGCGTCAAGAGTCAGCTAATGTAGACTTAACGACTAGAGACTGGCTCCTGTTGCCGGCTTGCTAATGTAATTATGAGTACGGTAAGCTATCTTCTCTGTGTATGTGGTGGACGAGGTGTAAAAACATGGTGCCTGCTGTGTGAATCTGCTCCGTGAAGATCCTTGGACAAACTCTAGAGATCAACTAGGCTCTCGAGCCCAGGCTAAGACATCGTCATCTGACAAAAATGCAGCGAAAACTGCCCAAACTAGGAAAGGGTTGGTTCGCCCTAGTAAGGAATAGGATCAGGAGCATCGCAACTTCTATCCCGAAGAAGGATTGATGGATGTCTGGCGCGACGCCATAAATGTAGCACGTATCTTCTGTGAAGTGATGCTGGTAAGTTTCTAATGTTGGGGAGAGAACAATGTTTGAGCTGTCCATCCTAGAATATATCGAAAAGAGTCGGAGTGTAAGCGACGGCATTGAGGGCTTCTTGGCAGGCCCGGAAATACTGAATGTCTGCCTTGTTGAGCTGTTTATTTCCTGCAATCACCATGCAGCCATAGAGTCACATCAAGGCTCTTTGCTGCAGGCCGTAAGCATCAGACAATGGCGGACAGCCGACGGTCAGTGGTGGCTCCAGGCCTTCAGTGGAAGCGTTACCGGCGCTATGGCGTCCAGCGGTAGGGCCTGGCGCTATTTCACTTGGCTAACGGAGCCCTAATCTGTAAATTTTGTACGGAATAATGACGAGTTGTGACTTTGTGGGGGGCGTCGTCTTTCCAATGCCTGCTGGCCATTGTCACGCACCAATACCAGCGTGACACTTCATCCGCCTCTTGACTATGCGAGCAGTGGCAACACCGCCACTGCCCACACCATCTCACCTCTGGGCCGACGTCGCACGATAAGGCCGAGGGGATAGGCAGACGTCCGTCCGTACCTTTGGCTGGTCTCCGTACCCACTACACACAATGCACTGGGCTGAAATATTTTTCTTCCCTTACCTTTTTTTTTGGGTCCCATGTTGCGGGTTTGGCGACCTTTGGCTCCAACGAGGTTCTCGCTGGAGGCGCTGCTAACGCAAGGCAAGCTAGTCTTTAGCTGGACCCGCCTCTATCCGTCGGGGATACTACTATCAGCAACCATCATTCTACTCCATACCGACAGATGTACTCTGTAGGAGTAAGCCGGTGATTCCCCATGTTTATCTTTAGCTCACCGAGTGAGCTGTTCCATGGTCAGCATCCAAAACGGGCAGTGACGCGCGATTCCCATCGGTTCCTCTGCTACTCTGTGCTCAGACTGACCGACCAAGCCGACGTGCTCGGCGGACATGCCTTGTATCAACCTGCGTGTCTCATCTCAGAATCCTAAATGCTGTCTCAACAGCCGTCGCATCCTGTAAAGACGTGAATGTGAGTCTCATTGGCGAAGGTCTATGGAGCGAGTGCCAAGCATGTTTGGCGGTTCCTATGTCGTCGATCACAGGCAATGCTACCGAACAGGGAAAAAAAAGAGAGGGAAAAACACTCCTGGGTTTGGCCCCCATTCTTCCGCCTGCTATACCTTTACGAATGGTTTCATTATGGGCGGGTATTGGACGATATGTTGGTCGTCATGCCGAGATGGTCGGATAGAGATACAGGGTCTGACTGGCGTCCAGAGCAGCCCGTGCGTCTTAAGGAGAATCATTAGTTGACAGAGCCACAAAGACTCACGACGCGAGGGAGAAAGAGAGAAACAACGCACACACCCACCACGAGCGGCGCACCAGTAAGAAACGGACGAGACCAGCTAAAGGTTCGACAAGTCAGGATGGAGCCCTACTTCTCGTCGACCACCAGCGTTCCCCCAAAGGACGCAGCGCCCCCCAGTCCGAAACCAAGGCCGCCGGCTCGCCCCCCCCCAGTCCTGGTTTATTTTTAAACCACAGGCCCCGACTAGTGCATGCACGTTCGCACCAGCAGACGTCCATGTCAGTCAGTCCCTTCCAGAGTCTCTAGCTCTGGTGTCTCTGTTGTTGACCCGCCCTGCCATGTGCGTCATGCCCGTCCGTCAAGTCCGGCAGGTGGACCATGACCACACACCCCAAGGACGGGCTCTGCTCAGTGGAGCTAGCGCCCTGTACTGGAGCTGGCCCTCTCTCTGCTGGTGCTTGATGTTGCTTGTTGGAGCCAGAGTTGCTTTGCAGCTAGCTAACTTGGGTACTGCCCTGCGTAGGTACCCAGCCTTGTACTCTTGGCGCCGAGGTACTCGCTCCATCCCACCCGTAGCAATACCCGACCCTACAGCAACCAGTTCACGCGGGCACTGGCGCTGCCTTCCTGCCTGCCTGAGTCTGCCTGTGCACACTGGCGTATGGTGGCACTTCAACGTGGAACCAGCCAGGGCCCGCCAGGCGACAGGCAGGCGACAGGGCCTTGTCTCTCCCTCAACACCCAAATCGCCACTGACTGGACCTGCGTGTACCTCAGTTGGGCCATGTACCTAGGACCCTCAAAAAGTACTCTGTACCTGTGTGGCCTTGCCTTGCGGCGTCCCCCAATTCACAGCGACGGCTGGGCAACATCCCATCACATCGTGTATTTAACAATGCCCCATTCCCCCCAACATCCCAGATCCCCTCTCCTTTTGGACCTCACTCTTCATCTTCAACAATTGTCGTCGTCAAGAAAACAAAACTCTCGCCTCTCTCCACGTTCGCTTTACGCATCCCTCCTCTCGCTCTTAGGAAGTCCTCGTTGACTCCTGTCATTCGCTTTATCCCCGGTGCTTGCTTTGATTCCTCTCCATCCTCCATACCACCTCCCCGTCTCCCCCAATTTTCCAGCCTCATTTCTCGAGATTTGGAAAACATCCCGAGCCTCTCCTCGCAGCCAACAGAAAGGATTCGATTCTAGCCTGCCTCGCATTCCCGACTTGTTCGTACAATCTTCGACAAGACGCAAATGTCTCGGCTCTCGTTTTAAATCTTTTGTCAAGCTACTCCACCCACACTCGCTTTCAACGAAAACTCATACCTCTTCGCAAGGATATCAAAGACCAACAAGACACCACACACGATCGCTACAGATTCTAGAGAAAAGGGAAACGCCGAAAAGAACACTGGCAAAAGAGAGAGAGTTTTAAGAACCGCAGTTTTGGATTCCAGATACTGCAGTCTTTGTTCTCTTCACCACACGACGCTCGCTACCTGATTTATCACACGACTTCCAGTCTGTGTGATTATCTCCCAAGTAAGTCGATTATCTTGCTGAAATCCCATCGTCAAGTTTGAAACAGCCGAAACCGTGCTAACAGGTGCCTTTCTTGCAAGACTTTCGCTACAACACCTTCGTTTCAACCATCGACAATGCCTGGCCCTGGCGGTGGTCCTTCTCGTCGCAGCCACACCAAGTCCCGCAAGGGTTGTGAGGCCTGGTACGTTTTCCATGTGGTCAGCCTCTCCTGTCATGTCCTGTCTAACCAAGGTTTGTAGCAAACGTCGTCATATTCGATGCGATGAAAACTTCCCTCAATGGTGAGTACCAGGAGACCTCGACTCCTCGAACTTGTTAATAATCGCTGACATGCGAATTCTTTAGCCGCAACTGCACCAAGCATAAGATTCGCTGCCCGTACAATGATGTACAAGCTTCTGACCCAGACCGCTCCACCACTCCGGACAAGCCCGACCTCATGTGGACGCCCCAGGTCGAGGCTGATATTGCCGAGTGGCAGCGAACGGGTATCTTTCCCTTCGAGTCTCTCGGATTGTACCCAGCCCCCATGCCACACATGTACTCGCTTGAGGATCTGAGGCTTATCTACCACGTTGCTGCGCTGTACAACCAGCTGCTCTCCATTGACGCCAACAATTTCACTCTGTGGACCCGGCACATCCCGACGTAAGTTGAAACCGAATTCTCTCACCTCATCTCCCGGGCCATGTAGTGCGACATTGATCACTGACTTAATTTCCTCAATGGTACAGTCTGCTCAGAATTGGAGCCACCACCCCCTATGTGATGCATGCGCTACTTGCCTTTTCCGCCATGCACATTGCCTTTCTCACCGACTGCCCCCTTGTCGGCAGCATGGCGTTTGAACACAGAGGAATTGCCCTCAGTGGTCTGCAGGAAGCTATTGGTTCTTTTTCCCGTGAGACATCCGACGCCATCCTGGCAGCCCTCTCTGGTCCTGTCGTGGCAGGCTACGGATTGGTAAGCAAATTCCATGCAGCTTCCTGTTTCCAACCATTTGGTGGCTAACAACGTGTGAACAGGCGCAGCTGGACCCAGCTTATGCAGGGAACCTCGACTGTATGTTGAACAACAGCTATCACCTGCCCCCAAGCCATTGAGTGGAGCATGTGACTAACATTTCCCAGGTCATCGACGCCATGGAGCCGTGGAAGCACCAGTCTCAATTTGGAGAGTTTATCGCTGAGAGCAGCACGTTCCCCCGACTGCTCCTCCTTCTCCTACACCCGACCACCGGCCCAGCCTACCGTCGGTTGAGGACTTGGCTGCCTTCCAGAGGACTCTTGAGCAGGTCCAAAAGGTTTGAGACCCACCTCAAGCACAACAAGGAGGAGACAACACAGATCCAGCACCTCATTGGCTTCCTCAAGGGAGCCAAGAAGATCAGCCCCACACTCTCCATTGCCCAGCAGTATGAGCGTCTGCAGCCGCTGCGCACCTGGCTCTTCTGGATGCCCGTTGGATATCTCCAAAACTACTGTGGCTCAGCCAACTCCTTGGTTGTCATTGCTCACCTGTACACCGTTGCTCTCTTGATGGAGCGTCTCTTCCCCGAGATTGGAGCTGCCTATTTTGGAAGCCTCTCCATCAGCCCTGTTGAGTCTATTGCGAGACGTCTGATGTCCGTCAGCGTCGCAGGCAACATCGCCGGCCAGGCCCAGACACCTCTGACTCTCATGGAGTTCCCTATCGACACTGTCAACGAGTTTAGGTCTCGTATGGGCTGGGTTCAACCCGAGAGGACACGCTCGTTCCCGCAGTTCAACCCCCCCAACTTCCCCATCGAAGAGGAACTGTCTATGCCGCCAACGGAGAACTACCTGCCTTACGGGAATCCCAACTTCAGCTACAGTACGGAGGAGATGCCAATGCTCAACAGTGCTTCGATCCCAGGAGCGCAACACAGCCCTGCCGTAATGTCGTCTCCATTCCCCAGCCAGCAGTACCTCAACGTGCCGTCTCCATACAGTGGAGCCTACAGCCCCGCCTCGTCTACCTTTGAGGGATCGATTGCCTACAGCGACTCCGAGGACTTTAGCTCCTATGATATGGGCAGCTACCAGCCTGCACAGTCTCCCATGCCTGCGTACACCGAGGCACAACAGAGCTACGGCGCCGGGTTCGTCACTCCCCACCAAGCCGTGTGGATCTAGATCTTTAGATGGAACACCACATCGGTCGCACTTCTCGACGAGACACACTCGGATTGACCGTTGCCACTCAGGAACTCTACCTTCGCCACTTCGATGTACCAATCAGCGGGAAACCCTGCCATGTTCGCCTCCATGCTGCCGTCAGCTCCATCTCCGTTTTTAGACGCTGAACCAATGGGTATGCTTCCCCGACCCGAGTCTCCAATGGCTGCGAACAATTTGCAACGACATCGGCCGGCTCCGTTGATGTCTTCTGTACCCCATCCGCCTTCACCACTCTCTCAGGCGCCATTCGTACCAGACTCAGACCCCAAAGGCAAACGACGCGAAATGTGACTGGCCAACAACTCTTCTGCCCCAGCAGCTTCATACACCTCTTTTTTTGCCCCCCTTTTTTTTGGCTCTTGTTTTTTAGCGCTTCAAATGCAGACCCGCCATGTACAACACACTCCTTCTACACTCGCTACCATCACAAAAGCTTCCGACAGCTGAGCCTGATCAGAACGCTTTTGACGACACATTCCCTTACCGAGTTGATCTCGACGACCACTCCTTACGATTGATTACACTTCCGCCTAATTGGTATTAATTACTTAATACGTCACGCTCCTTGATGATACCCACACCTTACCGCCTAATCAACACTCCTTCATGATACCCGGAACATAGACACTCCTTCAAACGACATAATGACGATTATAATCGGCATATAGACACTCCTTACGACAAAAGCACATTGGTACCTGGCAACGAAATTTGTTTCTGCATAGCGAATATCTTTACAGCATGGTGTTATTGGTGTTACAAGCATTGGCCCGGAGTTTTGGTTGTTTTTGTTATTTTTGATTTAATGTTTTGATTTTTTGAAAATTGTTTTGATACTTTGGACTGCGGCTCGCCGCAAGGGATGCTGCACTTGGGAATGCACTAGGAAAAGGGAGACATGAATTTGATTTGTCCTGCGGAACAGGCCCGCTATAGGACTGGAGCGCTGTTAGAGTAACTGGTTGAGGCCAAGCCGTGTAGCTCACTAGGCTGGGTTGGCCGTGGAAATAATACTACTACCTTTGCGCCACCATTTACTTCCTCTGTAACTGAGTGATATTTTCTCCACAATGCAGGAGGAAGATAAATGTCCTCTTAAGGGGTCTAGTAAATTTGTGTGGCTTAGCCTGTGTGCCCGATCATGAGGCATATGGCCCACTGTTGAAAACATTAGACGTCCTATTGAAAGTTCGTTGAAGCAACACAAGGACCCGAAACCCCAGCCTCGTGGAAACACCTTGAGGATCAATTGCCTAGGATCAACGCACTACTCGGATCGATTACAGTTCGTTCCTAGGGTATTGCACTACTGACGGAACCTTCATTCACTATGACCTCAGGTGGATCTATCGATGGGCCCTCGCTTGCCGAACATGGATTGCTGGCTTATGTCGTTACTTCAAGGCTACATACAGGGGGCCAAAGCTCGGCTTTCAGGGAATAGATGACCTCATACAGATGATGAAAGATAGGCCTGCAGAGAGTCCAAGCCCAAACAAGTAATATGGTTTTAATCTTATTCATCTCATCGACTCCTTTCCTGTCGAGGTACAATCGTGCTGTTTCAATGGCACGTATTGGCTGAACTGAATACATTCAAGGGCTAGGTTAACAGGATGGGGGCGCTGTAGACATTACGTATGTGGCGCCGATGGAGTGGCCTTTGGACGAGATAAAGAAGTCGGCCTTTGATGTTAGCATTCCCAATGTCTAACCTTGGACGAGGCAAAAAAGCCGGGGTCTTCATGGTAAGTATTCCGAGGTCGAAACTTGTGACGCTACAACCTCTCGCCTTGCCCGAAACATCGCAACGCCATCATCCAGCGGGCAACACGCTACTCGATGCACTGACTGCACTAAATTCCCCTTGGAAACCATTTGTACTTGTGTTCATGGTCTTTTCTGCAGAGTAGACTTTGTTCGGCCTGATTGGTCGTGGCGTTCCCAACGTCGCCCACGAATACGAGAACCCACACCCAATGGGCTGGCTTAGCCTCTGGTAGTCAGGGGGCAGCCGTTTCAAGGCGCCCTCGTCCGTCTGTCCTCGTACTGCTTACGCCAGGCTGTCTCAAGACTCCTGTCATGGTAGTAGGGTGGTTACCTGTGGATGAAAAGTCCAGCGCCCTAGAACCAAACGATCCATGCCAGCATCCATGCCTCGGGCCGCTAATCAGGTTGGCAATCACGGCTAAAGGTGGTTGGTCCTCCGTGAAGCCACCATGCACAATCACCTACCGTGTCCGCTGGCCCGGGCGCGTCCGTGGAGGTTTATGCATCCGCTCTCGGCCCTCCAGGGCTGAATTGGTCGTCTTGACTGGTGGAATGCCCTGTTCGAGAGGTGTGGCCGGGGTAGTAGTTCCTGACGCGTGGAGGGGCGGCCGAGGGGAAGTCTGAATACGAAGGGGCATGGGGTGATGGTGGTGTGCAGGGTGATGGGAGGTGCGGGTCTTGTTGAGGCGCGCGAAAAGAGGTGTTTTGTCCGTAGTGATGTGGGAATCCGGGACTTGGAGGAGGATAAGGAGAGGGATCGTGATTGATGGGTTTGGGGAGTTGTGGTGCGATGAGGACAAGGTCTGAGAAGGGATGGCGTTGGGTGAGGGCTTGCCACGATGGGACGGGCGTGTATTCTCCGAATGTAGATCGGGATTTTGACGGCATGGCGACGCGACCTTGATGCCGTGGTTCGATATTCACGTGGTGCACCGTGGGGTAGAGTTTGTTTATTGATGTTCGAGGCGACGAGCACAGACCGCGACAGGCTCCCTCGGCGTCGTGAAACCACCAGCGGAGTGAGTCCCAACACTCCAGAGCAAGTTCGGTTCCTTGCCATCCCCGTCTCCAGCCCCTCGAGACTCCGCCTCTACCGACCCAGGAAATTTATGCACGAGTAACTCCACGCCCCGGTTTGCCCCCTTGTTCAGACAGAAACCAGAACCACATCTTCACGCCCAGAGGAAACCAACATCACACACCACCGAGAGCAAGCCAAACGCTCTGTTCAGCGCGAGACCAACAGCGCCGAGCCTGCGTCGTGGCCCCATCGCGCCTAGCCCGCCTCCGGAGAGAGCGTGTCCAGAATACGAGGTATAAACTGGAGAAGTCAGGGGAAGTCAGGGGGCAAAGGAACAAACAGTCCTGCTGAATGAGTGATGGTCTTGGGCGCCTCCCGTTTGTGCTAAACACCCCCCCTTTTTTTTGGTCGACCGCTCCTACGCTTCTTTATCTCCTTGGTATATTCTGCTTCATGGATACGAACACAGGGGATATGGCCTTGCTGTAACTGCCGTGGTTGCCGTATCTGCCGTGCCGAGCTAATATCAAGAAGCGGTCATTTCCTGGGAGACCAACGGGGCGAGTTGTTATCCATCTCCTGGAGTGGCTGGCTGGCTTGCAGTCCGAAATCAAAGTTCCATTGTCCGGACGGACACAACCCCATCTCCGCAAGGCAGACGACAGTTCAAAGAGAAAAAGACAGCTGACTATGACGGGAGAGCAGAAGACTTTTTCCTCAATGCGGGACGTGCAGATTCGTCGTGGCCATGAGCGGCGGGTTTTGATTCTTGGGCGACGACTGTTCCTCGAAGGCATACCATCTGCCATCGTGCAGAGCTACGCGGTCTTCATCAGCGGATAAGAGTCAAGTCGAATCACGAATACGGCGGGGACATTGCGTAGGCAAAAATCAAAGTCAAGCAAAGAATAGGTGATTGTCATTCCAGGTCGGCTAACAAACCATCGAACCGTGCAGTAATTCTACCGAGCTCCATCCTAATCAAGTCGACGTCATCACCCACAATGAGCCCAGCAATCCCATCATTACTCGACGCCATGCTTTCTCCATCCTTCTCGCCTTCAACCCTAGCCAGGAGGCCGAATACCATCCGTCAACCAGAACCGAAAGGATAAGGAGACCCAAGAGGGGGAAAAAAAATCAAAAAAATCGAACACAATTAAACGAATGCCGTCCGTCAGAACATGGTGGAATCATGGAAACAAGAATAACCGCTTGCATGTCTGACTCGTAACGTGAATTTTGCCGGCCCATCCCCGTGATTTCTGTACACACCATCCTCTACAAAGGGGTAAATCCACCAACGCAAACAAAAGCAAATAAAAGACAAATAAGAGGTAAAGTGAGAGAGGCAGGACGACGTGGTATCATCCTGATGCTGTATCAAACTCCAAGCGCCAGTGCGAAACAAGTGTCAAGTTGTGTAAACGGACGGTGTAATGTCCAAGCGAATTCTTCTTCCGTCTCCAGTTTTGTGCGTCTTATGTCCAAGTTCTTGATGCTGATTCATCAATTGCGTAATTGTCAGGGCTCTGATTCTCAGTGTGGCTTTCCCCGTTGTTTTGAGAATGTCTTCCATTTTGCACATCATTTATTGACGAGACGCAACTTTCTCTCATGAGTCGTCTGCAGCGGACTGCTCAGAAGAGTTTGACTGGACAGTCGTAGGTGCGTCATTTGACCTCGACTCAGCATGGGCAACTGCTGCGCGACCCCTACTTGATACGCTGGATCGCTCAGACCCAGGGCTGTGCCTCCGCTCTCTTCCTGCGCCTTCCCGCAGGGCATCGCTGTAGCTCAGCAGAGGAGGATATGGTTCACGGGTTGATTCGGCCGGTGGAGGAACTGGGATGATGGTAGCCGCCGAGTCTCCACGGCTACGATTCATAACACGTATGAGGGGAGTGTCGTCGCTGTCGCTGCTATACCGCCGTCCACTGTCGCTCTGAGTCGGACTCTCATACTCGGGTGGTGGGTTTGTAGCATCTTCAAGATGTAGCTGAAGAGGGTTGTGGTCGTGGCTTTCTTGCCGCTGATCGTGTTGTTCGTACGTGGCACCGCTGTTGCTTGGTTCGCCACTCTCCTCGTTCGGCCACAAGCTGCGCCAGTGATATGTCGGTGGGACTCCTGACCGGGCCCGGACTAGTTGGTGGGAAGACCCTGAAGTTGCCACTCCGCGTTCTCCCGTGCTGAGTGTTGAGATTATTGCTGCCGCGAACGTTGTATGGTGAGCCGCTCACCGAAAGTCTATGCGCATGACCCTGTCCCGGTACCACGTCCTTGTTTCCTGTTTCTAGCAGGATGCTACCCTGCTCGGATCCGTACGGCGGAGGAGGTGCGAGGCTTCCAGTGACGGGGGCGAGTCCCCATTTCTTAACGTTGGCCTCGATGAAGACGAAGCCAGATTGGCCGAAATTGACATGGACGACGGCGGGTCCAGTCGATCCGATGGCAGGGAAGAAGTTCTGCGCCTTGAGACCATGCACCACCTCCTCAAGCCTCTTTCCGTTGCGTGTAAAGAATATGGCTCCGGTCCGAGGTCGGTACCCCACGCCAACCACGTCGCCTTGAACCAAATGCGGGCCGTATGGAGTCTCGCTGAAGGGTTGATTGTAGTGGCGGCAGCCGGTCGAGTGATACGCAGCAGAGTATTTATGAAAGCCTGTGGTTTGGCAGTTAGAGCAAAGGCAACAAAACGTCGACGGGGGGTGACGGCGAGTGAGGCATACCAGGTAGTCTGAAAAGTGGGTAGGGTTTCGTGGCCATGCCGATGGCGAGACGTGTATTCTCCGGCTTGTCATATATCTTGGCCTCCCAGTAGTAGACATCATTCTGTTTCGGCACGGGAAGGTTGCTCATGACTGTGCATTCTGAGTCGAAGAACTCAATTTCGGTGCGGGCTTCGACGAAACAATTCGCGATCTCGAGCTCGGGCTCAAACTCCCAGGCGGACACGCCCTTTTCCTGGATGGCGAGATATTGTGAGAGAGAGATATCGGTGTGGGTTGACTCGGGAGGGTTTGCCGTAACGAATGCTAGTGACGCACATTAGCATCTGGGGAGCGGACACGGGCATCATACCAGAGGGCCAAGCTGAACCCGGAAAGAGCATCAAGTCGGCCCTTTGAAGCTGGCGCACGGTGGAGGAACATACCTTTGGCTCTCATATACTCTGTCCTGGCCATCTCGTCCATGGTCTCCAGTGCCTCAGCCTCCTCGCGAGCGAAAGCCTGCTCATCATCGTATTCACCGGGCCGACCGAGGCGGTCAAGGATGATGCGACCGCCGCCGGCACAGCCGGAGGCCCAAAAGACAAACACCACCAACGCAATGAGGATAATGGACCCGAGAGAGGAGACGAGGCCGATGACCACGCCGGTCAAGGCGGATGAAGGGGGAGTGTCCATAGACATGGTGGCGGAGGACTGGATGGACGATGACGACGACTTGGAAGAGCAGGTGGTGACAAGCTGGCGGGCAAGCGAATGTCGGATCAAGGAGGCAGCGGATTGACTGACGGGGCGGAGCCTATCTCTCTGCTGAATGCCCGCCTTTGTTGTCAACGGCGGAAAGACGGACGACTTCGTCACGTCACCGCCGCGACGGAAGCGCCTTGTGGAAGGCCTCTGCGGCGGCAACCCTGTCGTGCGAGGGAGGCGATAAGACCAGGGTGCCTCGAGTATCTGTCGGAGGGAGAGCGGCTAGCGACACGATTTGGGCGGCGTGCGCGCTGAGGCGGAAATTCGAAGGGCGGCGATGGAGATGCTGGGATGGGAGACGAGACAGAAGATGGGAAAGAGAGAAACTGACGATGTCGTCGTCGTCGCCGAGCATGAGGCTGGTTGGCTGACTGACTAGTGTGGGCTGCTCTTTGGTTGGTTGGTAATGGATACTCTGACCGTGGCGGTGGTGGCCAAGGGCCGTAAGCAGTGGGTGAGTTTGCCTGCGCTTCTGCGACGCCCAGTGTTACGAAGGCCGCACAGGCACACCGGTACAGGTACCGACAACGAGGCAGCGAGGCGCGCACCTAGAGATGCGGAGTCCAAGGATGCGTGAGACGCTCTGTCTTTCAAGCTCTACGCAGCAAAAGGCCAAAGAACACACACAAAAAAAAAAAAAAGGGAGAAACAATTGGGCGTGGGGATGCAGATTCAGGGGACAAGGAGCATCTAAGACGTCCAAAACAGCAATTTTGCTCAAGAATTGTCTCGGGCGGCCAGGCGACGGAGCATGCGGATGAAACAACCGTGATGCCCAACGACGACGACGTGACTCGCATGCAGCTAGGCGCTGTTGGTGCGTGGTCGTGTGCTGGAATGGACGCCAGCGCAGGCGCTCCAGAGGGCAAAATACAGTGGGCGGATGAGCCTGCGGCACGGTGGAGTGGCTGGCGGCCCCTCCCAGGCAACTGGCAGGGACAAAAAACGTGCGTTGGGGGGGCCCGTCTGGCGGCTGGAGTACTGGGTACAAGGCGCTCCAGCTGCGGCGATAGTGCCGTGTGCGACGCTGGGTGATCAGCCTTAACAGAATAGCGGGGGAGCGCTGGTGCCTCCCCACCCAGGTACAGACGAGAGAGTGACGCAATGGTGCGGGCTGATGCTGTATTTCACACTGTCGAGAGACCCGCCGGCTTACATGATGTATCGGCGACTCTAACCAGGTGAATGCGAGAGGCTGCTGCTTCGAAACTCGGGCCAAACGGAATCCTCAGGGCGTGATGGTGTGTCGGAATGTTTCTCCGGCCCTTGGCGTGGGAACATTGCGTGAGTCCGTTCATGGGGGTCCGTTCTGTGAAACCCCGTCGTTGGTGCGAATCCAATGCAGGAACCGCGTCTCCTCGCCACGTATCCGGCCGTCAAACGCCACGCCTGGATTCATGCCTCATGCCTCATGCCTCGTGCCTCGCCAGTCTTGCATGCAATTGCGTCGACCTACGACTCGACCATTTGTAGGGGGTTGGTTTTCACGCATCTTGGTCACCCGACGCATTGACTGATACGCAGCCTAGCCAGGTAGCCCGGCGAGCCCTTCCTCCAAGTTCAAACACACATACCACGTTGCGTCGGATCGTGCAGACCAGACTCTCAATGTGCCACCGCAAGGCATGCCGCCGTATCTGCTGTCTGAGATGACCCGGTTGTGAGTCTACGCATTGATCGTTCTGCTTGTGATGCCGTCTGGCCACGTACCCAGCAGTTCACTCCCGCGTGGTGAGGCGGTTTCCTCGATCGAGAACTGCTGTGTTTCTCTCCCAGGCACGAGCACGAGGCAAGGCCGTGCGTGAGCTATAGCAGCTTCGGGGCGAGGGTGGTAGTCGGTTGACCCGCAAGCTTCTTTTAGCCAGCAAGTGTGATGCGCATCAGCATGGCGGGTGGAGCCGTTCAAGGGTTGGGAGCGGCAATCAGGACGGCAGTCTACCGCAATTCGGTCCAGCACTGCACGGCGTCGACAGCCAGTAACGACGCATCACCAGAGCATGAAGCCCCTTCGAAACGAATACACTGAACCTCGGACTGAAACTAGATGGGAGCAGAGGCACACGATAGAGTCAACGCAGCTGGAAGTCTACGTATCCCCTCCCAATTATGCTGGTACGACACCAAGCAAGGTTCGTGGACGGAATGTTGCCAGCCTGGAATATCAAGACGGTGGATCAACGACGTCCGCGGGAAGAGCAAGCATCCTTAATCAACATGCCTCGCGTAGCTCCCATCTCCCCATGACGAGTCTAGTCAACCGAAATAATAGGCTTCCGTAACATATTACCATCGTCCAACGTCCATCGTCAACCAACTGCCCTTTAATAAAGAGGTCCACAAGCCGAGCTTTCCTCAACATAAGTTAACGGTCGTAGATCGTCAGGTGATATTGTTCCACTTGTCGAGCCTACATCCTCGGCCTACCGCAGCGCGGTGTTCATCTCCTGATAGTCCCTCTCGTACATCACGCCGCCACGTCAAGTCACTTGGCCTCCAATATTGCGGCTGGACCCGGCGGCCAACACGATGTTTAGAAGACGTGCCACGAAAAAGCACGAGAACTCACGCCGTTGGGCTCAAGCAGGTGGTGGGAACCCTTCACTTTCAGGCATGATAGAGGTGGATGACTGTACAGTCTAGACATCAGGGGACATAAAGACAATGATTCAACCATAGAAACCACAGCAATATACCCGTCATGGGACAACCGTTAATTTCAACGCATTCATTGCTATCGTCGAGTTATATATACTACATAGACATCCGATCCGTCAATACCGAGCCGGATTGATCCTCCCGCTTGTCGTAGCAAGCACATACACCATCCGATCCGCCAAATACCAGCCAGATCCATCGCTCATGTGTACCAAATCCGTTTCAAACAAACTGACGGCAGGGTCCTCCCCTCCCCCTCTCCCCAGTTCATGGCAGACAAAATCACGCCTTGCTATTTCACCGACGACTAAATGTCATCTTCCCCCCTTCCCCGCCTATATCCCCCCCCTCCTAGCCCGCCTCTCCTCCCTCTCCCTCTCCCTCTGCTCTCGACTCAAGTGCTCCCTCAACTCTGGCATGGGATGGTGATAACTCTTCGTTCCCAGCTCGCTCCCCGTCCCCGCGACACTGCTCCTCTCCAGAAGGCTCTCGCTGACACTGCTCTCCGTCGCATTCGTAGCCCTCTGGAAGCTAAAGTCCCTCCTCGCCGTGCGTCCCACGTCCCGCAGCCTCCTCGCCTCAGCACGCAGCCTCTCCGTCTCGCGGTCCGCGTTCCGGTCCGCGGTGGAGTACACCTTTCGAATGCCCGCCGGCTTCGTCGGGGTACCGGTTGGAGTGCTGGTAGGCGTGCCCTCGCGGTTCGAGAGGAGATTTGACGAGACAGTCGACTCGGTGTGTGTGTTCGTGGAGCCGTCCCACTCCGAAGCATCCGACTCCTTGTTCAGTCCACCCACGCGGGCAGGCTTCTCATGTCTGTAGTTGCGAAGGTGGCTCTTGGCTTCCTTCTCCGCCATCTCGTCCTCCACGCCGTCAGTTCCAACGTGACGGCTCTTCTTCTCCTTCTTCTTCTTCTCTCGCTCGCGGTCGCGCTTCTCCTGCTTCTTGCGCCGCTTCTCGCGCGCACCAATATCGCTTGCCCCAGCCGTGATGCCGCTCAGCGCCGTGCTCTCCGTAACCACCGTCGTCGTGTCGTCGTCGACATCCTTGTAGACGCTCCCGCCGCCGAGATTTGTGGACTCCGTCGCGCCAGAGAGAAGCGTCCCGTTGGGGCCTCTACGCCGCAACACAGTCGTCTTGTAATCGTCCCAGTCGTGCTCGTTGAAGTAGATGCCTCCGTTCTTGGCCCAGAAGAAGAACCAGATGCCCGTCACCACAAACGCCAGGCCGATGAGGGCGAAGAGCACGAAGAAGCCGACGTTGCTGATGTCGTGAGGGTCCAGCACGCCACGTGAAGGGTCTGCATTGTCTCCATCGCGCTTGCTGTGGATGATAGAACGGGCTGCGTGCGCGAGAGGGCCGGCCCTGGAACCGAGAGAGCCGCCCGACTGGAAAGATCGAACACCCCCGGCGAGGGAGCTGACAATGGCCGGAGCCATAGTCGGGATATGCTGGAATGCGGATGTCTCTCCGGCAGAGAGGATGGTATTCGGCGTTCAGCTCAGGGCGGGTATGGGTGCGTCGACTGGAATTCTAATGAAAGTGGAAGGGAAGCGGCCCACCAAGCTCCTAGAGAGGCCTCGATGATGAAGATGCAGTTCAGTAAATCACGAGACAATACGTCGTACGTAGTTGCAGATGCAGATGCAATGAGATGCTAAGCAAGACGTGAAGCCAGCGAGTGAGTGCCTGGGTAAAGTACGTGCAGGGGAGAGTGTTTCTACGGAAACCACAAATGGCCGTGGCTGGGGTGTGGCAGCCCCGGGGGTCGGTGTCGCCACCACGACTACAACTACAACCTCCCAAGAACAAGGTGTCTCGCGGCCACGTTGGGTTTATTAATTCACCTGGACTATGATTAACCTTTGTCATACACCCATATTTTCGCTTTATTGGGCTGCAAGGCAGACGGACAGACACTGACCGCACTGGTGTTGAACCCAAAGAACACCACCACCACCACGCCGTGATGACGCACAATGTAAACACCCATCCGGCTGGCCCAGCAACCAGTGCACCAAACACCCCATCAGCCGCCACCCGATCCCAGAATAACCCTCCCAGAGCCATGCATCATCCGTCGCCTATCCACCTCAGCCGTCACACAGAAGCACAACCAACCACAAAACACCACACTCCAGCACACCACGACCATGCATCGTACTTCGCAGTCTCCCTGCATACTCTCCATTCACTACGCCCCTCCACTCCCCAATGACGGCGTGTCCATCTCGTCTGCGTGACGTGTCAACGCATCCGAAGCTGGACCTATTCATTGGCTGACGGGAGGTGCTTCGGTGCGCGTTACTGACTCAGTTGCGAGCCCAAGTCACCTCAACAGAGTGGACGTTGGGCCACTGGATGAGATGGGTGAATTGCAGCGGTTTACATGGCATGCCGCTGCAGACTATTGTGTGGACGGGCCACGCGACCTGATCCGACCATGCATAGGATGCACTTACCTGGTCATTACGCTATTATTGCTATTCAGATGCCCTCACTCCCTGCGCTCTCCAACTGCAGCGGCTAGATATCATCTGTGACAAAAGCAAGGCTTACAAATCAGATACAAACATCATGGCAAGTAATACATCGTGATTGTAGGCGGCAGAGAAATAATAAGGGGGGGAAAAAAAAGTATGTTATTCAGGGCACAATGAGTGCGGGAGTGCGAACTCCCTATGCCCGTACAGTCTATCATCGTGGCGGTATAGGTGGTGGAGAAATAACCAAACATTATAATTTTCCTCCTCTTGACTCCATGTACTCGTCTCAGGGCCATCAGTTCGTGCGAGCCCACAACAAACCGAGTCGATTTGCGTAGAGGCAAACACGGACGCGAATAAACGCACGTATGCGTCGTATGCATGCGCGGCGGCCTCGACACAACCGACGGCTCCTTGATTTTCCGACAGCAAAACAGTATTGTCAATCTATGGTTCAACAAATACCATCCCTCATCGCAGTCCAATTTCTCCATACACACAATCGTACCACCTTCACGAAGACAAAACATGTTGATAGGCTAAGCGGCACCCCCGACCAAGACATAGGGGGGGTGGCCGGCCCGTACCAAGAAATGAAACTTGAAAATTCTCTTCACTCGCCACCTTTTGGGGTATCAAAACATTTTCCAATCTGCCGCGAAAACGACTTGAATGCAAGCCACCAAAGGAGGCAGTAAGGATACAGAAAGGTGACGAAACGCAAGAGAGTAAATACGATAGCCTCACGCCGAGCCAATGGTTCAAGCGTGAATGATGCCATGATAAAAGAGAAGAGTGTCAAGTGTAACAAAGACAGGTCGCTCGCTTGCAGATAGGCTCCGGAGGAGAAGAGAGAAGAGAAGATAGAAAAAAAAGTGAAAACATGAAGAAAAAGGGAAGAGTTAAATAGCCAAACTGATTTTCATTCCACATCATCAAACATCGTTCATGGCAGTCGTCATAAATCATCATCTTCGTCAGATCGTGCTCAAAAGAAATTGTTGCCGGGGGGCAAAGGCGGGCTCGTAAGGGGCGTGGCTCGGTGCGTAGCCCGGCTCTGAGAGTCGGACTGGCTCGGAGCCCGCGCTCGATACGGTAGTGCCTTCTGCTCGGAGCGGTGGCGCGAGTCCTCGATGGGGTAGATGGTGCTGGCTCTGTCGCTGCCGGACCGCGAGCCGCCTGGGCGACTGCTAAAGGTGATCTCGCCGCCTTCGCTGCATTCAATCTCAGCACCGGGGACACGCACGACGGCTCCCCCCGTCACCTTGATGGTGACGTCGTCATTGTGGCCAGATGAGGACCGGGTTATGCCCGTCGTGTTGCTGCGCTTGTACTCGCTGTCGTCACGGCTCTCGCTGCTGCGGGTCGAGCGACTGCTCGGCACTCCGCGTCTCGACGCCTTTCGCAACGTCTCGGCAGTGAGCGGGACTTGCGGGCCGCCGGTGAGGTTGTCCTGATAGCGCAACGCCTCCATATACTTCTCCTCCTCGGGGCTCGCGCCTGCAGAGCCCACGGGCCGACACCGTACACGGATGCGCGTCGCGAGCGGCCCTTTTGTGGTCGCCGGCACAATATCGTAGCCCTGCTGCTCATAGGCCACAGATGCACGGCGAGAGCGCCGCACAAGTGCGGCATGGCGCTGCTCATATGAGGATTCGGGAGAGTCTTGGAAGAGATCGTCACCCAAGTAGTCGTCATCGTCGTAACCTTTATCGTCGGCAAACCCGACAGATCTGCGATGCGAGGAGGGGGGGCGGTCCAGGACCTGGCGGGCCATGGGACGCTGGGACGGCGGAGGCCGGAATGGCGTTGACGGCACCGCCGCAGACTGCGGACGAAGGGGTGGTGGAGGCATCTTCCTCCGGTCTTCCTCGGTCTTCTTGGAGCGCGACGGGCGTCGGACTATCCGCTGAGGTTCGTCATCCCGTGGATCGTCAAAGCCGCGACTAGAGGAGCTCTGATGGCCCATGGCAGAGGATGGCCGGTTCTCGAAGCGTTGCTTCAAATGGAGATGCTGTGGCCCACCCAAGGCGCTGTCAAAGTACCCATGAGGCCCGCCAGGCGAAGGGGGAGGGTGAGCAGCAAAGCCAGGCGGCGGCGGACCGACACCAGTGTACATGTGAGGCGCCGGGAAGGCACTGCCTGGGTATACTCCGGGAGGCGGGGGAGGATGCCATCCCATGCCCGCAACGGGAGGTCGCGAGGATTGGCCGGCATAATAGCTGTTTGGTCTTGTCTGACGAGGGCGAGAGCTGGAGGCGGCGGGTTGCTGGACGCCGTACGAGGCGGGCTCATCGACATGGCCCCTCTTGTACGAGTGTTGCTGAACAAGAGGCTGCGTGGCAGTGTGCTTCACCATGGGCCGGGTCTTCTTGCTGGTCTTGGGGACTCCGAAGGACTGCCTCGGCCACTCCTTCGCGACTGCTGTCGCGTCGGCCCTGCGGCGTCTATCTGCCTCTTCCTCCTTGAAGCGCCGTTCCCGCCTCAACTGCTCCCGGCCATTCTCTCGCTCTCGTTGGTGTCGCAGGTCCCGTTCCTGATCCGCGAGCTCCTGCGATGATCTCCGCGAGGGTCTGTCTTTGCCGTGGCCAGAGGGACGATGGTTCGTGTCGGGGTCGACAAAATTGACAGTGGGAGAGTTGGAGCCAGACCTCCTCTGCGAGATGGAGTGTCGCTTGTCGGTGCGAAGCTTGCCGGAGTTGGGCTGGTCTTTGACGGGGCTCATAGGCGCCTCGGACACGGCGTACCTGCGGGTTTCCTCATTTCCCTCGATGGAGCTGCCCGAGTCATCCTCCGCCAAATCCTCCACGTAGGCGGCCCGGGAGAGCCTCTTGGGGCTGGACATTGTAGATTCGCAAGCTGACCGCTGCGGCGGGGGGTTGTGGTCGCCCCGTGGGAGCGGGAGAAGGAGGAGGCCCTCGTCAGCCCGACTGGCGGCCGCACTTGGGCGGGGTTGGGCGGTTTAGGTGAGCCAGGAGGCCGATGAAGCGCAGCCAGGATTGGGGGGGAGGGAGGGCTTGTGTCGGCGCGATCGATGTTGGCGGTGTTTGCAGGTCTGACTTGTGGTGATGGTGGTTATTGTGGTTATTGTGTGCGGTTGTCAAGGTGGAAAAGAAAATATGCAACGGCTGGCGGCAGGTGGTGAGGGATGGTTTTGGTCTGGGCCGGCGGTTGTGTTGCGTAGTGGGTTCAGGTGGCAGCCCATTAATAAAAAGAGGGAAAAGAACCGGGGGAGCAGAACCCTCCACTCTGGCAAAAAAAAAATATGACGAAGGGCCCTGTACGAAAAAGGCATCCAGGTGCCTCAGACAAGGGCGGACTACCCAGCAGTGGGCCAATGGGGGGGTGCGTCAGGTAGCAGCAGCCAGTAGCGCGCACCTGAAGGATGAAGGGTGGATGGCGATGATTTGGGCCTGGCGACCGGGAGCCCGTTTGAGTGTGTGCAGCCAGCGACGAGGTCCCGTCTTGTGCTGTCTTGTGCTGTCCTGTGCCGTGCTGTGAAGTCCTGTGCAGTCCTGTGCAGTCCTGTGCAGCGGATGGATGCTGTGCGTGTCTACAGTGAAAAGGCAGAGAGCTACAGACTAGACCAAGGACAGATGGGATGGGCTGGTGGGCAGACGGGCAGATGTAGATGTAGATGTAGATGTAGACGTAGACGCAGAGGACGAGCAGTGGCAAGAGGAAGAAGTGCTCGTCTGCTCAAATACTAATAGGCTTTTTCTGCAGAGAAGGAGGCCCTGCCTTCTGGAATGAGAGGGGCGTTGGGTCACACTCAGGCGCCGCCCGTGTCAGAGCACCCCGAGGGCAAGCCGAGGAGCCGCGTGTTGCTATTGGTGTTGGCGATGGCGACGGCGATGGCTGGAGGCCCGATGGACAGCTCGCATATGGACAGATAGCCGATGGGCAGAGAGGGGCGGACAGAGGAGGAGCGGCGGGTGAAATGAGAGCATGAAGATGACAAAGAGGGAAAAGGGCGCCAGTGGTTGATGATCAACGGCGAGGACTCCAAACAGCAAATCACACAGCTGCGCCAGCATCAGATGATTTGATGGCACGAAATCAGGACAGACGCTGGGATGGAGCCAAGCCGGCAGGGCGACATTGGTGGGCTCCGACGAGATTTTTCAAGACTCCAGGCCTGGCATGCAGAGCTAATAGCGGTTGCAGGCAAGACAGAGAACGGCGAGCGCTGGGGGAACAGCTCGTTGCGTGGCATCTCGCTCCGTGTTTCTCCAGGTGGGAGGGGGGGGAGGGGAGGGAGGGAGGGGGTGGCGTCGGCGTGGTGAGGAGATGGAGGCGTGTGCAGAGACGGGGTGGATCTGGATGATTGGTGTCTACCTGGCGTCTGGCGATGGTGATGGTGATGGTGATGGCGATGCCAGATGGCACTGACGCTGAGACGAGAGCGATCCGTACTGCAACGGCCACTGCCCGATGCCACGGGCAGCACACGACAATGGCGGTCTGACCAGGGGATATCACCAGCAAAGCACTCGACAGAAACAGACATGGGAAGCCTGAGAGAGTTACGGATACAAGTACGATGCACCTCGAGATACGTGTTGAACACGTACGGGTTTCAGAGAGGCCCAGAGGGGGTGCGTCTCCAGCGCCAGTGTGGGCGTCGGCGCAGCGTGGGCAGCAACTTGGCGTGGGGGGGGGGGATGATTGATGATGATGTGTGGGCACCGGCGGGTGGGAGGGAGGGCAGTGGAGGGGAGCCGACGGGAGAGGTGAGGGCATCCAAGGGGGCGAGCAAGCAAGGAGCTAGGAGCCATGCCTGGCCCATCCCAGCTGTGCGGATGGGTGTTTATCTGGCGTCTGATGTCTTGTGCCTTGTGCTTGGGTCGCCGTCTGGTGGCCATTGATTCCGCGCGCAGCGTGCAGCGCACCGTGCAGTGTGCCAGGCCGGGGGTGGCTCGCTGGCTGGGAGGCGGCGCTCCTCACGACGTCGACGTCCAGTGCAGGCATCGTCGCGCACTGCTCGCCACGGAGCACCAGCACGGCGGCAACGCAGCGCATGAGCCAAGCACGCCCTCGCCCAGCCGTCGTCATCGCCGCTGCCCGCGTCCCCTGCGACGAGTATTGTGGTCCCAGAGGGGTCATCCTGCAAGGAACCAGATCTCCAGAGGCCGTCCCCTACGACCCGACCTTGGGTTGTTGGGTTGGGCGCTGACGAAGCCGTCCAGACGAAGCAGACTATGAGGCTGACTACGGGGGGGACGATAGAGGGACGACAGAGGGCCGACAGAGGGGCGGACGCGGCGCATGACGTCGGCTTGGAGATGTGTGCCGTGCCTGGTTGAGCGAAGAGCAGCGCTGTCGCTGGCCGCGCCGAAGTCTTATACCAGTTGTTGCTGGCGACTCTCCCGACCGTCGGCCCTTGGCGCATGGCCCGTCTGGTGAGGCCGGAGGGTGGCAGTGGCACCTTGTGGCTACGGCTAGCACGCCCCCGCCCCTCAGGGCGAGCAGGACGCTCAAGCACTGCTGTGCGTCTGTCCACGACGTGCCCTCGATGTCGGGTCCCGGATCCCAGCGCGCGCGCAGTCAATAGCCCTCGTCTCCAGCTGGCGGGTGCCCCGTCGAGTGATGAGTGAGTAAGTAATAATAGGGTTGGCCCGGCCGCGCACTCGGAGGCCACTGATGGACGACAGTCGTGGGCCCGGACGAGGCCGTCTCATAGGCTCGTCGCGGGCGACGATTAGACGTCAGCTATAGTGGTTGCGTCCGGCCGCTGGACACCTGCCACAGCGCATCTTTCGTCTTTCGCGACGAGGTACGTACCCTCCTCCACGCAGCGAGGCCCCCCCGTCCATCTTCAGAGCCCAACTGCGGGGCCCGCGGTCCAGTGACGGCGGCTCGTTTCGATCCGTCCACTTGCCGTGCCGCCCCTCAGCGCTACACTCGCGTTGGGAAAAGCCTAACTGGACCGGGCCAGCCCCGGCTCAGCAGCTGTGCTGGTAGCAGTGCTGTGGCAGCCCGGGCCCTGTACCTCGCACTGTAGCCGTGGCTCTGCGTCCCCCTCCAGCCAGGCCGGCGACTGGCTGGGTCGAGAGACTGCCGAGACAGCGTCCCCCACAATCAAGGAGACCTACGTAGGAGGAGCGAGGGAAAGAAAACCCCCCCCCCCAGCACGCTCCAGAAACAGAAGACGCAAAAGAAAGCAACAATCACCAAAGGGGCGCTAGCAACAAATGCCGCACTAGTCGCGGACGCTGCTTGAGCCTCTGGTTTCTGCTCGGGAGCGAGTGGTGTGCGATGGGCTTGACGTGGTGCTGCCGGCGCGGTTAGTTGGGGTTGGCCGTGATGATTGAACCCGACAGACAACCAGACAGCGTCCCCCCCCCCCTCCATTCGCGCGCCCAACGCCTCGAGCCGTTCTATTAAAAGCCGCGGCCCTGTCTGCCACGCCCAAAATCGAATCGCAGTCAGACAGAGACGGCTTCCCTCGAGCAGCGAGTCATTTTTCGCGGGCCACGAAAGGGGTCGACTTCCCTGTTTCCTGCTTCCTGCTTCCCTGCTTCCCTGCTCTGCAATGGATTCTGCCGCCCGTCTGGCGGTGCCTGATCGTCGGCCCGGAGCGTTGGGTACCAACAGGTCAGACAGGTCGCCCTGCGCAGATTGGACCGCCGGCGGCGGCGAGGGCACGTCTGGAAGAGAGGGCCAAGGGGGGGGGGGCATAAATCAAGACCGGTTGAGTCACTCTTAGACTAGCCGGTCGTGCAACGCGATAGCGTCCGGTAGCACTGCACGCACGCCGTAGAGATGTGCCTCGCATCGCGGGCATGGAATCGCGACCGACGGCTTGCCTGGTGAGGCCGTGAGGTGGCCGTCTCGGCACTAGTTCCTGGTGTGACTTCCCCGTAGAACTCCCCTAGCACTCTGTAGATGTTCCCCAGTGGGATGGCGTGGATGCGCCGGCGCCATAACGTTATCTGTGTAGCATCAGATGGGCAGGCTGCTCATGCTTGGTCTGCAGAGCCCTGAGCGGTAAGCGTCTGCCCCAGTGTCTGCCCCAGTGTCCACATGGGGTACAAAGTACAGTGCAGTGGTGCAGACACTGCAGCGTGCGGGCGTCGCCGCCGTCTCCAGCATCGAGAGCGCAGAGTCCCCTCCGCCCCAGTCCTGACAACTGGCCATCAACGCCTCGTCATGCCGCAGCCTCTACTCGATTGGAGCCCAATCAGTGGTGCCATGCCCAGAGCGGCCGTCCCACGTCCCCTCCACGTCCCATCGCACGCCTGCAAGGCCGCCGCCACTGGCCCGGATTCGCCCTGGCAGAGGCCCCGTCCGTGCTGTCCGCGCCAGTGAGGCGGCGCTCTGCGTGCCAGTTCAGCTCGACGCTGCTGGCTCTGCCTGCTGGATCGTATTCGCGCATTGCCTGGACGTGCGTCGGGCGTATCGAGCGTCCATTGTGTATGCCGACCTTGCCCTCGAACAATGCCCTGGTCCTCGAGCCTGTTCCTCCTGTTCGTCTCCAAGTCTGAAGAGCCGCCCCGCCCCACCCGGCGTCCGTTCACTGGCCCCCCTCCGATGACCAGCTCGCCGCCTCCTCTTTCGTCGCATCCCGATGCTCGGCAGAGTGTCTCTCTCAGGTCCTCCGGGGGAGGGGGAGAGGGGGGCGAGAGGGGGTCGCACGCTCAGTCATCAGTTTTGCTCTCCAGCAGCAGCTACTGCTGCTGCTGCCCATCTCAAAGATACGTCTCGTCTACAGAGCTGCTCTGGTCCTCGCCCACCCCCGCGGCGCCTTCACTGCAGGCTCGCCTCCCCACAACACCACACACTCTCCCCGGATGCCACTGAATCTAGTATATAAATGAACTGCATGTTTCACCCGCTCTGCACTGCTCTGCGCGCGCCCAATCGGACAGTCTACGTGCCCTCCCTCCCGCGCGGCCCTCTCTGCCCAGTCGCGCTGCATGCTCGAGCCGGATTCTCAAAGTGTCAGTCTGCCTGTCCTGTCCTGTCCTGCCCTCCCTCGACGCACGTCGCTCGTGTCATCGGCACGGGTCGCCTTTCCAACACCCTCCCCCAAAATCTCGATTTCCTGTCGGATTCGGTCGGGACAGGCCGTCTGATTGGTGTCGTGTCTCTAACGACCCGACGCCGACCCGTGCCATGTGTCTATTTGCGGTCACGTAGAGAGACAGCCTCGTCCGCGCGTAGAGTGGTGGCTACGCGTGTCTCGATCTGTACTGGTTGATGGACCCGTGTGCTGCATCTCGACCTCATCGCGCGGTGTTTAAAATAGCCCCGTGCCACCACCAAAGGGGAAGCCACACCGCAGATTGCCCAAGCCGACATGCGCACGACGACTAGCTTCGCGGACACGCGGGGGGTAGGACGTCGGCAGAAGAGCGAGCTACGAGCGACGGCTCGGGCGATGGCTGCCGCGACCTCCCTCTCTGATGCAATCGTACATTTAGCCTCCGGGAATCTTCGCGATTCGAGCTGCCGGATCGGTAGGCCCGTTGCAGCTGACCTTGGTGAGCCGGTCGATTGTGTGATGTGCTGCGCTGGTGCTGTCTCGTGATGACGGGCATGGAGTGGGACGCGGCGCCGAGTGGACTCGATACGGGGGCTGGCTGCCAATTAGTCATTTCTGAATAAGGCTCGTTGCGAAGTGGCGAGTCGACACATCTCTCCGAGGGACCACGCTGGAAGCTTTCACGGATCATGCATGTTTTATTGTTTATTGGTGCCTCCCGGCGGTCTCGAACCGGGGCACCGCCATGGCACATGTCAGCAACATCGTGCATGAGGTCGGGATGCGAGCGCGACTGGTCCTCGCAGATGGGGCAATATAAACAGTTCACCAGGCGGGTGCGTCTCGTCGCATCCGGTCGCCTCACCGCCTTTCCGCGTCGCCTCCCATCGGCGGGTGCTCGACTCGCCTCGGCGGGTAGCCATGTTGGTGGGCAGGGCGACTCGGGGTGGCATCGCGTTTGCCGGTCTAGGTTATGCGGATGATTGCCAGCGGCGATGCACGTAATCCCGAGGTGGCACTGAACGGCGCGTCGGTGGAGCGGTGGTCCATGGCGACTCATGGCGACTCTAGCCTCCTGGCTGGACGGTGTTTGCCAGCCGTTGTGGAATGGGAGTCGGCCTCTCGTGTCTCGAGATGGAGTTTTGGCCTGCAATTCTTCGTGGACGTTATTTGCTCGTGGTGCAATCTCACCGCGCAACACTGAACATGTATATTTTGGATGGGGGCATTGAGATAGAATACATATAAGCTCGGACACGTTGTAGTCTCATATGATGTGTACTTGCTGTTCCTCCACTTGACCTGCAACGGGGAATGAATGGCATCTTGAACTCGCCCGTTCGTATCGACAACCAAATGTTGAATGACCGCGCTCATCCACGGCCGCGTAATCCCACACTGCCCAGACAAACGCACGACTGATGCCATTCAATGATATATATTGAGCATTCAGTGCTATTAAACAGCCTTTCGCCATCCCCATTTGCATCTCGGACAACCAACCAACTGCGCGACAGTTAACAGGTGAAGCTTAGCATATCGTCTCTATATACATATATATATATATAGAGACTTCTGTCAATGCTAGAGGCAGCATCGTCAAGTTCATCTTCTTCATCCGGCTACCCTGGGCTCGCTAAAACAAGCAAAGCCAGACGCTCGACCCTGGACCCGTATCGCCGAATCGGCAGTCTCGCATTCTTTGACATCTTCTGGCATCTCAGTTATAGGTGCCCGCGGCAACATCATAGCCATCAACTCATCCAGGCAACTCCTTTCGCTCCATCCTCGGCGTGCTGCATAGTCGTCGCCTTTTGGAGGTTGCCAGTCAACGGTTGTAGAAGATGGCAATCATTTCGGGCCGGTGACAGTGTGCTCGGTGTCACGGGCGTCGGTTCCTTGTCGAGTCCAGGCTCTGGTTGGTTCTGCAGATTGAACTTGGTCACCCACTGGTTCGGGCTGGCTGGCGAGCACCACGTCCCGCCTGTGATCTCACATGCCATCTGGGCGTTGTCCTTCATCTTTCAGGCACGCCCCGAACGAGTCGACAATCCCATCTACAGGGGAATCTCCAAATCGGCCACGACCGGCCGGTGGTCGGAGATGCGAATCTGGTCATCAAAGCTATTGGACAAGACGCCAAACGTCTTGACTACTGCCCTGCGCGGCTCCTGGATAAACAAAAAGTCGATGCGTTTCGGGTACTCATTCGGCTCGCCGAAGCTGGTATAAGTCAAGTGATTACCGTACTTCTTCGCCTCGGGCAGCAGGTCAGATATATCAGATATGCCCGAGCCCTTTCCCGTGATGGTCCGGTAGGCCCCATCCTCAGGTGAGCTGTTGAAATCGCCCCCGATGAGCACGGCGGCGGCCGGATCCTTTCCCTTTCCGTCGCGCCACTCCTCTGCGAACTGGATCAGGAGCTTGGCGCTGTTCATGCGAGCCTTGACGCCAATGTGGTCAAAGTGCGTGCTCATGACGACGATCCTGGTGCCCGTGGTCCTGTGGGAGAACTCTCCAATGGTGGCGATCCTGTTGAGGACGGCGTCCCACCCCCTGGACGGCGTGTCCGGCGTGTCGCTCAGCCACCGCGTCTCCCAGCGCAGGCGCTTCCACACGTCTGAGCGGTAGAAGATGGGCGAGAACTCGCCGCCCTTGGGGTCCTTGTCGCGGCCGCGTCCCACGTGGGACCACGAGTCGCCCAAGTTGCGTTGAATATCCTGCACCTGAGAATGGAGCACCTCCTGGAGGCAGAAGAAGGCGCTCTCGTGCCCGGCAGCGAGGAAGCTCAGCTGCGTGCACAGTCTCGGGCAGCGGACGCTCCACGGCTGCTCACCGGGGACCGGCCTGCCCGTGGCATACCTGATGTTGTAGCTGACGATGCGGAGAGGTATGTTAGACCGACGAGCAGCAATGTCAACGTTCAGGGAGGACCCGATGGGGATCTCGTCCCCGTTTGGCTGGGCCTCGATATTGGTCATCTCGTCGGCGTTGTCAGAGACGAACTGGCGCGACGACTCCCAGTTTGGGCGCGTGTGGTCTTGGCTATAAGCGGATAGGCTCCTGCTCCAGAACAGCACCAGGCAGAAGAGGATGCCGCACCACAAGGCTATGCGAAATACTTTGGACGAGCGAAAGGTTCTTCTTCTTGCACCAAAGGCAGTAGTGCTCATTGTGCGGCGGCAAACCGTCGGCAGGGAGTCGCTCGCTGCGATGCCTCAGAAGAGGGGGGAGGGCGGTGCAGGCTTGTCCAGCCCCTGTCACGTGAACGAGCACCTCGACGGTCTCTCTGGTGAGTCTGGTCCACCAGCCGCATCCGGCCTGGGGCCCATCAGCGGGCTTGACCCGAGGCCTGCCGAGAATGGGGGACGGGTTGTCGTCAACAGCGATGCCAGTGAGGGCTTACAGTGGGTGGTGCGCTGCGACTGTCGGGAACCGGTAATATGGCACAGTGAAGCAACTTTGTTGGGCATGTATTACTGGTGACGGCAGAGGCAGCCGACGAGCATGTACAATATCTACGGTGATGCCGAACGCGCATTCTCAGCCTCCTCGGCTCCAGGGCTGGAGACGTGTATGGCGCTTTTAACCTGCAATTTATTGTGCGCCTCAACCATCAGCCAGGCGAATATTGATTGTGCTGAACAGCGTGGCTGCCTGACGTGCCGTCTCCCGCTGTTACCTACCGCCCGCAGTGGCTGCGCCTAGCGAGGCAGCTGCAGCGTTCGAGAACCACCACGACGGACGCCTGCACGTCATCGGCAAGTCGGACGAGGATGCAAAAGTGCAAATTCGTCATGACAAGAATTGCGTCTCTTCACCAGCCAATATGGCATAATTCTTGACTATCGACTTGGAGTCGCATCGCTTGCAGGGGTGGGGCGCCCTCCTGCGTCCCCGTGGGATTAGTCGAAGCAACAGTCCGTCAAATGATTCGTCGTCTCCCACACACAGTTCCCGTCTCTGATAGCGGGAATGGCCCACGCTCGAAGCGCAATACCTAAACCACGTTTGTGGATAACACGTCTTGCGTAATTGCATCCACCGTGCTCGGCGGTTAACCCCACAGAGGGCGGGCGGGTGTGACCGTGATCACGGCAGCTCCACCAGACGGCCGAGACACGATGCAGCACATCGACGAGATTCCATTGTCAGAGAGCCAGGAATAAACTACCGAAACACGCGCTACTGCCCGTGGGTGGCATCTCTGATATCATCTGTCTCGAGTGCTCGGACATACTCTGAATGGCATTGTCAAACGGTGTAGCTGGTTATCGGGCAGATTGGGACCGCAGTCCGACTTACTTACACCAGACCCGCCGGGAATGGAGCACAGGCGGCTGAGAGGTGATCACAGGTCGTTTGCAGAGGCCGTCATGCTTCCAGGGAGCTGGTTTCCATGTACGGAATGCTTCGTAAGAGTCCGGCGCAGTCGTGCAATAATAGGTCATGATTCGAATTCGCAGTCTGACGCTCGCTCATTGCCCGTGCCGGCAAGTCCGGACATGTATCCCCCTTCAAGGCAGCCCTCGTAAAGCGGCAGCCATCACAGAGCAATACCTCGTCAGCCAAGAGCCTAAAAATGGCACCAGGTGGCTGCCTTGACGTGAGCAGAGGTGCGTCCAAGTCTCACTCTCTCTTCACTCGCGGGGGCCGCATCATCCGTTTGCGCGTCAAGGGGCAAACATGACCTCTCGCTCTCCCGCCTCCTCGCACCTTGGGCCCACGTCTTGGTTTGGGCAAGGCAGCGCGGACAGGTGCCCCGATGACCCTCGCCCCATCCTCATTCGCGGACTCGGTGGACGGCCAAGGCCTCTCTAGCTCGTCTCGAGGCGGGCCCCCCCACCAGGACGGATGGGATGTGCTGCAAGGAACCGTGCATAAATGCATCGCGAGGTTCGCCATGCAGTCTCACGAGCAGGAACTGATCCGATCCGACAACGATTTCTCGATTCGGCATGGGAATCATGCCCATGGGGTCCCTCACTCGCTCCGCACGGCATGACCTCCATGTTCACTAGCATAGATACAGACGGCCGTGTGCAGTCACGGTAGAGCCGCTGGGACCGTGGGGGGGAGGTCAGATGGTCGGTTTGGAGCTGGTGGTGGTGTTGAGGGTGTCTCAGCTTACGAGACTCGTTCGACTCGTCATGCTGAGGTTGAGCCTTCCCAATAGATAGTGCGCCCTCTCCACAAGGGTTCCCACTCCCCGCCCTCCCGCAGCGCCCCGCGACCTTCAGCCCTCGCAGCAGAGATCGACAGACCCTCTCTCTCGCCTCCCCCCCCCCCCCTCCTCCCCTCCTCCCCCACCCTCATTGCCTCACCACCAGCATCACCACCACCACCGCCTCTCTTCAGCTATCTCGGTGTCGGGTGCCCCCACCCCAGAACAGTCAACCCATGACCGCATATGACTGGAGCCTTTCCGCTAGGGGCGACATGGCGAACTGATAGCACTGGGAATAGCCAGAGGCGTCACACCGGCCGACCAATAGACGAGCCTCCCAGGCAGCTTCACGTGGGCGCAGCCCTCCTGGTTGGTCGCCGATGACCACCATCTTCCGCCTCACAAGGCCCCCCATGTTCAACGACCCATGCTCGCCCTGCGCCCGGGCCAAGATGTCATTGGGGACCATCATCACCCAGCTGCGACTACAGATACGCTGCGGCATGTTCGCCTGCGTCCGCAACGGCGGCGACTCCTTGTGGCTGCAGCCCGTTTTGAGCCCCTTGTGTCTGGACTGCCTGCGAGGCACGGTCCAGGTTCGCCTGTTTCATGACCTATATATTGCTGCCTTCCCGCCGCCATCGTCGGACGAGACATCTTCTGGCCTCCTCTCCGCAGGTTCAGATGTCCCGATAGTGACCGAGACTTGCCTCACGTAACAAGTTGCAACGAGCCAGCCACCAAATCCACCCTGAGCTTCATTCTATCTGTGTCGGCTCAGCCGGCGAGGACTTCTGTTGGCTGAGAATTCAAATGGTCAACTCTTATTATTCACACTTCCGCTGAACCTGCCACTGTCGCTACCGCAGCGCTGGGATTTCCAACCGCGTAAAGGCATCTCGCCCACGGCAGTAACAGACATGCCCACAGTGTCCGAGATGGCATCCCGACGTGACTCTTGGCCGCCTACCCAGGTCCGCCTCTCGCCATCGGCGTCTTTCAAGGGCGAGCCTCGCCCGCTCCTCGAAGATATTGACGATAATCCACTTACCTACTTCCTCACCCCCGCGCCGGGCGATGACGGCGCCGGTCATTTCATGGCAGTCGACGACATGGATTTCGACGCTGGCATCGAGGACGCCAGCCAGCCCCGCCAGATCGTCCGTAGCGTGAGCCCATCCAGCCTCGGAGGGCTCAGCAAGCCAAAGTACCGCCCCGGATCTCCCGACTTTGACTCGGACCCCAGTGCGGACGAGGATGACGGGGAGTCCTATGTCCACCTCTCGCCCCGCTCGTCTAAGCTGTCTCCTCTTCGGGACCCTCGCCATTGATAGCCTTCGTTTCCGGCCGCGGAGCCCCGTATTTGGTCGCAGCGCGAGCGCGCTGTTGTCTCCTTCCGCCTCGCCAAGGCCAACTACTCGTGGCCGGACCAGCTTCCGACACCGAGGCGGACAGTCGCGGAGCCTCTCGGCGCGGCCGAGGACGACTCGTCTCTGGAGAGAGCCGAGCCCTGATGTGTGGTCTATCGAGGAGGAGACCGAGGAGGAGATGATGAGCGAGATGGAGGCTAGTATAGCGGAGGATAAGGCTGCGAAGCCGAAGAAGAAGGTCCGCTTTGTGCTCCCAGTCAAGGAGTAAGAGGATACCCACCTTCTCTACTTACTGCATTCTACGGCGTTGGGGGTCGGGTCATTTTTTATTTTTATTTTTATTTTGGTTTGTTCGCATTTGCATACTCGGTGTTGGAGGCTATTGTCTACTGCTACTTATTGCGTGCTTCAGTCTGGCATCTTGGGCGAACGGAGTTGGCGGCTGGTTGCTGTTTGTCCACTTGCATTTACAGAACGGGTTGCATTGGCATGGAGTTGATGCTGCATCAGGGCTGGGACTTGACAATGCGTATTTCAGGCTTTTGCGTTTTCCCTAATACTTTCATAGCTCGTTATTTACTGTCTACCTATTCAATCAACTTTGAACATCGGATCTGTGTGATGAACTTTTGTTCCAGGGTAGGCTGAGAGTACTGAGCCCTCCCAGCTTAATATGGCTGGCTGTTCTTCATAGTTCATACTATTTCAGAGAAAGCACGTAATGTCGCCACAGCGTTGATACCTAGGCGTATGAAGCATGGATGCGTGGTATGGAATCCATCGCTTCACTCCATGTGGCGGCGGCAGCACCGGAGCTGTTTGAATGGTGCGAGAGAGGCGCATCAGCTGCACGGTGGGCTATGGCTCACGCGTCTGCCCACTGAGACATCACGGCCAGCCGGATGTGATCAACCTCGCCGATCGCCTCAAAGATGGAGGAGTAGAATACCATGAACTCCGTACCGGTTTCCATCATGGTGATTCCCGACGCAAAACTTGATCGTCGTTTCGGATATGGCACGCCTGTGAGCGATACCCGTCGTCGACGCTGGATGCATCCCACTTGAATATGATTTCATGCAGGTGGGGAGCCACTTACACCACTTTGGTAGCCGTGCATGATGATGGGGTTGCATCCCTCTGGACTTGTGACCTTTGAGGCCACCACCAATGTGGGGGGGCCGCGAGAGCGTGGTCTGAAACTGTCCGAGACGGGGTGAGCTGGGAGCTCGTGTTGGCTGCAGCGGGCGCGCGGTGTAGGATCGTGTTGAGAAGCTGGGATGAATGCAGCGTGTGGCGCTGTGTCAGCCAGCCAACAACTTGTTACCTGTCGACTGCATATGGGTTGGTTGAGGTGCTGGTGGACTGAGAAGCGAGCGACGATGGCGTTTCTCATGAACGCTTGGTTGGGAGTTTACTAAAGCGCGCAATACCGCAGCACCCGTCTAGCCGCCACGACATGTGGGCTATCAAACACCAGCTTGGGCGGCGTTTTAACGTTCGATCGCATCGTGTCAGGATCAAAACAAATGGGTAAATGGGGGACGCTAGGAGAAGGATATATCGAGTAAATGACCTGGTCCTCTTCCTGGCAATCCGCCCGTCTCTAGTCGACTTGATAAGGGCGCATTATGCACGATGGGTTGCAACCCACATAGAGCATATTTTGTTTCTGCTCTTGTGCAGACCTGACTGGCTGACTGGCCCGTCAGTCAGTAGACCAATGCACGCCATCGGTGCCTATACGATCCGACTAACTGGCGATGCGCCCACTTATTTGTTCATGGCTGATGATGAAGCGTCGAGGAGCCTGTGTAGCAGGTCCGTAGCCTGTAGCCTGTAGCCTGTAGCCTCTAGCTTGTGCCTGTCACCGGTCGCCCGTGCTCCGTACTCTGTATTTATTGTTTACTATGTAGGTGGTCTGGCCATAGATTCCGTCAGGTCGGCTCGGGGCGATCGGGTCCCCTTCTAATCAACGGTGGGGGGACCAAGATGCACTAATAATCCGCCAAAACAAACTCTGAACACCTGCAAATTACGAGTACAGGACGGCACAGTGGCGCGCCACGCAGCCCGAGGGTTCCAATCATCTCGCCTGAGGATGGGCCCCCCTCCCTGCAGAAGGTACCCCGCCGAGCCTCTGGCCACCCGCTGATAGGCCGGCGTGGGCACTGCGGGCGAGGGTGGCTTAGGTGGTGCAGCGCTCTGGACGCTAGACGCTGGTCAAACTTGTCAAGCCTTGGAAGATGAAGGATCCATCCAATCTATGGCTTGGCTTTGTTTACCACCAGAGCTTCACTAGCGGGCCCCATTGGTTACTGCGGCATCCAGACGGTCATCGGTCTTCCTACCCACCGATGCCACCAGCTTGCGCAGCTGCCTCGTCGCTCATCGCGATCTGGTCACTTCCCTGCTTCTATTCCCCTGTACATGATACTATTCAGAAAGATTTCTGTAGCTGCTGCAGGCCCTCGTCTCTTCTGCATCTTTATCGCATCTTCCTTCCTTCGATTCCAAGCGCCGTCCCACTCATTGACGACGTCGACTTTCTGCCGAGCCTCATCTGTTGTCATTTGTAGCGATTGCGCTTCGACTGCGTCACCCGCCGCCCGCCAACCCTGGATCGAACGCGAGGCACAAGCGAGATTCCGCCACAGACGACCACATCGATACCTTCAAAATAGGGATACCGTGATCATGTTGCGGTAGCACAGACCGCTTTGAGATTATTCGCACAGCATGCTGCCCGCCCCAAGTACGTGCATAAACAGCCGACCCCCTCCCCACTTCAGGCTCGAAGCCGTCAACCAGACCGCCTGCTTGCGATAATGGCAGAGTCAAGCCTGGGCACTCAGTATCCTTGGCTTCTGCTGCAATGAAGCCTGTCCAAAATGACCTCGTGCTAAACAAGCTTCCCAGAATAAGGGTACTATGCCTTCACAAACTGCCCTAAACGACTACCTGTCGTCCGACCCAGCGACCCCTCGTAAAACCTCCCCCTCCTACAAAAGCAAAAACGACAACGGCAACGATGAATCGGCAACGCCGGCGACTCCCACCAGGATGCCGCCCGGGCTGGGGGGTACTCCTAATTCAGCGCCTGCCGCGGTGGCAGGAGGGCGCGCGCGAGCAAACTCCAAGAAGATGGAGCCAACTCTACTGACCGACTTTCTCCTCGGCAAACAGTCGCCGGCGCGGATAGCGGCAGAGCGTAAACGCCGCCAGAGTATCGAGGCCGTAAAGGCGGAGATGAGAGAAGAAATGAGGCAGAGCGCGGTAAGGAAACTGCAGCCCCCGGGAGGCGTCAAGTCCCGCGTTCAGCAATGGCAGAAGGCCAACGCAGCTGTTATTGTGGATAGTGCTGCTGATGAGGTGGCGACGGAGCCTTCAGACGTTGCATTTAAGGACGACGACGTAGATAGTGTCACCGAAGAGGATAGGGTGCGCATCAAGATGAGAATGAAGAGGAGAACCGCGCCGGCTAGGACCAGGCCTCCGGTAGGTCTTCACTCGAGCGAGGCCATTTCGTCCAGCCACAGTGGAGATGCGGGAGGTACGTCGACGGTGCCGCCTAAGAAGAGGGTTGTTAGCGACGACCACTGGGTCAAGCCCAAGGTTCGCAAGTATCCTTCCCGAAGAATCTCTCCAAAATCAAGGAAATCAATCAGCCCAAACCGCCTTCCGCGCGATTTTGTCCAGCGATCCGGACCCAATGCGTCGGTGCCGAGCAAGGTAAAAGCATGGGCTGACAATGTCGAGGCGCCGGATGAGCCCTCGCCGCGGGGGTATCGACTGTCCAAGTCTATGGATAGAACGTCTCGGCACGGGGACAGTGACGTGCAGAGCGAAATGGATGATTCATCCAGCCAGGCCACCGCCAGACATTCCGTCAAGCTGAGACCAAAGTCAATGGGCGATGATGGCATTCGCGTCAGGCCCATGCGGAAGAAGAAGCTGGACGACGATGGCATACGCGTAAGCCCAGTGGCATCAACTACCACAGAGACTGATGACGGCATCCGAGTCCGTCCAATAACTTCCATACCTGCTGGCAGTGTGGCCGAGCAACCTCGATTCAAGTCAAAATGAGCGACAAATACGCAAGGCCCGCCTGAGTATGCGCCGGGAAAGCTCACCCTCCAACGGGGCTGGTACGACAGCTATATCGTCAGTCACGTCCTGGAATTCTGCAGGCAGCCGGGAGCAGGGCTCTGAGAAGACTGTCGCCACGGGGGAGCAGGATTCGGCGCTTGATACCCCAACTAGGCGATCGGGGTCAAGGTTACAGCCTGGGTCGAAACCGCGTGTCAAGGCGTTGCAGTCGGAAGTGACCAAACTATCGGATGAATCGTCTGTCCTCAGCGAGGAAACTTCCAGCTTGAGTGGCACCTGCAAGCTCGAGTCTGATATCTCCTCGAGCATCGCCAACAAGTCTCTCGCTGACATCCCTGGCGATATTCCGTTCGGCCAATCCGCATTCAGCGAACTTGATTCGCCTCTGAATGGGGCCTCCAGACGTAAGCTTAAACGAAACAAAGCTGATAGGAGCACGAGCCTCAGGGCCATGCCTAGTGTCTTCAAAAAGGTTGTGGAGGAGGGAAAGAAAATCATACAGGACATGAATGAGCCTCCGAGGCAGCCAGTGGCAAACGCACCGCCAAGTATTGAGAAGTGGCTCAACACCACGGTTGATCCCTTCGTCGATACCCCGGCCAAGAAGCCGTCCGAGAAAGACACGGCCACGCCCAAATCCAAGCCAGCTGAATCGGAGTTATCCCACGATACGACCGCTGATGAGCGTTCATCTTATATCACAGATGATTCAAGCACTTCACACCAGCACTCAGTTGTGAAAGATGAAGCAGAAAAAGACAGCAGACATGATGGCACTAGCAAAGCAAACACACCCAAATCAGACGCTGAAACTCCCCGCCCCAAGGAGAACAAATCATCCTCTCCCGGAGGCCTGAAGCGAAGCCGAGCCACTAGAAGTAACTCTTCGCCGCTGAAGCCTACAGGAAGACGGCAATTCCTTGGTGTTTTGAAGGAGGCATTCCAGGGAGAATCTGCCGGCCATACGAGACCCATTATTAAAAGCTACGAAAGCCAGGAGGAGCGCAGGCTTGAGTATGACCCCCTTGATCGATACCCAGAATCCCAGGTCACGTCAAGCTATTTCACTGACGAGACGGGCTCAACTTTGACCAGCGACGCCTCAGAGCTTATGGAGTCGACGACACCCAAAATGGCCAGCCCCAGATTGCGACCGCCCACCAATGGCCACCATGCGCTGTCGACTATCCTGTCTGAAGATAGCTCTAGTGCCGTCGATTCAGACCTGCAGTCTGATTTCACGCACTCGACTCTGACCCAATCAACTGTCCTTACAAGGGATAGCGACGCCTCGAGGCCGGAAAGAAAGGGCTCGGGCCTCAAACGACGCCTCACAAAACATTCCGATTTGGTATCGGTCCTTTCTCTCCCTGACGACCGCAATGTTCCTGAAAGGATTCAAAGCAACAGGTCCCGGCCCAGCCAGCGCAAGGCACGCAGAATGTCTGCTGATGTCACTGGCAACGACCTCTTGCGCGAGTTCACAGACGATGAGAGCCTGTATCTCAAGGAGCTCAAGACTCTCGTCGACGGTGTCGTTCCCGTGCTGCTATCGCAAGTACTCAACAGCAGCAACGTAACAGACCTATTCGGTGCCGACGCCGCTACTGAGAAGACGGCGAGTCTATCCAGGTCTGTCGTCAACATGGGGGTTGCCTTGGAGAAACTCAACCACGCACACAAAAAGGCACCGGCCTCGGACCTCCGTAAGCTGGTTCACTGGGCACACGGCGTAGTGCCCATTTATCACACCTACCTGAAAGTGTGGCGACTAGGGTTCGAGGACTTGGTGGTGAACCTAGCACCCCGTTCAGACGCCCCTGATGACGAAGACTCGCTGCTCAATGCCTTGCCGAGAAATGACAAGGGCGACATCGTCAATGCTGACGGAGAGCGAGTGGCGGTGGCGTATCTACTGAAGCGACCGCTTGTCCGTGTGAAGCAGATGACCAAGCTTCTTAAATGCGTAGATTCGATGATGCCGTCTGAAGATACGAATGAGCTCTTGCGAGATTTTGAGGAGCTACAAGACAAGACACGCCGGCGGCACAAGGAAGAGACCGCCCGAATAACCGACGAGGACGCTACAAATACCGATACAAGTAGATGCCGGGACCCTAGGACGCTCAACGCCACTGGACCTGTCTCTATCGACCCGAGTCGCCAGGTGAACGCCAAAGATCTGTTCTCTCTCAACCTGACACATTCCAATGGCCAGCGACTTGAGTGCCAAGTTGAGCTGGTGCACAGAGACAACCTAAGCCAGCCAAACGATGCCGGTGATTTACTTATTCGTGAATCTGGCAATAGTAAACAGAAGTATCTTCTATTTCCTCCCATTTCCATGTCAGATATTTCCGCTCGCACTGGAGACGGAAACTTTGACATGGTGGTCATGCTCCGTGGAGGTTATCGCGGTCACCAGTGGCATGAGCTACTTACTCTGTTCGCAGATAACGAAGATCAGATCCTGGACTGGCTTGATATATTACCACTGTCTCCTGTTCCGCCAAAGGAGCGCGAGCCGAGCATCCTAGGGGTACCGGATAGCCACCCAGCTTCGCCCAGACGATGGCCCGAAGTTCCAGTGGGGGCCCAAAGTCTCCAGATACAGACGCCTTCGTCTCCAATGGCAAGTGCGTCGTCGCCGAGAAGCCCTAACTCAATTCCTCGACGCGCCGTGGCACAGCCCTCTAATGACGATGCTCCATCAACGCCCACACGATCCACGACGCCTAGAAGTCTTAGCCCCCAGACTACGCCGACCCAGGACAGTTATAAAGATGAGGGGAGAAGCCGACCACTGCGGGAGAGTCTGAGACCGGATCCCCGACAGTTGCAAGAACAAGAGCAGGTCTCCCTTTCCGAGTCTTACCGGGAAGACGGCGCGCCTCCCCCTCCTGCTCACAAGACGTTTAGCCCCAGCTCCCCCCAGCCTGGAGAAAAATCTGGTCTATCCCTCGACCCACCAGTCAATCTCAAGAATAAAGAGGGCCTCAAGCGTCGAACTTCATCTCCTCTCAAGCATGAATACCTCCCTTCTGACGTATCCTCCTCCTCGGAATCCTACTCTACAGACGAATCTGATTCAGCTTCAGACTCTTCTGACGATGAGATTGAGAGCTTGGATATACCCGAAACTGAGCTTGGAGTTAGCATCAAGAAAGACAACCATGCGGCTCTCGACGCAGTTGCGGCCCCACCACCAATCGATTCTCTCGTCTCAACTTCTGACTGCAGCTTAACTCCCTCAAATTCCGCCTCCCAGGCCGGCCTCTATGGTCCCAAGGTTACCCCAGAAGACAATGCAACCCGATTCATGGCATCCATCTCAAGATGGTCCGACAAGGGCATGTGGAAGGACGTTTACAACGCTCCCTGCTCCATTATCATCACTGCCGGTCTGATTGAAGCATACGCGTTCCGCTCCACTGCCCAACAAAACACTGCCGGCGATGACGGCAGGCCGGTGGTTGCCCTGGACCTCACCCCACTGGTCCTGATTCGACAGAGCACAGCGCTCGACCTTGAAATACGCTCATCAGTCCAGCCACACTGCAAACTACATGCGTCCCACAGCGGAGGTAACTTCCGCTTCCGATGCCACAGCGCGCCTGAGTGCTTCAACTTGTACATGTCCGTTCACCATGCTCGGCTGAACAATCAGAAATTCATCCAGCTAGAGAATGAGGCGAGATTTAGAAGCTTTGGTGAGAGGGGCCCGCCTGCTGAGAATGACGACGATACCTCAAGCAGACGCCGCCGTAGCTGGTTCGGTAGGAAGAACAGCTACCGTAGCTCTGTTCGGGCTCCCGCACAATCCCAAGATGGAGGTAGCTCAACCCCTTCGTCCAACCAATCTGCCTCGAGCTTCCTTAAGCGGCTTACCGTTGGTGGCAACATATCTTTCAACATCGCTCGCTCTTCTGTGGATCGGAACAGCTCCCGGAGTGGTGGCAACAGCCTATACACGTCAGGCTCATCTTCCAGCGGCACCCCTCCTCGATCTCCATCCATCAGCGTAGAGAATAGCGGCCATAGCCCAGCAAGCCTGGATAACGAGAACCTGCGCATCCGGCTACATCTCCTCGTCACTTCCTCCAAATGGGAAGATTTCGGAAACTGCATCCTCCAGATTCGACGACCACCGCCAGGGTGGCGTCAGGAGCTTCGTGCAAACCACGGCCTCGAAAAGCGAATTACCGTCACAACTATGCCACGCAAAGATGCGGACGAGCCAAAGATACTGCTGGATGCGGTGCTGGGCAGCGGGTGCTTCTCACCCATGGGTAGCCGTGGCATTGTCTGCGGTGTATGGGAGGAGCTCAAGGACGGCAATGGTGCCGTGGGCATGGTCCCTGCGACTGGCGCCACGGGAGGTAATATCAAGAAGTGGTGTTTCCAGTGTGCGACCGCAGGAGCAGCTAACTGGGTCTTGAGACTTGTGCACCAAGAGGTTTTGAGAGCTTGAGTGTGGTCGGTTCAGCTATATTAACCACACCGCTCGACCACATCCATGACGTTCATCATCATCAGGATAGTATTCCTTGTCCATTTGTTCATATTATTTTCTTTCTTTTCTGTTTTTCTTTACGTTGGACGACATGCAGTCGGAGGACCTGTGAAATTATCTGATATCCCTATCTCGTACTGTGTATAATGTTTCGCTTTTCTACTTTATTTGTCTATTCTCTTTTCCTTTTCCCGTTCTCCGTTTTATTTGTCGCATCATGCATGTTTGTCGGAGCGAAACCATTGCTATTGATTGGGAGAGGGGCATCTATCACATCTAGACGGAATCGGCGTCATAGGGGTGCGCGGGCAGAGCAGAAGCAGGGTGCTTAGCTCTCTGTCGGTGGAGTACATGGGCGCGCTGGGATGATTTAATATGGTGTATATAGGGAAGCGCTAAGTAGAGGCTGTATTTACGATGATGGTGCTGAGAATTCCATGAAGTGTTCAGACGTAATTAGCAAGGTGTCAAGTCAAGGGCATGTCTTCCAAGTGAGATTTTACACATGCATCACAACCATGCAAGTGAATCTAGGCTATGTCTGCGAAGAGGCAAATCGCAAAAAAACGGGGGATGTGCATGACACAAAACGCCCGTTTACTCATTATTGTAAATACACTACCGAGATTCGTGTAAATAAGCCCGTGTGCGCGCTCTCTCAAGACATGTCAGCGAGCGAGGAAGAAGCGAGCGGTTATCAGCCCAAGAGTCAAATAATACAAAAGCCCAATTCCCATCTTCTACAGCCTCGCGCAAGAAGGCTGCTGAAGTAAAATAAAAATAAAAAATATGCTATTGCTGCGAATCCAACAAGAAGAGAGAAGGGGGAGGCCGACTAGGGGGTTGTATCCTGGTGTTGTGGCGAGGTAGTGTCGATGTCGAGCGATGCCCTCGATGAAAGCAAGGCAGTGTTTGGTTGAGGGTGTTATTCTCAGTTTCTCGTTTTGCCAAGGTTCGATGTCTGTGGAGAGGGCCTTGCCTCGCTCGTTGGATGGGGGGGGGGGGGGGGGGGGGGGTGGGAAGGGGTATCGTAGAAGGGAGTCAGTCCTCTTCTGCGAGTGTTTTAAATTGGTGTCGCTGATTTGCTATAAAAGCAGCAAAGATATGCTCTGGTCAAGTGTGAACCAAGGACCTGGTGGCTCCGATAAAGCTCACCATAGATTATGATTGTACGCCTGCTATTATTGGGGCGCTTGCGCAGGAGGCGGAGGCGGCTGCTGCTGTTCACTGACCGGCGGAGATGCCGGAGGAGGAGCAACAGGCTTACCGGCATCGACAATAATCTGCTCGTCGATGCGCTCGTCAACCTGCCCGAACTCAACCCTCTTCCACGTCCTAATGCGGGCTTCATTGGTGTCGATCTCAAATAGTCGTAGGCGGCGGATGTAGCCATCGTAGCCTGCGTAGCCGCCGAAGCCGACACCACCGGCGTAGCAGGTCCAAAGGGCGGGTATGGGCTTGTTTATGTCTCCGTCCATGGATATGGAGCAGTAGTCGTTGCAGTGGTCACTATGATACGCAAAATTAGCCCCTGTCGTTGACAATATCGACATGAAACTTGGAATGTGCTGATGATATCAGGGCTAGGGCTTAACTCACTGTCCTGCGCTGACCATGACGACGCCCTCCTCGACCAGGGCAATCGCGGAACCCCGAGTTGAACACCGGGGCAGTAACACCCTCCCTCCACTCCCCAACTCGTGGTTGGGTCCAGTTGGTATATTCCGTCAGCGGTATGTGAATAAACGCAATGTCCATGTGTTGGTGCGAATACTCGTGATGGGGCTTCTTCAGGCTGGCTGCAGTTTTCTTGAACCATTCGATTTGGTCCGGCTTGATCCAGTCGTAGCCCGGATACTTGCGCTCGTCGGGCGTGTAGGAGTGCGTGTCGAGAAAGTACATGGTCAAGGCAGAGTGGTCAGAGCTGCCGCGAGCGAGGATCTCGACGTAGTAGTTCCCGACGCCGGCGATGTCTGCGGGTCCTGCCTGAGAAAGGGAATATGGAAGCGTTTCCATGATGGACATCTGTTCTTGACGAGACATGGTGCCTTCGTCGTCGTGGTTTCCGAATATAGCTGCGTAGGGTATCTTTCGCTGCTTAAGCAGGATGGCATATTTAAATATGGCCTATTGCATACGGTCAGTCAACGAATGAGCACATCGGGGATGTGTGATTTGACGAACCGATGGAGCATCAGGCGCTGTGTCGCCGTTAACTTGATCACCACTCAGCACCACAAAGTCGGGTTTCTCCTCGTCCAGCATCTTGGTGACAAATTCGAGTGTCCGTGGGTCGGCCTCGCATTTGCCCCCGTTATAGCTGTTAGGGACAGGTTCTCGACATTCGCCAACTCCAGTGCTAAGATGCAGGTCTGCGATCTGCATAATCTTGAGCCGTCCGCTTTCTGGGATGCGCGGCTTGGGCTTCTTGGGTAATTGCGGGTGCCCTCTCTTGACAGTCAGGTGAACGCTGTGCAGCGTGCTGCCTGTGTCGAGGAGTAAAGGTATTCCGGTAATCGCCCAGCCGTCGCGTACCTCGGTGGCATCGTCTCCAAAGAGTACTCCAATGTCAGTCACGGCATCCTTTGAGTCACTGGCTTTCTTGTTGGAGGATCGCTTGATCCACAAGCCTCCTGGCCGAGACTCCCACTTCTCATCCGACTCCTGAGGCGTTCCTGGGTCGTTACGCCCCACAGCAATATCTACAATCACGGTGTCCTCGGGCGTGAGCTCCTCCTCGCGCTTCCTGTTGACATACAGGTATGCGCGTGCCGTCCACGCTCGGCCGAGATACAGCTCCTTGTTGATACGCTGCCATTTGGTAGCATCAAGTTCGCACGAGGAAAAGACGTTTACGCTCGAGCACTGAGCAATGGTGACATCGGTGACAACATGCCCAGGATGGTGCATGGGCATGTAGCCATGTATCCTGTCGGGAAGGACCCTATAGTTGCGATCGAGGAAGATGACGACGATAGAGGTGAAGATAATGGCAGCAGCGAGCTGGGAGAGTGTGCGGACCTAGATGCATGGGGCTGGATGTCAGCAGCTTGCTTGCCAAACGGTTTTTGCAAAGTCATTGCTGAGTTGGACGAGGCACACGAATGCCAAGTCGTAGCAAGGACTTACGATACGTCGTGTCATCTTGAGATGGTGTTGTAGAAGCTCTCCTGTATTCGCAACGGCTACCGAGTAGACAGGTGTTAAGTCGTGCGATGGCGAGGCTGCTTAGGAGGTTTGCGCCGACCGCGATATGTCCTCAGGGTGGCGATGTTCGCATCTTCTTGAATCAGGTTTGCATGGTGTCGAGCCGGACAAGAGTTTGTTTCGGAGAAGCTGGCTACACCGTATTCAGGGACCACCGGGATAGAATGCTGAAGCTTTCGCTTTTCGACGTGAAGCGCAGAGGTTATGCGAGGCAAATGTCCTGAGGGGGGTGACGTGAAGGCAGTTGAAAGTAACTTTCAGGGAGATTCTCGATTCGACACTTCAACGAGGCGATCAGGACATAATCACGGCACGTACCTAGAATGTACAGGTGTTCATTGAGCGAGAGCCCGGTAGTTAGGTCCCGCGACTCGCCCAAGCCAACGCTTTAGGGGGTAATTAGAGGTGCTGCAGCCTCCAAGGGGGGCCCAGTTTTGGTGGTTTAGCGGTTGCCCCTAGGGGTCTGGACCACCTGGGCAGTTCAGGTCCGTCTTGTTGCTGCAGTCCGTGCTTGGCTCTCTGTGTGTCTGCGTAATGGACCTTGGTATTTTCTTGGCTGCTGTTTGGATTGGTCATTCAAGAATCAAGGTGGGTCCCAATCCCTTCAGTAAAAGTACTACATATTCGGTGCATCCGCAGCTATCGCATCCAAAAAAAAACCTGCCTTTCGTCCTTCTTTCTATATGGAACATCTTACCGGCCCTTGACACCATCCCAAATCGGGCAACAAAGCAAAGGAGAGCCAACATGGACGATTGGGTGCGAGGTGGTCCGTGCATGGTCGTTCCGCTACCGGAACCACAGCACCCCAGCACCCCAGCCTCCCTAGCTTTTTCTGCCCTTTCCAGCTCAGCCATAGGCGTCGACGCGCGCCAATTCCCGCTCGAGCTTCTTCCAAACCCGAACACTGCATTACGACAAAGTCTTGTCGACGCCGCATTTCAACCGTCGCATCCTCCATTCTCTGGTCCCTGCGCGAATAAGTCCCTAAGATTCTTTGTTAGGTCTCCGGTCTCGATATATCCCTTCGCGATAACTCCCTTGTTGCCTTCGCGACAACATATCATCCTCCATCAACGACCAACCCCCCCCCCCTCAGACATCATGGCAGATTACTCGTCGCTCAAGGTGCCGGAGTTGAAAAGCTCCTGGCTGAGAAGAAGCTATCACAGACAGGTAACAAGGCCGACCTCGTCGCTCGTCTACAAGAGGAGGATAACAAGAGCGCAAATTCCGCTCCGGCCGCCGACAAGCCTGGTAAGGGACTACACCATTGTTTCTCGTCCTTGATCGCGAATCATGCGCATGCGCCCACATAAACTAACGCACTCACTATAATAGCCGAGAACAAGGAGGACGAGATCAGCTATAGTGATGACGACGCACCTGCGGCACCTGTTGCCGAATCTGCCACTGAGCCGCCTGCGCCTGACGCCGCTGCCGCGACTGAGACCCTCGATCAACCTGCAGAGGCTGCCGCGCAACCAGCAGAGGAGAAGCCTGCCCCGCCCTCTTTTGCCATAGGACTGACCTCTACCGACGCCGAATACGAAGCCAAGAAACGCGCCGACCGCGCCAAGCGCTTTGGCATTGAAGAGGATGAAGTGGCAAAGAAGAAGGCAGAGCGCGCCAAGCGCTTCGGCGTCGACGAGAAGGAGCTGGCCTCTGGGCTTGACTCCGCACTCCCAGAGAGGTCGTCGCTCAAACGCGGGCGAGCTCGCGGAGGTGAGGCCGCTGACGGTAACCGTCCCGGGAAGCGACAGAGCCTAGACAGGAGAGGTGGTGACCGACGCAACGGACGTCAGGGGAGGGAAGCAGTTCCGGCAAACAGCGGCGGACAGTCGTCAAGGAGAGGCGTGCTAGACGACCCTGCTGAGAAGGCTAAGGCGGAGAAGAGGGCGGCTAGATTCGCAGCAGCCTAAGTGTTGTGCTCGGTGCGCCATGACGATAGCTAAGAGTATAGAGGGTTCCTGATGAATCAGCTCATCTCCGAAGCTGGATGAAATATTCGGTTGGAGAGTTAGTCAACAGTAGAAAAGGGCAAAAGGTCAGTGGGATGTTTGTACACTAAAATCAGCGCAAGAACAGAGGGTATGGCGTTGCAGGGTCAGGGTTCCTAGTTTCAATATACAAGAAAGAGGATTGAGATGAGGGTTTTTTTTGTTTTTGTTTCTTTTTTTTTGTTTTTGTTTTTAAGATCGAGCGAGCCAGCCTCCGACGAGATCTTTGCCTGTCGTTGCGGTCTTTGCATGATTATCTTCACTGGAGGATGATGATTGACTCGCACAGCATTGCGATGGTCTTTGGCTGCTCAATGATGAAAGGCGGTCAGCTCCTGAGCCCTTCATGGACGACGTCACAGATAGCCTTCAGGCATATCTACCAGCATAACGGCTGTCGTGTCACTGTCACAGCAAGCCCATCACATCGGGTGGTCAGGTGAGACCACGGCCGATTGTCATGGCCGGCTCTTGACCCAATCACCCTCGTCAGGACTACCACCCCCATACAGACGAGACGCGGATATTTCGCAACAATCACACCGGTGCGGACCGTTACCGAATCACCGCTCTCTACCCGAAGCACCTACCTTGTGACCACGCATATTTCGTCATCATAGACGGCTCACCATCATCGGTGTAGACTCGTCCAAAAGTAGTCAAGTCAATCAGTCAGCTGCCATGGGACCAGCCTCGCCGGACTTTTATCGGAGGACCGTGCCGCTCCCGCAGCGGTGAGCGAGAGAGGTGAGCCAGCTAGTGCATGGTTAGTCCCCATTTGGCCATTTACTTTAGCGCCCATGGTGGTAAGAAAAGCTTCGATCTCTGTCTGGTTGTTGGATCACCTCGTTGGTGCCGCGCTCCTGTTGGGCGAGTACGCGCCGGCGATGAGTGTGACGACTGAGCGTTGAGTAAGAGGAACTAGACCTAACAGCGGCACTTTTACGGTGTGCTTGTGGAACCACAAAGTCACTAAGTCACGGATTTGTTAGGTAGACGATGTAGCGGCTTGATGACAGGTTTCCTTTCCGGCATGATGGTGGCATCGTCATCGTGTTTGGTGAGTTAATGTAAGGCGCAGGGTTAGTTGCGATATGAAGCATTCTTACCACCATCAATGAAGCCCCATGAACTAACTAGTGCCACTCAACGGAAGATGAGCATGATGTTCTGGTCTACGTAGGGACACGCTGGGCCTCTCAGTATGAGCTATATCCGGTGGCGTAGCTACAAGTATGGCTGGCGGCAACGGCGGATGCTTCTCGTGATCGTCCAACTATGATTCAGTCATCGTCGGGCTTAGCTGGAGGCTCGCGAGACTTGTAATGGCCAAGAGTTGATACAGGCACATGACAGGAGCACGTGGGTTTACTTGTCTGAGCCCTGGGGTAAGTCAACGTCTCAGGGCCAATGTTGACGATATCTTTGACTGCAGTCACGGTGGTTGGTTCTGGACCCATGAGCAAGGAAGTTTGCCCCAATCCCACAGGTCAAGAAGGAGACTCATTCATGGCATGATTTGTCCCTGAGCCAGCAGAGTCGACTGTCTCAGCAGAGACGCGCACAGATGAGACGTCCGTAAAAGGATCCCCGTTCTTCTCCTTTGATGTAGCCGCCTTGGTGATTGGACAAGACGTCAAGCATTCTGCGAGTTTTAGGAATGGCGAAATATCCCTGGCTGAGAAGCCGTGGACAGAGCTCAACCAATGTGCCTCGTCACGTTACCATGAGGCAAGGCCGTGGAGCCTCAGTTGCAACCCAATGACAGGGCCAATACCCCTGCTAGAGTGAACAGACCCCGGTCGTAGACGTCTTGACGAATATGATTGGAGAAGAGAGGCTGACGAGAAATGCTGGATCGTGCACAGAGTAGGAATGGTTTCCGTGAGCAGTGGCTCTTGCACGGCAGCGTGTCCAGTTTGTGTCGTTTAAAACGAATTAGTACAGGATGTGTTTGAGGGGAACAAGTTGAGTCGCTTCGTGTCTGGTCAACCTGTCAAATTGATGAGTTGTCAAAGGAGGCAAATCACGGGAGATCCTACCGCCAATGCCCCAAAGGTAGAGGGTACTTGGATTTCGACACAGAGTGACATGACAGGGGGGCTCTCACATCCTGTCGCCCTATCCAGATTCTCAAGAGAACAACGCTGCCAAGTACGTGGTCTTGCCTTGGAATAGAATTCCAACAGTGCATGTTCGCAGGCAGCAGCCACATCGCGATACATGCAATTCGTGGCCGAGACACAAAAAATGGAGCCCACGAGCGTCCCACAGGCACGGGTCGTGCCACGTCACTAGCCTCATCTTCTCAATGCAGCTGTGGCAGTGCGTGGCGAAGCACAGGAAGAAGCCCGCCTTGGCCTCGCTCACCGTCGTTTTGTTCCGTGGCACTACCCAATATGGCTTAAAAATTAACGTAGTCGCCGTTTGCTGGGCATTTTGGTTGCCTCCGATCGGTCGCCGCGACGTCGGCCGTTCCAAGTGATGCGGGTCTTGCAGCAGGCCTCGGGATTTCAGGGCCTGTCAGTGGCTCCAGATGCCGTCATGACAGAGTGGCTACTGCAACTTTCAGCTACCTTTGCTTTTACGGGACTGCCAGTGACACTAGCTGCTCTATATGAGCAGCATTATCACCAATGGTGGCTATTGCCTCGCACCGTGCCGCATGGTACCCGTCCTTGGTCCGTGTCCAAACCATGTTGCTATTCCTGTGAAAGTCGATCATGACTCAGTTGCGTATCACAACCCATTGGGTACTAATCTGTGGCAATTATCAGCTATGAGCCGTGCATCAACTATAGCCATACGCAAATCGGGGCGTGGTCTTGCCTTCTGGGAACTAACAGTAGTGTAGCCTGGACGATCATATTTGACTACATGGTGTACATGTAGCCATAGTGGTCTATCATTAAGGCAAGGTAGTGAGTGATAGCTTATTGGGCCACGCTCCGTTGCACCAGTTGCCTAGGACCCAGTGAGTGGTCTTTTGGTTGGCAATCAATAGTCGGCTTACAGCTCACTAGATGCAGATGACAGCACTGAAAGTGAAGCTCGGATTGGCAAACAAGACTTGCGCTCCAACCAGGCGGGTCGATGGATCGGTTGGTAGGGCGAGACATGCATGATACTGGGTGTGAACTGGTTGTGGACTTAATAACCCGAGTATCGCACAGGGTTAGCAGGCCCGCTCTCTCTGAGCTTACTATTAAGACAGTCCCGCCTGAGAGGTGCAATTGGTAGAAAATGTATCAAGCCTCCAACCAATCACCACCATAAGAATTGATGTTCTTGAACCAACGAAAGGCTTGCACTGGACAGACCTGCCCAGAGTCCAGTTGTCCAGGAGTGCATGGCTACATGGGTATCCATCCATAGCAGAGGCCAGGGTCTCCGTGCCGCTTTCCAGAATCTGGTCGTAGTGGTGTGAATGTTGGATGACCTTCCCACCACCTTCAACCCCCGGGACCCTTTGGCGCATCCGCGTCGTTATGAGGGTGCTGGATCCTGGTCCTATTGACAGGTTTGTTATTAATTTACAGTAGATAGGTTCGTCAGAATTTTCACTTATTTCAAACTGAAAGAGGAAGAGAGGAAGAAACCGAAACACGTGATGTGCACCTGCCATTGCCTCTCCAAGGAAAGTAGCAGCTGGCACCCAATGCACCTGCGGCATTCATCAATGTATCTACATCAATGAATTTCGCCAACGTTTGTCCTCCAGCGAGCCAGAGCGGCCTCCAACAAAGTAGCAAAACAGCCAGCACCTGCCACGTCACAACACACCGTCTTCACTAGAACCAAGGTCACCGGCCAAGGCTGCAGGGCTAGGAATAGAGCAAGAGGTGAGGCTAGATTGCATATGCACCAAGCTGGGCAGAATGCAGGACGAGCTATCCTGGGCGATATGCGACGCACTCCAGTTTCTTTCCGTTCATCTATCTACCCAAGCTGCCTTACTACGGAGAGAACCATCCACTCCCGGCGCTGTGAAAGACCGTTGCAATCGCGACTGCATTCGACTCGGCTTGCCTTAGATCACCATCATGGCTGGCTGCACGGCCAAATGAGAGCGACCCGCCAATGTCACCTCCGAAGAGAATGCGAAAAGCGCCGTCGTTGATTCATTATTAGCTACCTACCCTCCCCTACCAGTGCAGCCAACGAGCTGCCTTCTTTCTCCTCCCCCAGTCTGCACCTCTTGATCCTGGCATCACCCTTCCCACCAACCGGGGGTCTACAAGCGCCAGACGAGGCATAATGGTGGGAGCCATATCCACTCCCTGGCGCCGATCGCGCAGAACGGCAACAATAGTGTGGGCTGCCGCACAGTGAGACACTCTGATAGTGCCCAAAGCGAGATCGACCCATCGGATACTGTACAGTGAGACATTTCTCGCTGCATGTCGTAGACACGCATATGGTGGAAAACAACGTCAAATGGGGAGCCGGGAGTGGCATTTTTCCATTTTGCTCCCCGGTGCACATCACCACAACGGGGAAAGGGACCGGTGAGCGTCTCGCCACGCGCTGTTTCCCTGTTCTACTCGTGGGATGCGTCTGGGGGCACCGAGAACCAGCTTCTCCAACTAGGGTAACCTAGTGCTGTCAACCTTGGCGAGGGTTTGGCATCCCCGACAATAGCTGGTGCAAAAAGGCACATTAATCACAATACGAAAGAGTCACAGTCCCAAGCAGCAGTCAGCAACTGGTAATTCCTGCAGTTCGATCCTCCATCCAGCCTGGTTAACAGTCATCTCTTGGTGACCTCTCTATTCCAGCTTTACCACCCCCCCACCTTGTTTCTACTCCCTCTTCTTCTTCTCTACTGCTTTCCATACCAATGACTACTTGACAGAGCACAGAACGTGGTGGTTGAAAGGAGAAAAAGAGGCGCCATTCAGGTCCACACATCAACCAAGGACAAACTAACTAACTATGAATGGGACGGCTTTTCTAGGTAACGTCTGACGGCCGTGTCGGGCCATTCCTCTCCAGGGACCACAAAAAGCCGTCGTCCAGGCTCAGGGTGTCGAGCTAAATGTCGGCAACCCCACCAAGCCGTGGGCGGCGAAGGGTACAAGGGATGTACCGTCGAGAGAGCGAATGAAAAACTCTTTCGTCTCAAACCTGAGCCAGGGTTCGATGCCCAATCGCAGCCTCTACCTTGGTGCTGCGAGCTCTCATAGGACAAGATGCACATGCACTATCCAGGGCTTGTTCAACGTGCATCGCGGCGCAGTTTGCAGGTCGCGGATGCCAGTGGCTTCTGGAGCTCCACTACCTTCTCGGGGGATGGGCGACTGCAGCGCCATCTGCCACGGAGCAGAGTTGTCTACCCAATCCCGCCCATTGACTCCCTCACTACTACCATCTGTTGACTCCACGATGTGAAGGCTGGACGTCTGTAGTCTGCAGCCAGGGGTTTTGGCGCCACAGACAAAAATACACATGCTACGACGAATACAGACTACCTAGGAACAAGTCAAGAGCCCCAGGCGACCCGAGCAAGTACCGTCGTCATTGCGCCCATGTACTCGTGTCTCGCCTACTTCTGTCCACAGAAGATCATCCAGGCGACAGGCTATAAACACGTAAATACTAACTACGGACCCCGTCTACCTAGCGAGCCCTGGATTGAGCCTCTCTGCTCTGCCTCATATACCCTTCAATTCTATCTTTTATTTGCCGACCTTGTCAATCCACCTCCTTCCCCAGCTTTGCTTCCTTGCCGCAATCTTATCCTCCGGGTGACTCGACGTGTGCCTGTACGACATACGAATATCTTGGGCAGCAGCACAGTTGTTTTCCTGCAAAACTTCCCAGTCACGACCAAGCCATCCTTATCAACGACGCCATTCCTGCGACGCCAAAGTCCCATCACCTTTTATTAAACGCCAATTCTCGTTGCCACACCCTCCATCAGTCGGGATCACCTACCATTTAGACTCGTCTAGCCTGTCCACGGCTTACCATCGACGAATTCTAGGCCCCCACCACCCCAGTACAAGTCGACTGGCCCCCCCCTCCACACCGATACCCCCTTGTGGTTCTTTACTCTCTAGTGCAGGGCGTTCTTCTCTCTTGTCGCTGGCGTGATTCCTACGCCTCTGCAGTCTATTTCCACGCGCCGTCTTTTGTTATCTTCATTTTCGTTTCTTTTTATCTCTTTTCTCCCCTCTATCCGTCAGTTGAGGCGCTCGCCAGCACCCCTCAGTCTTTGACTAGGTTCGCGGGGTACCACCAACGCCCCATGAACCTGTAAAGTTGCTTGAGCGTCAAGCCTCTCGAGATACCCACAGCCGATTGACGCCGTGCACGACCAACAATACAACACGCAAATATTGATCCACGAAAGGTTACTACAGTCTTTTCAGCCCGTTTTAAATAGAATCAGCACTGATCAATATGCAGAAGTAGGACAGTTCACTGTTCGTTATCGGGAATGAGAGCTCAGTGCTAGACGACGTGAAGGCATGTTTGAAGTACCGAGGCTTCCGCATAAGGTTGGACTAGAATGGCATCCCTCAGAACGGGATATGGCCTACCGGCCAGGCCATCGGATGGATACCAGCCAAGGAAACCTGATGATCCTTCCACCAAGGGAAGCATTCCGCGACTGGTAAACAGGGAAACAAAGAAGGAATTGGATATTCCCAAAATCTGGAAGCATGCCTTGGTACCGCCAAAAACTTCCAGCCGAGCTCCTCAGCCTTCGGCACGGCGGCCCTCCATTACCCAATCCTCTTCTAAGTCTAATCCGGATCGTCAATCCAGGTCGTGGGGCTCGACAAGCACAGCGACTTCGATTCCCTCTAAAACGCATGCTCAGACGGAATCAGGGTCTTCCTCATCAGGTCGTTCGCATGATGACTCATTGAAGTCATCTCACAATACGCTGCGGAGAAAGAATCCATCTCTTGGTCGTGATAAGACAGGCTCACGCAATGACTCCAACAGTACATCCTCATCCTCGTCGTCTCGCCTACCCAAGGGTTCTCTAGATCGGCCACATGGCGCCAAATACGATCGAGGGATAACAGAGAGCCCTGCCGAAATACGAACCGCGGAAACAGTGGGGATCGCGAGGCCCGTCGTACAATCTCCTGCAATGTATCCAGAGCTGGATCGATATCGAGACCATGACCAGACTGGGCAATCTGCAGAAAGGGCGACCATCGTTGATGTTCCGTTCCGACTAGCCACCCATGACCTACCACCACCTACACCGGCAAGCATCTTGTTCTCAGGAAGCAGTAGTCAAATGAGTGGTTTTAGCGGAAGCCCTTCAACGAGATTATCCGAATCACCAGGTCCTGGGCCATATAGCCGTGATACCACTCCAACATCGATGTCTTCACAATCCCCCAGCTTCGTCGCCCCATCCCGGATTAACGTACCTATGTGGACTCGCCAAAATAGCCCAGCTGCGACCAGGCCACCAGTCACTCGCAGACGGGCTGGGAGTACGCCGAATGATGTCGATGCAATAAGCGCTGACCCACATGGGCTCGCCGCCGTGAGAGAATCTTTGACGTCGTCTTCATCCAATTCAACAGTCCGTGACGGCGACAAGAACGCCAAAAGAGAAAGAAGAGAAAAGAGCAGGTTACTACCTCCTCCCCCCAGTCCGCCGCCACGGAAGTCGTCCCAGAAATTTCAGAGAGGAAGAGAAGAGAAAGAGAGTCCTCCAAAGAGCGCCACCAAAAGGCTGCCAAAGAGCAGCAAGTCAGTGAAACAGACAAAGGAAACACCGTCGGCAAAGACAACATTATCACCCACCGGAATTCTGAAATCACCATCCCAGTCGTCGCTTCTAAATCTTTCACCGCCCAGACGCCCTAGTCGAGACGGGACAACAGAAATAAAGTCCCAGCTCTTTAGCCCTCTTCCGATCATTCAGAGTAACTTATCGTCGGCCTCTCGGTTAGAAAGGCGAGGCAGCGAGCCTACCGTTCCTAGTACACTTCCAAAATCCACGGCTGCGTTGTCTCAGACCAAGAAGAATGCTTCTACCTCCAACCTGCCTGCTGGCAAAGAAGCCTCATCCACCTCCAAAGCCTCTGCACTAGCAGTGGATCGAAAGAAGTCGATAGAATCACCTCGACCAATACAGGCACCTAGTCCTAAACTCAGCTCGGCATTTAACAGCAAGTTCCCCTTCTTCGGGCGTCGGAAACAATCATCCGATGTCACACAGGTTGATAAAAGCTCGGTCAAGAAGAGCTCAGCTCGCAAAGGCCCCGCCGCTGGTACTGGCCATGAAGGCTACGGTCGAGTCGGAGCCGCTGGAAGGCGCAACAGCAGCAGCCCCAACTTTACCCGCGGCTCACTTGACCATTTTCAAGACCATTCTCAAGACCGCTTTGCCAGTAGCGATCCATTTCTAGCTGATCGTGTGAACCCGGTTGTCATTGCTGGCGGTGAGATCATCGAAAATCGCAACGCCAGCGGAGAGCTAAGCCGAACGGAGAGCAATCTCAGCATCCCTTACGGCCGGCCCAGCACTGACTCCAGGGCTGCTTCCGAGACATCTCATACATCTTCGAACGCACCTCGTAATACGCTGTGGCCCTCTGCAATTCCTCGCGATCGACCAGCGTCTCGTCGACCGTCAGACAGTAGTGATTCAGAAGGTCCTACGATGAAATCCACCATCGCTTTTCGGCGCTCTATCCAACGGCTCAGATCATCCCCAGATAATCCTCTGCGTTTGCCTTATCCAATTAACACTGGCGGGGTTGCCTCATCGCCGATGACGAGTTTCGATACTAGTGTCATGTCAGATGAGTCGTTGATAGAATTGCAATATGAACCCGCACAGGTTTATAGCAATCCTCATCCCACACCCAAGAAGCTAAAGAAAAGGGCACCCTCGCCGCGAAAATGGAATTTGTTTGGTCGCTCACAGAAAACCTCCGACTCCGAGAAGAGGAGTGAGCAGGTCGCTGCTACAGTTCAGGCTGTAGAGACAAGGCCCGTACCGTTTTATGCGATAATGGACTCTCCAGAGCAGGAAGATGGCGTCCCCATGGACGTTCAAGAAGTTCTCCGATTTGCAGATGTATACACGCATTCTCCAGCCGCACCATCAAGCCCGAAGGACCGGTTTCTTAAAAATCCCACACCTCAGGTTGGCCAAGGAACTGCCATCAGCTCTGCCCAGTCTCTACCATCAACCACTCAAACACAAGTTGCCGTCCAAACTGCCCCTACTCAAGGAAACTATCAGCCTTCTGGTGCAATCCTGAGCTCTGGCCGCCCTAGTCGCTTACCTCAAGTCGGACGGATTCCTCACGTAGTCAGCAAAAGATCAGAGAGACCTTCCCCACGGAGCTTTTCTCGACCATTCCGAGCTAGCTTACAGCTCTCTATTCCTGAGCCGAGTCAATACGATGCTGCATCGATTGCTAAAGGACCTAGTCCACCCAGGTCATCCTCGCCTCCACTTGATCTAACAATGGATAAATCGACTAGTGGCAGTGAAAATGCCTTGAAGTCATCATCCGAGACTAATCGATCAGAAAGAGAATTCATAGCCTTCTCACCTCGAAAGTACTCAGATGTTACCATCGGCACGAGCTCGAGTTCAGGCACTGGAACTGGTGGCACTGGAGCTTTCTCTGCAGCTACTGCTATTATTCCCAACCCTGAAGATCCTCCCGTTGAGGACGAGGTCTGGGATGAATACAACGACTTATTGGGTGATGACCAGCTGAAGATACCTCAATCAGCCACATCTTCTAGGGGCATCCCGTTTCATCTCGAGACATATCACTCTAAGCTGGGTAAAGAGGGGGAGGAATCTGTAGAGTCGCCAACTATTGTTTCTGATAGCCGCCAGGTATCGGTCTTGTCGAGAGCACCAACACATTCTACCTCATACAGCGCCGATATGACTGAAAGGATTAGACTGGCATTCCAACCACACCCAAGTCCAAGGTCGCAACCCTCTGCATTGGAAGGTGACGTAACGAAGAACAGTCGTCCAGCCAGCCTAGCCAGTCTAGACATGAAGATTGGGAGAGCCACTCAAACACTGAGTCGCAGATCTTCTTCAAACAAGACCCGGCACTCTGAATGCAGCTCAACTTCATCTGAAGACACCTCACCTCTGGCACAAGTCAATCTCCGTGTTGGATCCATGACTGTGAGCAAATGGCTTACGTTTGGCCACGTCTTGTTCAGCGACATCCGACACGAGCTTATCTCGAACAAAGGTTCGCTGAATGAACAGTCAATATTGGTTATTGACGGCCTCGGCAATGATGACTGGTCCTTCTACGCGGCAGAAACTTACCCCAGTGCTAATTTCTTCAATCTGTCCCCGAGAGCTCCGCTGCCCACTGATCTTCAAAACTCTTCAACCAGCTTTCCACTTAGCCCTCCGAATCATCATCAGATACAATACATGTCACACTTCGACAAATTTCCATATGCACCTCAGACTTTTACGTCAGTGGTGTATCGATTCCCTGTGGCTGCGCCTGAGTCTTATTATCGCAATATCCTCTCCGAGGCTCGACGTGTGCTCAAGCCCGGTGGCTTCATTGAACTTTCTATACTCGACGTGGATCTGAACAATATGGGCAACCAGGGGCGTCGCACTATTCGACAGCTAAAAGAGCGTATTCACGAACAGACCCCAGAAACGAGTTTAGGGTCAACTGCGGATCTTATCATCCGTCTCCTCGGGAAGACAGGCTTCTCCAGTATCAAGGCTGCTCATGTTGGCGTACCTGTTGCGAGCCCTATTGTGAGGTCAAACAATGCTCGAACGCGAGACACAAGTTCTGGAGGCAAAAAGAGGAAGAAAGAGCAGCCTAGTCTGGCAGAACTAATGAGCGACAAGGGTGACATGGCAGACGAAAGCATCACCAAGATGGTGGCCAAAGTCGGTCGCTGGTGGTATACTCGCTGCTACGAGAGTTCTTCGGGTTCTGGAATGTCTAAAAGCATATGGGACGACAAAGCGCTCTTGTCTGAGTGTGAGGAGAATGGTACCAGTCTGAAGTTGATGGTGTGCTGTGCTAGGGCACCCGATCGCATTCCGAGCTTCTAATGTGTCTTTCAGGCTCTGGTTACGACTTTTGCATGGCGCTACTAACCAAAAGAATTTCATTCCCGCTTTTTTTGTTGATTTAACTTCACTTCTGAGCGACCTTTCGAAGCTTTTCTTTCTACATTTTGACGAATAATACTCGCTGAAAAGATGCATGGCGCAAGCCTGATCCCTAGCTGCTTGTCTTACCAAGGCAGCTAGCTCTACCTGTCTTTAAGACAGATTTGTTTGAACTTTCCCTGCATGGGCTATCTTTGTTAACCCACTGTACGCGATTTTATTTTTTTGAGAGCGTCGACATTGCTGCGAGGCATCTCCTACGTTACGGATATACGCAATATTTCTACAGGCTCACGCCTTGCACGCAAGTGCTTGTTTTTTTATGATTCGCCTTGACCTTTCGACAGGTTTGAAAAAATGCATTTTGCGTTGCGCTGTGCGATGCTCATATTTCTTGCTTTTGCCGCGGGTCGGAAGGAACCAAATCACTGGATGCATTGGTATTAGCGGATTGATGGCTTCCTTTCGCTTCAGATCTATATTCTCTGGAGAGAGTAATTTAACAACACCAAGTTTAATAGCTGCCAGTAGCGGAGGATGCAAGCAATACTGGCTGTTGCACTCCTATATCGCCTGGGTCTGGTTGTGTCAGACCTGACTGGAGTGCAGTGGATTTTTCTTTTATGACAGGGAACAAACACACGGATGAGGGTCATCCGTTGTGATGAATAGGGATGAATGATATGACTGCACGGAAACAGCTTGTGGCATGTGCATGGAGATACCCACCATCCTCTTGCCTTTGTTTTTTGAGATTTTTGATAGCGAGACTGAATAGCAAGCGGCAATTGATTTTTATTGATTTTTATTGTGACTACAGTGTAGATCTGGAAAAGCTACTACAAAGTTATCATCTATTTTACATCTTTTTTAAAATCTACTATACATTATCTGTGTCTATTTATCGTAGTCATTTTATACATTGATGTCAGGGCAACAACAACCCGGTCAAGTCGACGTTATTGTGTCAAGGGTTCACTTAGTTCCTCTGCTGAAACTGAATGATAAGCAGTCTCGTTCGGCCATCGACGCAAAACAGCTACGAAGCCTCCACCGCCGATACGATCCCCCACTTTTGGTCGCATTATCTGCACTGGCGTGTTGTCACCGCCAGCTTGCTGCTGTGCTCTAGGCACAACGGTCTTGACGTCCCACTGCCTACCTCCGCCGGCGTCGTGCACACCATCGGTAACTGTGGTCACTGGGAGCTCCAGCACCTTCTCCAGCCTAATTGGCTGGTGAGTGCGTGCGGACCAGGTCTGAAAGTCGCCGATCTGACTGATGGATGGTTTGAAGAGAATGAGGATCCCATTGGGGAGCATGGCTTGGATGACTCGCTCGGCATTTTCATGTGCGGAGGGGAGGTCCAGGATTGCGCGGGAGAGAAAGGGGGTGTTGCCTGAGTCCTGGAGACGGGCGCTGAGATACTCATCTATGGAGCCGACGTGAAAGTCGATGGACGGCAGGTACTGCGCGCGACGGAAGTTGCGCACCAGCTTGTACGCAGCGCGGGTATGCTTTACGTTGCGGTCGAGGGTGTGTAAGATGGCACGTCGGGAGGCGGCGTAGTCGTCGTATTCGGCCTGAGCGTCCGGTGAGAGATCCAACCGCGACACAGAGGGGTCGTCCGCGGATTTGTAGCGGGCTTCGCAGATCGCTTTGCGTAGTGAGGGAGGGATGGCAGGGTTGGCGGCGTGGAGGGCGCGCGCGATGTGGATTGTCAGACTGCCCATTCCGGTGCCGGCCTCGAATATCTCCAGGGGCGGCGCATTGTGGTCGTCGTCCTCGCCGGGGCGGGACGGGTTCAGGTCGAGGAGGGAGACGATGGTGTTTGCGTCATGCGGATAAATCTATGTACGGGACAGATTAGCGACGAACTCGCATCTGCACCCCTTGAGGAGCGGGCGTACCGGCGTAGCAAGGCGCTCGCTATTAACGACGTAGCTAGCGAGTGTCGGCTCGTGCAGCACGACATTGTTTCCCTTGCTGTCCTGGACACGGTCGAGCAGACGACGACCAATCAGGTCGGAAGCGGGTATCGAAGCGCCATAAGATAGCTTCACGCCGGAATCATGGCGGAGGGGCGCGGTAAGATGCCATTTGGGGTATTTCATGCCATGCTGGCGAAGGAAGAGGACGTCGTGCTCTGTACAGCCACGGGATAGTCAGTCTGGTGCGCAAGGAGCCAGGCCGGGGCGGGTAGGTGCCGCTTGCGGTACCTTTTATGACGCGGTCCGCAGTAGAATATAGCCTGTGAGAGGGGGGCAAGCGAATGTGTATGGCACGACAGTGGCTACGTAGTAGCATTGTGAGGATGCAGAAGGCTGCATGTGGAGACGAGGCTTGAGAGTATCGAAGACGTCGAAAGACTTGCCAGTAAGCTGCTTACGGGGCTGTCGCATTGCGCCGGGGATTCCTCGGCATTGGACGCAGCCGTGCCACACGCCGAGTTCATCGCCAAGTTTCTTGTCGCAGCCTACCCTGCAGCCAAGTCGGATTACCCAAAGGTCAAGAGATCGCGGACCGTGCCGCAAGCCTGCTTGTTAAAAGATATCTTGGCGAGGTGCTTTCAATTTACGGGCATCCGTTGAGGAGCATACGTTGATCTTGGGAGTCGTGACCAGTAACTTGTGTGTCCAGCCATAGCCCTCACTTGCTGTATCGCTAATACCAAAGACGAGTCGCAGCGCCTTCTTCATGCGCGGAAGTAGTCGAGTATAGTAGAATGCACCTGAATATGCTCCTTCAACAGAGGGCGATTTCTGCACTTTAAACGCGGATTATGTTCTATTTGTATAAGGAGGCTAATATCTCTCTAGCCATCTGCTATCTGACAGAAAAGGGGAGCGTTTGTGCGGCAGGAGACAGACAGAATGTGACAAATAGTACGGGAAGAGCGGCGGGATGCACCTACCCATCAGTTGAGATCAGGCACCGCCTCCACTAAATCCTGGCTATCCCTCGCCTTCGCCTTCGCCTCTGCCTCATCAACATTAGAAGGGCATTCTTTTTTTTCTTGACCCCCCCCTCACTCGTTAATCGTTGCGTGGAATCCACCTGTGTTTGAGCGACGTCCTCGATCCTCGCTCCTTCTCCTCGCTCCTCGCTCCTCACTCCGGATTTCGGTATGTCATCACCTCGCTTGGTTAACCTATTATACAATCAAATGCTAGAACCATTTCTGATCCCGCATTCTCCAGTCCAGCTGAAAATCTTCCGAAACGCCAACCTATGCGCGACACCCGACATATCGGGATTTCAGAAAATAAACAAATAAAAAAAACCCCCGTGAAAAAGATAGCAGCCATGCTCCAGGTTGGTGGGGGGGGTCTCATCAAAATCATCATAGCCAAGGAGTGACACGTCATTATAAAACCAGCTTTCGTGCCCAAACTCGCTCACAAAATCACAAAGTCGCGTTACCTGAACTCCTGCCTAGATAAAACCCCACCTGGATGGCTGCACTTGTAGGTCCATTGCCGAGGCAAAGGCGTCCTGAGGATCCGGCGCATGCACCGTTGTGTGGAAATCCTCCTCGAAATACGGCATGATTCTAACGCCGACATGTTCTTCCAGTATGGCGACTGCCGATTCATACCGTCTCCGACACCTCTTGGTCCACGGATCGACCTTGACAGGGCTGTGGTAGCAAAAGCAGTTCGGTCGCGGGTCTCGGGCATGAAATACGAGTTGCATGCTTCTCATCTGGTCCCACATCTCAACAGCCGCCTGCCTCGTGGCTTCCCCTTGAGGGTTGCCAGCATACATCATCTGAACAGTCGTCAGCCGCAAGGCCAGGACGTCGGGGCTGTTGGAACCATGTCGTTGTTCTAATTGCTGCTGTAGGGTTCGGAGCTCAAAAACCAGTCTGTCCGACCGCTCCGTGTTGACGTGGTGATAGAAGAGACCGAGATCAGTCCATGCACGAGCCACGTAGGGATGCCGACGGCCGTATATCGCCTCCAGTTCCTCCGCAATCGTCGGTATGCTGCCCCATAGCAGCTCGGAGAGTGTGACGGAACCGTGCTTTTGCTGCACTTCGTATAAGCATGTAAAGATTTGACGGAGCGGATGTGACCGCTCGAAATTCGTCATCGAGTACGCCGCCAGGTATTTGCAAAGAGCGGTGATCAACCCGGGGTCTCTATTGACCATTCCCAGCAATACTTCTTGAATTCCCTGTGGCGAAAGTTTCTTCAAGTCCGACTCCAGTTGATTGAAAGCTTTCATCAAGACGTGGCCCCCTTGATCCATGTCCCTAGCTTCGAAATAAAAGTTGGCTTCCAAGAGCAGATCGCTTGAGACGGCCCCCCACACCATTGTCATCGGCCATCTGACTTGGGTGTCATTATCCATCTCGAGTTGCCGACAGTGCAGGAACGCTTTCCTCATGTTGCCGACCACGAGTTCTTGTGCTCGAAGAAGATCGGGGGATCTTAGATATCCAGGTGTGGGAGGGGGTGTTGGAGTGCGGCACCGAATATGAGCGGGGAGGTCGGCGGGCAATTCGAAATCGACGAGGTCATATTCTGTTACTCCCTTCCTCTTCAAGTAAGTGCCTAGATTCACCACCTTTCCATTCCGGACGAATTCGGAAACTTTGCCTTCCGCATCTCGCTGGAATTTCATTGACAACAACCGCTTCACCTCATCTTCGGTGTTGTTCTTGACGAAACCCCATTGCGAGAACCTCGTTTTGTACATTTTTGGTCTGCATGAAATAAGCAAAGGAAGGACACCATTTGTAAGATTTTGCCGATACTTACGTTGCTTGAAAGCTATACTTATCAGCCATGATACTCATGACTTCCTTGAGAGGTCTCCTCTCTTCAAGGTAAAGCGTTCGAATGGTCGTCTTGAATTGCTCCCAAGCCTCAGCAGGAACCTGTTCCCGTGACGGTCGAGTTCCCGCTTGGGTGCGGAGAGAAATTGAGCCGTGCCCTTCGTGCTAGAGAGGGGAGTTAGCGGGTGCGAGATGAAGGCATGGAACAATTCAAGGGCGAAGTGCATACCAGCGCGGCGGACGAGGACGAGGGCGATAGTGCAGAAAGCTGTGGAGTCTGGGGCTCTAGTTTTATGTCGGAATCCAAGTCGTCAGAAGTAGGGGCAGGGGTGCGTATGGGCGGTGGCATCTTAGGTCGAGGAGGTTTTGCGGGGGCCTTTCCTTTGCCTTTGGATCCGGGGTTAAGCTCTAGGATGAACTGGCTTCCCGCGTTCATGATGGGTTTCGGCGTCGTCGGTATTGGGGGCTTGAAGTAACTACCGCCTGGTGTCGAAGGCGTAGTCACCTGTGGTTGCTCTGGTCTGGAGTTGGATGCACCTGGAGGTCGCCATATCGAAAAACCGGGCGTTCCTGGCACATGTGGCGTGGGTTGGCTGGGTGTGGCAACCATCGGCGTTGTGGGCATCATGTCGGACATACGACTGTCAGACATGAAGTTGTCTAGACTGCCAAATGGCATGGATGAGGGCCCGACTCCAGGGCTAGGCATTCTGGAGGCATCTTGAAAACTCCCAAAGGACATGCTAGGTGGACTAGCGACCATTGGGCTGGTTACCCGTGACTGAAACGATCCAAAATTGCTGGACTCACTCGAAGTTGCGAGGGGACTGGCCATTTGATGCTGGTTGAAACTTGTACTGAAGCTGCCGAAATGAGAAGACGCTGATGCACTGGTGCTAATGGGGCTGGTCTGGGCGCGGTTGTTGACTGGCCTCGGAGGGAGAGGTGGTGCGAAGCCTTTATTCTCGAAATGAGCGACGAGGCGACCGACGCCTCCCCCATTATGGCTGGAGCTCAGGTTGTCGAGCTCTACCTCGTCAACTTGGTGGCCCTGATCCTGTTGGTAGAACGACGACTGCATGTCGGATGGGGTTGCCGTCCAGTCCATCCCGCTCGATGAACCGAACGGTTGTTCGTTGCCATATGCTGAGTGTGAAGAGTCCGCTGTGTGTGATGAGGGTGGTGAGTTCATGCCAAACCTGGTCCACGATTGGTTGTTGAAGCCATAAGAGTTGTCGGGAAGGTAGTCAGAAGCCGGAGGCTTGTCTGACGAATGATTCCACATGACGACAGGTTTGCCGAGCCGACTGAGCAGGTAATGCTCGGTCCGCTGGCTTGAGGGCAGTCCGTGATGGACTCGGGGTGAGTCGTGAGCCTCGTTTAGATGCTCAGTTCTCAGCACGAGGACTCATTCCTTGTTGATGTGACAGATCCGATTGCTCAGGTAGAAGACGAAAGCCAGGAGACAGTTAGGCGGACGAAAACGCCCATACTCGCCAGTCTGACAGAGAGGAGTGGGCTGGGCGGCCAAACTAAAAAATGGAGCCCTCACGAGAGCGTGAGAGTAATAAGGCACCGCCGATAGGGTATCTTTCCCCAGAGTCGACAGATGTGGGCAGCCGTTTGATAGGGCAGCTTGCTGGAGGACGATAGTTTCCCCGTTGCCAGAGCGAAAGAGACTCAAGGCGGGAGACCAGGCCAAGCCACGCGCGTGAGAGAGGGTGAGCAAAAGTTCCCTCGCCTGAAAGTCCCAGAATGGCAAGCCAGTATGCTGTCCAGAAGCTTTACCGATGTGGTGCCTTCTCTCTGCCACAGCCGGGGGTCTGGCTAGGGTCTCTGGCTAGGGCGATAAGAAGAGAATAAGCGTTGGGAGGGCCTAAGCCACAACAGCAGCGGAAAGGCGGGCAAACCACAGTAGACGGAGATGTGCAAAGAAGAGCAGGCCAAAAGGTGGGAGGGGAGGGGGGCGCAAGTGAGTGAAGGTCGAGGTTGGCAGAGAGAGGAAGGGAGACTTGATTGAGTGGCCAAGTCACGACTACATATCCCAACTGTGCCGCGGAAGCAAATGAGAACAGCAGAGAGAGAAAATCAAGGACATTGCACCACATCGATAGGAATTACGACAAGCCATCGAGTAGGTGCGGAACAGAGATGGAGGGCTTGCTGGGGCATTGAATCAGCGACAGCCACTGGGGAACAGGACGCCTTCAGCCGCCTCCAGGGGGGGGAACGCCAGACCAGTGCGGGAATGGGACCGCCGTCCTGAAAGAGAAGGTGATATGGAAGAGGACCACCCACACGAGTGATAATGCGCCAATCACGGCGAGATCAGACCCTCCCACTGCAACGATAAGTTGTGCTGGGGGCGCGCCACAGGAGCGTCTGTGGGATGGACTTGGCTGCGCAGCCTGGAGACGTGCGCCTGGGAGCAAGCGAGTTAGAGGCGGCGTCTCTGCCTCCCAGCTGCCTTCAGTGCTCGACAGATGCCCGTGAACACTGGGCGGGCATTCGAGAAGGATTCTACGCCTTCCTTCCCCAGATGGCTACAATATCTCGACTTGGTCCTGGATTGATGCGCCATCTCATTCCAGCAGAAGCCGCCACATGCTTGTGGCGCTGTGGGACGCGCGACTACCGTCACAGACGTCTCTGCCGGGCTATTCTGAACGACGTACTCCGTACGGACTCGTACGAATGGTTGCTTGGAGGAACTGCCACCTTTTTGCAGTGTCTGCTCCGCGGTGCTTCCTAGTTCCTTCGAAGCAGTGAGACACAGACTGACGGAGCCATGTCGGCTTCCCCGTGTCCCGAGCATTTGGGTCAAGTCGGCTAGCGAGTCAGCCAAGCAGGACCGGCGGGCTGCACCTAAATGGTCGCCCTTGCACGCCCTCTCCCTCTACGCCACACGTTAAAAACTAATCCATCCGACAAGGACTGAGACGGAAGGGCATGATGAGCTTTGCGTCCTACTTAAACCTCTGCACGTCCCTGAGTGTGTCGTGTGTGTATCCTCTAACCTCGGGCGAGTGATTTTGCAGCCATCGCCCGCAATCACCTTCCCTCTCGTCGGATCTGGTGCTAGTGGCGCCGCCACGATTGCGGATCAACAAGCAAAGTCGAGCCAAGTTAGCGCACTCTCCGACGGTGCTAGGCCGTGAATACGTTGCATGGCCCGCTGGACGAGGCACTCTTCCGTCTGCTAGTGAGCAACCAGCTGTCACGGCAGGTACGGGGGTACATACCATGTTCATGCCATGCCTCCCTAGAAACCAAACCGATTTGATGCCGACTGTCAAATGACGGCATGCGTTTCTTATCGTAGGCCAGTCATTTTGACAGGAGTAGAATCAGCAGCTTGCAGTCGGTACGATAACACGGAAGGACCCGTGCTGAGGAAAGGAAAAAAAAAACCCGAAAAAGAGATAATTAGGGAGCGGCCATCTCCGTGATAAAGCCTGAGGGTGTCAAGTGTTTGCCAAGTCTCTCTCAACTTGGGCTGGTGGTCCAATTAATAACCCTCGGTCGCGAAGATCAGGGTCATTACCACGACCAGCCTCAACATCGATGAGCCCCCAGAGTCGTGGAAAACATGGTCGATCAGGGCCAGGTGGATGATGCCAACTTGCCTAAAGATTTCCTATATTCCTTTTGAGGGTTTGAGCAGCCATGAAACTAGATACTCTAACCAAGTACATTGGGCCATGTCACGGCCGTCTCTTCGTCCCCCCAGTCGACTGGTGCACGTTGGACACGCTGTCTGAGATCGGGAGCTAACAGTCGACTATCGATGTGCGTCACGAGATGTGCCGACCTCACTTCAGCCATTGATTCGAGTACTAAATTTCACTAAATGTGCAGCACAGGCTGGTTCGTATTTTGCACAACCAATCATCTCGGTGCTGCCCAGAAAAGGCCGATATTAGAAGCGTCTCTCACGGTGGTAAAATGAGGCACCAGCTTCTGCCTTCTCTCTCAGCCTGGAACCTAGCTGGGTGGCTGCGCGTATGTTCGAGTGACCAATGTGCAGGGCACAGCGACGGAGTAACCGGGCAAACCTGCATGTCGCGTGCTGGCGCATGTAACCTTGGGAGCTAGCTGACTTGAGACCGTTTCAATGGCACAGCCGGAAAGCCAGTAAGATGCCACCAGCACGAAAAGCTTATTATCCGCACTCTACGAAGTACTTTGCGACACGCAGCGCTGTCTTGTCCAGTATCCTGCTGCTTCACCAGCACTCTATCCTGGAGACTTATGACAGGTTGACACGTCTATCTGAGGCTGCACAATGCACAACAGTCTCCGCCATGTAGAGTCAATATGCAACCCGTGGTCTCCTGCCCACGGACCCTACGCCCCACGTTGACCCTGAGATGGCATTGAAATAGGTGTTGGAAGTACACATGGGAAGTGCTGGGTACGGAGCGCAGGTGTTGGATGACAGCCATAGGATTCGATGCAGTTGATGTGCGGGGGTGATCCTTTTGCCTTCATGGCAAGACGACACCGAGCTGTCACACATGCAACTGCATGCGGGTCTTCATCCGTGGCCACAGTCCGTTCCCTGGTCCTTGTGCAGATGGTTTGAAATGCGGTGATGTGACTCCCTGGCGCTGACATCCAATAAGTAGCTAGACTGTGGACGCGACATCGGCAGTGTCCTATTCCGCCCGAGTCGCCAATACCGACAATATTGTTATCCCCCTTTACCTGCAATCTTGGCTCGCAGCCTTGCGCCGATGCAGTCTTGGCTGGGGTCGAGAAGCGCCATTCTAGCAGCATTGACTATCGACTAGGCTTCCTCGACGCATATCATTCATAAGAATGCGCCAACCACGGGATTTTACTCGTGGTAACTGGTCAGGAGTAATAGCCGGGGAACCGACAAGTCTGTCCGTGCGCTATTTCGTCATTTGAAATCCACACCGTGTACAGACGATGCAACCAGACGGATACGCACTTTTGTTGCCTTCGTTCTAGATAGCACTCTCGCTAGAATCAACTTGAGCCGCGCTGGACTACTACCCCTGTGGGCTCTAATGGTGAGCCCTCAGGCGATTATCTGCCCATACGAAGTACTCACACCGTCGTACATTCTTCTGCTATCGCGCCATCTAATTGGGCAACAACCCCAACCTTCCATTTCCTCACCGGGCGGATCAACGGTGACACCAGGACCAATCCCTAGGACAGAACACCATGGTGCCTGATTACGGGCTTGACAGTTTCTCATGACCACAAACCGGAAGCCTGGGAGACAAAGTTGACAGGTCTAAAAACCAAACACAAAACACGTCGGTTTCTCGGCATCTAGGGGTCGCAACCGCGGGTACCAGATTCCGATACGGACCATACGGCAATGGCGAACTAGTTGCGTGCTTTCCTCACCTGAATTGGCGACAGGGAAGACTTCGCGACATGGCTCCTGGATCAGCGACCCACGTTTCTATCCTTGGCCGCGGCCGGTTTTCGGGAGAGACGGCCAGAAGCTTATATTAAGACGCGAAACGTGGGCACTCGTGAGTTGAGAGACTGGGATCACCATGGGCCATCCTCCGAAGCGGCGCCGTCCGCCGCCTGTCAAACCAAAAAAATACAGGCTGCACGCAGTCATGCCTGTGCAAGGACCAACGTAGGGACAATCTGACAGTCTGACAGTCTGACACTATGTAACACCGGGGAAACCACAGCCAAATGCGCTGATCGTAGTAACTAACTGGGCACCAGGCATATTCGTTGTAATGGGCAACTGTTATAGCATGGTGCCTGGGCGGATGGGTATCGGCATGAGGCGCCCTACGGCGCAACTATTGAAAAGGAGGGCAGCGGGGCGGGTGGGGGGTTTCTATTCTTGGATGGATGAACAAGAGCAGACAGCTATGGACCTGGTTTTCGACGTCTACGTAAAGAATATCGGCGAGATTACGGATAATTGGTACAGGGCCTCGGAAAACGTGCTTTTCATTCCAGGCTCATATCCTGAAGAAGATGATGGTGTGGTCCGACGCGGCTGGCCGGAACAAAGGTGACATACCCTACCCACTGCAACTACACTAGCGAGTGCTCGGAGAAATCAGATTCAGACAACAATGTAGCCTGGCACGCCTGTGATCCCTCAGAACCTATTCAATATTATTTAATACAAGATGCATTAATTAGAATTCCAATTCAAGAGGCCTACGGTGAATCAAACGTAGGTACAGACACTAGCAGCATCCAAGCACAGCCTGGAGGCAACAAAAAGGCGGGGGCGGATCGACAATAGGCCCAGCAGCCATGGGGTAGTTGACGGCCTGGAGCCCTTGGGTCGAGCACCGCTGCACCAGACTTGATAGCGCACTAGCCGCCCAACCCGGCCCCTAACTAGTTAGTATTAGTGGCTGTTGTAACAGTGACGACCTCCTTTTCTGGGGCAAAGTCATCTGCGCCCGTGATATACCTATGACAGAAATGTTTGCCCATCCCCGGCTACCTGCCAAACCTGCCTAGCAAAGAGGCCCCCCCCCGCTGCCTTTGTCGACTTTCCGGGATTTGCCTTATCCTGCCGACTGCGTAGAATCATGTGTGTTTGTCTGTGTGATGCGTGCGAGATAAGACTGACCAATGAGCTGTACCAGACTGGACAAGCTCCCTCGGAACACCGGGTGAGAGAATTGCTGCTCGCCGAGTCGAGGGTGCAGCGAGCTAACCGACCTCTGTAATCTCTGATTTCAAAGGCCGCAGAGCTCTGTACGGACTCGCATGGAATTGTTGGCGGACTCACCACAGACTGGAGCGATAAGGACCACCAGTGACCACTGACAAGTCTCATCTCGTCTCGTCCACCTTCCTCTTTGCCTCCCGCCAATGGAGACGCCGCGCCAAGGAAGGACCAAATGCGAATTCGGATCAAGGCTGTAGGAGACAGCGCCCCGTGGTCCATCCGCGATCACGGTTACGAGACGTCCTGCTTGCCTCGAACAAAGGTTCCAAGAACAGCCATCAACATCGGAGGCCAACAGAAGCCAGCCTCGCACCTCCTGATAGTAATACATGGGCGTGATACGTAAAGGTCATGCAGACTCATCGATGGTTCGACGTTGGCGGCCGTCCAATCACTCACTCCCATCCCCTATTGTTATTTCCGGAGGCAAAATTCAGCCCTCTTCTTGGCTCTTGGCTTGACCCCATATCTCAGCATCCTCCCCTGACGTTGCCCGGTCTCTCGTGTAAGGATAAGCCCTGGCGTTATGCCGCTTCTTTCCTGTCGCCACATTCCGTCGACTTCGAGCAGAATCTTTACGTGTCTGCGCATCCGCTAGTGTAGACATGGCTCAAGACCTCGCTTCGGTAAAAGCTTTGCGAGCACTGTTGCGCTGTCTTCTGACATGAACCCTTCTGATCAAGGTCAAGAATCAAAACTGTACCTGTCTCTGGATGTGCGCTTCGCGGCGTGCATATCTCCTGTCCTCAAACTGACTTCTCTACACCTACTTTCTGCCCAGGAGTAGCAGCTTCTGTTTCGGGACAGAGACTGCGCCTCTTGGGTTAAAATACGTAATGTGCTCGGATACTTCCTGCCCTGCAGCTCTGGAAGTAGTTGTTACAAGCGTGCATACGGAAGCTCTCATATGGATCTGCCTCACCGTGCGAGTCTGACACTGCCCAGATTTACGGGAAACGAACGTGCCACGTCAGGCCCTGTCCCGTCATTTTGATATCTGCTTCCATGTGGTCTGCTGTGCAATGCTTTTTATATTTGATGAGCCGAATAATGATGGAAGAATGTGGCATGATGATGCAGCCATCTATCTGACTGATGGCAATACCCAACCAACAAGGGACCCCGTTGTTGAATAATGCCCTCACTCCATTGTATACCCCTCCCCTGACGCACCTCGTTGCTGTCGCTGTCTGGTAGCATGGTGTTGAGCCCATTACCCCATCACCACCCCTTTGATCCCATAACTGAGTGTAAAAGGCGTATTTGGAGATGTTTGGAGATGTTCACCTGTTTCTAAGCGAGAAGAACCGTTTCCTAATTCATCTACCCAGGGGCAGGGAGGGTATATATTCTGGTAGCAAGCTGGGCTCGATGACCACTTTGAAACTATTTATATAGATAGAGTTTAGGGAATCTGAGTATTTTGCACCCAGCTGTTTGAGTCAACAGTGAGTACGGGGCTAAGCTCACGGAGAGAGATAAAAATGAGCGAGACGCCTGTCATAAAACTTCTTCACCCTCGTCCTCTTCTCTGAATCTCAAACCGCCCTCGATCTGGATGGCGTCGCGTATCCATGGTTGTTCAGCAACTTTAACAACGCTCCATCTGCTGCGGGCTCGCTTCAGAAGGCCTTCAGTGATGACCATAGCATCAAACAAATTCTTCTCCTTGAATCCGGCCTCGTTGCCTTCGTGGTCGCCATCATCTCCAGCGTACTCCACCCAGCGCCACTCTACTCTGGCAATGCGGTGACTTGTACGACTGCGCATTCGGTGGGCATCGCTCATGCCTGGGTGAGGATCAAATGGCAGTCTGGCCTCAAGTAGGGCGTAGAGCAGGACCCCAAGGGACCAGGCGTCGGTGGCACGGCCATCATATGCTTGTCCCATGATGACCTCGGGTGCAGCATAGTCGTCTGAGCCACAGCGGGTCTCGAGCTTCTCATTGTCGGCAATGCGTCGCGAGAGGCCGAGATCAGCCAATGTAATGACGGAAAAGGGGTAAGTAACCCAGTTTGTAGAGTTATTGGCGAGTTCAGTCGGAGTAAGGTTGACGAGAATGTCTACACAACAGTAAGTTAGTAGAAGCTCTAGGCATGAGACGTATAAAATGGCCAAGATGGCCAGAATGCTTACTCTCGAGCTTGATGTCTCTGTGAACAATGTTTCTGTTCATGAAGGTATTGCACGGCTCCGACCAACTCAGCGAACATTCTTCTCATAAGGGCAGGCGTTAAGAGACTGCGATGTGTAGTTGCCATTTCGAATAGATCGCCGCCAGGACAATAGCTCAAGATGAGAATTGCCCTCGAAGGCTCTATGCTCCAGGCTTTCAGGTCCACTAGAGACGGATGGTGTATAGCTTGCATTATTTCGAGTTCTCTTTTAAGGCTCATCTCGACACGATCTTCGCTGGCACCTCCACGAGGGCCATGCTCACACACCTTGACGGCGACCAGTTTCCTTCGGTTAGGGCGCGACTCAGCGGTGGGTGACGCAGTGTAAGCAGGGAGATCACTGCCGTCTACATCTGGCGCTGCCTGACTTGTTGCTAGCATGACTCGACTGAAAGTGCCTTGCCCCAGGAACCGTATCGATCTCCAGCGCCTCTTCTTTTGGTCTTTACGACCACGAGCCTCGAAATACTCGTACCCAGACTGCTTGGGTTTGTCGGAGCTACCGAGCGCATCTTTGGCTGAGTCGCTGGGAGGCGGCGTTGGTGGCTTCGTCACAGAAGGAGTGAGTCCCCTGGACAATGCCAAGTTCACTTCACGCCTTATATGTGGGTTTTGGTCCTCTGGTTGACCAGTGGTGATATGTGACCCAGATACTCTTGCCGGCTTCTTGGGAACAGAGTTGGGATCAGGAAGATACTCGCTAACACTGCGTTCCTTTTTGTGCTCTGAGGGGCGATGCTGTACATCCTGGGATCGCTCGTGGTGCAGTGGTACAGGTATGCTGTCTCCGGTATCCAACGACTTGTACGCCTTGCGCTTTGTTGCGCCGGCCATTGCGTGCTCTGGAGATTCGCTGGATCTCGTAGCTAAGGCAGTGCCTTCTCCCAAACTCTTCAATCGACTGCGGAATTGTGGAGGTGACACCGATCCAACAGTAAGTTTTTTCCAAGGTCCTGGCGAATCACTTGACAGGAGAGGGCTTGGGAGGGGAGTCACATCGCCCATCGCAGTGATAATGGGGCTGGGTATCGAGCTGTTATATCCATTGGCGGACCCAGAGCTATTTACGAGAGCAGCCTTAAGACTTGGAGTCCTGGACATGGGCTTTAAGCTGCTGCTTGAGGTGCGATGGTTTAGTGGTAGAGAAGCTCTCGAGGGAGAGAGGCTGGAACTAGCACACTGCGATTCACGGTGGCGTGACAGTGAAGACGATAATGATACGTCGTTGGAGACGTCGGTTGTTATGCGCAGTGGCTGTGTCGTAGAAGATTGGGTTGTGGGATTGTGGACAGCGTCAAAAGGCCTCTGTTGGGATGGAGGAGAGGGCGCGCTCATGGTGGTTCGCAAATGCAACAAAGGCGCAGTTGAGGAAGGATTAGTAGAGCTGTAGAGAGGATCTGGAGCTGTCGGTTGGACAGATGTTATGCTCGACCGAGATGCATTGGGGGCCTTGCGAGTTGGATGTTGAGGGTCATCGTGGGGTATGTCTGTGGTGTTGCGGGACATCGGTGTGTTGTTCATGGTTGTCATTAGGACGCCAGGGCAGAGGGAGGCCTAATCACAGATATTAATAACCATTGACAGATGCGGTGCTTAAGTATTTATTGAGACATAAACAAAGTTCATTCAGGGCACATACCAACTACGCGAGGCGCAGATGGCCGCGTGTAGGACCGTGTTGATTGCACCCACTGCGGACGGCTGGCAAACGCCAACGCACCAGGACGCTGGCAGAGAGCCACCAAAGGGAGGGAGCAAAGCAGTACGATAAATCCTCTATAGCAAGATCATGATATAGAATGAGAATGGGATGCGGACGTGGAGGGTGCACTTTCGCAAGGCACGTCGGAGAGATTGAGTGACGTGGAGTGCGCGTGCGGTTGACGATGTCGTTGGAATCGAGGGCGTTCGGCGACGACTTCGAGGTAACGTTTCGGGCGAATACCGGCAAGCCCACCCCAGGTGGCTCCTGCCTGTTAGGAGCCGCAATGGGAGCACCTGGGCCAAACTAAACGTAGCATTAGCCGACCCATTAGCCTGTAGCCTGGGGTCATTTATTAAGCTTGCACGGCGCTAGTCATTGCCTCTGCAGCCCATTAATAGGAAGTGCGAGTGCCCGCCTTTGTAGCAGGTGTAAGCAGGAACTTTGGTGTTTAGCTGCTGCCAAGTCCTGCGTACTCCCACCGCGTTTGTAGGCCCTAATGTACCTGCCATCGTTCAGTTGCTACCAAGGAATACAACCCAGACTCGGCGAGAGGGCGGGACGAGGTATTGGTGGCCGCAGCACGAGCTACTACAAATAGCAGAGCCGCGGTGAGAGCATGCTCTTGGTTAGCGCCATGTGTGGAGCGCTTACTCCCCGAGGTGGCAAGGTGCCTATTAGAGTTCTGTGAAGCTGGGGTAATCAATCCGGTAATATGGCATAAACACAGTCATCATGTACGCACGCGGTGGAAAAAGCATAACTTCTAGCATGCTCCAAGACGTCTACTCTGAGTTGTGATTGGCATGAGATGATGTCCAATGTATCCGGGTTTTATTCGTACACGGTGATAACGTTGAAGCGTACAACTACAGCCCCCAAGGTAGAGTGCGAGTGGATAGTGCCAAAACAGACTGAGTCGTCAGCACGTAGGTAGAGTTTAAGCTAGCCTCAAAAGCTTGCAGTTATATGAGCAAATGTTATACAGGCCCGCGACTCTTCGCTGGTGCCTCTTCACCTTGCGTACAGAAGTTGCTCGCTAGACCAATGGCAGAGGAAACAGTCACCCACAGGCACAAAGCACAGGGGCAACTAGTACAAACATACTGGACTGGATAGGCTCTTACGGGAACCAGAGGGATCTTGCAGTAGCGTTACAGACAGGCTATTGATGGGCGAGAGCTACAAATGCGCACCTCCTATCATCAATAAGGTACATAAAACAAGCTAAATATAACAGAAACACCCAATCTTCCAAAGCACAATAATTCTGCCATTGCACAGGAACTGCGGGGCGGTTGGTGCGAGCCGGTAGGAGCGACAGCACACCAGGGCGCCTAGCGGGGACGTGCCACTAAGCTCAAGGTTTTTACAGGGCATTTGCTTCGCGTTCTAGCACACAGATATGAGTGGTAGCATCCAGTTTGGCGTTAATTGAAATCTCGCCCCACGCGAAACGCGTCAAGTCGCGTCTCCCCACCAACTTGGCCTTCGTGATCATCTACTCTGTGCCTACGAGGTATACTCGCTTCACCATCAGAGGAGCCGCTGACATTTTAGCCCAGAGAGGCTCCGATAATAAGCAGTCGCATATTCATCTGGCCATTGCTCTTTAAGCACCGCTCTCCGGCCTCCCTAAGGAATCATTCGAGATGCTGCGTCAAGACCCCAATCGAATCGACCCGAAGCGGCGCAACTTTGTCGACCATCGCAAGAAGCAGTTCGCCGCCCCCCAGTACAAGGACACCGAGTATCCTCAGCGCCTCAACTTCTACGCCGATGCGCCCACCGCCGACATCACCCTCGAGCAGTTCGAACAATGGGCCATCGATAGACTAAGAAGCATGTCTCCCGGAACCATTTGACGCGCGATACACCTCTCGTCTTTGATCGTCAGGCTAACCTATGGGATCACTACAGTTCTCGCCGAGCTGGAAGCATGCTCGTTTCGCAACCGATCACCAGCCGAGACGGCCCTACACATGAAGCCGATTATCGATAAATACATTCCCCTCGACTCCAACAGCTCTAGCTCGACCAAGCTCTTTGCCCAGCGGCAAAAGGACCACTACAGCCACTTCATTCTCAGATTGGCTTTCTCCTCTACGGAAGACCTACGCCGCCGGTTCACCCGCGTGGAATCCATGCTGTTCCGCATGCGATTCAATGATGACGACCTGAGAGACCGTTCGGCCTTTGTGTCGAGCCTAGATCTAGACTGGTGGGAAGCCGTGACTGAAGATGAGAAGAGAGAGTACGCTGCCGACCTGGCTGCCATGACGAGTGGCAAAAAGACGGGCTCCGAAGATGATATGTGGTTCAAGGTGGACTGGGAGCGCGTGCCGGATCTTGTGGAGAGTCGTCGTGTCTTCCTCAAATTTGGCAAGGCTTTTGTCCCGGGCCGCGAGCAATCTAGCATGGTTGTTGCCGAGTTTTCAACACGGCTCGAGAAGCAGTTACAGGTGAGCAGCCGCAGCTCCCAGCATCCCCTTTCCAAAACGTGAGACTGACTTTGGAGCACAACAGCTCACAGCCCGGGCTCTCCCTCGTTTAGACGAGGACGACCGCCTGACGCCCATCTTGAATCACCTGTCCAAGAACTTCATCACCCCCGACGCAGCGTACATGTCCAACACGTCTGCACCAGTTGGCGCGCAGATCACCGCCTCCAACATTGAAAACCTCTCACAGCATTTCCCGGCATGCATGTCGCATCTCCACCGCTCGCTGCGTCGCGACGCGCATCTCAAGCACTATGGCCGTCTGCAATACACGCTCTTCCTCAAGGGCATTGGGCTGAACCTGGAGGAGTGTTTGCTATTCTGGCGGCAAAGCTTCAACAAGGTCACCGATGATCAATTCAACAAGGAATACCGCTACAATGTCCGCCACGTGTACGGCGACGTGGGCGGCGACTCGAACCGCAGAGGCGGCGGATACAGCCCGTTCAGCTGTATGAAGATTCTGACGGAGCATCCGCCTGGCCCTGGTGAGGCTCATGGCTGCCCGTATCGCCATTTCAACCTGGAAAACCTGACGGCTCTGATGCAAAGCATGGGCGTGTCGGACAGATCTGTTGTGCAGGGAGTAAAGGAGGACAAGGACAGCCAAAAGTTCCACATGGCCTGCAACCGGTAAGTTTTCTGCATAGACTCTAGATAGCTCCTCACTCCTCCCCCCCCCTTGAGTTCCGTCATACTGACCGCTGAATCACAGCGTATTCGAACACCTACACAAGGCCGAGATCAAGAAGGTCAAGGATGAAGGCATCATGACATCCGCTCAACTAGACACGATTGTGCATCCTAATGAGTACTTCAAGCGGAGCTACACTCTCAAGAACCTGGAGAAGGAAAGGGACGTCAAGATGGAAGCATAGAAACAATTGCCGGCTTAGACAGCATAGCTGGGGTTTGGCACACGTATCCGCAGCCTCAAGCGTGGACTCGACCCGATTTGACCCTCGAGCATTCGACTGTTGGTTCACTGGTAAATGGGGTTGGGTTGGCATAATGTGGGGAGTTGCGGCGTTCCGCGCAGGTGTTTTACATGATGTGCCTCGTATCTGGCGATTTTATTTGATCTTGACATGAAGTAATTATCCCTGGGTTTCCAGTTCCGTGATGATCTGGATTCAGACCAAAGATGTGATTTAAGCAGTATGAGCCCACAATCTTGTGCATCTGTAGATACCATGGTGACATGCGTCCCCCAGCTACGATCTGAACGAGTCCCCCCAAGCACACCGCATGTATATAAAGGCCAAAACTGAAGCCATCGCCGCCCGTACCCAAAAAGAGACAAAGACGAACCATGGCATCATCACCGCCCTCGCACCCCCAACGGCCCATCCGCTTAATTCGATTAAAGCCATGTAGAAAACCCTTCCTTTTTATCCCGCAAAACCCGCAAATACCAAGCAGGCAAAGCGGGCTGGGGAGACCTGGGGGGGGCATGCTCACGCTGCACAATGAGGTCACAGGGCGTCTGGCATGGCGGGGGAAAACCGAGGAGGGGAGTGTGCGTCCGCCCGCTGGCTTGAAGGCTGCAGCGCGGCAGTTGGACTCTTCCTCTTCTCCTTTCCTTTCCCCCGCAGAGCGATGCGGCTTCATGTAGGGAGGATGAGGTGATTTTGGTAAGCCGGTCGAAAGTGATGGATTTGGATGGGGCTTGTTGTGGTTGGGCTGGGCGATGGCGGGGGCTGGGCCGCGGTGAGCGAAGTGAGGCTTGAGAGGCGCATGTTCCTTGGATTTTCTCCTCCAAGGATAGCGATGATGCATCCCCCACTGGCCAACTCAAACGCGCTCCCAAAGTACGAAGTACACGCACACACACACACACGAACACACGCACAGAAAAGAGGGGAGGGAAAACCAGGGAGCGTCGAAGCAATGCAGCACTCCGCCTCGCCGAGCGCAACGCAGGGGCCAAAGACCACGGGTTTCTCGCCGTATGCCGACGTGGCACATCAAGCCGTCGCAAAGTCGACGAGATCGCCGTTCTATAAATATCAAAAAGCTAAAGCTCCAGCCCCAGCTCCAGGCACGGCGCAGCTCTCTCGGCCGGTATGCTCGGAAGTCATGCGGAGACCGCTCAGCGTTGCGGGGGCCGGGCTTGAGTCTGGGGATGCTGCGCAAGCGGCTACAGATCACGTCAGTATATGTATGGTGCAGTTGGGTGGTGCGGCTTAGGGGCAGTTGACCGGCAGTTAACACGATGGGATGCGGCTCGCGCAAGAAAGTATTGGTGTATCTCTGCGTGACGGCTCCTAGTGACCATGGCGACTCATCGCACCTCCACTAGGACACTTGGATGGTCTAGCTTGAAAAAAATGAGAAATGATGGGTTCTACATGGATTTCCTGACAAAGGCCAGCCAGGAGGCCGGAACATTCCCTCCTGTAAGCTTACCAGCGCCCAAGGTTGCTGAAAAGACGCCATCGCCACGGCACACCATCAAGCGTTGAGACGGGACCGCCCGCTCTCGCCATCAAGCCTATGACGTAGCTGTAACGCCATCTTCACGCCAGCGCAAGCCCATCGCACTAGCCATCGCACGATTGCATTGCAGAGTACCACTACAGGTCACCAGCACGTACGCGTGCAGCAGCAAATTCATCAAAGGGCCTGTCGCAGTCTGCCGGCCGGCAAGCTGTACACGGCACAGACGTTTTGGGGGCCGCATTCCCACCACGGCCTCACGACCCTGCGAGAAGCAGCATGGCCGCCAAAGCTGCTTCCTCGGCCTCACGGTGTATCCATCCCCCAGAGTGGCCGTCCAGGATGCGTGGTCCCCCCCGTTTGGACGACAATCCCTCGGGGCAATCGCCAGAGCGACAGGTCGGGGTTCGCCTGGGGCCCTGAACGGTTGTGCAGATCCAGGATCGGCCGGCCAATCAACGGGGTTTTCCGATGCCGATTGGGAGTGTTTTGGCATCACCCGTCGACCACTGCATATCCTTCCTACGTGCTGAACGACGTCTCTGGATGGAATGATTTTCCATGTTTGCCGGATACATCTTCGCTACGGGTGCGTGCTTCACCTCCAAAGAAACATGCATCACAATGTCTTACATTCAACCCGTTAGATGCGACAGAGCCAGCCACTGGCATGCAATGTGCCGCGCCGGACAGAGTGGTACTCCGTACGGCCGCTGTAGATGCGACCCTGTACAAGACACCGAGAGCACACGTTACAGCCCCCTCCAAAACGGCCCTCGCATCTCGCAAGCTTTCATTAGATAGATACTCCGTCTTGACCTGCAGAAAATACGGAGCTCTTCAAATCTCCATGCATGCATCTAACCAAAAGAAAAAAAACCCTCCTGCACCTCCCACAAAACCCCGACATTGCGCCCGCCCAAAATGAACTGGATCCCTGGCGGCGCGTGCTGCTGCCCTTTCTCCAGAATTCTGAAACCGCAGCATAATTAGCTACCCCCCTCAGGTTTTCTCCATCTCAACCAACGCCCAACGCCTCCGCTGGAACATTCTACGCTACTTCCTAGACGATCCTAGATAACCCTCAAGCTGCATACCCGTATCCAGTCAATCCGGAAAGGTTGACTGATCCTCAAATCTCGCCCGCTCCTACTCCTTCGGGCCGTGGATAGTCGGTGGTATCCCCTATTCTCCACCAGCCTTGAGCACCATCCACGCCGGCGTAATTAGATCAAGGGGCAGAGGGAAGAAGAAAAGCATGGAGAACGAGAGAGCCAGATTTTACAGCGGAGCACCAATTTCAGGGTCCAGGCGCGGTCGCGACTCATCACATGCACATGCGCACAGCATGGTCTCCGACTTCACGATTTCACATCCAGCATTCTCAGCTGCCTCCTTGGGCACCCACAATCCCAGGTAGATGAAGTAACCACCAACACGGATTGCCCTTCTCATCATCAGCATCAATACCAAACCGTCCGAGCCCGCTCCATAAAAAATCTCATTTCTCGTCAACCCATCGCAATCAAACACCTCATCCCGTACCTCAATCCCACACTTCGCGCCGTGGAGCTTGGTGCTAACCACGTACCTGCCTGCCCCCGTGCTCTGCACGCAAAATGCCTGGCTTCCACGTCCAAAAATAAATGCACTCTAGGCACAAGCCCCTATCAGTTGTGTTCACACCACCATATCTGCAGGCGTCTCAATATGGCGTCTCGGCTGGATATTACGTATCGGCTAAAGATAGTATGCAATCATGTGTGCCATGGCCGTAGTGTTCGTGTCCCAGCCTCCGATGCTGACTAGTGAGTGGCTCACGTCGACTTCGTGCGTGAATTATTGAAATTGGGCGTTCTAGCGCCAGCGATGCCGCTTCTAGAAAGAAATGGCCTGCACTCAAATCACCGATAACCAGCAAGGGTTTGTAGAGCCCTCGAGGCAAGCGGATGGGTCATCACTTAGTTCCGTGCCAGTGCAATATTCTGCACTGGAGGTGCAATTATAGTCTCATGGCAGCGCAATGCAGGCGCCTGCAAATAAAATATCATATCGACGGAGCAGAGCCCAATTCCGGTATCAAATTTGTTCGCTATCTAAGCCTTGCTGCCCAGCAGCGTCTTCAGTGGCTGTACACATCCATCCATACGTGTTCTGTGATCTATCTGTCAACCTGCATTCCACATGCCCCTTTGCCAAAACACAACAAAACCGAGTTTGTATGTCATGATATCGTAAATGGAGAAACCACCTCGTCTTCGCAAGCCAGCCCTCACATGTTAGAGTAATGTACATTGTTGTCAGGTCTGGTGCCGAATTGAGGACATGACGATTCTCGCAAAATATGTTGCTACGCTCTCAAGCCCGCAGCCTCCCAAGGCTCGCTACAACCATTGACGTTGAGAAAGCATTAACCAGGCAAGGTTGCCACAGTAAAATAGCGGACCGGTGAATCAAAGCTTCATGGCCGGAAGCGGCGTCTTGCAATGAGGTATCACTCTGTCCAACGTAGTGCAAACGCCACAATACTGCCTCTTTATGCCTTTGCAGTGCCAGTGTTTCAAGGGAGTCGTCCAGTCACCTCACCGAAAAGTGAAGATGATTGTGTCAATCTTGGTGCATTTGAGTGCATGCCGAGTCGAGTCTCGAAAAGGGAAGCTAGGCGAAGAAAACAGACTCTACAGAAGCCATAGTCGTGTCTTAGTCGTTGGTTCTGTGGGTTCAGATTTCCCGTCGCCATGGTGTATGCCAGTAGCGCCAGCTTGGATGATGGTCGAGTAAGAACCCGCCATTCAAAGCTGGAAACTTTGAATTCAATATGCGGCTTCAGCAAATTGGGCGACGCCAGCATAGAGGTGGAGACTTCTCAACACAGTTGAAAATGTGTCTCCGGCCACAGGTCGGGCTTGCGACGATCCATCGCGGGCTGCAGAAAGGGGTATGATCCAAAGCCAGTAGGTGGCGAACTTGCGCCGAGAGGTGCCATAGGGGGGTATCGTATCCATCAAGGAAAATGGGCCGTCGTGTATTCGTTGCCCAAAAGAAAATACAGCGCTGAGTGCTGAGCAATGAAGCTCATGATTGCGTCCCCAAGGAAAGCCTAGACAGGCTTACGTGTATCCCACCATCTTGGCGCAGCGATCGCAGTAGTAGAGGTTGTGGGCGATGCGCACCATACCCGTGGTGCTGAGGTCGTCGGTGGTGGTTGTCTCTACGGAGCGAGCACAGCGCATGCAGCGAAGCACCTCGACCGAGGCAACGGGTCGTGAGGATGAATCCATGCTGGATCGGAAGCCACCCACTGATGTTGAAGCCGAAGATATTCCCGAGTCGGACGACGCTGAAGATGTGGATGAGGACGAGGGTCCAAAGTGCTGGCTGGAGGGTCTGGTAACGGAAGACATGGCGATGAAGCGTTGTAGTCGTCGAGAGGGATGTTGGAGTGATAAATAGACTGGAGTTGTCGCGAAGGTTGGACCCAGCTGCAGTCGAGCCAAGGTTATCCGCTGGCGGACAGGCCGCTGAAAGGGTGCGCGAAAGGTGCGGCGGAGTGGCCGGCAAGTAGCTGGAGCGTAACTTCCAGGGCGCGACGGAGTAACGACAGCGCAAAGTAAGATGAGAGGGGTGGTGCCGTAGGGCGTGGCTGGCGTGCTGGCAGGCGACAACGAGGCGTGCTTAGTGGTATTTATTTTGGAACACGAGGTCGATGTCCAGGGTGATGTTCGTGAAGCCGGGATGGGACGGCCTCGAGGTGCATGTAAGAACGTTGGTTTATCTGGGTGGGAGATGGGACGGAGGACAAGACGTGAGGGATGGTCCTGTATAGTTAAAGGACTTGGGCGGCAGCACAAGGGAAGAAGGGTCCCTGCCAGCAGCGAGGATCCGCGGTGTAACTCCGTACACAGCAGCAGCCAGATCGACGATGGCGGACGGTACAAACCTGCCGTGCCAGAATCGGTTATGCCCGCTTGGACGAAAGACTTGACACTGCGAGGCGCAAGGCAGCGTGGGCAGGCAACGACGCATCGACAGGGGCCTCGCTGGGCAGGTGGGGCGCGCCGAACGCAGGACGCATACCAGAAAAAGGGTACATATGCACTTACGCGGACACCGAGACAGGGAGGCAAGCCTCGTTCCTCTCCCAGGGTAGCGCAGTGCGCAGGAAGGTGCCGCGAGACACGCCAGTTCGTTTGGCGCATATGCAGCTAACCGAGGGCAGCATGTGAGATGGAGGGCGGCCAAGCATCCAGGTCAGGGCGGAGCAGGAGGAAGGCCTGGAATGCGCAGAGGGGGTCCCACCTAGGGGACGGACTGCAACGGGGGTGTCGCTGTAGAGGACGAAAGACCAGCAAGGTGGAGGGCACAAGCGCTGCCAGCACGCCTTCTGTGAAGCCATGGACCTGTGCGTAGCAGGACACACAGCGCACCTCCAGCCTCATCTTACATTCGGGATATCGACGTCTTGAGACTTGTCAGATGAGCTGGGCTTCAACACCCGCGAGACCCGCGGGCGCGACCAGCAACCCGTGCTCGCCTTGACCGGCCAGGCATCGCTTCCCGGATGGGCATCAGAGACACAGTCTCACTCCCTGGCTGGGGCGAGCAGAAGAGCCACTAACCCATGTCGCCCAAAGATTGAATGCTCCACCACGAAGAAAACCTAATTCCTCTGCCTGCCGAGCGCGAGGCGATGGCACCAATTATCAAGATCTATCATGATGGACTAAAATTGCCATCACATCGCGAATCGCCGGGCTAGCTTGACGGGATTCCACAAGGAATAAGACTCTGACCGAGGCTCTCAAGAAGATAGTACACGCAGTTATCTACTGCCTCACTCACGGAGGACGTACGGAGTCCGAGGCGTTTGAGTGGGATGCCGTTGGCAACTTGGCAAGCAGCCCGTCAGCAGTCGAAAGCACAGCCTCATGCTTGGTAGGACAATTCCACGTCGCGAATTGCCCGTTTCAACTCGTACCTGTGACTTGCTATTACTCCTTTGAGAATTGTGCGATGACTGCCCGGCGGAGGACTAGTTGAAAGATTAAGCGTTATTACCGCCAGCTTGAAACATGTACACTAGTCAATCCATTTTTAAGGCGGCTTTTTGTACGGAGTAAGCAACTCGGGAAAGAGTTTCATTTGACGAATAGCTTTGAGGGTAATCAAATTCAGCGGCAGATGCGACCGGCTTGGTGCCAGCTTGCTGTGTCTCGAGTTGCCTCTGGTTTCTACAAGTCGCATGCCCTCGCCTCACAAATCAATTGGTCCCGGCATGGCCAAATCTCAGACAACCAAGCCGCATGGACGGTCGGACATTCACGGTACATGTCTCTGGACCCTAATTGCTCGCAGTTCAGTTCCGGTCTAGCCTCTGTGACAGTACCAAGCAGTAGCAAGAGAGTTCGACCCCATACTTATCTCCGGTCTCTGGTCTGACTCTCTCTTCAGTTATCCGCTTCCTTTCGCATCCGGCTTGGTCATGTTTACTTTTGTGCTCCGTTCCTGGTCCACTGAGGAGCCTTTTACGTGAGCATGAGGCTCGGCAGCGTCGTCGTGGGAGAGGACTGCAGTCATGGCTTGCTGACAGTCGCTCAACTTGACGCCCATTGACCACGTACCTTGCGTAGCTTCCGGTACTGGTCGGGTCGACAAGGTGGGCTGCCGATGCTATTGGCAGGTGCCGAGTAAATGCCTAGTAGATTAACCGGGCTACAATGGCGGTATGCCTGCAAACGGTCTCCTACATGTCCGGATGTTTCTGAAACGACGCGGGAAAAAATGAAAATAAAAAAAAAATAGCTGCAAACGCAAGCTGTGCAAAGAGCCTCCGTGACCCTGGTCCCTGTCAAAACTGCCCAACCCGAGCCCTCTCAACCCGAAAATCTGAATCAGTTGGACGAGGATTTTGAACTCGGTGAGGCTGCTGGTGACTCACAGTCTATTACGTGGAGCTTGGCAAAACAATAAGGAGAGTCAAAGAGATTGCGATGGGGAAATGGCTACCTAAATTCTGCATCTGCTGCTGAGCTAGCCCGGGCCTCTCGAGGATTATTTGCCAAACGACGCACGTCTCCTGCTCCGCCCCGCCATGTGCATGTCCCCCTCCTGACTGCAAGTTCCTTCTCATAAGGACAGCTCAACAGGCGTGTCGTGCGGGAACAGGGCTTGCGGCGTCAAAGGCTGTCAAGTCGAAACTGGGACAGAGTGTGCTCCGTCGATGATTACTCTTCTGGGCAAGCCAGCAGGATGGCAGCTTTTAGCGTCATCGTATGGATGTGTTGATGACCCTGCCAATCTTCGATCCACAGCCTCGAGGCCTGCCATCTGCTTGGGCTTGGCAGTGCCAAAGCCTGGATAGGGAACGCTACGGTGGTATTGCAAGGTTCGTCCTTTATTGACTCTGTGAATGCCCTCTTGGTCCTTCCGCTGTCGTACTTCGTCAAGGGCAGCGTTCCGGTCTGCCTGCGACAACCTTGGCGCAGCCCCAAGGTCGTGCACTAATGCCCGTCGAACTGTCAATAGACCCCGATACTATTTCTGACGCTAGCATGCTTTCTTGTTCAACACTGAAATCCGCACAGTCCATGGAAACCAACCTCGATATTAGCTGTCCAATTATTTCTCTTCAGAAAGCTTTCAAGGAATCATCATTGAGCGAAGGGAGTCAGGCTCAACATCATCTCGAGTACCGATCTGCATCCAGCCCCGTGGAGACTAATCGATCGACGGGTAACAACACGCAGGAAAGCTTGAATCGAACCGTTTGTTGTCAGAGCTGATGCATTGCAAATTACTTCCCTTTCCGTCCAAAAAAAAATTAAATTTCATCATAACGGCACTACTGCACTACGGCACTACTGCACCTCTACAGCACCTACTTACAGCGATAAATCGTCCGAGTAACGTCGTGTGCCTAGCTCCCCACACCAACCGTCGCATGATTTGGGGAAGTTTTGCGGGAGCTGCTACAGTCGAGCAAGAATTCTACCTGCTACAGACTTGAGATTTCAAACGTGCGGTCAACCATCTGAGCCAAAGAATGGGCAGCTTGCAGCATAGCCAAGCAATCCAAGCAATCCAAGGAATCCCGACACCGGAATCCTGCCTGCGAGATGCTGCGAATCTTGAGTCATCTAGCTCGGAGCCACTGACATTAGGATCTTGGCGGATGCTAGATTGCTTCGGAGATTGTGCCGACGGAACCTCCACAGACGATTCTAATGGGTGAACGTGGTGACATTCTTGGAACCATTCGGACGCCGAGCCAGAGGGTTGGATCTTGCTTTTCGCGTGCCATCTCGATCAGGAGGACCTCTTGAATCTGATAAATTGACGACCCAGCCGATGCCACCATGGCTTGGAATTGCCTGAGCCCCTTCATGCATCTCTAGGGTACCCAAACAACGTAGAAGGTCGTATCAATTGATTGATTCACTAGCAATCTACTTGCCTGCCTCTACAATTACACGTGCTAGATGCCCCCTCCCCTGTTTCGCGCATATTCCCGCCAGGCGATCGAGATCCGGAGGATACAGGCCCCACAGAGCGCTGAGATCCCCCACCAAACACACGATTCTGGACCGCCTAGACAGAGTCCCTGAATCCGCCAGCATTGCCACTCGCCGTTCGCCACTCGCCACCCGCAAGCAACCTCTCGATGGCAGCCTCTACCTGCCGATTTCTACCAAGTGAGACTGTGCAGATTGGTTTGGCTGGGAGGATGCGCCCGCGAACTACGGAGGACGAGCATCGGTCGATGAACGGCACGGAAATAAGCTCGGGTAGAATGGGATATTGCTCGGTTGCCACTACGTGCTGCGTCGTGCTTGGTGTTGGTGCCTTGATTGGTGGCTCGATAACTGCTACGGTTCTCCCTTTACTTGCGTGGCACGAGTGCCATTGCGATCTCGTGATGCAGAAGATTGTTGGGGGGGACGTGATGGAGCGATCTATCATGGGGTAGTCACTGCAATCTTACTTAAATTGATTGACACTCAAACGCCTTGCGACTGCTCCCTCGGAGTCCCGTCATGATTGGAAATCGCTCACGAGAGAGCTTCTCGGTGGTGTCGCTGTTATAACTTATTCTTATATGCCGTCGGCAAAACAGCCGAACCTTTGTAACCGGGCGACTGCAGGTGACCAGACAAAGTCCCTGCTAGCGCCTGTCTAGGTAGCCTTGCGGACGGCAACGTCCAGTTCTTTGAGCAGGTTTGTGGGTTTCGTTTCATTTTTATTTGGCCTTCTCTTGCTTTCCTCGGCGTGTTGCCAATCTATCACAGGCGACTCTTTGATCCCAGCTTTTGGTCTGCGAAAATCGTCACCACGGCGGCATCGGTCTATCCTGTCGGCAAACTTGGGAAAGAGACGCTTAAACGATGATACCCGTTCGTCCTCACCAACCCTGAAATGCCGAAAGGAAGGGGGGGGGGGGGGGGGGTTCACAATGAACACCCGCTTGCTGCAAGCCTCCTTCAAGGTCACGGCGCACGGCGCACGCAGTGTGCTTCGTGAGAGGTGAAGCGACCCTATCAGAACGGCCATCGAGATTCCCATCCGTAGAAACATGGACATTCAGAGTCACAAGTGAGGGGATGGGAGATGACAACACCACCAGACGAAGAAAGCCATCCACGAACTCGAGCCACGGGCGACCTATTCGCTGCGCAAGGGCGAAGCCCGATCTCTCCCAATAGGCACATTAGCAGTCTAGTGTCTAGTAGGGAAATTAACGCGACACGGATACTCGAATACGCACGTGTAACTTACGAGAATCAGGTTGGGTAAGTCGAGGGCTGGCGCAATTGCTGAGTGTCAGGACTCGGCAAAGCCTCACTAAAGGGTCTACAGCGATATTACGTGGCGCATCGAGGAGGTTAGGCCTGCTCGTACGCGGTACGATACGCCTCGTTCAGGAAAGGTTTCGTCACGGTGGCCAGGAGGCTAGGCTCACCACGCTTAAATGCCAAAATGGCAGTAGCATCAGGCAACATTTCACGCCGATTGGGGGGGCTTTTGTTGGCCGTTTGTTGCGTACCCGATCCGCAGGGCGTTGCCGTGCCTTGCTCGGTGCGTTGGGCTCTCTGTCCCTGCTGCAAACCCCCACTGTTCAAATGCCAAAGGCCGTCGTCGTTTGCGGCAGACCTCGCAGGGAGGAGATTGGAAATGTCCGAAATGCCAAGACGCATTCTGCGGATGATTCGGGACGGAACTGGAGAAAAGGCTTGGCGGGAGAGCGGTCGGAGCGGGCTTACGTACGCACTGTAGTGAGGTTGCGTACCACTGTGGTTCTGATTACTCCACGCGTAGCCACAGCAGGGTCAGCGGCCATAGGGGCCATCGCTGCTCACTTTGGCCGCGGCGGCTCTCATCAATCAACTATGCGCTGTAGCTCGGCGTGTTGCACCATTGAATGGGCCTTTACGGCGGCTGATGGAAGGCTTCATATCGCCTGCGACAAGCCCGCCGCGACAAGCCCACCACCAACTAGCACGTATCACATACATTGTATAAGCAGTATGCCTGCCTCGCTACCTCTTATTCCTTTTACCGGTTGCGTGAACTCTGTTGAAGCACGCCAAGATGGGAAACCAGGTACAGAGTACTAGTAGCACGGAACGTCTCCGACAGAGTTCTAGACCCGTAGGTAGAATGCCTTATCCGTGGCACGATATGCACCTATGCCAGTATCGTTCGATGCTGGGCTGAAATTAAGTTTCGACCGGTCGAAGCAACACGGCTACACTTACCCACCTCTCGCCCTCTCCTCCATCGATGCACGCCCCTCCATCTCTTGAGGTGAAAAGGCTCGTCCGAGGGGGGCCATTTTTGGCTCCTTTTTGATTAATTAAAGTTCCGTTGGCCTCCGTTTCCGTCAGCGTCGGCGATGGCGGGGATGTGCCCTGGTCGACGGGGTCTAGATGGAGCAGCGGACGTCTAGAAGGATCATCAAGAGAAATGGGCAGGGGGGGTTGTGAAACATGAGGGGAGCGAGCGAGAGCGGAAAGATCAACAGCGGCTGGTTTTGGAGGGGCTTGCTTCAGCGTGGTGGCTTGGCTGATGGAAAAGTCGAGACTCGACCTGCGCTGGATTAGCCTAATGAATGAGCCATTCTAGGGACGCATGCTGTCCTGTGTGTCCAATATCCAGCATCCAGGGTCCAGGATTCAAGTTGGCAAATGCTGTGGTACAGAGTCATGGCGGCGTGAATGGGGGTGGGCATACCAAACATGCAATTATCGATGAGGGTTGTCGACCTTGGTGGTGTGTTCTTGTGATTCTTCCGTCATGGCTCGAGCAGCAGCAGCAGGAGGTGCATTTCAAAAGAAATCCATACGCCCCTGGCCCCAAGATGACTCTACGGATGATGCCCAAATGCCCAGACCCGGCCGGTTGCATGACTGCCTGCGTCGTTCGAGACGCCCACGGTCTTCTGCAGCTGACCGCCACAAACGCAGAGTACCACGCGGCGACATGGTGAATCGTGCATCGAGTTTCAAGTAGCGAAGCCTTGTTGGTTTATTTCCCAATCCAGCGTTGCGGTCAAGCCCAATGCTCCAATTCATTGATCGTCGCGTGTTTATTCCAGGCCGCCACGTGTAAGCCCACGACCACCGTGGACACCACAGGGTCCCTGCATATCAAATCGCGCTCGCTCGCCGCCTTGCATGCTGCGAGGCTGTGCGTGCATCATGGCTGTCTGAGGCTGCGCGAGCCCCAAGGGTGCCCTTTCTGAACTGGCCAGCCCTTTCAGAGGGGGGCGAGTGCGAGATGTTGGGCGACGGAGTAAGACGGAGCTCTGTACGCCCGCGCCTTCGTCCACATCTCGGTGTTGTCCATTGGCGCGTGCACTCGCGAGTAGGACTTTCTGGCCGTGTTCCTTCCGCTGCAGGCACACGTCTTTCAGAGCCAAGTACCGTGAGACTCAATCTCCCGGCGAGTGGTTGGTGGATTCTCTAGACGCAATGCACGCGCCTTGTGCCACTTCCCCTTGCGGCGCCCGCTACTGCGCCTCGGAAAGTGACGAGGGGGGCACGCGGCCGGCGCCTCAGCAGCCTCACTACTTATTTTTGGTGGTTATCAGTCACAAGTGTAAATGTGTAAGAACATTGACGTGGCATTACAGGAGTGTGCGCATCACGTCGGGGATCGGCGACGGTGTTGGCTCTGGAAAACTCCGGGGCCGGGTCGGCCGGGGATAGGGTTACGTGTTTGCGGGCTAGGCTGTGTGATGTCGGGGACGGCGGGACGTTGGTTTGAGGGTATGGCATGAATAATATTGCGGGCGGCTTGCGGGATGGCAGGTGGAGGCGGGTGAGACGAAGTCGCCGACGTTGTGTATGTTGGATGTTCGTCTGATGGATGTGAAGAATAGAAGGGCATCTCGGCACGCGTGATGTTGATGATCCGATGCTGTAACCGCTCGCCAATGGCGGGAGCGTGGGAACGCGCATCACTCTGCAACACCAGCTGCCCAGTAGTAGCTTTGGTGTAACTTTTTGACGACTGCTGCTCCATTATAATTACTCTTCTCGTCGTCCCTCCGTCTTTCATAGTAAACCATGTTGTTTACCAAGGGTCATCTAGCCCCCCATACCCTATAGTGGCTCCTCAGTCCTTGGATTCTTGGCATGCGCCTTGTCGCAGGGCTTTCTCTCATTATATAAACAGGCACTCCGTATTGGCGAACTGCTTCCCCGAGAGTCTTGGATAGACATCATGTTGTTGTCACCGGCTACGTGCGCCGATTCCCTGCATCTCTGACGAGTTCACGAATGCTACTCCTCCGAACGTGCAGCCCGCAGGCTCACCGCTGAAAGCTAGCGACGACACCACTAAGCCCAAGGAAGAGTAAAGCGCTGGGCGTCCCCCAATCCGAGATGGTGTTTCTAAAAACTGTGCGCTTACCACGTCGCCTTGCAGCACTATTCTGAACACCAATCTCACGTTATACAGCCCGTGCATCCTCTTCTGGCCTTTCCCCAGTCCGAGCTGAGAAGTCCTCCCCGTAGATCCGAGCGACGGTCACATCGAGTTGACAATATGGGATGGGCTGAGCCGAGAACCCACCTGATCGACGACAGCCCATTTGACGCTTTTGGTTCAATGTGTCGCTAGCGCGGAGTGATTGGCTGGGGGCCCCTCGGACGAGGCCCACCCTTCCGACCTCCCCGTTCTAAGCTGAAGCCATCACTGAATCGCGACAGCCGGCAATTTCATCCTCGACTTCAGACGCCTGCTGTCTGTCGCGCATCGGCAATTTTTTTCTTCTTCTTCGCGTCGCACATCCCCTTCCCCCCTCGGCGCGCGGTCCGGACCTGTGCCTTGCCATGGTATGCGTGCCATCGGCCAGAGGGACAGCAGCAAACGACATGAGCGCCGCCTGATGACGACGACATGGATGAGCCTACGCGCAAACAGGCGGCGTGTCTCGTCTGCCGACGCAGCAAGATCAAGTGTGACTGGGTGCCGCAGCAGGAACGGTGCAAGCGATGCGTCCAGCTGGATTGCGAATGCATCCGCCCGAACTACCATGTGGGGAGGCAGAGGGGCATCAAGAAGTGAGCTCGCATCGAGTCCCGGCGTGCGCACCTCCCACCCATCCGAAGAGCTAACAGGCCGTGAAGCAAGAGAGTGGGCATTGAGAAGGCCCTGTTTCAGATCGACCAAGCCGTCAAGCGGACCAAGACCTCGTCCAGCTACCAGAGCCCCGACAGCGAGAGGGTGGTGCAGCATCTGAGGGACCTGCTGAGCGAGATTGACGGCGGGGAGGCGTCGCCGAACCAGCCAGCGCTCCCGCGCCATGGAGAGGACGCAGACTCGTGGTCCAGCGACGAGGGGGCAGATAGCGTCGGACACGCGTCCATGCCCGAATACCCCCCGCGCGCCGAGGAGCGGCTCGCCGTCGACGACGCCGAGAACCCGCTGCAGCTGCTTGCCCGCGCCTCGTACTTCCAGCCGTCCAGTGAGTCGCGGAACCGGAGCTCGCCTCAGCAGCAGCGCCAGAGGCGGTCGGCGACGCACCAGACGGCGGAGTCTGCGAAGCTACAGGAGTTCTTCACTCCGGCGCGTGTGAATCTTGACGTGGGGGACGACGTGGACCCCATCGGTCTCGGGCTCGTCACCGAGGAGGAGGCCGAGTCTCTGTTTACATAGTCAGTGCTGCTGCTGCTGGCCCCGTCCCATTGGCGAGATGATTGCTCACATGTGCGTCTTCAGCTTCCATGCGAACCTTGCCCACACGCGGTGGGGCATGGACCCGCGCATCTACAACATGTCGTTTACGCGGTCGCGATCGGCATTTCTCTTCACGTCTGTCCTGGCTTCGTCGGCGCTGTTCATACCCACGGCGGGCGCGCTGTCGAAACGACTGTCCAACCACAGCAAGAACCTGGCGCACAGGGTCATGACCCAGCGGTACAAGTCCGTCGAGATCGTCCTCGCCTTCATGGTCAACGTTCCGTGGATGTTTCCGGGCGACCATACCACCGACGACGAGACCTGCGCGTACATTTCCATGGCCACCACCATTGCCATTGACCTGTCGCTGCACAAGGTGCTGGTGCCCACGGAGGTTCTCCAGTCGGACGCACCTATAAATCTTGCGAGAGGCGAATGTCTAGACACTCGGACCGCTCTGAGCATCGACGGGTTCCCGGACCTTGACCCGCACTCTGAGCGGGGGCAGTTGCTCATACGCGGGAGAGAGAGGTGTTGGATATCCTTGTTTGTTGTGGAAAGGGGGTACGTCCTACAAATACAGATTGCTACTCTGACCGTTCGTCGACTGACAGCTTGGGTAGCATGTGTCTTGCGCGGGGCCGTCCATTCGTGGTCCCCATGACGCGGTTTCTCAAGGACTGCGATGTCTGGCATAGATCGAGCCTTGCGGATCCTCAAGACGGGCATTTATTATCAATGGCGGTTTTACGACGAAATTTAGTATGTGGTGCGCATGCAGGCTAATTCACTACTGGGGGTGCTAATATCACGAATCCAGGATGGTCTTTTCAATACGGTTCGCGCACTTTGCGATGGATCGCAGGCCGTCAGCAGCGATGGCTCTCTCGTAGCGGAAAGGTATGTACGCCTCGAGTGCGGAATGGGATCAAGCTGACCGGCATCTAGCATCCAGAGCGAAATCGAGCGATTCTTTGACCAGTGGTACGCAGAATGGGGCATGTCAATTGGCATGGGGCCTCGTGAGTCCACCACCCACCTACCTCGCATTGTCTCCCCAGACACCTACCTACCTAACTAACCACACGCAGATCAACGCCTCCCTCCATATGTCGAGATCCTGGTCACCCACACCCGCCTCTCCACCTACGGCGGTGTCATAAACCACCCCACTGCCCCCATGGAGGTCCGCCGCTTCTTCCGCACGGCGGGCCTATCGTCTGCGCTCAACGTCATGCGCGCCGCTATCCAGGGCGAAGCGCAGCTGCAGTCCATGCCGAACAACACCTCCATCATGATCTCGTTTGCCGCGTGCTTCGCCCTGACGCTCAGCGCGTACGCTACCGGCGGGTCTGCCCTCGCGCCCAGCATCCGCAAGCTCATCGACGAGACAGCCGGCGTGCTGGAGCGGGTCGGCGCAGTCACGAAGCATCGCAATGGTCTATCCATCCTGTACGGGAAGCACCTCCGACAAATCGTCCGGAGAGCCGCCCGAAAAGGCGCAGCGGGCGCAGCGGGCGCAGCAGGCGCAACGGCTCCTCCCCCTGAGACGAACATCTCCCCGTCCGCGCCAGTGTCGCTGGGCACGCCCATGACAGTGCGGTCACAGCAGTCGGACTTTATGGACCAGCAGCTGCTGTGGCCCGAGACGCTGCAGTTCTCCAGCATGTCGAATGACCAGATTGCGCAGGTGCTGAATCAGCCGGGGAATGCGTTCGAGCCTTCGTTTCGGGGGTTGTCGTGGGAGGACATGAATAACTTTGATTGGCTGCATTGGCCGGAATTTGGCATGTCAGGCGTCAATAACTAGGTCTACTTTCAAGACTGAGTATTTTAAGAGGGGCGAAGGAATCTGGCGAATGGGTTGTAATGAAAAGGAGTCTATGTATATACACACACAAGGAATTATATCCTTATGAGCATGAACAGCACGTTTTTTTGCTAAACAGTTTTTGGAATCCTAAGTGATTTATACGGTGTCAATACTGTCGGGGATTGAACTGTGTACATGCTTGGGAAATTTTGCTACTTAGGGGTATATGAGGCTGAAAAGCCTTGGTGGTGTGTTGGTTGGTTCTACATCCCAGCCCCCCTGGGCCAACACAATTTTTTCAGCCTGGAAGCAAGGTATATGAGTTGCTGCCTGATGTATACATATATCGGGCACCAACGAGCAAGAGAGACGAGCTGGAATGAAGCTTTGAACTGTTTCCTCATACACCGATTATCGTGACATCTAAGAGCAGGTATTCTTCAATCTCTCGAGTCGCGCCCGACACACAGCTGAATTGAGGCCTCCAAGGCTAATGAGGAGACACTGGAATCTACCAGATGGCTCAATTAGATCCAGCCACCTATACGGTTGTGTGGATTGCACCCCTCGAAATAGAGGCAATATGCGCTCTGCATATGTTGGACCACAGGCACCACGGCCATTTTAGTCTCAGCCGAGGCGATGAATACGTCTTCCACGCTGGCGATATGTGTGGCTACAATGTTGTCATCGCAACGCTGCCAGCAGGCCAGGAATACGGCACAGGGTCAGCCGCAGCTCTCGCTGCCCAGGTCAAGAAGTTTTTCCCTAATCTCTGGTTCGGACTACTCGTGGGCGTGGCCGCCGGTCTCCCCAATCTCTCCAAGCCCAAGCCACGGGATATCCGCCTCGGTGACGTTCTGGTTGCTCTTCCGGAAGGTGAGAAGTCTGCAGTGGTCGCCTATGACTTGGGCAAAGAAACTGGGAAAGACGGCTTTCAGCTCTTACGCTGTGGGCATGTGCTTGCTTTCACCGAAGCTGTGGTTAGGTCGGCTATCGGAAGCATCAAAATCTTCGCGCCGAATGATGCAGAACACTTCCTTCCGTTTTATGATAACATAAAAGATAAAGAACATGCAGATGGAACATTCCTTGATCCCGGCCAAGCTAAGGACGAATTGTATGAGACCGACGAGCATGGAGTGGAACGCCTAGTAGAACGAGACGAGCGGCCGCCCTCAAGGCGCACGCGAGTCTGGTATGGACCAATAGGCTCTGGAGAAAAGCTAGTGAAGGACGCTCTAATACGAAACAAACTCCGAGACAAATACAATATAATTGGTCTCGAGATGGAGGCTGCGGGAACTATGAATCGCCATCCCAGTTGGCGTGATCCGAGGGGTGTGTGACTACGGAGACGAACGGAAAAACAAAGAATGGCAACCATACGCGGCTGCTATGGCGGCTGCCTATGCAAAGGCAGTCTTGCCGCAGATTGGACCGCAGAACCCCGGGCAGCAAGCACCCGCTCAGGAAGCTACACGATCTGGTATAGCAGAGGGTTAGTTTTATAGAACAAGCTACATAATTCAACGGCTAACATTATAGAAATTCGTATTTTTCACCACATCCCTTTCGCTGAAAATAAGCGGTTTGTAGGCCGTGAGACAACAATGAATGCACTTAAAAGACAACTGGGCTTTGAGTATGTCGACGAAGAACATATCCAATCCCCTATAGAAGCCGAGGGTCACCACCGAGTCGCTATCGTTGGACTAGGTGGCATTGGCAAAACGCAGGTTGCTTTGGGACTTGCGCATTGGGTGAAAGCCCACAAACAAGACGTTTCCGTCGTCTGGATACCCGGCTACAGCATGGAAAGCTTTGAGAAAACATGTACAGAGCTCATTGAGAAGCTTGGCATCCAACAAACTCAAGATCAAGATCCTAAGACATGCATACTGAGGTATCTTACGTCCAAGACCACACGAAAATGGCTTCTCATCATTGATAACGTCGATGATATGGATGTACTTGTGGGATCTTCCGAAGAGCAGGCTGGGATTATCAACTTTCTTCCCCAGAGCGAAAACGTACGAATCCTAGTCACAACCCGATTTCAGGAGGTAGCCGTTACTATAGCAGGCACCGATGTGAGCGAGCTATTACAAATGGACCGAGTTGATGCTGAGAGTCTCCTTAAAAACTCCCTAATACGGAAGGATCAGCTACAAGATATCAGGTCTACAACTGAGCTTTTAGACGCACTCATGGATTTTCCTCTGGCAATTGCTCAAGCCGCGGCTTATATAAACTACAAGAAGACCACCATCTCGAAATATCTTGAACGTTTTAAGAAGACGGATGAAGAAACGATCAAGCTCCTGAGCAGAGAGTTTCATAGCAGTTCTCACTACAAAAGGGCTCAAGGTGCTATCGCAACCACTTGGATCATCTCCTTCAACCAGATTAGTGAGGCAGATCCCCATGCTGCACAATTACTCCGGTTTATTTCATGGATTGAGCCAAAAGACATCCCTGAATCAATTTTACCACAACCAGGGTCCGAATACGATAGGGAGGAAGCCATTGGGACACTTTGTGGATATGGCTTCTTATCCCAACACCAGGAAAGCGATATGTTCGACATGCACATATTAGTTCACTTGGCACTGCAGGTGTGGCTGAAGGCAAGGGGTGCCGATGAGGAGGCAATTTCAGATGCTGTTGAACATCTGGAAAGCATATTCCCGTCAGACGACTGGCATAATCGTTATGTGTGGCGGCAATACATGCCACATGCCCTTAAAGTATATCAAGCTAGCAAAAGCAATCCATACATGTACATCTTTAATTTAATATACAGAGTAGGCATGTGTTTACGCGTGGATTATAGGATTAAAGAGTCAATCCAAATCCTTGGTGATGTTGTGGTAATTGGAAGGGAAATATTACCAGAAAACCACCGTCGCCTTCTCTTGTTAGAGTATGGACTTGCTTTATCTTATCTTTATAATGGACAGAGCCAAGAAGCAATTCGGCTTCTAGAGCATATTATAGCAATTGAAACAGCAGAAGACCACCCTGATCGACTTGCATCACAGCACGCGCTTTCTCTATCATATCAACAGAATGGACAGACTCAAGAAGCAATTCAGCTTCTAGAGCATATTATAGCAATTGAAATAGCAGAAGACCACCCTGATCGACTTGCATCACAGCATGCGCTTTCTCTATCATATCAACAGAATGGACAGACTCAAGAGGCAATTCAGCTTCTAGAGAAAATTACAGAAATTCAAAAGGAGACGCTAGCAGAAGACCACCCTAATCGACTTACATCACAGTATGACCTTGCTCTATCATATCAACAGAATGGACAGACTCAAGAGGCAATTCAGCTTCTAGAGAATATTATAGAAATTCAAAGGAGACGCTAGTAGAAAACCACCCTGATCAACTTGCAGCACAGTATGAACTTGCTCTATCATATCAACAGCATGGACAGACTCAAGAGGCAATTGCGCTTCTAGAACATATCACAGAAGTTGAAGAGAAAACTACACTTATCTAATTACATCACGGCTTGAACTTGCCAGTGTAGATGGAGCCAGCGGACAGATTCAGCACGAAATTCAGGTTCTAGAGCGTGTCATGGGGTTCAAGTTAGAACACTAATAGAGGGTCACCCCGATCGACTTCAAACGTGACATTGTCTCATATCTCGTTAAATTGAGGTCTCATTTTCTAAACCCAATTCTGAAGCAATAATGTTAGATTTCGTAAGTATCATTGGCTTTAACCAATATTCTAGTTACTGACATAGTCAACGCTTACCAGACATGAGCCGGTCCAGATCTCCTGTCATGCTCAAAACAATAGCTAGGATAGTTCACATTTGTCAGTGTCTCGCTGGTTGCTGGAGAAGCTCAAGTTTGTGAGTTTACGCAGTTGCTCGATGAATACAAATGTGAGCACCGTGTGCGGCCTGACAAACAATCGTCAGCAAAGACCTCAATTGTGCGGCTGCGGAGAGAAGCGGATGCTCACGTCAGTCGCAGCCAGGCGGGTGTCCACCCTTTCATGAGAAACCGAGGGCCTTCCTCGCGGAGGCCCGTGTGGATGACTTGGAACAGTCCCTGATGCAAGCAGTTAGCAAATGGCATACGCTAGGAGGAATGAAAAGCTAGGAACTGCGCACGCTATGCCCCTTTCCCGACTGCATCCTGCTCTTGAGGACGTCGGCTGGGGCGCAGATGGTTGTGGCGACCGTGCCGGCGAGGAGGGAGGCTATGGCGTGGGTTGTGATGTCGTCTTCCTGGCCGGAGCTGAGCAGGTATTGCTTTGCAGAGGCGTACCTGTGGGGTGTCAGCACGACAGGTCCATGAGGTGCTGGATGAGAGAGGGCTCAAGACTGACGTTGCAATCTGCGAGACGTCTTTTCGTGTTAGTCACCATGGCTTTTTGAAGCAGCACTCTCTGAACCTACTCATCAAGATGCTCCTCGCAACATTGGGTCCAATACCGCGAGTAAAAGACAGCACTCCCTCATCCGTCCACACGCGACCCAGCGCCTGTAGGGGATTCGAGTAGAGGAACCGGTCGGCGGGAGATTTCGCGCCATCGGCACACATGCGCACAAGCACCACCTCGGTCGGGTTACCTATCAAGCCTGCGATTCCACCAGCCACGCCAGCGCAGGCAATGTTCCAGGAGGCGGGGAGTCTGTCTCCGCCGGAGACGTGTAGGGCGCGGGAAGCGAGGTAGCTGTGAAGGCCGAAGCGAGCGGTTGAGTAGGTGCCTTGGCGGAGGACGGATGCGGAGAGACCGGTCCATAAGGAGGGGATGCCTGGTTGAGCGAGTGAGCGGTGTTCTTGGTGAGATGATATCGGTATAAGGGAGTGTCTGTCGAGATATCTTACCATCTCGGGCGGCGAATCGGCGCATTGTGGTGAGCATGGAATCGCTTGATTTGAGGACTTGCATGCGGCTGTGTGCGTTAGTACGGGACGGTTTTCGCCTGAGGGATACTGATACGGGGTTTTGGATATGTACAGACTATTTGGTTTGGTCCAAGGGGTGAGCTAGTCCTGCATCAGCATGCATGGCATATGGGAGCTGTGTTGACTTACTGAAGCACACGGCCATGGAGGCAGCAGCGCCTCTACAGACCCGCGTCAGAAGGGATAATCGATGAGATGGTGCGTTGACCAATTGCTTACCCTAGCCAGAAGGGCTCTTTTTTGGACATCTTTTTACTTGTTCTTGAGGGCATGGTGGTTTGGGTTCTGGGATGACTTGGTTTTTTGACTGCTGCAACACGCGGGAATCGGTTGGTTCTGGAGAATGAATATATGCAGGCAGTATATCAGTATACCGCCATTGTAACACTGAGAACTCCGCAAGTACGAATATTGTCGTCGCATTGATCAACAGAAGTAATTGCACGTCATGTCGACTCCATTCGTATTCATCATCGCCGCTCTACCAACACCACCCACTTACACCGCTCGCTTCACTGGGTCATGAACCTCCGCTTCGGGCACCCAACCTCGGCGCAACAACCCTGACGCCCATCGGCGCCAGATCTACCCTCCGAGTGCCTCCGCATCATCCATCACAGCCAGCTAGCCCAGACTCTAAACTCGGAACTCAAGCTCCCCTCCGCTTTTGTCGCCGCGGTATCGCTCCCTTGCGCATAACCTAGCCATTGCCGCGGGGATCTTCTGAGCGAATTATCGGTCTTCGGCATTCGCGGGTGCTGTCGCATCGACTCTTTGTCCCGAACCGGTCTCCTTAAGATTTCTGTGTCGTCGCAATCCGATGGGCAAGAGAACCTCCTCCAAGCACCACGCAGAGACCTCAGAGCGCAGCAAGCGGAAAAGCGACACCATGGCGAAGCTGTCGCCCTCCCTCAAGGCCCTCATCAATGCGCCGGCCGCGCGCCCCGGCCAGTGTCCCGCGCCGGCAAACATCAGTCGCGTCTACCAGGCCATCGCGAGCGAAGCCTCGAGCCACAAGCTCGGCCTGCGACCTTGGCTCGCGATTTCGGTACGGGTGCCTCACTCTGTCGTCCACTTGCCATGGACCACCGCGCGTCGCGCCGCACTCGATGAAGCTAACTGGCGTGGTTCTCTAGGCGGCCACGACGTTCACCCTCAACTCCCCCGAGTCCCTCTTCGTCCTGCACGGCGTCGCCTCAGCTCAGCACCCCAGCTCCCAGGCCCAAACCGCAGAGTTCATTCGCGAAGTCGGGCTGAAGTGCATCTCCTTCAACGGCATCCCCCGCACGATAAACTGCCTCAACGCCTTCCGCGCCTCGCTGCCCTCGGAAGTTGCCAACGCCCTCGCCACGACGCCCTCCCGCCAGCCCACGCCGCAGAACATCAACGCCATCCGTAGGCGGGGGCGCGGCCTCTGGGACTCCATCTACGCACCATTCGAGAGCAAGCTCTACGACAAGCTTGCCCTGGCGCACCCCGACTTGCCGGTGCATATACTGAACAGCCACTACGGCGCGCTGCTGTCTGACCCAGCGGCGTCGGAGAGCGGTGACCTGGCGCGCCTGGGCCGCGTGTTGACGTCTGTTGTGGCGATTTCGTGTCTGCGCGCGCAGACCGGCGTGGGCCCACAGGTGCTGTCTCACGTGTTTGGGCTGAAGAAGGGCATTGAAGACGGCACGTACAAGGCGGATGAGCCGCGAGAGGACGAGGACGCGGTGAGGTGGCTTGCGAGTGATGAGGGGAGCGAGTGGATTCTGAGGTCGGTGGATAGCATTGCTGAGGCACTTGGGGAGGGGGCGTATGCGCCAAGGAGGGAGTCGAAGCTGTAGAGTATAGCGTGGGGTTATATAGAGATGATAAAGTATGCGATGTGGCGTAGGGCTTGTTACCAATGTTGAATGAGGATGTGAAACCACTGGCTATGTAGGATTGGGTGTGCTTAAAATGAACCATATCATGACTGCAGAGGAGTGTGAAAAATTGACTACGACGGTGGGAAGGCCACTCAATCGTTAAAGTTGCTTTCTTGAACGATTATTACGACATGATACAGAAGAGTTTGTACTCAGCCATGATCACTGCCACGAGTTGTAGAGGCCAAACGACCGTGTTGTTCACGTCTAATGATTTACACCTAACACCTTCTTCCATCCCACGTCTAAATCAATCCATCGACTTGAGGCTAGTAGCTATGGAAAAGTCCGCCTCCGTTTTGCCCCTGACTTCTTCCACAGTCACGCCCGGCGCCAGCTCCGTGAGAGTCAGGCCACCATTCTTACGATCGACCTCGAATACGCACTACCACGGAGACCTGTTAGCGCCGCTCTTTACACACTCTACTCGGAATGGGTAGTGACTTACGAGCTCTGTGATAATGGTGCTCACGCAGCGCGCGCCCGTCAAGGGTAGATTGCACTGCTGGACAATCTTGGACGAGCCGTTCTTGGCGACGTGCTCCGTCGCGACGACAATCTTGGTGTTGTCCGGGTTGGCGACTAGGTCCATGGCGCCGCCCATGCCCTTGAAGACCTTGCCGGGAATCATGAAATTGGCTAGGTCGCCTGCCGCGCTGACTTGGAGTGCCTATGCGAGTCAGCTAGATACTGAAGTAACACGACGAGGGTACCTACTCCAAGAATTGAGACATCAACGTGACCGCCGCGAATCATGCTAAAGGACTCGGATGAGTCGAAGCAAGAGGCCCCGGGGTTCAGGGTGACAGTCTCCTTGCCAGCGTTGACGATGTCCCTTGAGGCTGGTTAGCAGTGGCATAGAATGGGTCGTCAAGGGCAGCTTACGCATCGACTTCATCCTTGAGCGGGTATGGGCCCATGCCGAGAATTCCGTTCTCAGACTGAATCCAGACCGTCCTGCCGGGTGGGATAAAGGTGGCGGCCAGGGTGGGGATTCCCACGCCGAGGTTGGCATAGTAGCCTTCCTTGAGCTCTTGTGATGCTCGTCGCCCAATTCGTTCCCTCTTTTGTTGAGCCTCGTCCTTGGAGGACGAGCTCTGTGTACCTACTGTCTCGGGTTCGCGGATCTTGAGGACCTCAATGTGCTTTTCGGCCGTGGCGGGGACGATGCGGTCGACGAAAATGCCCGGCAGATCGACGCTGTTGGGGTCGATCTCGCCGACCTCGACAATGTTTTCTGCCTCGACGATGGTCAGGCTCGCGGCCTTGGCCATGAGGGGGGCCGAAAGCCTTGGTGGTGTATCTGTCATAGAAGAGTTAGATGATCAATTCTTGCTCTGCCTGCGGCAGCGAGTACGGACCTGAAGACGCAGTTGCCGGCTTTGTCGACCTTCCATGCTCTTATTATGGCGACGTCTCCGGTCAGGGCCGTCTCCATGAGAAATGTTCGGCCCGTGGAATTCTCGCGTCTCTCTTTTCCTTCCCCTCTCGAGGGCGCCACCCGACGGGTCTAGTCGAACGGGAATGTCACCATTTTGGAGCAATGTGTCTGTCGGCCTTGTTAGACTGCCACTTGGACCGCACGCCATTACAGCGACGGCAGTGTATGAACTTACGAGCACCAGTTGGTGTGAAGAAAGCCGGGATGCCAGCACCGCCGGCACGAAGCCGCTCAGCTAACGTGCCTTGTGGACACAGCTCAATGGCGAGCTCGCCGGTGAGATACTTCTTTTCGAGAGCCTTGTTGTTCCCGAGATATGAGAGAATGAGCCGGTTGACCTGGCCGCCTTTTGTGAGGATGGATAAGCCGCCTTTGCCCTCGATACCCGCGTTGTTGGACACGGCGAGGAGAGAGTGGAGGGACTCTTTGCCTCTGCGGTGGATGGCTTCAATCAGAGTTTCTGTATCGCAGTGTCAGCCTCCACGCCTCTTGGCGACTGACCACACCGTGGCTAATCCGACAAACCTGCAACTCCGCATAGACCGAACCCGGCACTCAGAATGGTCGAGCCACTGCGAATATCCGCGACGGCATCGTCGGCTGTCTTGTAAAGCTTGGAGCCTTCCCTCTTCGGCTTCGATGCGGAGGGCTGTGAGAAGACGACGGCGGTGGTCATGAAGCTTCGTCGCGCAGGTGCACTTTTTGACAAGGGCGCCAGTCGCAACGTGAAGCCACAGGCGAGAGTCCTTGGTGCACGCGGCATCGTTGCAGAACAAATTGGACTGATTGTTGAGGCCATTGTGTGCCTACTTATTCCTGGTCTTGTTCAGCTTTGCACGGAAGGTGGCATGCATGCAATTGAGTCCTGGAAGGCTTACTCAGGAGTAGTATAGTGCGTAACAAGGAATCAAGGGATGAAAGGACCACATCAGCATATAACAACAAGGCGACATGTTAAAAATGGTGGACAACCCGAAAGATGTCCGTCAGCTCGGCATGAAGCGAGATCGGTGTCGTCATGCACGACCTGGACTGATGGAATGCCCGGGGCTTAATTCTACCCACCGATGGCGCCAACCGCCTGAACACGGCTCGGGGGACAAAAGTAGTGCCGACGGGGCCTAGGATGTGCCTCTGAAATTCGGTGTCCAGAATTAGCGTCCGACAACCAACACCCCAAACGGCCAGACGGAGAGAAGGATGAGAAATAGATACACGGCCCTGCTAGGTGCATGTTATTGCCGTCTATTTCGATCTTGACCACATGCTGCCAGCGGCGTGTCTGGGTTGGGGGTTGCGCACCATGGCGTCGGATACTCGAGGTGCTGGCAGTTTTTGCTCTCTAGGCTTTGCTGACCATCAATGGCTACCGAAACTCTTGGCTGGCAGGTGCGCTGGGGAGCTAGCTGGGCTGATTGAGGCTGACATTCTGTCTCTGATCGCTCGGCGTCCAGTGCAGCTCTTCAGCAGTAAAGCGTTGCACTACGGGCTCAATCCAGCCAGTGTCTCAGTCGTTAGTTGCTGGTCGGCGGGTTTATCGATACTTGCCCCAAGACTAGGTTTAGGTAGCGTGCTAGCAGCAATTGGCCGAGAGTGTCTCCCACCTCAGCCCTCCTCATCCCCGTCCCCATCTCCATCGCCATCCTCCTCCTCCTCTTCAACGCCTCCTCCCCCGCAAAGGCAATCATCTCCACGGCGCCACGAACACCTAGACCCGCCCCCGTCCCCGCAGACAAGGCGGCGTGCACGCTATCCCGGCATTCCCAGCTTCCTCTCCGCCTCCCCGTGATTGGAGTATGCGCCCAGCCCAATCATCCATCATCACCTCGTCTGTTGGTTATCACGGTACTTGGCGCCGGGGTTACTGGCCACACATTGACCGGCGTTGCATTCTTGCTTCCCTCTCTCCTTACTTGACTCGTCGCTGTACTATAAAGGTGCTGCCCTGATGCTAAAGTTTCTTAGCCCTGTACCGCATTCCAGTCCATTTTCCGTTTTCCTCATCAGACGTCCAGACGAAAAGGCCCCTCCGGCCAAGTTTAACTTCCACATCAACCAATCCATAGTCAATCAACCCTGTACTCTTCACCTCCATGACATCTACAAAATCCGATCCCGACATGAGAGGCAAAGTCGAGCACGATGAGGTGGACTCTGTTCAGAATGGCAGTGTCCACCACCAGGCGCAACTAACTAAGAGGATTCTCTTCAAAACAGACACCCGGTAGGTACTCATGTTCTTCGTATAACCCCATATAGAGACCAGAGGGTTGTGGCATGTTCTCCTGCACGCGTCCAAACGCTGATGTGTCCTCCTAATAGCGTCTTGCCCCTATTGTCGCTTCTGTTTCTCTGCTCGTTCCTCGACCGCACAAACGTCGGCAACGCCAAAATCATTGGCCTGGAGAAGGATCTCCATCTTACCGATATTCAGTACAAGCAGGGCTTGGCCGCCTTCTATGCCACATACATCGCCAGTGAGCTGCCCTCAAACCTCATCGTCAAAAGGGTCACCCCCAAAATCTGGCTTCCCTTCCTCACTGCTGCGTGGGGCACCGTCACCTTGTGTCTTGGCTTCGTGCGCAGCTATGGGAGCTTCGTTGCCGTGAGAGCCGTCCTTGGAGCCACTGAGGGCGGGCTGCTTCCCGGAATGGTTCTGTATCTCTCTGGGCTTTACACTCGGGGGGAGCTAGCCCTTCGTGTGGGCATATTTTACACTGCTGCATCGCTCTCTGGTGCATTTGGCGGTGAGTGCGCCTGGAATATTCAGCCTTGTAACATATCCCTAACTTTGGATTTAGGTCTTCTCGCTCGTGGGCTATCGGCAATCGGGCCCCGCGGTGGCCTGGAGGGCTGGCGGTGGATCTTCATCATCGAAGGGCTGATAGTACGTCTAAAGTGCACACATGGCCCCAATGCAATGCTCATCAAGGTTACAGACAATCGTTGCTGCCGTGATCGCATACGTGGGCCTGCCCAACAGCCCGTCAACAGCCAGTTACTTTACCCCAGAAGAGCGCGAATGGGCTGTCAAGCGGCTCGAGGCCGATGGAGAGTGAGTAGCCATCTGCAGCGCTATTCCATCCCATCCCGAAGCTGACGCGAATGTCTACAGTCGCTCTCGTGAAAAGGACGAGCTATTCAGCTGGTCTGAAGTTCGCCGCGGTGTCTTCAACGTACAAGTCTGGCTCACGTCGACAGCTTACTTTGCCATTCTTGCGGGACTCTACTCATTTGGCCTATTTGTGCGTCCGTGTCTTCTCAGTTGCATGTGTGTGTTACTAACAGGCCCTTCCTGATAGCTGCCCACAATTGTCAACGAGTTGAAGATTGCTTCCAACCCCAACCAAGCGCAGCTGTGGACCGTCATCCCATATGCCGTAGCCACTCCTGCGACCGGTATGTGAACAGGTCTCTGATCTCTCACCATGTACTGACTCTTTTCTAGTCCTGGTTGCGTTCCTCTCTGATCGCCTTAAACTCCGCGGCGTCCTAATGCTAGTCGTCCTGCCTATCTCCATCGCCGGGTATGCCGGCATCGCCAACACCACCGGTCCCAAAGTGCGGTTCGGAATGACGTGCCTCATGACTCTAGGCATGTACTGTGCTGTGCCGTGTGTGCTCGCGTGGAACTCAAACAATTCGGCCGGACATTACAAGCGGGCGTCGACTTCAGCCTTGCAGCTTGCCATTGCCAACTGTGGTGGTTTTGTGTCTAGTAAGTGCATATATCTCTATCCTATCAATATACAGGGTAGTTGCTTGTTTGGATGCCGAATGGCTGGCTAACATGAGTCTTCTCTAGCATTCGTGTACCCACAGTCTGAAGCCCCCTCATATCACAAAAGCCACACCATTCTCATGTCCCTACTATGCTATGCGTGGTTTGCGTAAGTGATATTCCCCTGCTCACTGCAAAGTAAATGTTCTAACGACAAGCCAGTGTTTTACTGAATGTCCTCTGGTGTGCCAAGATAAACCGCGACAAGAAGAACGGAAAGTACGACCAGTATGCTGGGTGTGGCGATGACCGGGATCCGGCATTTAAAATGGTGTTGTAATACTTGCGCGTGCGGCTCTTGGTATATAGCGATCTATTCCACCTTGAATATAAGGTCTACGTTTTGATGAATTTGAATTCGTGTCACCCTATGGTGCACTGTGTCGCGAAAGCCGAAACAATAACCGTTACCTGTGTGAATATTCTCAATACTTGGACGTCTAAACGTCATTCTAGCTCTAATTTGACAAAGCGCAACCAGAAACACAAACCATTTCTACACTATCATGCTCCCATCACACACTCCCACGAACCAGCACCGCCCGCACAGCGTCAACGTCCTCCCCATTCCCACACACCAGTCCCCCCCTCTCATCGCAATTCAACACCGCCCGCGACAGCACATCCTCTCCCGTGGCAGAATCAATCGCCTTGCCTCCCGCACACTCCAATATCATCGCGATAGGACACAACTCAAACAGCCTCCTCAACTTGGCCGGACATGATGGCGTGACGGGAGAGAGGTAGATGCCGTGGCCCTTGACCAGGGCGTGCACCACGTCTGGAACGAGTCCGCCGCTGTAGCGGAGGGTATACCTGTCCGTTATATACCGCGTCACCAACCCCATGTACGCCTCGTCCTCTGACGCGGCGCGCAAGTTCGCAGGGGCAAAGTACCGTGTCTTGTAGGGTTGGGAAGACAGGCGGACACTCTCGCGGATGACTTGGTAGTCCTCGCTGTCATTACCACTCAACCCGACCTCGAAACATAGTGGTTCTCCGCCCGGGACGCGAACTGCAACCACGGCCGTCGTGCGCGGTCCAAACACTCCGAGTATGGACGCGACCTGCCTCTCCCTCGGGTTCAGACCCAGCGCCGACTCGCCCTCCCAGATGCCGATGATTGTGCCGACGGTCCAGTTCGGCGCAATGATGGAGCTGCCATCCAGCGGATCAAACGCCACGCTGTACCTCTCTGAGCTTTCGCCTCCATCCGTAAGAGACTCGGCATGCTGGATAGTCCTCTCCACGGGATCTTCCTCGCTGCTGGCCGTCACGGCGGAGGCGCATCTTGACAAGGCGTCGCGGATGATGTTCTCTGCTGCGACGTCGACGTCGAGCTGGTCGTCCCCAAAGGCATTGGCTGAGCCGGCGAGGGAAACGTGGTGGGATTGCTGGAGGGTGGTGGCGATTTGGGATATGGCAGTTAGGAGGGATGGGATGAGGCTGGTTGTGAGGGCGTGGTGGGATTCCGAGGGGGCGGCGGAGTGGAGGAGGGAGCGTAGAGATGGTTTGGGCGGAGTGGCCATTTTGCTAGGCCAGCTGTGTATATGTTAGCTTTAGGGGCAGGTGGATGCAATGTGAAATGTGAGGTGTGCAATGTTATGTGATGTATGTCGACCACTGGAAGTTTGACGGCGATGAGCTCACAGCGTTAGGGCGAGTGGGTCTGGAGGTTTCCAATGGACCGCCTGCAAGAAATGGCGCATTGATGGACGACTGATGGGCCTGGAATCAGATGGTTCTGGGGTAAAGCTTAGAGTGTCAGGGGCGATTGACTACCGGCATGCCTTCCTCTATACATAGAGGGAGTCAGTCGTTCTGCATTGAGAGATGGTGATGGAGCTACGTAGAGAACGGCTCGTGCATTTCCAGATTCACGGACAGCTCTCTGAGCTTGATGAGAAGCTTGATGAGGAGCTCGAAGGCAAGAAACGCAAAAGGAGGAACACACTGCCTGCTGTTACTATAGACATCATCTTCTCTGCAGTTTAGCCGCTGCTAGGGTTAACTTTTACAGTTGCTGTTGTTGTTGATTCACGCTTATTTACACCCGCATGAGGTCCGCGGCCCCGAGCGGTACACGCCGGCACCCGGCCGGCGCCTGCACCCTTTATAATCTCACACCGGCCAAAATTCACGATGTGACACTGAAAAATTCAATCATCGCCGTCGTTTCGTCCCAAGCCTTCCACTTCGAAATACCCATTCACTCACATAACCTAAACTTCAACATGTTGCGCTGGGGTATCCTCGGGACGAGCTTCATCTCTGACGTTGTCGTCAAGTCCATTGCCAACAGCCCCGGCTCGTCCATCACGGCTGTCTTCGGTCGCGATGAGGCTCGTCTTGCTGCCTTTGCTGACAAGCATGGCATCGCCGCGCGGTACCAATCCATGGATGCGCTTCTAGATGACGACAATGTCGACGTTGTCTATGTTGGCCTCCCCAGCCACTTGCACTCTTCTGCTGTCATCGCCGCAGCCAAGCGCGGCAAAGCCATCCTGTCGGAAAAGTCATTGGCGACCACCATGGATGACTCACGAGCCATGATCGAAGCTGTGCGCGCGGCTGACGTCTTCTTCCTCGAGGGATTGATGTACCTGTCTCACCCGCTCATGGAAAAGGTTGTTGAGATTATCAGAGCCGGCACCTTGGGCACCGTTCGCGGCGTCTCGGGCTACTACGCCGCCAACATCGCCAAAAAAGCCAACCCACTGGGAATGGGAACCATCTACAACCTCGGCTGCTACCCCGTGTCTCTTCTCCATCTCGTCATGGAGACCGCCTTTGGTTCCGGTGCTTTCGAGGCTCGCCAGGTCTGTGGTCTGGGAAACCTTGCCTCAAATGGGTGCGTGCACGCCCGGGACGCATCCCTCAATGTGCGCTTCGACGTCGGGGTTTTGGCGTCGATCCAATCCACCGACAGCTTTGGCAATGACTTTGGCTTCTCAATTCAGGGTGACAAGGCTGTCTTGCGCTTCAAGACGAATCCTTGGCTGCCCCTTGCTGGCGACAACATCATTGAGATCCGCACCTACGGCGGTTCCACGGAACAAATCGTCGTGCCTGCATCGCTCGATGCCTTTGGCCATCAGGTCAAGCGGGTCGAGGAGTGCGTAGCGGTCCGTGTCAAGGAGGCGCCGCGTCCCTCACCAAGCTGGGCAAACTCTGTGGAAATAATGGGTCTGCTGACGGAGTGGGAGTCGGACATTATGCGACATGACGCCGCCAAGAAATAGACAAAAATAGGAAAATAAAATGAAATGAAATAAAATAGAATAAAATAAATCATGCAACATGACTTCATAGCGAACATTTACAGAGCCGGTGTTCTCTCATATTGTTTCATAAATCGTAGGCTACTTTTACCTGTCATTCTTCCCATACTGGAAGATTCACATCTACCACAATAGGTTTGTGGAATGTCTTGCCCCCTACGTGAGGATAGCGGCTCTTCATGATGGCCGCATTGACGACGCACGTCTCGCGTCTGCCTCTTCGTCCAGCAAGTGCCTCATGGTCGCATCGATTAGAGCTAGGCGGGCCACCGCGACCAACCTGTGCATGTTGGTGGCCGTCATGATCCGTGAGATTAGAGGTGAACGTGACTGGTGATGTCCGTAATGCCTCGTCGTCTTGATGTGATTGCTCAGGGCTGCGGCCTGGATGGGAGCCATCATTGGCAAGAGGCAGTTCTTTCTTTCCCGTTAGGTCAACAAGGCTGAATTTGTTATTTCCTTCCCCTGGATCCCGCCAAGGAGTCACGCCGTTTTCGGCAAAGGAGACATTTTGGCTGTCTAGGTCCCAGACGACTCGCTGGGCGCCTCTCCCATCGTGGATATGTCCACAGACAGCCAGTTTCGGCCGAACCCTCCACAATGCCTGCCGTAGAGCCTCACAGCCCGTAGCTCGGCGCTCTTGGGTCTCATCGCAGTGTGTCCTCGGCGGGGTATGGGTTACAACAATGTCCGACTCGAGGGGAATGAGTTCCCAGAGTGACGTCAGGTCAGAGTAGTTGGAGGGATTCTTTGGGGCATCATAGTAAAATGCCCAAAGCCCATGGCGGGGTGAATAGGGAGACCCAAAAACCGAGAACTCGGTATGTGGTCCGTTGGGTGAACGTAGCCGGATTGTTGTCGAGTCGTGATAGAGGTAGGTGATGGATGGTGATGAAGTCAGGAGAGATAGACAAGCTGCCTGATCTTGTGGAGCATTGTTGTGAAAGTAGAGTCCATGCTCCTGGTAGAAGTCTTGATCTAACGTAATGTCATGGTTCCCTACCGAAACGTCAGTCGACGTACCATGATGCGGATGTGCGTCGAGCCCTTACCGCCGACGACAATCTTGGCTTCAAAGTCGGCCTCTTCAAGCCACTTGACTGTTCTGGCGAGCTGAACCTGCCAGTTAGTAATATCCAGGTGTCTGGTTGGCATGGGCTGCACAAACCTCGGTGTAGCTGCCCGAATTTGTGAGATCCCCAGCGTGGATAAGAACGTCACCGGGCGGCAATTTAACTTGACAATTGTGGGTGTCGGAGATGCAGATTATGCGGGTTCGCCGCAGACGCCGTGGCGCCATGAGACTGACTCTACCGTTGGAACCGTGATTGAACGGAGTGGTCCTGAGCCGATATTCGTACCAGATACGAGCTGCTAACGGTGATGTTTGAGAGGTATTCGTTGAGTCATGTAGATGATGGGGTTGCACTCTGAGACCGCCACGACGGGTGGACGGGCGACCTTCCAGGAGGAGGATATGGTTGTCACTTGTATTTCTGACGGGCCGATGTAGATGTGGATGATTTATGCTCTGCAGCAGCAGGAATCGTCTTGGTGTTGAAGGGAAGTTGACGGCTCGTTGACCTCACACCTGAGGCACCAGCAAATGCTGTCAGTGTACAAAGTTGGAGGTACCTGCTTCAAACATATACCTCGATAGGGTCATGTAGGTACGGACCCGACTTCTGTTATCCTGCACTTGTCGAGAATTTGCAAGGCTGAAACATTCACGTTGAAATCTCGTATAGCCTGCCACCCTCCAAGTAAAGAAATACCATCTTCATTACAGAGAAGAAGCGATTGGTTGACAAACAGCATTGATGGTGTTCATCAGAACTTGTTAGTGGGCCAGTCAGTATAGTAAGACAACGTCACATTTGGGCTTCAGCGTCGAATGTTTTCTGCAGGTACTGTACAGAGCTCTCTACTCCGCGGTATGTATGTCCTGGACCGACAGATAAGCTAAAGTGCGAGACAAAGGGCTGCAGTGCCAAACGAGAAGCCACAAAAAAAAAGGAAGACATAATTAATAGTAATGTCAATTAGTTCGCGATCCTTCTTGGCCATCATCAACAGGTCAACTCATCTAACACCTAGACACCATTCATTCTGGAGAACGGTAGAGCCGAGACTACTGGCACCGACCCCTGTGCTCATCCCCCAATGCTCTTCGAAGGATAGCTTAGCTCGTCCGGTGCCTGTGTTAGCGGGTGGACATGGGCGACCCGCCGTCCAATGGCTCAGTGGCAATCTCGGCATCACGATATTAGCTCCTGGGCTTTACCAGCGGGGCCAGTTGGCTTCACCTTGGTTTTGCGGGCATTCATCTTGTCCCTCTCTCAGGCCCTGCAATTGGCCAATCCGGCGTCTCTACAGAGTAACGGACCAGACAAATGACTTCTGCATTGAGCACACTAGAAATGGAGCAGGGGTCTTCTCCCTGGCTCAGCTCTGGAGTGGCGAGCTTCTGTTCTTGGGACGGTGAAGAGCCCGCTGCAGGTGATTAGCGATGCAGCTGGCGACTATCCAGAGCTAGCTATTGGGCTCTGTCTCCATCAATAGCCGCAGAGTTCTTGGAGGTACTCCGTACTCCGTACAGATGATCGAGATTCTCGCTGGATAACATTGGATGCTAGGAGCTGCCCATCTTCACCCGCTACAGCGCAGGACCCGGTACGCATTGCACCGGTTCCCAGGTAGGTAATACATGGGCAGTTTGGGGGTTACTAGCAGTGGCTCGGTACGTGCTGAATATAACAATCACGAAAGGAACTGGCCCTGCTGGTTGGCTGTTATCCCACCTCTGTCGTGAATCACTGACAGAAGCAACTGCACCCAGTGACAAACCACACGCTGCGGGAACCCTCAAGCCTCAAGCCGCAAGCGCCAGCCTTCCCCGGAAGAAATTCACATGCAGGCTACATTGCATGCACAATAGATGGGTGAGGAGCCGTTCTCCCCACCCGCTCAACGACCCTAGAACCCTGTTGACACTGAAGAAGCAGTTTTCTTCAGGGTCAATAGCGCATCGACGCGCTAATCATGCTCGGTGCTTGCAGGCTACTGACTGGTCCGCTCCACCACAGCTTCTCTGTCACTCCACTACGATAATTGCAGGTACCTCTGTGGTGGCCTTGCTACTGCCAGGGTACCTCCATCCCCGCCAGCCTCCTACAAAATTAGGTCGACGGCCGTAATATCTCACCTCCTTACTCGATGCTTCTGTGCTTCGTACCTTGTGCTTCTCTCTCTTCCTGTCTGCTCTCCCCTCTCGACGCCATCTTTGTCTGTGCAGCGCCTTTCTCCAGCAGCGTCTTTGCCTCCCTTCCTTGTCGTGCTACCTTTTATTTGTACTCGTGATCAAAATACAGCCTCCATCCATTGGATTGTCCAGACTTTTGGACGTGCACCCGTCATCCACGGCTTGGCATCTGCCGCGTTTGCACCTATCGTCAGTTTGGCGACCTCGCGACTGTCCACACCCGCGTCCCACGTCTCGAGACACAAATTGGGATTGTCCAGGCTCCCCTCTCCTAAACCAACCATACAGCATTGCATCACTCGATTATTTTGGCGTCGGTGACTGGCGCTGCCCTGGCACGACGCAGGCATTCACAAAACACTAGTTAAGGGGCTGCCGGTGCCCCCAACGCCGAGCCATCACGATGACGGCCGTGTCTTCGGTCCAGGCGGCCACCACGGCTCTGACCCCCCCAAGCAGCAGTCACGGGGATGAAAATTCCTGGAGCTACTCTCGAGATCATGCAGAGGTATGTCGATTTTTTTTTCCTTATGCGGCTCGGTGTCACTCCTGGCGGGAGGCTGTCTCCCTGGAATGATTACTACAGATTTGCTTTGGTGAGGGGAGGCGAATGGCTCGCTGACTAGGCGTCGCGCAGGAAACCGTGCATGACAAGACCGCCACAATGGAATTCGAGCAAACGAGCACTAGCCCGACATTTCATGCCAACGGCAAAGCGCTTTCGCCGTCGCTCAACAACCATTCTAATAGTTTTGAAATGGCCGCCAGGAGAATGCACTCTGCAGACAATCTCTCTGGGGCACGCTGGGACAGGGCAAATGAGGGGCGGCGCATTATCACCGGCCCTCGCTATCGAGCCCAGAATGGGAAAGGCAAACCAAGCCGAATGGTCAAGGCAGAGCAGCAATCCAACAACTGGGAGGACCAGGAACGACCGGTACATCAGTCTTAGGGCCTTGATCTCCCAGACGAGAACTCAAATGGATCCATCGAGACAAGCTTGCCAAGATTGAGAGTGCGGAGCTGCAAGCCGCCGGCATATTATTTCCCGATCACGCGCCCCGAGCAAACAGAGAGGGAGAAAGGACAGCAGCAGTCCGCACTGAGGCGCGGCCCGCCTGACACTACAGAAGCTTCCCAGGGGCGTCCGCAAAAGGATTCTGTCACCCTGGACCAGAAGGGTTTGGACGCCAATGCAGCGGCGTGGGATCTCCGAACACCTGAAGAGATTGCAGAGGAGGAGGCTAATGCGTACTTCACGTCGGCGTCGTCACTCAAGAGCGGCTCGCGGATACCCGTCGCCAAAACGAGCCCTGTACCCATCCCGCTCGACTATCTAGAGAAGGGCTCGCCTGCATTACGAAGGCAGGGGGAGAGCTTTGAGGGCGATGCTTTGGCATACCCCAAGACACGATCCAGGAGTGCTAGTACTGCTACTCGAGATATCGACATCACCAACACCACTCTACGAGGAGGCAAGCGATCAATGACAGATCTGTCGCCTAAAAAGACTGGGCCGAACTCGAGGAAAACGTCGGCTGCAACAAAGACGGGCACGCCGCCGACGAGGCCGAAAACACGATCGGGTAGCAAAGACTTTGGTAGTGGACGTCCCCCTACTCGATCAGGAGAGACGTCTGGACAAAAGCCACCGGAGGGCGACCCTCCTTGGCTGGTCAACTCCTACAAGCCGGACCCGCGTCTCCCACCTGATCAGCAGCTCCTACCTACGGTAGCCCGACGTCTGCAACAGGAGAGATGGGAAAAGGAGGGCAAGTTTGGCGATGTCTACGACACGGATTTCCGGCCACTAAACGACAACGTCCTCTTGAGGCCGCCCGAGGCGGAGCGGAACCTGTCGCCGACTGACGAGGAAGCCCAGCAAAATTCTCCCGACTGGCCGCTCAAACCCGGTGCCAGCCAGAAGAGCCCGCCGTTACGGCAGGGCTCTTACTCTACGATGCCCAAAATTTCCGACAAGCCCCAAGTCAGCCCTCTTCCCAGCCCACGCACACCAGTCGCCACCCAGCCGCCGCCCCATCAGCTGCAACAGCAGCAAACGCAAGAACTGGGAAACGCCAACCGCATGCCGTCGAACAGACGACGAGGAGAAGAAGGGCGGCTGTGGATGCTGTGTGGTGATGTGAAGCCCATCTTCGGTTCCGGGCCACAGAGCACCCACGATGACCAAGTGTGTTGTTTCGATGCCTCGTTCACGGCCACTTGTTGACGACGTTACGACACTTTCCCATCATTTATCGAATTCAGCCATTGTGTATTTTCATTCGCAACATGCCGACCGACCCGCTGCCCGGCGACCCATTGTTGTTTCCTTTGTCATTTTCTTCATACCTTCTTCACCTGCGGAGCGAACCGTGTGCCTGCCAGGAGCGAACAAATCTGTGACGCGCGGCGAAGACAACATCCGAGCCGTGGTGCAGAGGACCTAGCGATGGCGTTTCTACCCAACGGGATAGAACAGACTTACATATTTAATTGTGAAGATTGCACATTCTCTGGGGACGGCCTCTCAACTTGTTTTATTTGATCTTTCCACTTCATTGTTTCTACTATCTTCCCACCTTTTTTCTTCTATACTGGACGGACGGGCTGTTTGATGGATTGCGCTCTCAGAGGAAGAAAAGGATACAGGCGTGAGATGCAGGCGGATGATGGTGTTTCTTTGGTATTCGTGCAACGCGTGCGAGAGGAGAGATTGCAGTATTTCATCCGAGCCCAGGCTCGACGGAGACGGAGACGGAGACGGAGGACAGCGTATGCCAGATGTTCATTGATACCCCGTTGGCGATGACGGATCAGTAGGTGATTTGAGGGGGAGGAACACTCGTGGCAGAAATCAAAACTTGAACCTGACTCTGGCCCTGCCCTGTGCCGATGGTGACGAGACGGTGCCGTGCACCTCGATGCAACATGTTTTCCTAGCAGATATGTCGAGTAGTCCCTGCAATATTGAAGATAGGGCATGTAACATCACAGGTCGTCAAAGTCGAGACCCCAAGTAGACCATTGCTAGCCCGTCCCTCCACCGAACGGTGCAAGATCGGCGACGGCCTTGGCGGACGCGGGCATCGACAAAAACGCCCACGGCACGGCAGTCCGAGTCCCATCCGATGGTGGAACGATTTGCGCGGGCGCCGCAGGATAGAAAGCCCTGAGTGTGCGTGCCTGAAGTGAACCAGTGAGTGCGCCTATTTGTCCATGACGACATCCGTGGAGCTGAGCTTGGACATCATTCATAGGGTGTCATGATGCGGTTGTAAGACGTGGTTGAATTTAAAAGTCGTGGAGTCCGCTTGGATTGGGTTTGCTGGTTAGCGAATCCGATGAATGAGACCTATTTGCGCTTTTGGTTTGTTCACGCTCATCTCAACAGAAATCATGGTTGTTCAGTGGCGACGGGCACGATATCCCCACACTTCCAGTGCCACAGTAGGGCCGCCACTTATACCAACACCCAACCTTGACCCACCCGAGGACCAAACGCAACATCTTCCACCCCATTCTCACGAAGCCGTGGACGCTGACGGGTTTTTTTTTTTTTTTTTTTTTTTTTTTTTTTTTTTTTTTTTTTTTTTTTTTTTTTTTTTTTTTGTTTTTTTTTTTTTTTTTTTTTTTTTTTTTTTTTTTTTTTTTGTTTTTTTTTGTTTTTTTTTTGTTTTTTTTTTTGGTTTTTTTTTTTTTTTTTTTTTTTTTTTGGGTTGTGTTTTCTTCTTTTTTTCTTTTTTTTTTTTTTTTTTTTTTTTTTTTTTGTTCTGGTTAGTTTTTTTTTTTTTTTTTTTTGTTGACGATCGCAGACCCGGCGCCTGGCTCCCGTGGCAGCCCCACCGCATCCACCGCGAATTCCTCCGCCGCCACGCCGCCTCGGCGACCGAGAGCCCGGCCGCCAAGCTCACGCCCGCCCTCGAGGAGTTCATAGCGCTCATAGAGACGGAGCCGCGCATCTACATGTACTTTACGCAAATGTTCGACGAGATCCCGCGCAAGCACCCGTACCCGCCATGACCCCACGGGCGCGCGGCAGATCCGCGACTACGGGCACCTTCTGCAGATCCTGAACCGGGTTGTGACTACGGCGCCGGCGTGGACCGACGCGGCCGAGAGGGTCGGCATGGTGGGGGTCCCGATGTGTGCCATCTTTGACTATCCCATGGGGACTGCGAGGTAGGCTTGCCTTATTTTGATACGTGGTGAGGGTGTGTTGACGGGGGTTGTGTAGTGGACATGCTGCGTTTTTGGATCCGGATGTGAACAGGGCCATTAAGAAGGTCTTGAACGAATGGGGCCAGTATCTCCAGGTAACTAACTACCTCATGTCCCCTGTTGTTGTCACGACGGCGTCATGAACCCGCATTTCTGGTTCGCCCCCAGCATAGCTAACATCAGGCAGTCCCCCGAGTCGGCGCTCGTCCTCGGGGACGACGACCTGGGCTGGTTCGGGTCGACGGCCACGGGAGACGTCATGCAGGTGGCCAACGCGCCGTACGGGTCGTCCATGAAGTTTGACGACATGTACGTCTGCGATCCAACCGCGAAGCATCACGGCTTCAGGTCCTGGGATGGTAGGCTCCCCTACATGACAACCCCAGAGTAATGACTCCTACGAGGGACTGACACGGCCAGATTTCTTCACCCGCCAAGTCCGCGACTCGGCGCGCCCCGTCGCCTCTCCCGGAGACGACTCGGTCATCGCCAACGCCTGCGAATCCAGGGGTGTACAACATTGAGCACGGCGTCCGCCTCGCGACCGCGTTCTTCGCCAAGGGGCAGCCCTACTCCATCACCGACATGCTCGCGGGGGACCCCCTCGCGCCGACCTTCACGGGCGGCACCGTCTACCAGGCGTTCCTGTCCGCGCTGTCGTACCACCGGTGGCACTCCCCCGTCTCGGGGACGGTGAGGCGCGCGTTCGGTCAAGGACGGCACGTACTTTAGCGAGCCGCTGTCCGAGGGCGTGGGCGACAGGACGGTGGGCAAGATCAGCGAGGCCGGGCTGACCGAGTCGCAGGGCTACCTCTCCGCGCTGGCGACGCGGGCCGTCATCCTCATCGAGGCGGATAGCCCCGCGATTGGGCTGGTTGGGTTCGTGGGCATCGGCATGGACGAGGTGAGCACGTGTGAGATTACGGTGAGGGAGGGACAGAGGATACACAAGGGGGACGAGACGGGCATGTTCCACTTCGGGGGGTCGAGCCACTGCCTGCTGTTTCGCAAGGGGGTCAGGCTGAGCGGGCTCCCGGAGGTGGGCAGGCAGGCGAATGTGCCGGTGCGAGGCAAGCTCGCGGTAGTTGAGGCGTGAGGAAGAAGACCGTCAGTGATTTCAATTCAAGAGTCAGTTACGTAGAACATTTTTTTGCCCTGCCAAATTCCTCCCCTAAAGAGCGAGCGATCGAGCGAGCACCAGATCATGAGTGTCGTATCCATCAGCCTCGACGTGAAAAACCCCCCTCACTTCTTAGCATCGAGCTTCATCCCCGCCTGCACCCACGCGCGGCTGGTCTCGGACTTCTTCTCCAGCTCCTCCTCGCTCAGCTTGTCCAGGTCAAAGGCCGTATGCGGCGAGGGCACGTTGCGGCCCCTCTCGAAGCCGGGGCGCTCGAGGAGCTTGAGCAGCCACTTTTCCAGGTGGGGGAACTCGTCGAGGGAGACGCCGGCCCAGGCTGGGGTGCCACGTTAGCATTCTTGGCTCTTGGGTGACGGAGCCAGCCATTAGACTTGGGCCCTTGACACCTTCAGGCGAGGAGTCTTCAGGCAAGGGGGCGGGGGCGGGGGTGATGATGGAGCCGGCGGTTCATGAGGGAGGGCGGGTTGGAGAGCACGTACTGTGAGAGGAGACCCATCCCCAGCTGGAGATGTCGGCGACGGTGACGCGGTCGCCGACGAGGTAGCCGTGCGGGTTGGCGGCGAGGGCCGTGTCCATGGTGCGGTAGAGGCGCCGCGTCTCGTTGCCGTAGCGGTCGATGCCGTACTGGATCCTTTCGGGCGCGTATCCTACTCATCCTCAGCAAGGCGTCGCAGACGTGGCAGGCCCAGGGTACTCACGCTTGAAGTGGTTCGACTGGCCCTGCATGGGCCCGAGGCCACCCATCTGCCACATGAGCTACTCAATCGTCAGTCAGGCCGTCGTAAATCGCAGCGGCGGGCATCAAACTCACCCAGCTCGTCACCTCCCAGTGCTCCCGCGTGCCGTACGGGTACGAGACCTTGTTGTCCTTGTCGTACGTGGCGACGAGGTACTCGAGGATGGCGCCGCTCTCGAAGATGCGGATGGGCTTGCCGTCGGGCGCCACGTCGGTGAGGGCGGGGATGCGGCCGTTGGGGTTGATGTCGAGGAACCACTGCTCCTTTTGCTCGTTCTCGGACATCTTGATGTTGTGGACCTGCGGCGCGTCAGCCGTGCATCGCCAGCGCGGACTCGCCACGAGAGGCATCCGCTCAAGCGCACGGATACGTCATGAGTGACGACGCCCAACTCCACGGCTCCAACGCACCTTGTACTTGAGCCCCAGCTCCTCGAGCAGAATGGACGCCTTGATGCCATTGGGCGTCTGCGCCGTGTACAGCGTGATACCCGTCTCAGTAGCCATTGTGAATTGTTGCCCAAGCAGCGCGAGTCTCGAGGTCATGCTCGAGAGGGGGAGCCACGGCGAGGAAGAGGGGGGCAGCGGAGCCGTATTTATAAGAGCTCGCGCACGCCGTGTAGCAGCAATTGCATCATCAGACGTGCTGGTGGAGTTTCTGAAACGGGAGCCGCTGTCTGGGTCGGGTAACGGGCCCGGAGCAAATGGCCCTCGGACCATCGTAGATTGCTCAGCAGCTGAATGGCTCCAGATGGGAGGCCCGCGTGCTTAGAAATCCAGCGGGCGAGGCGGTTGAGGAGGGCGGCTCTCCATACGTCAGGCCCCGCCTTTGCGATGCGCACTAGAAGAACGTGTAGACCATTAGAGTCGGCGAGGATCCGTCGACGCATCCACCGGCGGACGTGGCTGGCGCTAAGGAGCGGCCTATGGAGCGTGTCTGGCGTGTTGCTGCGCGAACGGCTTGGAGGCACGGAATAGGCAAATATAATAGGACGGTGTTGTGTGGGGAGTCCATGAGGTAGCATCTCCAATATGGCGATTGGCATCATGACGACGCGGGTGGCTCACGCTCGGATGTCGCTGGTCTCTCAATTGGCATACTGTACGAAGTAAAACAACATTATTAAGCCGCGTCGAATACGTGCCGAAAGCGAACCACCATTACCAACCATCCCCATCCATCCTCATCCTCCCCCCCCCCCTCCCACATCAATTGCTCGTAAAGTAATTCACCGCAACCGGGCTCCCCAGCCCCGCCCCCCTCACAAACTCGTCAAACCCGAACCTCATCCTGCCCGAGACCCCCGCCGGCGCATACGGCTTCGCGTTGAACCCCTCCGGCTGCTCGTACAGCAGGAACACGTAGCGGTGCGGTGAGCTGCCGGGTGGGGGCCCCGGCCCGACGTAGTCGCAGATGACGGGCTCCGTCGCCTCGAGCGCCGTGCCGTCCCCCCCCGGCGTGGCCTTGAGGCCCGGCTGGAGCCAGTGGAGGATGGGGCCCAGGAAGGGGAAGGACGGGAAGGGGGCGTCCAGGTCGACGTTGACGAGGATGTAGGTTGCCGATGGGTTGGGGAGGGCGAGGGATATCTTGGGGGCTCGCTTGGCGTCTGAGCCGTGTTAGCGGGCGTCCCGTCTCGGGCGCGTCTGTCTCTCCGACGTAGCGTTTGACAGTGGTGGTTCGTAGGGGAATGGTTACGCACCCGCTCGTGGGACATGGAGGCCAGGCTCGACGGACGTGCCGTTGGGGAGCGTGACGCCCAAGGCCTTGGACTTGTCCTTTTCCAGCAGGGCCAGGGCCTGGACGGCCGCCTCGCTGGTCGGCATGTCGCGGCGTATTTGACGCGCAGAGAGACAGACGCTGCAGGTTGTCGCCGGGGGGATCCTATGTGAGGTAGTCTCACTGGTGCTGCACGCGATGAAGAAGGAGCAGAAGAGACGTGCCAGGCGACGACGGGAGGCGGCCATCCAGCTCCTTTATGGGAAAGTTCTCGGCTGTCATGCGGGTACGGGCCCGGGTACGGAGTGTTTCGGCCATCGGGGCCCCGGTGGGTACGGTGCCTGGCTGGGCCAGCTCTCGCATCTCTCATTCCTCTATTGAGCTTCGCGGCGTCATGAACCTTTGCCTGTGAGATGTGTCGTTGGCCACAGCAACCCTCTACACGACGGGGATCACCACCAAGTCGAGTCCCTCGCCCTGGATCTGAAATGCCTTTGTATTAACCGGTACATCTCGCCCTTGCTGTTCATCTGACAATTTGCAAGATTCAATCTTCAGTGTTTCTATGTCCGTGTAACTCCGTCGGCGTCTGCCGAATCGGCGCCGACGCGTGGCAGATGAGGCTAGAACCCCGAGTACGGAGTACGGAGCACGGGATGCGTGGACGCCGACTGTAGTACTTCTCCGTCCCAGTGCCATGATGGCATCGAGACTGCAATTATACAATCATCCATCTCTGCGTCGTCTCGCGGACGACCTCGTCGCGACAGGCAGCTGAGAAGAAGGCTAGCCTGCATCCAATCAGACACCCACATTCTGGAGCTGGACTGCCTCCAAACCATGTGGCACACCAAGCATGTTGTTAGTCACGCCGAGCCCCTCAGCACCACGCACCACGCACCACGCACCACGCACCACGCACCTCCAATGCTAGATCCAGTCTGCTTCACGCCATAAGACCATGATGCTTCCCTACATTCGCCGTGCTTGCAAATGAGGCTTCCACTCGGAAGGCGCCTCTTGCTAGATATCACTATGACTCATCCTGCCTCACGCTGTAGCTGGCGTCTCGAGCCGTATCTGGAGGATGCGGCGCATACCCATAGTGGATGCACTGCACGAGATGCAGTTTGGTCATCTGGCTTTCTTGCCGTCCAGTTTTCATAATAAGAAATAATATGCATTCGACGGAACCGCCACGTAAACTGCCGTCTCACCATCGACAACACTGCACCGCCCATAGTAACCATCACGAACGCAATGCCCAACCACGCCATCGTCTTTGGCGCATCCGGTCTCCTAGGCTGGGCCGTCGTCAACCAGCTCCTCTCAAACTACCCCCGCCGCGGCCAATTTGCTAAAGTCACCGCCGTCATGAACCGCATCGTCGCCGAGAAGGACCTGTACTGGCCCGGCGAGGAGTCCGGACGGCCGCGGCTCCAGATCGTCTCTGGCGTTGATCTTACTCCCGGCAGCGGAGAGGATCTGGCGAGGGAGATAAGGAGTCGCGTTCGGGGCCTTGACGGCGTCACTCATGTGTTTTACTTTGGTGGGTTCAAAACGTTCATTCCGCGAATTTCACTGAATCTGTGAATCTAATAGTGGAGCAGTTTTCACCTCCTTTGATGCGGACCATTTGCAGGAGTGCAGCGTCAACTGCAACATGATGCAGTCCGTCGCAGACGCGATGAACCTCGTCGCCCCGTCGCTCAAATCATTCGTGTACGGCTGTGGCACAAGAGTAAGTCCCGCCCACCACATCCGTATCCGTTACCAGCGATGCTAAACCCTCAGGGATACGGCATCTACATCCCCGGCGGCTCCTTCGCTCCACCCCTCAGAGAATCCATGGCAGATAGCCTCCCCGAAGACTACGCCAAGACCGTCGCCTACCCATGGTTCAGACAGATCCTCACTCGAGCAAGCCAGGGCCGCGGCTGGACCTGGACCGAGGTGTGCCCTGACGCCGTCGTCGGGTTCAGCCCCAACGGCTCGGGGTACTCGCTTGCGCTGCACTGGGCACAGTATCTGTCCCTGTTCGCGTACAATCACGGCATCCGTCACGATGCTAAAACTGCTCCCCACAAAGTAGTGCAAGTTCCCTTCCCCGGCAACCGGGAAGCTCTCAAGTCGCTCTCCACCCCCGTGTCTGACCAGATACTCGGCAAGGTCTCTATACATGCAGCGCTAAACACAGAGGCGTGCGGCGGCAGAGTGATCAACGTGGCGGACAATGATTCGCCGACGACGTTTGGTGACCTGTGGCCCGCGATTGCCGGCTGGTTCGGCCTCGTTGGCGTGGCGCCCGGTGAAGGTGGCGATGAGGCTCTATTGACGCCGGGCGAGTACATCATCAAGCACAGGCACGTCTTCCGAGATAGAGGCTTGGAAAAGGCGCTGACATGCGGCGTGGGCGCGGGAAGCAGGCAGCTCGACGGCGTCGGCTGGTGGCTGACATTCGACAGGCAGCTGAGCCTGGAGAGGCTGAGAGCCACGGGGTTTGAGGCGGCCAGAGATCCAAAATTGTGGTTGGCTGGATGCCTTTGAGCGGTTTAGGGCGGCAGGCATCATTCTCTGAATAAAAAAAGAACTGTCGCGTACAGCGTTGATTAACAGGGGTGCTGCGAGAGCCCTATCCTAAATACGTCGTCGATTATGTGATCTGAGAACAGCCTCAATCTGTCTTGTTGCCATCCCAGTGTTTAGCCATGGCCATCAGCTTCCTGCCCTCGGCAGCGCTGGACCCGTCCTCGACCTGTCTCGTCCAGAATACGTCACTGCCTGAAATGAGGACCGACTTCCTGCGCTCCCTCTCTGCTACGCTGAGCCCCACGCCGGCTTGCTTGCTGAGCTCAATCTCCTCTAGATACGACAGTCGCCTTGCGTATCGCTCGCTCCTCTCCTTGCGCAGCTGCTCCGAGCCGTACCGCTCAAAGACGTACCGGGCCATGCCGCGCAGTATGATCAGGATGTGCTCGCTGATGAATATCGTGATCGGCAGGGTGGTCCAGGTGTCGGAGCCGATGCCGTCGGAGCCAAAGAGGTGAACAATGGCAGCGGTGGAGATGCTGCCGATCCAGGTAAGGATGTCGAGGGAGAGCGTCCACGGGCCGATGCCATCGGATCGCAGGGGAGGTGGGCGCTGGTGCTCGATGCAGATTTTCGCAAAGTCGGATCGCAACTCGATCCAATTGTTGAGGAGGAACCCGAGCGGAATGAGGGGCCATACGGGCGAGAACAGCGCGAGGTATCCAAACTGCAACACCACTTCGGCAATGTCGTCTTGGACATTATATGCCGGCAGGGTGGCTTCGTTGCGGCAGCGGGACAGGAACTCTGTTTCGGCCGGGTCGTCGGTGACCATGGACATGAGCATGGCGTTCTTGCCGTAAGCGCGACGAAAGTCCCGGTACCAGCCGTCGAACTTGTGCTTCAACAGCGGCAATATGTTCTCCTCAAAAAAGCTCGAGAGCTGACCCGTGACCGTCAGCGCAATAACCTCGTTGCGCAACCTATCGGCATCCGAATGGAACGCTTTGCTCTTGATCTGACGGCCTAGTATCGGGATGAACCTCTCAAACATGGTGTCGAGCCACGGCACAATGTCATCTCCAAATGGAATGTAAACAAAAGCGGTGAGAAGAATAGGCAGGTAGTTTGTGATGATGCTCAGCGCGAAGATCTTTTGCGTAAGAGACATTTCGTGATTGTCTGCCGTGCGGTGGTTCTCGTACTTTGTGAGCCAGGTTGCCACCCCTTCGAGGGATGAGCTAATGTAGGGAAGCGCTAACCGCAAGGAGAACAGTAGGAAAGTATTCCTGCAATTTATTCTTGAGTATTTGGTCCTCACTGATTGAGCAAGCACGCGCAGACTCACAAGATAGAATTTGTACGGCCCATCATACGTCTCTGAGATTAAAACCTCAATCGCGAAGACGGAGCAAATCATTGCCCCAAGGGCCACGGCCGAGAACATGATGAAGGGGACCTGGAGAGTCTGGCGGAGGATTTGCTTCCACTTGGGAAAGTAATACGTGGTGAGGCCATTGGCGTCAACCTTGACACTGTCGTACTTGAACTCTGGGCGGTTGATCTTGGCCTTGTTGACGCCGCGGACATTCCATCGAATGCAGAGATCGAGTTCCTGAATCTTCCAGTACTCGAGGAAGATGGTGCACCAGACGCTGGTGAGGATCGCGTATCCGAGAGAGTACTTGGGCAGCCATAGCCAAGCGCAGATGCCAGTGACGGCGGGGAAGCTGAGAAATACGAGGTATATTTGAATGTAGGCAAAGTAAAAGGCCACCTGTGTCGGAAGCATCAGTTTTATGTGAGGTTGGTAGACAGGTTCAACCGTACCTTTGACCCGAACAAGTCGCGAATCTGATCCAAATCCCCAGTGGTGAGGAAGATGCGCCGGCTCAGGTGGCGCAACAGAGCGCGGTTGGCGTTGCTATTATGTAAAGGGAAGATGGATTTCACGTTCTTCCAGTCGCCCACACCCGGAGTCACGTTGGCGCCTCCAAGATCCTTTGGCCAGTGCACAAGATGGTACATGGACAGGACATCCTCCGACTCATACCAGCCCTTGACGACGGTGTCCTTGTTGCCGCCCGGGTGAGTCTGCGTGATGGCGTACAGCCAGTCCGTGACCCTAGTTCAACCGTAAGCGTGGCGAAAAAGTCGGGGGAGGCGGACAGAGCTGTACCTCCTCTTGTAGACCGTATTCCCGAGAAGCTGCTGGCTGGCCTTGACAAAAACGAGGAGCGTCTGGTCGTATCCGGGTCGAACCTCGGTGTGCAAGCCAGCGGCATCGAGATTCTCCAGAAGTTTGTTGAACTGCTTTAGAGCGGCATCATATTCTGCATCAACAGAGAATGACGATTAGCGAATCAATCGGCTTGTCAAGCGAGAGAGGAGCTTGGAGTGGTGGGAAGAAGGCTGTCGCACCAATGTCGCCAAAGTCAAACACCACAACGTACTTGTCGTGGAAGGTCTCTGCTCTGGGCGTCGGTGCCAGCACCGTGTCCGGGACACCAACCTTGACCTCTGGGGGAGACAAGTGCATCGCGACTGAAGGAGTGACTCTCTTTGGCCCAGCCGAAGGATCCCGAAACGACGTTCTTTGTATGTGGGAAAGGTGCAGAAGAAGTGCGAGTGGGCAGTACGAGAAGAGCCAGCCAAGTAAGTAGAGCCAAGAGAGCCAAGACGGTATGGCAAAATGTAACAGGCCAAAGAAAGACCACTCCGCAGAAGCTGGGACCGAATGGATGGAGAGAAGAAGACGGCAAAAGCGTCCCAAATCGTGGGTGCGAAGGGCAGGTATAGCGGCTGATGGCTTACCTCGAGGCTTGGTGATAGGCCTCGCTTATCACGGCACGCTGAGGCTCAGCTCCAGCCTTGACCAGTTGAAGCCAGCCTGGAGACGCAGCCGGTACACGGCAGGGACTCCACTGGCCAATACGAGGCCTGCCTTGGGATGCAATGGGAGCGAAAGCCGCGAAGATGGGAAACACAGGTTGCGAGATGGGACGACGCGAGAAGAATAAATGACGATTAACGGTTTCACGACAGGCGCTGGGCCCCCATTGCTGGCAACTTTTGAGGCATCCATTAAGCCCGCTGGTTCTGTTCTGGTTCTGTTCGCAGCCTTCTCGATCGAATTCCTTCAGTGGGAGACATTACTGGGTCGCAGTGACGCGTTATAGCGGGGCCGGCAAGGTTGAGCCCGCTGCCAAGCCTGTGCGTCAAAATGATCGTGGCAGCTTCGGCAGCTGTCCGAGCTGGAGGTTTCCTTCCAGTCGACACACAGCGAGACGGACGACTTGGCACTGCGAGGTGGCCATCAATGTCTCTCTCAACACTCCGACAACGATGGCGATGCTTGCTAGGCCGCAAAAATGTATCAGTTCGATGTGATGCGAAATAAAATAAAATAAAATAAATAACTGCATTCGCCAAGAACTGGGATGTAAGCCATCATTAGTCCACAGTTCCTACCTACAAGTACGTCCGTGCCTCGTTCACGCAAACTTCAATCCGCCCACTCCCCGTACCGCCTTGGTCATCCCTCCCCATCTCATCCATTATTTAATCCTCACGCTGCTGCAGAATCACATCCGCCGCCTTCCTCTCCCACCAGATACGTCGAGACCGCCGTAAACGTCCCCGGGATGCGAGGGTACACCGACGCATCCACGACCCTCAGGCCCTGCACGCCTCGCACGCGGAAGCTCGAATCCAGGACGGCCATCTCGTCACCGTCCGCCCCGATGGGACATGTGCACGACGCATGGTGGCCCCACGCCGTGTCCTTGATGTAGTTGTTGACGTCCTCCTTGCTCGTCACGTCCTTGCCCGGCAGGACCTCCCGCGTCGGCGTCAGAACGGCATTCTTGAGCGCCTTGCGTGCCGTGCCAATGGCATCGGAAATCGCCGCCAGGTCGTGGTCAGAATCGCCCGAGCCCGTGTCGAAGTAGTTGAAGAGAATGTCGGGCGTGTCGAGCGGGTCGGCGGAGCGCAGCTTGACGTGGCCGGCGTTGTTGCGCGGGTGCGATTTGAGCACGGCCCAGGTGAACCAGTCATGCTCGGCCGTCACGTTGATGCTGTACTGTGGGAAGTAGCCTCGGAAGTTGATGGGCCCGCCGAAGATGAAGGTGTCGTATTCCGAAGCCACGCTGCTCTTGTGCAGCATCGCCGCGCCCAAACCCTGCCGAGGCGTAGAGCCCGCGGTCGCCTAGGAGGTGCCTCTTCCAGCGATCCAGACACGGGTCGGCCTGGCCAAAGAACCCAAAGGTACAGCCCTTTTGAGACGGGAAGTCGGTGGGCGTGCGGCCCTGGACCGCAACCTCGTAGTGGTCCTGTAGGTTCGTGCCCACGCCGGGAAGGTCGACCACGACGGGGATGCCGAACTTGGTGAGCTCGTCCTTGGGGCCTACACCGCTGAGCTTGAGGATCTGGGGCGAGTTGTACGCGCCGCCGGCGACGATGACCTCGCGCGAGGCCTTGACAGACCCGGGCTTGCCCTTGCCAGCATCCTTTGACCGGGGGCTGGCCCTGTACAGGTACGCACCGTCGAGGAACTCAACGCCAGTCGCCCGTGGAGGGTTCTCGCTCTCGTCGAATATGACCTTGGTGACGTGGCAGCTCATGCGCACGTCCAAGGGGGTACTTCTTGCTGCCGTCCTTGTTCTTGGCATCCCGCACCTCGACGACGAATTCGCGAGGACCATTGCGAGCGCCCTTGCTCGTCGCGATAGGGACTTGAAAGTACCCACCGTTGACGTCCCGCGACTTGCTGTCGGCGTTGGCGTCGCCGGCCAGGACACTAAGCAGGTCGCCCACGGTGTTGACGAGACTTCCCATGGCCGTGGCGCCGCCAATGATGAGGTTGAGCAGCGGCAAGTCGGAGAGGGGAATCGTCAGCGGCGCCTGCTCGACGCTCAGCCACCCCTTGTAGCCGTGGCCCTTGGTGTTGAGGGTCAGGTAGTTGTTGTCCTCCATGCGCTCAAAGTACTTGCGCATGTTGTCCGGCGCCCAGGACGCGTCGCCCGTCAGCTGAGCGAGCTGCTCAAAGTCGGACATGTGGGGGTACACGGTGACGAGCGCATTGTGCGCCGTGCATCCCCCCAGCGTGTTGGTGCGAGGGTACAGGGTGCCCTTCATCTTGGACCCGGCAGGCGGGTTCAGCCCGGTGTACTCGCCGCCATCGGGCGTCTCGTACGTCGTCTTGTAGTCTCGGGCCTGGCGCTTCTCATCCGCGTAGTGTCGCACGAAGAAGTCCCACGCCAGGGCCGGGTCCTCGGAGGCGAGCGCCGAGTAGGCCGGCACCGTGTAGTTGTCGTTGTTGCCTTGGTCGTCGCCCGCTTCGATCAACAGCGTCTTGTGTCCGGCGAGGGCCAAGCGCGCCGCCAGAGGACCGCCGCCGGCGCCTGAGCCGACGACGACATACTCGTAGCCCGTGAGTTCTACAGCGGTCGCGACGGCGGCCGTGGCGACAATGGCGCCTATGGCTCTACTGACGTGCATCGTGGTTTAGCTAGATGGCCGTGATAGTCAAACGTATGCCCGTGACTTCAGCAGAGACACTCGAGTGCTCGCCGGGACATGGCGCGACATGGAGCGGAGCGTGGTGGTTTTATACATCATTCCCAATTAGCCGGTTCAACACCAAATCTCGGTATACGGAGCGTTCATGGTCCCTACCCTGATCAACATGCCTGCTAGCCTGTTGAAACCTGCTGAGACTAGTGCTGCGAGATTAAATGACCAGAAGAACCATCCCGTGTTGTCGCTGCGGCACAGAGGCACAACGTACGTACAAACTACTCCGTAGGGCCAAGACCCATTTGCGAAGATCCCCAATTCCGGCTGCTAGGACACCCGAGAAGCAAACCCCATGAGGCTTGACCACATCCGCAACATTTCATGACGGAGACCGCCCGACACCCCGAAACACGCACACTAGAAAGCCATCAACGTGGAGAAACTCTGGGGTAAGTGGCTACAAACAAACGACGAGGCCTCGGCAAATGCAGAACAGCACCCGATCCAGATTCCATATCCCTCCCCCCTCCCCCGTGCAACGCTAGCATGAGCTACCAGGTTGGGCTAGTCCTTTGCGGGCTGGTCAATGGAATAAACTACTCACTAGGCGGGACGATCGGCCTTGACTCTTGGGGGTAAACACCGCGGAGTTAACATGTCATGGTGGTGATCGGGTTGAGTCCGATCCTACACGGCTTGTTTAACGGGCCTGTATTTGTTTAGCTTACTTGAGTGCGGAATGTGGCCGCTATGTGGAATATGCAAGTCATGCCTGACTGCGTGTGGACATGATAGTAGATGCTCAACTTTTTACTTCCATTGAAACCTGCATCATAGACCCGAGTTCAACTCTAAGAGTGTACTTTACCAAGCCTTGGTATTGCAGGCGGATCAAGAATGGCGTAGATTAATGAGGGTTCCGAGTTGTCCTCTAGGATCCTACTCCGTACAAGCAGCTGTAGACAAAGCATCGAGTATTATGGTAACGGTCCCGCACTGCCATTTTGCCTCACCGCCCATTGGAAGCCATAGATGCATATCGTCCCTTGCCATTGAATCAGCCAGGTGGAATAGCTCGACCATTTCTGAGGAACTATTCGGCACCTTCTCTCCAAGAGTCGGCGAGTTGGTCAGCCTAGTGAGCCCACAGGCGAGGCAAGACACGAGGCAAGACGCGCAGCAGGCTCTATTTGTGTCGGATAATGACGCTCGTTGAACTTTTTGCGGTGGGCAGAGTATTTGACAAGGGCACAACCACTTCAATGCACCCTGACAATCCACACATGTGTCGCCGAGCGCTCGCCGAGGCGCGCGACGACCGAGTCTCCAGTCCCATGAGACAAAGATCCTATACCTCTAAAGTATATTACAACCTTGCTATAGGGCGTATGGCCCCTATGCTCGTTTGAACTAAATAGTAGCGTCCTTCCTCTACCTGCCTGCCTTCCTGCCTCTTCATCTTCGTCTCTTCATGCATCTTACCTTGAGTCATACAAATCCTCCTTTCGCGACGGCGCCTTGAAACTGTGCAGCTCTTCAGTCAAACTGGTTTCTAGGCGCCGTCAGCTCGATACTCATTGCTATCCATGTAGTACAGCGTAGAGCCTTGCGGTCGTCCTCCCCTATGCAGATCTATCAGTAACAATAGCGGGTAGGATATGCTCCCACCAGCTCGCCACTCACGACCGATCGAGACTGATTCTCTACATTAGCCGGCGAGATTGGATTTCAAACATATCATTGCGACATGGTGGCTGGTCTCTAACCGAGCATCATCAGTGACGAAAAGGGAAGCATGGCAGATCCGCGTCAAGACCCCCGTTGTCCGGACAAGGGAAAGAACAAAAGGCGCTGGGAATGGCATATGATCCGTCACCACCGGAGAGCAGCCAGTAAACAAGGTTGAGATACGTCTGGGAAAATATACCAATGGTTTCGTGGGACGTTTGCTAGAGAGGATCACCTCACGAGGCATATGAAAAATAAACACGGATGATGACTTTATACTATCATGATTGAAGCGCCAGTCGTGGCAATTCCTACTCTGATATTGCGAACCACCGTCTAGCAGATAAACGAATGAAAAGGTGCGGACAGTGCAAGACCGCCAGCGGGATTTCGCAAGTGACGATTAGTCGAATGTGGGAGGATATCAATAGGTAGCTTATTTACATGAGGCAAAACGCGAGGAGCGATCTGGAAGTAAAATACGGGTGTCGGCAGACTATTAGAGCACAAAGCGACAGGCTGGAACACTTGCATTCATTTCATTCAAGCACATGTCCGAAGCACATCATCATGGCATCACAGTGACAGAAAATATTATTACACGGGTCAGCGGGTTGACCATGGCGGTGCTAGCACTACATTTTAGTCTTTGAAATGCCTGATCAGCCATTGCCAGCTGTTTAGATTACACTACACTTCTATATCGAGGTAACACAGCTAGCAAAACTGGCAAACAATAGTATAGATAATTAAATATTGTCGTTACTGACAGCACTAAGTCGGTGGGGTCGAGCGCAGATCTTGCTACAGCTCCCCTAATATAACATCCCTCAAACGAGGTCTATCCTCCCACAATAAACGAGTGTGGTATCTTCTCAGTCCCAAACGCCCCTCTCTCAGTAGAACCGAGCTCACAGAGCACCGAGTTCCACGGCATGCATGTACACCCAAAACCAAAACCTATCACTCCTCCGCTGATCCTGCTGAATGAGTGAAAACTCCGTTCTTCGCACCTGGAGCTGGCGCAGAGAGCCTCTGCACCGACGCCCCAGTCCTGTTCTACCGCCTGGTAGCTAAAATCCAGAAAGCAAATGACAAAAAGAAAACAGAGCAATTCTCAAAGTTCGCGCCGTTTCATCCAACAAGTTGGGTCTGTAGCTGTAGGCATCGCCTAATTTCGTATTTCGTTAAGACATGTTTCGGTTCATAAGTGTGCGAAACCAAAGAATCAAACTAAGCAAACTGCTTCGCAAGCTGGCAAAAATGTGCCCTGGCAAATAAAGACAAGGTCAAGAACTGATTGAAAACAGATTAAAAAAAAAAGACAAGACTCAAGTGTGTTGAGATATGAAGGAGAAACAACCGATGATGGTGGAATATTAAAACAAGCCATTGCGCGAAATCATTGAGCATAAACCGGGTATTCCTCACGATACACCGGCCTCTGGTACTGGTGGGTAGAGGTACTGCACGTCCTCGGGCGAGAAACGCCTTGGAGGTCTTGACCTTGGGAAACTTGGCGGCTCCCGCCGAGGCAGTATAGCTAGACTCGCGCGCCGGCATTGACGGCCGAGTCTCAACTACACGCACACCGGAGGTATAGTATTGATGGTACGGGTCGTGTTCGGCCTGAGGTGCATAATTATATGACTTGGAACGACTGTGGTCGGCATAGCGGGAAACGTGCTCAGGTGAGCGTGTTTTCTTGCTGCTGCGATGCTTGCGATCACGAGCCCGACGATCGTAATCGTCCGAATCTTCCTCTTCTTCGACTTGAGAATTCATTCGCGAACGATTGTCGACCACGTGGGTCAGGCTGCTCGTGGAAAGTGTCAAAAGTCTGGGCCCTCGTCATGGCGGGGATGGAACGGGTGTAGGCCTGTTGCTCTGGTGGCATGGTTTGAGTGCGAGGAAGACGCGGTGGAGAAGCCGACAAGACTGGCGCGAAAGAAGGCGACTTGGAAAACTGGGGAGCATGGCGAGCATTCGGTGAGGCATTGACGACGACTGGATCCACATCTTCTCGAGACGATGTCCTGTACGACCTCTCGCGCGACAGTCTATGGCTCTCTCCAGAGCCGCGGCGAGGTCTGGCGGAAGACCGGCGAACGTCGTCGTCGTCCGGGATGGGAAACGGAGATCCCTGGCTGGCGACAGGCGGCGGGGTCGGAGCGGCGACCGGGACTGGAGCACTGCGAGTGGCGGCATGGTATGTCGCGGCACGCTGCAGACTGGGGACTTGAGAAGCCTTGATGTACGACGTGGCGTAGTTCAGCTTGGTGGTCTCGATTCGAGACGCACCCACCTGAGGCAGAGGTACTTCCTCACGTCCAGATGATCTATCTCGCTCTCGCACCTCGTCATATTTTCTGCTGTCCGACGCCTTCTTCCTCAATGATCTCGGGAGGGGAACCTCGTCGTCGTATACTTCCACATAGGGTGTTGCAAACTTCCGCTTTTCCTCGGCATCTCGTTTTATCTCTTTGGCAAGCATCTTTTCACGGAGCTTCTTCGCAGCTCGACGAGCCTCCTTGTCCTCCTTCTCAGCGCGTCGGATCTCCTCTTCGCGGCGTCTCCTATCACGATCCCTCTCGCGATCTCGATCCTTTTCCCTCTCACGTTCCTTCTCCATGGCTCGTTTCGAGGGCTTCTCACTGTACGAGTGCTCTCTTCGTGAGGACCGAGTTTCTGGTTCAAACATCCGAGAACCGTGATCAGCATCCTCTTCCCAGGATCGCGAGTAGGTGTAGGTCCTTGAAGCAGGCGGGGTGCCGGACTTGAAGGTGGAGGTGCGAGGCTCGGCTGTCCGGACTTCGTACTCGCCGGCATACTTGTTGGAGGATCTTGGGCTGGAGATGTTCATCTTGTTTTGCATCTGTCTTCGAAGTTCGGCCAACTTGACCTGATCGTCATACTTTTGTCTCTCGTTGTCGTCACTGAGGAGCTCATAGGCCCGCTGAACCTGTTGGAATTCATCCTGCTTCTCAGCTTTGAGGTTGGCGTCCTGTACTTTATCAGGGTGGCATTTCAAGATGAGCTTCCGGTGTGCAGAGCGGATCTCGGCTACTTGGGCATCTCTGGAAACGCCGAGAACTTTGTATGGATCGGGTGGCAGTGAGGTGCTCATGGTGAGGCGTGAAGTTGTGATGCAGAGATTGTGTTGGAAGTATTAGCAGGACGAGATGTCCAAGCGTCGACCTAGTGTCCGACTATCAATATTTGACGCTTCCCAGACGAACCGCTCCGTCGAGTGGCGCAGGTCTGACTCGATAACGTAAGCTGGAGTCAAGGCGGCGTAGGTGGTGTTGGCGAGCAGCGTCCTCTGGCGACACGAAGACTCAACAGCTTGGGGGACAGTTATCGAAGTCGGCAGCCGAGCTTATGAATGCACAGCGACCTGTCAATATTCGAGGGAGAGTGGCGTGGCCGCGAGTCTGTCCGGAAGACTGTACCAGACGAGTGCTCCTGGTGGTGAGAAGAGCGGCCTGGGGGTTGGTGGTAGGCACTGGGTAGGCCTGGTGGCTGCTAGAAGAGTGATGAGGTCACGGGTTGCAGGGATAATTTCAGGGCCCTGATTGGCTGATGTCTTTGAGGGCCGGGGAAGCCAGGCTTGCCAGGCACCCAGAATGAAAGAGGGGTGGTAGGTGTGGATGGGCCCACCAGCAGCCAGTAGCGGCGTCGTCAGAGGTTCTGGATGGTGTCTAGCGGGTGTCCAGTGGGCGCCAGCAGGAGAAATCAGCGGATGGAGTGTGGTGGGATCATCCACTGTGGGTTGGTTCTGGCTCAGCGGTCAACGAGCAAAGTTCAGGTGATGATGGCTGGCGACGGTGGGGCTGGGGGTCGTGGTGGTCGGGTCGTGGTGCGAGGTCGTGGCCGTAGAATGTGGATTGAGTGGATGGTGCTGTTGAATGGATGTCGATGGCTGGTTGCGAGAGGAGACTTGGCCTTGACGTAGGCTAGTTTGTTGTTGCGTGTGGGAGAATGACAGCTCAGCGACGACTCGCTGTCTATAAGAACCAAGTCGAGGTGAAACTGCCGCAGTCTCCGCGTTCTTTAAAGCCCGGCGGGTTTGGTCTCGGAGAAGGCGAGCGAAGGTATTGAGAGGACCTCGGGCCAGGGTGATTGGTCAGAGAGGCACGAGAATGTCGAGGGTGAGAGATCTGCTGTTAAATGCGTTAAATTGTGAGGCACGGCCGGGAAGCAAAACTCCGGCTCAATCCAGTCGTCAGTTTGGGGGGCTTAGCAAGACGCGCGCTGCAGTGACAAACTGAGTAAGTAATAGGTCACAATCACTGCTGATAAAACCCCCCAAGAGCATTTCGGCGGAGGCAACTTAACAGCGACAGGGTACCGAGATTGAAAGGGAAATCTGGAAGGGAGTACGTACCTCTGGAATCACTAGAAAGTTGACGGAACGAGTGCGGTACAGGCCTGTGCGAGGCACTGCTGCGTAGCGTCTTCGTACCTCTTTTTTTAGCTGCCGTGGGTGGCGCGGGAGGCCCGAGAGAAGACGAGTGCGGGACGCGAGGAGTACCTGGAAATTTGGTGGCGACGGAGGCGTGCGTGGAGGTATCAGATCAGGTACCAGACGTGGAATAAATGGGGCCCTCGTTCCGCCGACCAGGGGGTCAGGCAGCGAACGTGCGAGAATCGCGGGGAGACAGACGAGGCCGATGCCCGCAGCAGTTTGTCAGTGACGATGCGGATTATTAACAGATAGTTAATGCACCTCCCGGGGGGATGTGTTGGGCGTAAAGAATGCGGGTAGCTAGCAGCTGTGCGAGGATGGTGTGTTTGAGTGAGCGACAGGGCTATTTTGGTGGATATCCGTCGAATTGGTTTCGAAGAGCGAGATGGGCGGAGAGAGAGAGAGAGTCCACGAAAGTGCGAGACAAGTGATGGTTTTTGATGATGCCGTGGAATTGATTTCCGTTGTGAACAAGCTGGCATACGGCAGCAGATCGATTGCCACCTTCAATGAACGATTTGGTGGTGACAGAAAAGTCGAGCACAGACCAGGATGGGTGTTCTCCAACAGAAGCAGAGGTAGGAGGACACGCCGACGTCGCAGAGCAACCAGGTTTGGCTTCAATAAACGGTCGATCAACGGTGGACAGCTTGTGCCAACACGCTCAGAGGCACTTTCCAATCAATCAATTCGACTTTGAGACCCAGAGGACAAAGGGTGGTGGCGGCTTGGGTCTCAATATGCAGTCCAGTCCAGTCCAGCCAGATGCAGGCGATTGGGAGGTCCTAGAATCGGAGAGGTACCTTTTTGGTGCACTGGGTGTGTATGTGTGCTTAGCTTGGACTGCTGCAAGGTGAAGCAGCGCTGTCGAATCAATTAGATGCTGGTCTCCTACCACAAGACCAACTCGACGTCTTGACAAGACAAGAAAGAAGTCAAAAGAAGAAATAGAATTGAGGTATGCGTTCAAAGTCAACAAGTTCGAGGCGAGGATTTGATTGTCCCGGCGACGGGAGCGAGAGTCTATGGGTCGGTCGCTGTTGCCCTGCGAGTCTGGGACAAGCGGTGAGCCCTCCTGCATCATCTTATCTAATGTGCAGCACTACAACTCAAACAGCACCCAGAAGCCAGGAGGCTTGGAAGGAGGCCAGCTCCACTGCACCAAGGCATTGAGTTACGAAATGCGACCAGCTTGGTGCCTGGACAGTGCATTGGCGGATGCCAGATACCTGCCTAGGAATACATCGTACGCGGCATCGCCATCGCGATGGAATGGTATACGACGGTGATGGAGACTACTGGCGGAGAGACATTGGTGGTGAAATAATATGCTGACACTACCAAGGCTTACCAGGACCACCTGGTGAGGAGCCTCGCTGGCTCAATGGCATTGGTGATCTGACACCACCACCACGCCGCCCTGTCCCGTGGCCTCAGTCTAGCATCCACTCAGCAGTCAACGGCTGGCAGCCCTGTCTGCAAATGGGCAATGCGGAGAGTTATTTACATCGCGCGTCCTGCGCGGGAATCGACAAAAGCAAAGGCGTCCACTGATGTTCCCCGCCATCCACCAGGGCGACATTGAATGGGTCAAACGCTGGCCACGTCTGTCCGACCCCTCAATCGATGCTAATGCGATACGGCTGGGCGAGACCTGTCAATCATCAGATTACCAGGCATGCGCCGCGTGGGGGAGCCGACTCGAACAAGAAGTACCGCAGCTAAGCCGTCTGCCTCGATGCAGTAAAGCACTGGTCCAGCCAGTCTTGTCACGAGAGACGGCACCGTGCTCACTGTCGCTCTGGTCCCCATCTGGCAACGCCTGCATACATAGACGCGAAATGGCAGGCCTCACTCATCGTGGCTCTCCAGCGCAGTGCCAGGCAGCCTTGCCGGTGAAGCTGCCCAACGGAGCGTCCTATCACACGAGCCATCACACTGCATAGCTCCGGCGTCTACCACCACGAAATATAGTGTCCTGTACCGAGTACGGAGTAGATGTCTAATATTTCGTGATCTGGACAATGTACGTTACGTTGTATTGCTTTTGCTTGATCTGGTATGAAGCACATGAGGGTTTTAGGACGGAAACTCTCCCGTGTGGCGCGCCATGTGGTGCCCTTCGGGTAACTAGCTGCCTCATCATGCTCACTCACTATGATGCGTATGCGGCGGATACGAGTACCGGTCTACGAAAGCAACTTACAAGTCAACCCTGTCTACGAGTGACTAGCGAGCCTCTGCCCATAGTGAGGCATGACTGGCGCCGTCCTCAGAGGCCTCACATACTTTCAGGCTTGGCGTGTCTTTGCAAAGTCGTGCTCTGCCACCATCATCTTAGACAGTCGTGGGTCGTGGGGCAGCTCAGTTGGCCAGGTTCCAGAGCTGCTTCTTCCCCTCAAGCAGGCTAGATCTCCTTGGATCTACAATTAGCAACAACAATATAACGGGATATCCCAAAAGAACCTAGCTAGTCAGCCGTCAACGTCCCGCAATGTTGTTCCCCGTCGAGCCCCATTTCCAGTCAATCATCTCAGTGAGGCATCCCGCCAAGAGGGCGCAACCTTGCTGAGTGGATAAAAGCTATGGCCTTTTTGCCTCGTCTCCCCACACTATCGCGGGTCGACAGCTGCAGCTTTCCGTTGCTTCGTGCGCCCCTCAAGGACAGTCCATTGCCAATTCCGCCATCTTGCCCGCTGGCGTACATGCGACTACGTACGAGCTACGCAACCGCGTCGCTACCTGCCAATACGCTTGCGTACGAGGTGCGAAGTGCAGTGCAGTGCAGCAGCATCCATCATGCAACGGAACATTGATCCATCATGCCACAGCCTCTGGGCGTCATCCTATAGGCCAAAATTGGTGACCAGTCACAGGAGCAACAGCAGCGTGCACACTGTTTCACTGGTTGGTTTGTCGCCGACAGCTGATTCGCCATTACCGTCGCAGCCGTCCCCAAGCCAGCGTCCAAGCCAGAGCGGCCTCGTCTCAGCTGACAGAACACCTGAGCGAACATGTCCGATGCTCAATCCCTCAGTCCACACCAGCCTGAGCCTCGCGTCTCGTCGACCGATGTCGCCAGAGAACCCACTGGCATTCGATGTCTGACAATTCGGGGTCACATTTAGAGCCTACCCTCCAATCTCTAGAGACCTACCATGAGACCTCCTGTCGTGTTAGGTATCCGTACCCGTGGAGCTCCGTATCGAGATAGCTACGAAGGATTCACAGCCACATGAGGGGTCTTCCCCAGTCGTGAGCTAGCAAGCTCGTAGCTATCACGACCCATTGCGACCGTACCCCAGACCACCTTGAGTGGTACCTGCAATCCTGCATCAGACAGAATCAAGCCATGGCCAGCCATTGTGCGCCACAGCGCAACTTGGCCGCTCTTCTTTGGCCCGCCGTGTCCGTTTGATGCGAGCTAGCTCCTGGTGATAGTCATGGACCTGCAGCGCGGCATGATGCCATTGGCTACGACTGATCACCTCACTATACATTGCATGACACACCACATGGCCAGCTTCAGGCGCTTGGGCACCCATATCAACGGCCAGGGTGGGACGATGCCTGGCTTGGATGCTTCCATGCACGACGATGTTGATGGCATTGAGACCCAAAGCGGTATAAACTTTGTGCCTCAGTCCTCTGCATGTACGGCGTAGATTGGTCGATGGGTGTGCTCAATGAGCCCCAACCAATCTGGCTACGCAGACCAAATCGTCTACTTGCCTGGGAGAGACAGGTGATGGTGCATCGACGAGATCGATACCGTGATGATAACGCCACTTACACAACTGGGCGACACAAAGCCAGCATCTACGTAGTACCATCCAACGTCCAAATCATGCGCGACACACCAGCGATGTCGTTGCAAGGTTTTGGATATTTTCTCTGACCCGCGGTGACGTTTTGTTCAACCGCGATCGGAGCTTTACAACATATGATGAGATGGGTCGAGGGTAGATTGCCGCAAGGGGTCTGGAGCTCACCTAGCGCCTCGTTCGCAACGATAGCTGTTGTGTCACTCCCTGGAAGCGTTTACAGGCCACCACGGGTCACAACAGCTATGACACAGCGACGAGCAAGTTGGCAAGGACAGGATTTCGTGATCTACGAATCTTGCAGCCTTACAGCAATTCCTGAATAGAAACAGCAGGTCATTCAAAGTTCTGTAGCTCTCAGATGAATCTTGTTGGCCTGCATGAAGGCGGCCACTGCCGAGACGTGCAGCCTCGTCATGCAGGGCATACGTGACTACCGAGTCTGTGCATGCGTCACTTGACGTCCTGTCACTGGCACCATTCACCACTGAAGGATAACCCATATCATTTTTGAAGGGATATTTGGGTAAAGTAGCCTTATTCACATTGAGAAATGGCATGTAAACTGATCGGACGCTTTAGGAGGACAGCTGAGGCCGAGGACGGTTGCAAACGCTCTTGCATGGTTACCTACCCTATATGCCGACTTCCTTTCCACGACTCGACATATATCCCACGCCTCGAAAGTGGTTTTTATGGGGAAATAGTGCACCAAATATATGTGCTTTTTGCCGATTCCAGCACCATGTCAGCTGGTAAGCGTCTAAACGCTGGTGTAAGATCTCGTGGCAAACAGTTATATATAAGTGTCTGGTCAAGATAGGTATTCGGAATGTCCGTCAATTCATCATATGTACTCTAACAAACATTGCATTATGCAGTATATACAACCTCATAGCCCAATCATCAATCCCTCAACTACGGCACAGCTTCCTTGAAGGGCCTACCACGCAAATCCTTAGTTGACGTTGCCTTCCCAGTGCTGAACGCTGAACTGGGCACCACTTCCGTGGAAGGCCTCGGTACCGAACTGCAGAGCTGTAGGTTACAGAGTCAGTATACTTTTCGAGCATAAATATGTTTCAAGACTGCACAGGACGTACTAATGAGGTGTTGGGTGCTGGGATTGAAGCCGTTCTTGCCTTTGATGGCATCGAAGAAGTGCTTTATGTCCGTGGTGAAATTTTTGCGCTGCTCAGTCGCAACGAAGCTGAAGACGGTCATGGCACCATTGGGTCCAATGTGCAGGTCCCAGTTCTGGCCGGCGACCTTTACCCGCCCGACTGATGGGCCGATCGGTTGAGCACCACCGATTGCGGCGAGCCTAGACGAAATCCGAGTCAGCGTCATAATCCACGATACTCTTGCCGCCGTGGGCTCTCATCCAACTCGCGCTTACCAGATCATCACCTCGTAGTCTCCGCTGCTCTTGTCGTGGTTTGGGTTCGCAGCAGTGAACAAATCGTACGCGACATTAGCGCGGCTCACACCACCGCTGTAGTTCCACTGGGCCTTCGTGGGGATGCTCTTGATGGACGAGACCTTCTTGACCGCGATCTGGCGCCCTCCGTAGGGGTACTGCTTGACGGTGTTGGGGTTGCCGCCCCACGTCCAGGCGGCGTGCCACTTGATGCCGCTTGTGGTGGTGCTGTCGATGTAGGTGCAGCCGCGGCCGCTGCCGTCGTCGCCCCAGGCGTTATTGTTGTAGTTGTAGCCGTGGTCGGCGAAGTAGCCGAACTTGTCGCAGAGCGACACGCCTAGGGCGAAGGGGGCGAGGGCGGCGAGGAGGACGGCCGAGGTCTTCATCGTGGGCGGTTGTGTGTCTGCGCGGGGAGACTGCAGTTTGGGGAGGAAGTGTGTGAGCTGAGAATGAGGTTGAGGCTGAGTTTTGTGCGTTTTGCGTTTGATGTGAGGAGGTGGTCAGGACTGGAATGCTGGCTGATGGCAGACACTTTATATATCAACGACGAAGGGGATGAGAGCGGACCGACTCATATACATGCCATACACCCAAAACACCCAACACGAAAAAAAAAAACAAAAAAAAAAACCGAAAAAAACAAAAAAAAACAAAAACAAATCAAAAAAAACTAAACAAAAAAAAAAAATAAAAAAAAACAAAAAAAAAAAAACATAAAAAAAAAAAAAAAAAAAAAAAAAAACAAAAAAAAAGATATAAAAAAAAAAAAAAAAAAAAACACAAAAAAAAAAAAAAAAAAACAAAAAAACCAAATAATACACCAAAAAACAAAAAAAAAAAAACAAACTAAACACCAAAAAAAAAAAAAAAAAAAAAAAAAAAAAAAACAAACCAAAAAAAAAAAAAAAGAAATACCCAAAAAAAGAAAATAAAAAAAAAAAAAAAAAAAAAAAAAAAAAAAAAAAAAAAAAAAAAAAAAAAAAAAAAAACAAAAAAAAAAAAAAACAAAAAAAAACAAATGACAACAAATAAAAAAAAAAAAACCACAAACAAATTAAAAAAAAAACAAATAAAAACAAAAAAAAAAAAAAAAAAAATAAAATAAAACCATTCAACCTACCATACAATGAGGCGTTGAACCTTCTGGTCTGACCCAGCTGCACCCCAGTGATCTCATCGGCGTTGTGGGGATGGCGGACACAGGCGAATCCTTCGATGATCCTCCCCCCACGAAGGTGGCGTCACAGGCTCACATGGACGTGGAAGAAAAGCAGGGACCACATCATCGGGGCTGTCGCATGAGATCCTTTGCTCATGCTAAACCGGTTTGAACGATGGCTATTCAAACCATGTGAAGTAGTCGACGATGGTGTTCAATGAGGGAGGGAGGGGCTTGAAGCCGGATTCTGGGGTTGGATGCTCCCCTTCACGGCGGAGTTGCGGCCCGTCCAATTGCTGGGCGCTCTGGGATGCCACCCTCCATTGCTTGCGATTGCTGGGTTATTCTGGGGCTGTGATGTGGTTTTGGATTTCTGGGGATGCCGAGGTTGTATTGATGGGATTGGGACGCTCCTCTTGGGATAGACGCGCGGGGGAGAGAGTCCGCAACGACGGCTGCGTATGATGCATGATGGCATTGCCAGAACACGAAGTATCCATTACGTAGCTATTTCCTTGTCTCGGTATGGAATCCGAACTTTCTATTGCTGCCTAAAGCTGAGAGCGCAAACTGGCCTTCTACGACAACCTTTGAGTTCGGCGACCAGTCACTCCCATGGTACGATTCCAACACCAATTGATCAACGTCTGTGTACTACGGATATATCGCGTCTAGGTATGAATGTGCAGAACTAGTGCTTGGCCTCAAACAGTGATTCACGTGCGTGCGTGCCCCCCTGGATGTTGGCATACCCGGCAAATCGAGTATCCTCCTCCTGGCCCTCATGCATTCGTGTCTTGGTATGACGATGTAGAGGCCTTGGCTGGGGAGGTTGGCATTGTCGCGCGTGGTAGTAGAGCTATTAGACCTTCCAGCCGGCATCTCAGTCCCGGAGCACAGCGCAATGTGGATGCGATATGTTGGCCAGACGGCTGATCGTCCCGGAGTTGACGGTAGCGCACCACCACACCGCAGCCGCGCATGCTCCGTGTGGTATCTAGCCTGCAGAATAGTTCTAGCTCATGCATGGAAATGATGGGTTGACGGCACAGACGAATAGGACCTAGTTTTGTCGCCGTATGTACGTGCCTTGCAGCCCGTGGGAGTCGATAATCGATATTGCAACGGCGTAATCGCGGCCACACAATATATACCCCAACTCGCCGCTCGCTCGCTTTGACTCCCCGCAACACATGTTACCCCCAACCTATAATAGAGCATGATTGATATATAGCACCACCGAGCACCTCAACTGCCGAAGCAGAGAAGCTGAGATGGCACCGAGCGCTGATGAACCACGTGCGAATTATACCGCCTGCGGTTTCACATCGATCGACACTAAGGCGCCCCAGCTTCGGCGGCGATAACGCCAATGGAGCCCCCGCAGCCCCCTGTAATCGTCAGCGACAGGCGCGGGATGGCAACCGGCGCTATCTAGACGAGGCAAGACAGCGATTCCATCGCGCCGATCGCTCAGTCAAAATGGGTATATCTCGGTGCTTCTCTCGTCGAGCATGAAACACCCAGGCAACTACGGCTATCGTCGCTCCTTTGTACTGGCACACCTGTAGATGCATTTGAGAGGCTCGCCCTTGGCGGCTCCTTGAGGAGCGCTGCTGGATGGAACTGCTGAGTGGCTGGAGGCTGCTGGGTGCTCGGCAAATGCGAAACCCGACGGCAGCTGTGTGCATAGTTTTAACGATATGCTGCATGATATAGTTACACGAAGGACGCAAACCAATATTGGCGATATGGGGTAATATTGTGTAATATTGGGTAATATAGGCGTGTGTGCGCTAAGCTGGAAATTGGGATGCATCGTGTAGCGTAGGACGGTAATTGCTCAAGAAAGGTATCCCAACTACCCGCTGTTGCTGGCGTGAAATCACTCGGGTTGCTTCGTCACGAATGAAGACGTTTCGCCTTGGCCACGCATTTTCTTAGGAATGGGCTTGATAAAAGCTCATTATGTGTATGTCCATGTGTGTATTGGCAGCAAGCAGAGCATCGCTGCAGCAGATAACCCCTTGACTAGCCCTGCAGGCATGCATGTAAGACGTCATGCGCCCCCAGCAGAGCCAGCGCAGATCCATCGACCCAGAGAGGCAGCAGAAAGTATTCTCCAGAATGCACAGCACTGCCTGAATGCGACCTAGCAAGTGGACGGGAATAAGTCTGAGTGTGCGCGGAAGGAATCAATCCCCATTGGACTAGTGGATGGAGAGCGGCAAGAAGCATTGTTTCCCATAGGGTTGATGGAGACGGTACGGGAATCGGATGCCATTCATCCATCGGGTACGCTGGCCGGGAGGATTGTTGGGCAAAGCCTCTCGACGACTGACTATAGCTATATAGCTGGTTTGTGCTGGCATCAGGTTTTGTGCTGGGCTTGGTCGTGCACTCGGATGGTATTCGCCGAACATCTGCATCGCGACCGTGTGGAAAGCGGCCATGGAAAAGATGACTCGATCCAAGCATGTGTCTAGCCATATGGGGCACGTGGCCCTTCTTATCAAATTGTCCAATTCTGGTAAGAGTGCCCATGGGCCATGTCAAAGGCATTACACGAACAGAGAGTTCATGCATGAACCAGAACTATTCTATAGGCTAGGCACCATATGGGGTAAACGCGGCAGCAGTGCGGTGCGCTACCGTCAACTCCGAAACGAGCGTGTTGAAAGCCCTTGATGTTATTTCATTTGCCCATCAAGGTTTGTTGATATGCCTGATTGTAATTAGTGTGTCGCTGTCGACGCGTCAGGCTTCTCATTTATCGGTCCGATTTGCCACGTCAGGTGGCCGGGCAGTAGCACAACCATCTCAATCAAATGGAAATTAACTCGTTCGGTATTGAATCTGCGACGACATGGCCGAGATTCAAGACGAGCAAACAAACGGCGCCAGCTCCGTGCCAATTATGGAGAAGTCGCGATGACTAGCCACGATCCTTGGGCTGTATGGTTGTACGGCACGCACACGAATGCTTTGAAACGAAGTTCTTCCCCCGTGCAGTCCCTACTTCTCCAGAGCCATGTGAAGCTCCCGGACCACATCTTCATGGCCGTTAGCCACTGACAGTGATAACGGTGTATTCCCCAAATCATCAGCGACGTCGAGCTTCGCGCCCCCTTTCGGCCAATAACTGGACTGCCTTTTGACTTCCTTTAGCTGCAGCGATAAAGACTGGAGTACGACCGTAGGGGCCCCTCGCTTCGACATTTGCACCATTGTCGAGCAGCAATCTGATCATCCGGCGGCATCTTTCCCTAGCCGCTACCAATAACGGCGTGCGACCGTCGCTGTCTTTAGCCTCTATATTCGCGCCGTTTGAGAGCAAGTGCTGAACGATTGCCATGTATGGATCGTCGGAAGTATGCCTGTCCCGGGCATCGACAAACTGGTCTAGTTCTTCGATCCAGTCCCTACTAGCCTTCTTAGCTGCCTCAAAGATCATTGAGCAATCACGCTTATCTGTCACCTTGATATCTTTGAAGTCTTTAATTATGTTCCTGTTTATACCTGGCATGCGGTTAAGCCAGACGCTTAGGAGCAGTGGCGTGTTGCCGTGGATATCGCTCGCCTCTGTATCCGCGCCACTATTAAGCAATAACTTAGCTATCGTCTCGTTCCCTTCCATGACTGCCGTTAACAATGGAGTCCAACCACTGTCATCCCTTGCTTTGGGATCTGCCCCGCTGTCAAGTAGTAATTTCACAATGGCTTCATTGCCTTTGTCAACCGAAATGGAGAGCGGTGTAAGACCAAAACCAGCCTTGACTTTGACATTGGCTCCATAGCGGAGTAGTAACTCGATGACCGTCTCGCTCCCTCCAAGTATTGCAAAGTATAGTGGTGTGCAACTTTGGAAATCTGTCACATTGGGATCAGCTCCGTTATCGAGCAGCAGCTTTACTATTGTATCAAAGCCCTTGCAGGCTGCCAATGAGAGCGCTGTCTGGCCGTTGTCACCCCTCGCCTCGATATTGTCCCCTCTCTTGAGCATCAATACTGCGGCAGCACGATGGCCAAGGTAGGATGCCACCATAAGATCTGTTAAATTCTGTGGAAACGGTAACTGGTCGTCATTGTCCACCCAGTTGAACGAAGACCACATTCCATAACTTTGGGAAGATGTATTGCAAATTCTCAGAGCCAAGTGTACAATGTGGTCTTCATCTTTTACATCTGCCGCGCGAAAATGATCACCCCAGTAAGCAGCCGCGTACAGAAAAAATGGGTCGCCAGCTTTGTAGAATAAATAGTCAACATGCCTGGTTGAAAAACTTTCTGCGGAGTTGAAAAGATTTAAATACATGACGCAGAGTTCCGCTAGAACGTGATGTGCGGCCGTCGCTGTGATTGAGTGATGCCAGCTTGATCCAGGTAAAGCAACAGCGACGCATTGTGAATCTGCAAGGAGAAACTCTCGAGCACTCTGATGAAGAAGATAGACCTTGTCCCCATGTATTGAGATAAAGAGCCCACACCATTCTCGAAGCCTGGACCTGAAATTGGCGTCCTCCTCTAAATCGAGATCGTCGATAGACTTTGAGGCATAGTTGACACTCATGGCAGCATTCATTGCCGAGAGACTCAGTGGTACTCTTGCAGCTAAGATGATGCATAGCACATTTCGAACTCTAAGTTTCTCCGTTGATTTGTGTAGTATTTGTTCATAAGCTTCACTCACGCTCCTCGGAAGTGTTGTGATGGCTGAATCCACTCCTCGCTCTGTCTTCTTGAAGCTCTCATTCTCCAAGTAGTCAAACACGAGATGCACCCAGAGATATGTGCGGTGAGTAATCTGTCGTAACGTTCTCTCCAAGTGATTTTTAACCTTCGCCGAGAGATTCCTCATATTTGACAGTTTGTCAACTCGATAGGATATTACACGATTCACCTCTCGACTGATAGCTTCAGACTCGTCCTCTCCAGGTACGTGTATTTTAGGGAAGGCGCCAAGCAACCTATAAAACTTGGATAAAGTTTGCTCATATGGGCGACAAGTAAGAAGCCACCTTAGCCGAGAGTAGCTAGTTTGGTCATGGGAAAACTGCGTTCCTATCCTCGTCGCCAGGTCTAGTAAATCAGGCTCTGCACATTCATCGAGGGCGTCCAGAACAACAATAACAGAGCCTGACTGGGGGTCCTTTATGGCGTTCTCTAAAATTTCCCAAAGTGAAGCTGTTGAATGAATCATATTCTTCCCATCTGTGTCCAATTGTGCTGTAGCATGCTTTATCAGGGCTGGCCGATAAAGAAAGAGCTGGTGGATTAACGCGCAAAGGGCTTGCCGCATAGTATACTGATCCTGGTCTTTGAAGAAGAAGTAGCAGATGCATGACTCTTGTGGCAAGAATCTGTCGATGAGATATTTTGCTAAAACTGACTTCCCACAGCCAGGATCCGCTGAGACAAGAAGAGGGCCAGATTCCTGATGTAACCACTCTATAAAGTTCTCGTGCTCTAGAAACCACAAACACGTGCCTTCAACCCGATCGGCAAGTCGATCTTTGTACCACTTGTATGTTATATCTCGTTCGCTATTAGTAAGGTAGAATAGCTGATGGCAGTCTCGCTCTTCTTTGGATATTTTTTCTTTAGCTTGATGTTCATGGAGCTGGAGCTGCTGCTTGGCAATGTTGAGGTGCTCATGGACATCCCTCTTAACATCTATAGGCAAGCTTGTTAGCATAGCGCATGTAATATTGTTTATAGTTTAATATCTACCAGAATAAATATCCCCAATCTTCCTCTCGGCTTCGATCCTACTCGGTGCGATACGACTGAGAAGGTCTCTAGTGTACGCTGCCGCATTCATTGCTGCATAGCCTTGCCACTTCTTATTTTTATGCGAGTCTGAGTAGTCGCAAATCCCACGGATGATGAGACAGGGAAAGTGATTCATCAGGCCAGCAGCCTCCATTTCAAAGCAAAGCACATCCTTTTTCTGAACAAGCTCATCGCGAAGTAATGCATCCTTCATGAGGGAATTCGATGAGGCAATTGGACCGTAATGTATTGCTGGGCCGTCGTCGAGCCGCCTTTTACGCTTTCTTAGCCGTGAATCTTCGCTGCCACAGGCCGTAGCACAATCAGCACTCTCGTTTTGATGGATAAAGTTTGACTGGTAGAGCCTATCTGTAGATGCGTCGGGGCGCTGGTACTTTTGTTGCATCCGTGGTTTTTTTCTGAGAGCGCTGTTGACTGCCTCTTCAATGCAGATTCCTTCGACCTCGTAATATGTCTTCAGGCCGTTAACGGCAGTGAGAAGTATCTGTGGCGCCTGGTTCAAGAAGCCAGTCCCTAGGAAGTCCCGGCCTTGCATGGATTTCCCATAGTCGTATTGAAAAACGGCTGCATTTCCATTGCTGGATACACCCACCACCACATCTCCGAGGCGTACGTCATGCTCTGGACTGGGAGCACCGCCAGCAATGCCAACCATTAAGCCAATTCTTATATTTGGAAAACTGTGAGCCAAATCTCTTGCGACAGTCGCAGCGGCGACGAGCCCGTACTGATTGGAGGGGAGGACGCAAATAACGACATTGTGTGCTCCTATCCTGCCCAGTGTGTAGTCGTTGTTGTCGTTGGTAGAGACATACTTGGGGCTGTCATGCCTGGCGTCGAGAAATGCCTGAAGGGCAGCGCTCTCTTCAGGTAGGGCACATATACACCCGACAGAGTAATCGAGCGGGTTAGACATGATTGCATGTCCAGTGCAGTAGCGACCTTTCAAGTCGTAGCTGATATTTGACACTGACAGATGAGCTGCGTAGACGGACGACGCCCTGTTGTTGCGCAGCTGAGAGGCGCGGGGACAGCCTCGAAGACAGCCCAAGGCAGACTTGCATGAGGGAAAAGCAAGTTATAGGACTCTGTGTATAGAGGAGAGGCCGGAGGAGGACAGAGTGGGGAGTTTTTCCATCGTCGTTACGCTACTATCAATACTATCATTGGCAACTAAAGACAGCTGTAATTCCTCGTTCTGCCACGTAGGAGACGAGACGAGGTGCAGCCAGCTTGGCTGGAGTTAGCCATGTGTTGGCCGAAGGCGCCCATGTGTTTTCCCTACTGACGCACATTGGCTAACAAAATACAACGCATTGATTGCTTACCATATATTTTGGCCCATGTACGTCGCTGACGCAGCTGGAGCCATTGCCGTCTCAATTTGTCCATTCACTGATTGCTTATCCTTACCGGTGGGCAAAAAAAGAAATCCACAGTCTTCTTCCCCAAGCAATATGGGTTTCGGCAAGTGCCTCAGGGTCACGAAACTGTAACAAAGGACATGAACATGTGAACTCTTCCTGTGATTACTATCTAATTTTCCTGCTATATAACTATATATCTATCTAGCCATCTAACTATCTAATTGCCTGCTGTAATTCCAAGTGACATGCATCCAACTACTACATAGCCCCATCTCCGAGCTGGCATTATTCGTCCATCGTTCCCTCTTTAGTCATGGCCAGAAACATCTTCGGCGCATTCTCGTCGAAAATCCAGCTCAAAAGCTGATTCCCATCCTTGACGTGCGCCTCGCCTCTAGGCAGCATGTCCGCCTCGTACGCAGCCGCGGCCCTCTCCAACGCCGCCGCATCCGCCTCCGCGTCGTACGTCCCGCCTGAAACACCGCCTAGCTCCTCCTCCATCCTATCAAATAGCGCCAGGGCGGAATGCATCGCCTGGTTCACACCCTCGCCGTTGGGGCAGGCTAGATGCGCGGCGTCGCCGATCAGCGTTACGCCGGGCGTGCGATTCCAGGTGCCGCCCTGGTCCTTGGTGAGGAATGCTTCTGGATCGAGGTAGTGGAGTGGCCACGGTCGCCACGGTCCCTCGGAGTTGACGATGAAGGCCCGCAGTTCCGGGGTGAAGTTTTTGTAATAGCGTGACAGGATTGTCTCTCGGGCCTTTGCCATGTCCTGGACATCAGCGTCACCGCCGGGTCGGGTGATTGTTTGGGGGGCCTGGATGCCCATGTAGACTCTGTATGAGCGGTCCGACATTTGCTGAACCGTTAGGATGGCGTCTTCGCTGGAGGCGATGGAATTACCGGTGCCAGCCAGCTCCAAGGCGGCAGCGTACTGTGGGTTACCCTCTGATATCTTGCCCTCGATGAAGATGGTGCCAGAGTAGATGGGCTGTTTGGGTGTGATCTGAGAGACAGTTTAGTTAGTATAGAACTTTGCGTGCAGTTTCGGAAGCGTGGCGATGCGCTTACCAGTGGACGAAGCTTGCTCCATGCGCCATCAGCGCCGACGACGAAACGGAACCCGCTCTCAGTCGTCCCGTCAGCAAAGTTCAAGGCGAAGCCAGCTCCAGGCGTTTCTCCAGACTGCCCTTTGCTCTCCCTCCTATCAACAGACTTCAACGTCTTGCCCCACCGCACTCGATGCGAAGGAAGAGAATTCACGAGGATATCTCGCAACTGGCGGCGGTCAATCTCGGGTGCGTCGCGGCCCTGGCCGACCGACATCTTGTCTTTGCCCTGGCTGGTTTGGATGACCAGGGTTGTCGCATCCCGGCGCGCGAGCTTGTCAAAGGCATCCCATAGACCGGCGCGACGGAGCGCCTCTTGGCCGGTCTTGGGGTGGATGTCTAGGGTGCCGCCTTGGTCAAGGTTAGAGAGCTTGTCGGAGAGTTCGCGCTCGAAGACGACGTAGTCTATGCCGGCGCATTCGAGGAGGCGGGCAAGAGTGAGGCCACAAGGACCGCCGCCGACGATGGCAATGGGGGCTGGCTTGGAGGCCATGGCTTGAGGGTGGTTTTGATGATGAAGGTGGCGGTGTTGGATTGACTGTGAGTGAAGATGGAATCGTTGGTGAATTCGGGGTGTGAGGCTGGTCTTGCCCTGGGTAGTTTGTTGACTGACTCTCGAGGTAGGAATGATGAAGGGATTCAACTTCGATGAGATGCGGTGATTTAGTTTGAGGCGAATGAGCAACATGACGAAGAAACAAGAGCGGCAATGTCGCTACGCTTTATACCTGAATGAAAGGACGCGTCGGGCCCATCTGGACGGCATGTCCCAGCACTTGAGGGCGAACAACCGAGAGCTAACAGCCTGGGTTTCCGCGTCGCTTCCCGAGCGCCCGCTGGTAAGCTAAAGGAGGTGGAATACCGTCACAACAACGAAGAGGGTGTTGATGTGTCTGGATGGGCGAGTCTACCGGGTGCAGGGCTCCCACGTTGCGGAGAGTAGCAAAGCCCGGAGTGGAGCCAACGGGACTTGGAGCCGGAAGAGTGGAGAAGTCGGTGCCGCTCGGATGATACGAAAGCCCGACCGCCTAACACTTCTCGGTCTATTAGCCAGAAACTGGTAGAAGTAGACGGACAAGCACAAAGTCGGAAATAATCTCCAAGTTGACAGGATGCCTTTTTTTTTTTTGGACCGAGGAAATGAAATGCGTCACGTCGTGCATTCGGTCGCGGCGAGAAGGGCGGCTCCCAAGCGATCTCCGGGATGATCAGCATAGCATCGTTTCCACTGCAGCCATCACCAGCTTTCTTTCTTTTTAGTGCTGTAGCAATAGTATTCACTGTCATTAGTCCAGTCTCCTAGTTTGAAGCCATATGCCGCCACTCGAGGCTTATCCAGATTCTGCACAATCCGCCTTCGCAACCAACCAATCAATCTAGCTACTATCACACGGCGTACCTCTGGCTCACAAGCCCCTGACCATTCAATGAATAAAGAGCCAAAAAGTGTCGGCCATCGACAGTCTGCAGCCCCGGCCAATGCGACCCCTTCGGCCCCGTAACCGTCGCCCCGCCCCAGGTCCTGCCCCCATCCGTGCTGGTCACGACCTTCATCCTCCCGCCGTCAATCTGCGGCACGTCGCCGTCATCCTCATTCGTCATGAACGAGGCAACGAGGGTTCCCCCGACGTTGATGACCTGCGGGGCGCCGGCCTCCCTGCCATTGCCGGGGGCGTATACGCGTCCGCGTGAGTTCCAGGTGAAGCCGTCGTCCTGAGAGAGGACGTAGTTTATTGTGAAGTGACCGACTTGTGTGTTTTCGAAGACGCAGCTGAAGACGCCGGTGTTACCAGGGCATCCGAGTTGTAGGGGGGGGGGGGGGGGGGGGGGGTGGGGAGCTTACACGAGGTTTCCGTTATTGTCAATGTTGGCCACGCCGGTCATGCCGTCGCGAGAGGTGATGCCGCCGCCGGAGACGAGACTAGCACCAGACCAGGTTGCTCCGCCGTCTCTCGAAAACTTCATAACGTTGTCTTGGTCCTGTGCGTTATTTTCGGCCGAGTAAAACACCTGGAGGGTATTATCCCTGGACAGACGCAGGAATGGCTCCCAGAGTCCATTTACTCCGTTTGCAGCTCGCTCGTCAACCTGCGAGAGAAAAGCCCAGTTTGCACCTCCATCGTCAGAGAAGCACAGAGTAATGCGGTAGTACGAATACCCATTGCCTTGGCGATCATGGTTCCGGAAAGCAAAGAGGATACGGCCAGAGGGGAGCTGGATGAGTGACGCATTGTCAATGTCGTGAGAGTTGCCGGGAGCGCTGGTCACAACCCCGATTCGAGACCAGGAAGCGCCTTGGTTGGTTGACTTCACGACACGGAGGACGCGGTTGGCTCCGTCTGAGGCAGCATAGCCGCCTAGGAGGCTGCCGTCGTTGAGGGTGGTTGTTCGCATGTAGACGCCGCCGCCGTCGACGACTACACGGTCGCCATTGGGAGCAACCTCGACATGGATATCACGGTTGATGATGGAGGTTGGTAGGGCGTTCACCATGCCGGTGAAGGCGATGGCGGCTGTCAAAACCGTGGAGAGACCGTGGGCGAACATGGTGTATAGATTAGCAGTTTGATCTGGCGAACTTGATCGACGGCTGTGGGATGTCCTAGAATGTCATGTTTTTATCCGAGGAAATCGTCCAATTATATTCAGTCTGATCTATACGCCGGCTCTGACAAGATGCCAGCGGCCCAGGGGCCCCACGATAGTGCCACTTCAGTTCATAGGCTTCCGGCGGCAATACGACTCGAGAAGCAGCGTATTCCCATGGCGTAGCAGTCCGGTTAACTCCTTTTGGCCGAGCCCAGGTCTGCAGGCTGACTGGCACTGATTTGAGTGCAGTGTATGCGGCGAATGTGCCTACGGTGAGGCTAAACTCAGAGTCGGAGGATGCCTCGCTAACCTTGTGTGCGGTAGTCGAGTCCTGGCGTGTTACCATGGTAGATATGAGCTGGTTGTTGGGTGGCCTGGGTCGTATTCGATCCTGAATCTTGGGATGATTCGGCGATGTAACCCTTTGCAGAGGGCTTGGCGAATAGATACCTGTGGTATTTGAATGCACTGCTTTAGTCTGCTCTCGAATGCATCTATTAAAATTCTTCGTTTATGTGAATCAGCGTCATCAGCTCAATACAGTCGTACGTTGATATGCAATTTACAGCAGTTAATTGAACTACGGCGCCTGATCGTAGGTTGGCCTTCGTCTCACAAGCTGTCAAGGAGAGGTCCTAGTCGATGTTGACGTGGTGTTTAGGCTCGGACCGAATGTATCACCATGTATCGTTATTTCCATCGAGTCTTGTCTTACACTGATGACTTCCGACACTCACCTTCTCGAACGGGACATACCGTAGGCTGCAGGGTTTGACTGGTGATGAGAGTTTATTCTAAATCCTGGCCGGATATGCAAGACAAGCTCGACAAGTCGGAAGATGCATGACTGAATCTTTCTTGAACCTAGTAGATCCAAGGACAAAGAGATTTATGACTGTCCGCAGTCAAAACGGTCGAGCGTAAAAGAGAAGCAAAGTGCTTCATACAGTCCCGTCTATCATGCCTGGATCGACTTTCTCAGCAGCAAAGCATCGTAACTTGAGCCCTACCTTGACGCATTCCTCGATATCCCTGACCTTGAATGGACGGGTGCCTGCTGACAAGGAACAAATTCCTGGGGAAGTGGATCTTAGGGTAGCACTGCCGGATCAGCACCAGGTGCACACCTCCGGTTCGGGATACTCGATACGGACGTCGAGTTGCAGTGCCAAGTCAGATCCATATCGATCTGTGTCAAAATGTCTTACTGTGAAGCTATAGAGGTAGCCACCATGAACTCAGATGACCGCCGTGGCATGGGTGGAGCAGCCGCATCTAACACGACGAGCAACACTCACACTTCGATGATGCTGGGATTACACGATTTTTCCGCTGGTAAATAGCCGGTGGGTAAGACAAACAACCTGTTTATGCCAAAATAAGCTTCAGATTGGTCTCGATCATGATTGTACTGTTAAGACCGTAGTGGATTACTACCATAGACTAGCAAGGCAAACGCCTAGCTAACACTCTTACGGATCATACGCCATTGCCGAACCTATGAAGACTCTTAATTTCTACTTGTTGCTAGACATAATCCCGAGTCCATAATATCTTCTTCTGCATTGATAGTCTTGTTACTATTTCACTATCGCTTACATACTGGCGGCCTGTAATGTAGTCTGCCATGATGAATAGCATCTCAGAGCACCGTTGCCACCTCTCTCAGACTACCCACAACCTCCACCTACTTGCTTAATGCATCTTTTTGGCCCAAGAAGCTTCATAGCTAGCAATAAAGGGGCACTCGAGACATTTCATTTTCACTTAAACCTTGATCCAGAGAGCGCCTACGCAAAGAACTCCCGGGTCATCCCAACCAGCATGAACAGCCGGCCAAGAACATACATTCCCAGCAGCAGGTAAAGAACAAGGCAGTGGATAATATGCGTCGACCTTTTCCCAGCTACAGTGATGTCCTTGAATGCCATGGTACAAACTCCATTTGCGACGGAGTATGGTAGCAGTGAGCCCGTGACGGCAAGTCTTGAAATCGTCTGCATCAACACGGCGACCTTCTTTGACACTAAATGCCACCAAAAGACGCATTTCTTCAGTGCTCTGTTGAATGGAAGCTGCTGCGTTCTCATGTATTTATGCAGCCTTATCATTGAATGTCTGGCGTCTGCGCGTCTTATATATCCTGGTATCTCTATTCCTGTGCGTGTAATCTCAAAACGCATCCCGCCCATGTTTGCGAAGCTGGCTTGCATCTTGCCCCAGCTCGCTACTTCACCACGGCCGAATATGCGGATAACAGCATGGGCTTGGCTCGCAGCCCGCCAGTCACCAAATGCGATGCTCACCAAGAGTTCTGGGGCTATCACAATCGCCACAGCCCAGGAAAGCTGGAGGCGGAGATGGCAAGCGAGTTCACTTTCCCAAATTCTCTTCAAGATGGAACGGGAGCCAGCTTGCCTGTGATGCGGAGGCGGAACATTAAGGTGAAGCACCAGCAAGGTACTAGCAATGACAGCACCGAGACAGGAATAGAAGTTATCAGGCTTGTCGTCTTTGTCTAGTTTCAGCCATTTCAGGGCGAGGCTAGAGTTTGACATTTCCATGGACCCAGTGCCTCGAGAGGTAGTTATGAGATGGTCGTATTGCTATTTAGGCCAATGATTTGGACCAATGATTTAGACCGATGATTTGGACCGATGATTTGGACCGATGATTTGGACCGATGATTTTGGAACGGCCGTCCGAAAGATCACCGGTGCATACAGCGTCTTAATGAGAAGTCTACGAGTGGAAAGCCGGTGCAAAAGTGAGCAAGAGAGGGTTGGGCATCAATGCGGCTGTGTTAGCTACGAGGTCGGTCCTACCAACAAGGCTTGGGGCTTCGAGGCTTTGGGGTTTTGAGGCTTTGAGGCTTTGAGGCTTTGACGCCTCATGTGGTGGCCGGCTCTTCTGCTACAAGAACACAGCCATCGTCGTGGGAGCCCACCGACAATGAGGCCATGAGCTACCTGGTTCATCAGTAGGAAGCTTCAATCTTAGTAAACTAGGACCGCCATTTGGGTGCCTCGATCCATCGCCTATACGCGGTATAAAAATTAGTGGTTTGTAGAAGTGCTCTGCGAGGTCGGTGAAGATGGTGGTTGCCTTTGGCCAGTGTGATATCAACAGTGCTTCTCCCGGAACAATACTTACTGAGGCTGAAACCGAGGGGCAGTTAACTCTTCATGTCATCCGATAAGTGAGCATTTGACGATGAATTGGTAGGTGTCTAAGGGGGGTAGCCAACAACAGCACATTTCATTTCACGAAATCGGAGTATGTATCCATGTGTGTATCTCAAGGTTCCCACCACGAGTTCATGAACAGAGACAACATGCAAAAGCAATGAAATTGGGCTCATAACATCAATCTTCATTATGAACGAACGACGGCTGGATTGTAATGGCCATCTTGGCGCGTACCTTTCTGCTATTCTATCAACCTACATCAACTCGAAGAAGAAACGGCAGTAGGAGCTCGCAACAAGAGTTGCAAAACACGCCCCCAAACCTCACTTATCAGGTAGACACTGGCAAATCAAGTACAGCTGCCGCAACGTCGTAATAAAGGCCTCTTTCTCCGATGGCACCACGGGATATGTTCTTTGATGGCGAGTATAACTTGATGGGCGTTGTCAATTGGATTGGGAAGCGACTGTTGCCATGGAGCAGCTGGATGTGTTGCCCAAGTTCATTCATTGCATCTCCTGAAATTTCAGAAGCAGAGAACCAAATGACTCCCAATCCCGGACAGGCAACTGGTGACTTCTTGAAGGAGCTGGAAGATGAAGCGAATGCTGCAGACTTCCCGAGTCAAAAGATACATCTGTCCAAGACTATTGGTTCCGAACAGGCCGATATCACCCACCGATGTACGTGCAGTCGTCCATATCGAGCGTGATGGGACGGGGAGCTGGTGGCCAAGCTGATATATGGAAGCGCCTTACTTAGTATCGTGGGAGCATTTGGATGAGAGACGTGGTGGAGATGATTCTATTTGAGACGTAATTAATAACTAGCGTGTAGTCTCCTGCCAGGACTTTGGCTTGTGCCTAGACCGTTCTGTAGTTAATCTGTGGTGGAGGACAGCGCTGAGTGCCGTGAGGCATGTACCTGCATCAATGGCTACCTGGAGCTACCCCTCACAAACGGGCGGATTCTGTACCCTTCTGTACCAAGAGCAGCCACTGTCACTGTCCCGCCGATAAGATAAGAATTTTTTTTCTATGGGTACTCAACCGCGTGGCGCCGCTCCCATTGGGCAGTGAGCATTGACGGGGAGTCTGGGGACTTTCACCGTCTGTCAGCCTCGTGAGGGACAGCAGAGCAGGCAGCGGCGACCACACTACAGTGCAGTAGAGCGCTCATCAAGGTTCAACGCCGCAAGTCGACAAAATACGACGAATGCACAATGCGCAATCACGATAGTCATGTGAGACAAGCAAAGAAGCAATAGTGCATTTTTCCGCTGCCGCCTGGAACCCCTACCGCTCTTTCAGCGGTGTGGGCTGAGTCGTCGAGCAGCCGCAACTTTTTCTAGGTGGTGCAGATGCTAGAAGGCTCCAGCACCTTCGACCAATCAGTGGGGCGGGGTTGGTTGCTGTGGAAAGGGTCTGGCCATAGAATCCCATGGAACCTCGACATTTGAGGCACCCAGGCGAGGCACCACCAGGCGGCGGGCACCCTTTTTTAGTCCAAGATTCTTCTGCTCGCCGCTTCTGAATCTTTTCCTCCTCTCCATTCTTCATCCCCCTCCAAACTCTTCTCTCAATACCCTGTCCTCTTCTCTACAACCGATTGATCGTGATAGATCATCTCTCCTTGCATTCCCCATAGACACAGTGTCAAGGTAAGCCTTTGTCTTTTGCGTGCTGTCCCGCCTTTTGCTGCCCCTCAGCCTCGTTGGCAGAGCTGAGGTCGAAGTCATTTCGACTGTTGGAAGGCACGATTGGAATTGTCGACACTTGCAACTACTCCGAAAGTGCCTCTCCAACACTGTCTTTCATGTCTCCAACTGCTTTGGCTCGATTTAAACGTTGAAACCCTCCCAAGCCAGAACCCCACAGCTAACTCGCCACAGTCACAAACCTTAGATACCCGACACAATGGCTGAGACTTTCGAGTTCCAGGCTGAGATCTCTCAGCTTCTCTCCCTCATCATCAACACCGTCTACTCCAACAAGGAGATTTCCTCCGTGAAATCGTCTCCAATGCCTCCGATGCCCTAGACAAGATCCGCTACAAGGCCTTGTCCGACCCCAGCCAACTGGACTCTGGCAAGGACCTGCGCATCGACATCATCCCCAACAAGGAGAACAAGACCCTTACCATCCGTGATACCGGTATTGGTATGACCAAGGCTGTGAGTACTAGACTCTGCTTTTGAGACTCTTGAAGTGACCAGAAGCTAATAAATTTTCAACAGGACTTGGTCAACAACCTGGGTACCATTGCCCGCTCTGGTACCAAGCAGTTCATGGAGGCTCTCACCGCTGGTGCTGATGTTTCCATGATTGGCCAGTTCGGTGTTGGTTTCTACTCTGCCTACCTCGTTGCCGACCGTGTCACCGTCGTCTCCAAGAACAACGATGACGAGCAGTACATCTGGGAGTCCAGCGCTGGTGGCACCTTCAACATCACTGCCGACACTGAGGGCGAGCAGCTCGGCCGTGGTACCTCCATCATCCTCCATCTCAAGGATGAGCAGGCCGACTACTTGAACGAGAGCAAGGTCAAGGAGGTCATCAAGAAGCACTCCGAGTTCATCTCTTACCCCATCTACCTCCACGTCACCAAGGAGACCGAGACTGAGGTCCCCGACGAGGACGCCGCCGAGGTTGAGGAGGTCACTGAGGAGGGTGAGGACAAGAAGCCCCGCATCGAGGAGGTCGATGATGAGGAGGAGGAGAAGGAGAAGAAGACCAAGACCAAGAAGGTCAAGGAGACCAAGATCGAGGAGGAGGAGCTCAACAAGCAGAAGCCCATCTGGACTCGCAACCCCCAGGACATCACCACGGAGGAGTATGCTTCCTTCTACAAGTCGCTCTCCAACGACTGGGAGGACCACCTCGGTGTCAAGCACTTCTCCGTCGAGGGTCAGCTCGAGTTCCGTGCCATCCTCTTCGTGCCCAAGCGTGCTCCCTTTGATCTCTTCGAGACCAAGAAGACCAAGAACAACATCAAGCTCTACGTCCGTCGCGTCTTCATCACCGACGATGCTACTGACCTCATCCCTGAGTGGCTCAGCTTCGTCAAGGGTGTTGTCGACTCTGAGGATCTTCCCCTCAACCTGTCTCGTGAGACCCTTCAGCAGAACAAGATCATGAAGGTCATCAAGAAGAACATTGTCAAGAAGTCTCTCGAGCTCTTCCAGGAGATTGCCGAGGACAAGGAGCAGTTCGACAAGTTCTACAGCGCCTTCTCCAAGAACCTGAAGCTCGGTATCCACGAGGACTCCCAGAACCGCTCCATCCTGGCCAAGCTCCTCCGCTTCAACTCCACCAAGTCCGGTGATGAGCAGACCTCTCTCTCCGACTACGTCACCCGCATGCCTGAGCACCAGAAGAACATGTACTACATCACTGGCGAGTCTCTCAAGGCTGTTGCCAAGTCTCCCTTCCTCGACGCTCTCCGCGAGAAGGGCTTCGAGGTTCTCTTCCTCGTTGACCCCATTGATGAGTACGCCATGACTCAGCTCAAGGAGTTCGAGGAGAAGAAGCTCGTCGACATCACCAAGGACTTCGAGCTCGAGGAGACCGATGAGGAGAAGACTGCTCGTGAGACCGAGGAGAAGGAGTACGAGAGCCTCGCCAAGAGCCTCAAGAACGTGCTCGGCGAGAAGGTCGAGAAGGTCGTTGTCAGCCACAAGCTCGGCGCCTCCCCTTGCGCCATCCGAACTGGCCAGTTCGGTTGGTCCGCCAATATGGAGCGTATCATGAAGGCCCAGGCCCTCCGCGACACCTCCATGAGCAGCTACATGTCTTCCAAGAAGACCTTCGAGATCTCCCCCAAGTCTCCCATCGTCCAGGAGCTCAAGAAGAAGGTTGAGGCTGACGGCGAGAACGACCGCACCGTCAAGTCCATCGTTCAGCTTCTGTTCGAGACCTCTCTGCTCGTCTCTGGCTTCACCATTGAGGAGCCTGCTGGTTTCGCTGAGCGCATCCACAAGCTCGTCCAGCTCGGTCTGAACATCGAGGAGGACGATGCTGCACCCGCTGAGGCTGTCGCCACTGAGACACCCAGCGCTGCTGCCGGCGACAGCGCCATGGAGGAGGTTGACTAAATCAGGGCGTCGTGGACGACACAATCGGGATGCCGCGAAGAAAAAGTTTTCCGACGGAGTTGAACGGTTTGTTTTTAGAGCACACACAGTTAGGACCTGGCTCGTGATGTTTCGATAGCCTGGTTATTTATAGGCTTGGCTTTGCCATAATTTCCCCGGTGTTCCCTCGCCCAAGAGCAGGGTGGAGGGTGTACTCTAGCTAGTTTTCTATGATCATGAAGCAGACGAGGTAGATGCGATAAATGGATTTGCGTACACACATTTGATTGCTCAACGTGACTTGTATTAAAGTTGTATTTATTATAGTGATGCTCGTAGTATGCACCTGCGACAATTTTTGACAACCTAATAATAAGAACCAATCTAAGATCGTCCAAAGTTCAGAAGCACAGCCGATGAATCTGGCACTTGAACCGACACCTCTCCATTACGAACGACTGCCGTCTCCCCCACAGTCACATTGTGCAGCCTGACTGGCTTCCCCAGATTCAGCTCGTAGTTGTAGCTCCACCCCATCAACGTGATACCAGTGGATGGCATCGCTGCCATTGGCGAGCAGCCGCTGCACCTGGACACGGTGTCCGTCGCGAATGCCATGGACGGCAAAGCTGTACTTTCTGTCCTTGCGCACCTCTGGGTTGGGGAGGGGATCAAGGCCTGACACCGTCGACGGTGGAGTTGTAGCCGTGCATGTTGATGACGACCAGGCGGGCTACTTGGCCGGCACAGCTCCCCGCGATGCCTCTTGGTGTAGTGAGCTGCGTAGGCGACCTCGTGAGGGTCAGACGAGAGGGGGACGCTGGAGATGGACACGGGGTGGAGGGGAGAGTTGGCGAATGTTGCTGCGACGGCGATACTGCCGTAGTAGGGGGCCTTGGTGCCGATTGACGCCAGGTCGGTGTGGACGGGCTGCCAGGCTTGGTAATGCTTGGTGTCAGTACGCTTCTGCTCATTCATTCATTCTCCTCCCTTTCCCTTGGAGCCGGGGTGATTAGGGAACGGGGACTCACGCGATAGTTTGTGCCCATGTGCATGTGCACCCGCTTGAAGCCCACAGAGGCGGAGTACAAGTTGAAGTCGAGGCCCCAGAGGGCAGCGCCAAAGGTGTTGGAGAGGCCGGGGCGGCCCTGGTTGTAGAGGGAGTTTGTCTCGCCAAAGATGAGGGGCGGCGTGTGTTTCTGTCTGAGGGCGATGATGTTGTTGTACTCGGACGACGTGGCTGTCGACGGAGCGTTTGGTGACGCTGTGGTTCATGAGGGTTCCTTGGAGGGTTACGCCTGGGGAGGCGGCGCCGCTGATATAGCTGTTTCGTGTGAGTCCATGTTCTATCCCAGGGCTTGTACGGGATTCGCGTGTTCTGTGTGGGATGCTGTGTGGGAGAGACTCACTTGTGTGTGGAAAAGAAGTCGATATCCCGGTTCTTATCCAGGCCCTCCTGGAACATGGCCACGGCCTTCAACACATTGCCGGTACCCGCAAGCGAAGGCGCCATGAACCGAGGCTCGCCCCTTGCGGCCAATTCGGGGCAGTATTTCTGCACCTGGCGTCTGATCTCGCTCGTCGCATTGTGCCACTGCCAGACATACGTCTTCTCATCCCACGGCTTCGGCCGGACGGGGCCTTGCGCAGAGACAGAGAAGAGGTCAGGCTCGTTGCCGTATTCCCACGTATACAGCTTGCCACGAAGAGCCTTGCACACGACGGGGACGGAATCGACGAGCGACTGCCAGCCTGCAGAGGTGTTCCCCCCGAGGCCCATGTTGAGGCCATGGGAGAACTTGGTGCCGGGCCAGGTGGAGTAGGACTCGAAGTAGGAGGGCCCGATGTGTATGGTGGTTGGGTAGTCCGGGGAGCGCTTTGGGTCGACGATGCCGACGAGGGCGGTCTCTTGGGAGGCGTTGTAGATGGCGTAGTCTTGGGTGTTGCCGCCGACGCGGATGAAGGGCTTTTGGCCGGAGATGGCGGCGAGGTTGTTGAGGAGGTTGTTGGAGAAGTGGTTTGGGGAGGATTTGTTGCCTGATTGTGTCATTGATTGTTGGCCCAGAGGATCAGATACTTGTGAGGCAAGTTTCCCACATCGGGGCTTGCTCGGGGCTTGCTCGGAGAGTTGTATGAGGAGGAGGCTTACCGGCAAATTCTGGAAACGAGGAAAACTCAATGGAGTAGCCGACGAAGCCATCGAAGGGCGCTCCGAGGGCATTGGGGGTCTGTGGGACGGCATAGGTCTCTGCCGACGCGCACGCAGCGGCGGCGAGCAGGAGGGTCCTCTTCAGCATGGGGGGCAGACTCTTGGGGGCCAAACTCTTTGGCTGGGGAATTTATGTGTCGCGAGAGGGTGCCGTTGACTTACACGGCTTATACGAGGGGGTGGAGGAGGCAATTGGGCCATGGGACAGCAGCGAGCCGGAGTGTCCATGGCTTTAAGTAAGTTGATCTGCTCTACTTGGCCAACGGCTTACATGCCACGACCCAGCTAGGGTATCATGCAGCGTCAACCAGACTTGGGCCGTGGTTCTCATGTTTGATGGTAGATGAGGTGAGGGTGAGGTTGCACAGGCGATGATCCCCGCAGCTGGGGAACTGCCGGTGCGGAGTCGCGGACATTGATCGCCATCCGAAGTCGCCATGAAGAAGACGAACTATCCCATGCTTCAAACATCCGGCTCGAGAGCAACGTCAAAGCACAACTGGCTCGTTTTGAAACCACACCGCTGCAACTCACTGCCATTTTGCCTGCCGCTCGGCGATATCGCGAAGAACAAGAGGGCTCGAGCGACTTGCCGTGCCATCTTCAGCCAAGTCTCGGGCCGAATGAACAATTAAAAGCAGCGAGCATATCGCCGGAAAGGAAGCCTCTTATTGCATCTAGATGCAATGGAACCTCAATTCCACGAATGGGAAGGCAGCCGGCCGAGGCTCGTTCGTGGGGTTGAACGCCCGGTTGAGCGCCCGGCCCCGCTCAGACACCGGGGCACCCCCAAAAGTCCCGCCACAGAGCCAACATCTCGTCGTCTTCAATGCCCTTCTTTCATCTACGCTTGTGCCTCACTTCGTCGTCGCGGTTCGCTCGTCAACGAGGGGTCCTGTGCGCATTCGCGCTCCAGCTCGTCCAGCAACTTGCGCCCCCGCGCATCGAGGTTCGGATACTTTGCGAGCGCGTAGTAATCCATCCAAAACTCCTGGGCCTCGGCATACTCGTCGTCCATATGCTTCCGCAGCAGCATCTTCCACTGCCAATCCTCATCGTCCTCGCCGACTCGGCACGCCACTGCCTCCCACCAGACCGGGAAGTAGGCCGCGCTCTCCCAGTCGATGATGGCCGTGAGCCTCCCGTCGCAAACCATGATGTTTGCCGTGTTTAGGTCCGGGTGGGTGAAGGTATACGGCGCTGCGGGCGGCATGCGCTTCTGCAGGTGACGGCGTGCGATTTCCGGCATGTTCGTCGCTGAGGCCTCCATGGCGGCCCAGAGCTCGGCATCAGAGGCAAACGGCCCATGCGGCGTGCCGTAGACACCTGGGAACAGAGAGGCCGAGAGCACCGGCCCGTCCATCAAGCTCTGCACCTTGGGAGAATGGAGCCTGCGGAGCTGGGAAAGGTAGTCGGCACCCTGCTTGGCGATGCTGTCCTTGTCCGCGGCCGTCAAGGTCGGCCAGGCCTCCTTGAGCGTGACGCCGTCGACTCGCTTCGTCACCACAAAGTAGCGGCCGTTCTCCGCCCAATCTGCGACGACTTCGGGGACGGGGATGGTCGTGTTGTCTCGGACGAACTGGATGTTGTCCACTTCGTGGAGGCGAGGGCTGTCGCTCATCTCCTTGACAATCAGCTTGGACCCTATGGACCAGACGCCGCGGTTGCTCGCTTCGTAGAAGAGCTTGACGTGGCTGGTGTAGGAGCAGTGGCTTTGACGCTCCGGTGTCCAGCTGCATGCGGCGCAAGGGGTATCTGCCATTGTACAATTTTGTGGTTCATACAGTGAGATGCCAATGTGCGGTTTCGCGATTCTTCTCTCCTCCTTGGAGCAAAAGGACGTTGGGGAAAATGTGTTTGCATTTAAGAGAAATAGGGTGAAAAATGACAGGCAGTGAGGAACCTGACACCTCGCTGGGTGGAGCGCGAAGGCAATAGGGCACGAACCGTCAGGCAACAGCTGCAGGTCAGGCAGCGCAGTAGAATGCCTCTTCATGCTTTTCCTTGCCATGGATTGTCTTGTCGGTACATGCAGAATAGGTGGCTGAGCTTGTGTAAGACGTTGATCAGGCAGCAATCAGCGTGGGTTGAAGGGTAACATGGCATAATTGACTAAAGTAACTTGCCATCCCGGGTTCACCTCCCAGCTCAATACAGTGGATTTCGACTAGTTTGCTGTACTATTTCTCTTCAATTAAGAGAAGAAGCGGCTGTGATGCAGTATGGGGACGGCATGCCTAGAGGAGAGCTAGAAAAGAATGCTGACGTTTGATGCGTAGTCGGATTTGAGATACTTCTCGGCTACCCGCCATGTATGCCAGAAGGTGAACCAACGCAAGATGCGAATTTTTCTCAGCAATGTTTGATTAGGCCACAGAATGACCGAGATTTGAAGTGCTGCCTTTGATAGTCTTGAAATCCCAAGGGAAAGTGGCTCTGTCTGCGCTGTAGGGTAGCGGATCTCGAGTCTCAGAAGCATCAAACAATCATTCTAGTCTGGGCACATCACGGAGCACCAAGAAAGAAACTAATGCTCGAGAATGATAGCTTAGCCTCGGATCATGACGTGGTGATATTTCCCAAGTCGAAAGCTCACCTCGATGGAATGAACAGCGTTCCTAAACCGTACGACCGACCTAATCCGTGCGTCTGAGAGACAGGAGAAGACGAACATGCAGGCAGCTTAGGCTATGTTAGCTATGAGCCGTGACACCAGTCCATTCGGCGTCATCCATGTTCGCAACTAGGCAAATATGCGGTGTTCTCGCAAACGCTGCAATTGCTCTTCGAGACGACATCCACGATTGCCAGTAAAATCCCCTCCATCTTGGTAGCACCACATGCACTGACAAGGTCCGAGAAACCTCGTAATCGCTCTAGAAGTCGTGGGGCAAGCTGGCCTGTCAGCGCCAGTAGAGCACTATCAGTTGCAGGAGCCATGATTTGCGATAACGTCTCATCAAGGACTTGCAGCCCTCCTCAAAAACGTTGGGAGTCTGTCGAAGTGGGTCATCCACTTATCACGTTGAGGCGATTCAAATGTTTCGTCTCCAGAGAACTCGTATAGTACATCCCGAAAGGAGTTTACCAGAACCGGCCATAGGCTGAGCCTTACTAATTCACTAGAGACTTGGATTCCCTCGTTGACAAGTGTGGTAGCTTTGGCTGAACGTCTGTCAGACGATCTAGAAATCGAATATTCCAGGCATCTCTGTTTAACGGAAAGTGATCTGTAACAAACGAATATTTGCGGAGCCTCTGCAGATCGTCCATGCAGTTTGTGCACGAACCAGCTATCTCGATTCTCCATCGAGATATCAAGGCAGTTTCTTACTACGAAACTTGATGATCTTGCCTGGGCCGAAATGCTGGGTACGTTGGGCGAGGATGGTTCCCGTCCCGTACATTTATGTGTTGTACCAACATGGTCGGATTCAAGAATCTGTTTATACCTAGGATAGCCGAGGCTGCAACCGCATGGTTTAATGCAAATGTGACTTTCTTAAGAACAAATCCTACTATGAATGGCGGTTGACCGCCAACTGGTATTAGGCAGCGCCCCTCCAGTCGGAGCACGACTAGTCCGAAATGCCTGTTCGACTGATCGATGAACGAAGAATATCGAATGCTGAATGAGTGCTCGGCTTCTCGGAGCCCTTGTTGGACAGGTTGCAAGTCGTCAGAACCCCTGTGTGGCCAAAGGAGTCATCTACTGACGTCCTGCAAAGGTTAGCGACGAGATACCAATAGCCACGGCAGCACCTTGGGGAACCCACTTGGCACGGGCATGCAATAGATCGAGAGTGAAGTGGCCATCGCTCTAGCATGGCTGATTGTTTCGCCAAGGAGTCGTCCATCACTTCCATATCAATACTTGCTTTGTCAATGCTCGACCCAAACGGTTGCCTCGCCATGATTCCGTCAAACGAGCCCATGCCGAGACAGATCAGCCCACGTGTTGAGGATAAACATCAGCCTCGTTCTGCAGTTTCTCGACCACTTCCACCATTAGCCAGCCCACAGTGTTGTCTCAAGAGAACACTGTGCTGATGCACATGTGTGCAATAGGCGAGGAGCTTGTCAGGCATTTGGCACAAAAGCCAGAGACTGTCTCTTGCAGTCTCGAGGCATTCCAAGGCGAGCCAGGGTTTCGACTGCGGGTACTACCGCAGCTGCAAACCTCCACAGAAGACGTCCTCGGGCCCATGATTGAAGCCATGACCAACAAGACTGCGTCGAGGAAGACTACCTCGAACATAACAGCCGAGCCATGACAGCACTGCAGGGTAGCAGGGTAGCAGGTTTAGTTGGCCCTGACAAGAGGCGTGAAGTGATCACCACCGAGAGGTAGCACTGACAAACATCACGCATCACGCATCACAGCAGCAACCCACACGTGCAGCTCAACTTGTCCTGCAGAGCGGTGGTGCGTGCCAAGTCGGAAGACCGTCTCGATGGATCTGAATGGACCGTCCCACTTGGAGTGCGGTTTGTGGCAACTCGCACTAGATATTTTAGTCGCTCAGCCTCGCCGAGCCCTGCCAGGGCTGTCAACTCCTTAGGCCTGCGATCTAGCCCCCAACAAAACACTCTAGTGACGTAGGCCGCTGCGTGGACCGGGCGCTCTGTAAACGCCGTTCGGATGCGCTGAGCTGTCAAATATCTCAAACGGCCATCGTTCCGACCTTCCCCCCCAAGTCTCCCTCACTCCATCTTTACTTGGCCGTCGTACTTGATGGATTCAGACCTAGATTAGCACTTTCCTTCTTCTTTACTGATCTGGTTTTCCATCATCCGCAAGCGCTGTCACAACGGTGGCTTTTAGCCAAGATGAGTTCCTCGGCTGACGTCAAAACCAACGGCGACCACGACCACGTCCTCCGTCCGCGGGCTCGCAAACCTCTGCATTCGCAGGTTTCGCAGGTTTCCCTCACGGATAGCGACGGACACCTGGCAGTGTCCGTCGACGGCGCGGATGGCAGCGGCTTGACGAGGTGAGTGCGCTGCGGCGGCTGGCACGGAGCTGTTCTCGATCGCGCACCGTCGAACCCGAACCACCCTGAGACATCTCCAACGACTAACGAACCTTCTTTGCAGCGGCCGTTCGACTCCCGTACCCGAGGGCGCTCCCCCCTCCACCAAATCCCTCTCTTCAGCCCGCAAGCAAGCCCGCGCCGAGCAGCGTCACCGCATCTTCCCGACCGTCGACTTCACCTCGCGCGTGTCCCACTTCGACCCGGAGAGCGACTACCGCGACTTCCATGGCTTCTTCAACCTCTTCTGGATTGGCCTCGCCATCATGGGTAGCACCGCTATGCTGCGTAACATGAAGGATACGGGATACCCCATTAGGTTCCAGATTTGGGGCCTCTTCACCGATAAGCTGTGGCATCTCGCCATCGCGGACTTCCTGCTCGTGGTTGGCACGGCCGTCAGCCTGCCCCTGCAGCGCATGTTTCGTGTGGCTGCGCCTAATGGCTTCTGGACTTGGAAGAAGGGCGGCATGGCTTTTCAGAGCATATATCAGGTGGCTTGGTTGTCCCTGTGGACCTACATACCGTTCTACCTAGACTGGGGCTGGACCTCGCAGGTGTTCCTCCTGCTGCACATGATGGTGCTCCTCATGAAGATGCACTCGTATGCCTTTTACAATGGGCACCTGTCTGAGACGGAGAAGCGCCTTCGCGGGCTGGACAACCCGTCAACGGCGGCCGATCGCCGTCCAGCATACGTCTACCCCAGCGCCGACCACCGAAGGGCGAGCCTCTCTGGCATTCCTGCCGAATCCATCGCCGACGTGACAGAGTCAAAGACTAAGCGCGAGAAGAGGGGCCTCCACTCGTCCAAACACGACGACAGCAGCGCCGACGAGGTCGACACCCTGCGCGAGAGCCTCGCCCGCGAACTCACCAGCCCCATGGGTAACGTCACGTACCCTCGCAACCTGACATGGGGCAACTTCCTCGACTTCCTCCTCTGTCCAACGTTGTGCTACGAACTCGAGTACCCTCGCACCGACCACGTCAACTGGACGTCGCTCATCTCCAAGATTGTCGCCATCTTTGGGTGCATCTTCCTCCTCACCATCACCTCTGAGGAATTCATCCTGCCCGTGCTCACGGACGCTTCTGCGCGCCTCGAAGTGTCCCAGGGCTCCGTGTCCGAATCGCTGCTCATCCTCGCCGAGTCCATCTCATGGCTCCTGTTCCCCTTCATGTTGACCTTTCTGCTCGTCTTCCTCGTCATATTTGAGTACGTTCTCGGAGCCATGGCCGAGATCACCTTCTTCGCCGACCGCCACTTCTACGCCGACTGGTGGAACTCGACTGACTGGATGGAGTTTTCGCGGGAGTGGAACGTACCCGTGTATTCCTTCCTGCGACGCCACGTGTACGGCGCCTCTCGCCCACACACGGGTCGACACCTGGCCACCGTCATCACGTTCCTCGTGTCGGCGGTGGGACACGAAATTGTCATGGCATGCATTACCAAGAAGTTGCGCGGCTACGGATTTGTGTGCCAGATGCTGCAGCTGCCGATTGTCATGCTGCAGCGCACCAAGTGGGTTCGGGAGCGGGAGACGCTCAATAACGTCTGCTTCTGGTGTTCTATGATTCTCGGGCTCAGTCTGGTTCGTCAACCCCCCTCCATGTCTCAGAATCCACGTGTGTTGGATTTGAAACTAACGGCTGCAGATCTGTGCTCTCTATGTTCTTGTGTAGTTGAAGACGATACCCAAACGGCGCACGCCGCCAACCCTTTAGACGACCGCTTTTTCTTCCTCGAGAACTGTACATTATTTTTGTGAGGAGATTGTGTGGGCTATACACGACGAGAGCCATGTTGTTAACTCTCTGCGCTACTTTTTGTTGAAGGGGATTGGATCTCGGAGACGTATATAGAATCGCCTGCATAGCATTGTAGACGCGATCAACTCCAGCTCTATACCTTACACCACCATGCAATAATAATACACTCTATGCCGCTCTACGCGAATGTCAACCCATGCTCCTCCTTACAAGCCAGGTATCACGTATCTTTGGATATCACGCCCCCAACCTGACGATACTTGCGATCCGCATACGCCAGCCCAAAGTCCTTGTCCCGCTGCTCCCCCGACAGCATCTCCAACACCTCCCCCACAACAATTACGTGGTCCCTCACGGGCACAAGCCCACCGGCCGGCGCATCGCGCAACAGCCTGCACCGCAGGACATGTAACACGCCGTCACCCTCCAACACGGGCGCCTCCGAAGCAGGGTAGCCCACGCCGCGCAGCCACGCCGCGCCTTCCAGCCCCTCAAAGACATGCCCGCCTGCGTTCCCGCGCGTAAAGTGGTCTGCTACGGCGGCGCCGTTGGCGTCCCCCGCCAGGACGTGAATATTGAAGTGCTCGCTTTCGGCGATGGCGTCGAGGGTCCGGCTCGGGACGGCGACGTTGAATGTTATGAGTGGGGTGGGCGCCAGCGTGAGGGAGGTGAAGGAGGACATTGTCATGGCCCGGGGGCTCTGCTGTTGGGTGGAGGTGCAGACGACGACGGAGTGGGCGAGCAGGCGCATGACGGAGCGGAGCTGCTCGGGGAGGGTGGGCGAGGTTTTCGGGTCGACGGTTGGTTGAGAGGCCGGCGAGATGTGCCATGAGGGCGAGAGGGCGGATGTACTGAGGTGTCTTTTGGCGTCTGGATCCATTAGTCTTTGAGGTTGACGTCGTTGGGGCGGTGATGCATACTTGCGGATTGTGTGTGGTTTGCGGCATGTCGCATAGAGACGGCTAGCATGGACAACTGACGAACTCGGCAGGAGCCTCTCAATCCAAAGCTCCCAAAAGCACGCTCACAGCGCAATTGACTCGGTCGAGCCGAACACAACGACCCCCCCGGCCCATCCCACGTGCTCTTCAATGACCTCACCTGCCTGGCGCCTCCAAAGGCGCCGAGCGAGAGGTTTCGCATCGCGCTGCTGGACCTCATCGTGCCGTCCGGACCATCATGCGTGCAATCTCTAACGATAAGGACAAAGCGCCGGTTTGCGAGGCCTGGAATGGGTTAGAGTCGAGGTTGTTGAAGGTCTGCGTTCTGCGATCGAAATTCGAGGTGTTGATGAGCAAGGATAAAATGGTATCGATAAGAGCGCTGGCTTGTGATAAGGTACGTACCTCGGACGGGGCATCTTGTGATAACGCTTCAATACGACCAGCCTCTGTAAGTATGACTCTCATGGCCGTGTACAGAGTACGTCTAATTATGTTAGTTATCGCCTAGTCCAAAAGCGTGTTTTAAGTCTGTCTTCCGTTAGCAACCATTGCTTTGGTGCAATTGTTATAACACATCGAGTTCCGTCCGGTACGGCGTACTGCGCAGATATCATTATTGCTTGCTCTCCAAGACTTGGTTTCATGATGCCTTTTTCTTAACCCAGCTTGGAGGGAAGGAAGTGAAGGGCAAAACCTTGCTTCAATAGCCTCGCTGTGTCCACAAAGTTTTGTTCGCAAAAGACTTGTTGCTGGCGTAGTTTCCCTGTGGCGAGGAGCCTGTTATTGGCGTTGAGTTTTCCCTGCAGGCACACCACAAACCATGGGCGAATGGGAAAGTCATTGAAGTACCTGGGTGCTACGATTTTTCAAGACACAAATATATAGCTTAACTTAATTTCGCCCACCTTGTACACGGCTCATAGAACACAGCGACTTTATGTTCGTCTCTCAGCTATACCAAGTGGAACAGGAGCAGGTGCAAGTTCCTGATGGTCCCGTCCTCATCCTCCCACACCGCTGAAGCGCACCATCTTCGTTCGATACCATCCATCCTGTTCAAGCAGCGTAGGTAAGGCTGAGGGTCCATATTGTCATTGAGAGGCTGGCCCCAAGAACTTTCAACAATGTACAATGTACAATGCTGAAATGCACATGTGTGTGCTAAGGCAGTATCGATAGTCAGGCTCAGTCCTAGCGCTCTCCAGCGGCCACACCCAATTCAAGCAACAGGGGTCCCAGTTCAGGCCTAAGGCATCCACAAATAGCTAGCCTAAGACTCCAGGATAGTCTGTGAAATTGTATGCAGGAACCTCGATCTCGACATCCAGCACCAATATCACATCGCATCACCGTCTTCAGACCACAACAGACTCAATTCGCCTCCATACATAACATACAGCACCGCCAACCCGAAGCGCGGCCCCAAGACCACCCACAATGGGGAAATTCCCCTCCCTCCCCATGGCCCTAACGCCCACACGCGCAACAACCCTCACAAACCTCAACACTCGCCTCACAACCACCCAGCTCCGCCACGCAACCTTCATCCACCGCCCCCGAAGACCCTACACCTTCACCCAGCTCGTCCAGCTCTCCGACGGCTCGACCTACACCGTCCGCACCACCTCCCCGCAGCCCCTCTACGCCCCCGGGCAAAGGACACCCGCAAACACTCTCCTCTGGCAACCAAGCGAAAAGTCCCTCCACAACATCGAGCTCGACGAGGCCGGCAAACTGGCTGCTTTCCGAGAGCGCTTTGGCCGTGCGTTTGATATTTCGTCCGAGGCTTCTGCGGAGGAAGGAGGGGAGAAGCCTGCTGCGGATGGTGCGTCGCAGGATGCCGTTGGTTTCGCGGACTTGATCACGGAGTATGCCGGGCAGGAGAACACGTCTATGAGGGATTCCGGGCCAAAGAAGACGCCCAAGAAGAGAAAGTGAGGGAGACGTATTTGGGAATCAGGGGTGGAGTGGTGTGGAGATTGTAGCATACGGCATTGTACATTTGTGGCATCAGGACGATTTATAACGGGCCAGGATTCTTCGTTGGGTTCCAAGAATGTATTGGCTTTCATTATGTACAACACTTTGAGCCTTAGCCGGCTTGTATGATAAGAGAAAAAAAAAGTACGCGTCTCTGGTGTTTCGGTTTAAAAATTCCAACGACAGTCAAGCTGACCTTGCCTTGCCTCCCCTTGCCACAGCGACTTGACGCGAGGCAATACTACAGAATTATGACACCTGCCGGCGCTCCGGCATTCTAGTCCGAGTCTTCATCCATTCTCGCCCTGGCACGGTCAATCGCAGTGTCTCCAGCTGGTTTGGACGACTGCTGGTAGACAGGAGGGCGGTAGAATACCGACTCGTCGTCCTCGGCCTCCAGCTGCATGAGAAACGTCTCCCACTTTTCGATAAGCTGCCTCATGTCAGTAAACAAACTCCAAAAGCAATTCAATGGAGCATCGCCTTACCTCTTTCTGTGCCTCGACAGCGCTTTCCAAGAACGTCTCCACCCCGCTCTTGAAGTCTTCCACCTTTTCACGCTCGAAGCGGTCCAGCTCAGCCCTCATAGTCCTCCCCATCTCCTCAAACAGCAACCTAGCTTGGTGCACCTTCTTCTCCGCCTCGCCAACATCGGCGTTCACCTGGTTCAGTCGATCCTGCTGGCTCTTTCCCTGTCGCAGAAGCTTGTCCTGACTGGCCTTCTTCTTCTGAAGCTCAGACTCTGCCGAGTGCCACGCGTAGAAGCCCTTCTGGCGTTGCCCAAATGCCTGTTTTACAGAGCCAATCAAACGAATGTATTCTTCGATGATGATGCCAAAGGTCAGGACATCTTGCTGAGCTTGACGGTCATATACATCGCGAATGGTGAGCTGGAGGTCGGAGAGGGCAGCGAGGGGACCCGAGAGCGAGTGCGATAGCTCGACGGTGGAGAGGGCGTGGAGGGAAGAGGAAAAGTCGGCTGCCGCTTCGGCCATCATCTTTCGCTGGCTAACCATGATCTCCATAGACTTGAGAAGACCCTTCAATTGGTTCTCCAGAGCATCGAGGTAGACCTTGCGATCGTGGAACCAGTCGTCCTGCTCCACAAACTTGCTGCTACTGCCGCCCACATTGATGCCAAGAGAACCCAAGACGCCCTTGCTCTCGCTAGGAAGGGGCTCCCTACGCTCCTTGTGCTTGATATCGACGTTGAAGGCCTCACTCTCCAAGAACAGCTTCAGATCTGCGTCGTTCTGCAGTGTAGGGTGGGCCGCGGTTTTGTTCAACATCCTCTCCAGCGCAGCTCTTCGAGCCTCGACGAAGTTGCTGTCAAACCGACCGACTGCCTGCTTGTCCGGTGGAGGGGGAACCACATAGCCAGGGTTGTTTCCATGAAGAGTGTTGTAAAGCCAGAGAAAGTCACGATAGCGACGCTTGACTTCGAATTCGGGCTGCTTATAGCCGCGGGACGTAGTCTGTTTGCCGTTCACAATCCGTTAGCCACAACCTCCGCAAACGCAGCCCTCTCCACCCCGTAGAACTGACCTTTGTGCGCACAGAGTACACAATATGCGAGCTTGTCAAGTCGCCAATCTTGACAGGGTCTCCCACCGTAATATGAAAGCTAGGCTTGGAAGCCTGTTCCACGCTGACGCTAGGCTGCTGGCTGCTCTTCACACTGCTCGGCCTAGCGGCGTCCACCGGTGGCGGCGCTCGCGGTCCTCTATGAGACTCGTCATCGTCGTCGTCGATGCCATGGATATCCATGGGCCGACGGGGCGCGGGCTGCTGCTGCTGCGGGGGCATCGTCGTGCGCATCACAAGCTGCTCTTTCTGAGGCGGCACCGGAGGGGCATCGTGAGCTGCACCGTCAGTGTCGGGAGCAGCGCTGAGGGGGCCCAGCGGATCATCAACAGCTTCTAGGCGAGTAGGCTGGGCGACTAGGCGTCGTGGTCCCCGCGATGGACGAGGCGCGGGCGACGTCACGGACTGGGACGTGGTTGTCGTCGACTGCGATGCGGAAGCTTCGCTCTGCGAGGGCTCCGCCTGGGAAGGCTCCTTGCTCGAGTCAGCCCAGGGAGACTCCTCGACGTCCATGGCTGCGGTTTGGGAGGTATCCGTGTTAGATATAGCAATGTGGCATTCGAGTGGTTTGGGCTTGATCAAGATGGGAGATAATAGCTCTCGGGTGAGGTGATGTACGTAGGTGTTCTAGCGCAGATCCATTGGCAGAGTGACAACGTCAGCGCTCGGTGGGCGGTGGGCAATGGGTTATTGCTGTCGCCTAGGCCAATGCCCCCACCTTCGGTCTACAAACCTTCACCACACCTCCTTGACTGAGGCACTCACTGACTACTACAACCTTTTGAGGCATCAATCTCAACCAAGGACAACAGTGCAGCCTATACTTCCCTCTATCAAGCGGATTTGACGTGATTGTCATCCATTGTTTTATGCGACTAATCGTAATTAAACTGAAATTGAACACATACTACCTGGCAGTTGCCTCTTAAACGCCAGTTCCCCTAATACCGAGTAAGCCATCATTGTGAAATAGCCCTATAATTTTACACAAGTCTTGTCCACGATGCCGTCGGTTGTATTCTTCACGCAAACTGTCCTCGACTCAAGTCCCAATCGCCTGCAATCCGGTAACAACTCCAGAAATGATACATAGCATATCCTGGCATGTCCTCCCTTCGTGCAAATTCTCCCGCTCAGTGCTGCCATCTTCGCCATTTCCACTGCTAGCGTTCGGGATCATAGCACCCTCCGACTACAACGAGGTTCATCCTTGTAAATTTCACCTTCATCACTGGTGTCTTCTTTGTTGGGAACGCACTGATCTGGTCCGGGGTGACCATGACCTCTTTGCCCTTTTTCTTGGTTCCACCTGTAGAAGTAGTCGTCGCAGCGGCAGGCTGGGTAGCTGTCACACCATTCACTCGTGGCGCATCTCCAGTCGCCCCAGTGGCATTCGCTCCATCCGCTCCAACGGCGCCAACATCGAGTCCGACTTGCTGCGCTGCCTTTTGCGGGTCGGCAGGAGACTCGACGTCCCAGAGTCGGACCGTGCCATCTTGTCCACCAGATGCTAGGACATTCGATTCGACACTAAAGCTCAGCGACCAGATGCCTCCCTTGCCGTGACCACGAGATCTCTTGATGCGAGTCCCTTTGGCGATATCCCAGAACATGATGTTTCCGGCGTTGTCGGCGGTTGCGAAGATCTTTCCATTTGGCGCACACTCAATGGCTGTGATGTAATCGCTGTGCCCGGAAAAGACGCGGACGCAGGCCCCAGTTACGACCGACCACATGCGTACTGACTTGTCTGTCTCATCAGAAGCCGAAAACACGTACATGCCATTTGGGTGCCAGGCAATTGCCGACAGGGCAGTGTCGTGGCCAACAAGCATTCGCCGTGGTGAGGCGTGGTCTTGCATCCAGACGCGCAACACTTTATCGTACCCGCCACTGAGGAAGTAGTGTCCGTGTGGACTCCATAGTGTTCTGAAAACCGGGCCGTCATGCGATTTGTACAAACATAGGCAGGCCCACGATTCCAGCGACCAGAGACGAACCTGGCCATCAGCAGCGCAGGATAGTAGCAGTTTGGCTTTACCATCCATGGCTGCATTTTGTTGTGTGTCCCCCCCAAAAAGTCGGAGAGCAGGGCCAGACGCCGAGTCAGCAAAAGACACATCGTATATCGGACCAGAGTGTCCAATAAGCTTGCGACTGTTGAACTTGGCTTCCTTCTCATGCGAATTCATAGTAGGCAGTGCCTTGCCATCGAGAGCCCATACGCGGATGTACGATTCTGTAGTTCCCGCTGCCACCATATGGCCATCATCAGAGAAGTCCATGCATGAGACGCTGCAAGTTGGTTAGCTCGTCTGGCACTTCCGGTGGGTGAATGTACAAACTCACCATCCAAGACTGTTGTGAAAAGTAAACATGCATGCACTGGCCGAAATGCCCACGCCTCCTGTCCGCCCTTCGATCTTAAAGCGGTCTCGGTTTTCTCGGACTTTTGACATTTCAAGCATGATATCCCGAGGTCGAGATGGTGGAAGCGGCAAGTCGGCTCTGGTTGGCGCATCGGCACTATCTTCGCGCTTAATCTTTTGGTCGAACTCTTCCAACATACTCGGACGACCTTCTGTTGGTGGCTGTCGTTTCTCCTCGTCTTCAATTTCTGCTCTAACATCATCTCGGAGGTCTGGATCCATAGGCAGAGGGCCTAATTGTAGTGGTGCTGCAGGGTCTAGAATGTCCTTGTTGGAAAGGCCAATATTCACACCAGGAACTCCCTCTTTGACATCAATATCCTCTAGGTCGATGTTTTTCGACCGGCGAAAAACAGCCTCAAAACTAAATGGAGTAATGGGACCGCGAGCAGTAGAGTCGATCTGGCAATAAGATACGAGGAGATGACGAATCACAGCACCGCCTTGTTCAGATTCGCGTTCGAGAAAGTTGAACAGATCTCCGGCAGCATGTTGATTCAGTGGTATGCGATACTTGTTCTCCTTATACAGCTTGGTGGTCGGATTCTCAATCACATGCTGTGCCAGTGTGACCGTTGAAAAGGCTTTGATATCGTCGGCTTGGCTAGGTTGGAAGTTTGGACCTATTTCTTTCAAGAAAGCCTTGGCATCTTCTGTGTAGTTATTGGTAACAAGCTCCAAGAACGAGTAGACAAATGTCGGCCACAAAAGTTTTGAGAGTTCAAACTAAGGGTTGGTTAGATGACTGGACAATAGAAGAAAAGAAGTCATTCATGTCTGTGAGGTTACCTTGTAAAGATCCAGATTGTTCTCCACCCAGTCTTTCACCAATTTGAACGACTTTGCATACTTCTTAGGACCTAGGTTGACGAGCTGTTGTATGGGCTTTCCATCAGCGCCAAGATGTTTTGACTCTTGCCGAAATATCTCTTCAGTTCGGTTGAACCCTCGTTTAAGAAGATAATCCGTTACCTAGGATAAGTTACTATTAGCAACGGTATGTAAGAGGTCGGTCCCTCATTGACATTGGACATTTATGGACTGCAAAATTGAAGGCAAGGAGAGCACGTGCGATTTTGATATCTCTCTCCCCAAAGGCAGAAGCAAAACTGCTCAGTTTATTACTCAGGTGGCTAGCAACATAGTGGCTAGAAGATACACTCCGACGGGCGCTCTGAGGCATCTTGGAGGCCAATGTGTCTTCCTTTCCAGAAAGACAAAATAGGAAGGGAAAGGAGCAGAGACTGTGGTTATAGAATGAGAGACCTAGTAGACTACTAGTAGATGAGGTGAATTGAAGCATGAAGTGAATAACGAAATTGGCAAACAGGTGATTCGAGTAATGTGATCGTTGCCTTAAACAGGCACCAACTTGCTTGTGAAGACTTCAAGGATTCGGTCGCGGGCAATCGCAGTTGCATGCTACGACTTGACTGGAAGCGGCTTCGCCCGCGTCATGAAGCGAGACTGCTCTATCTGCACAATATAGGAATGCAGTGATTCACTTACAATTTGATTCAGATTTTGATTCGACATGGCTCCTCCAGCTGCAGTTCCAGTGGTGCCTCCTGCGGTGGCAGGCGCTGGTGAAGTTACCGGCTGGCCACCATAGTTCCCTGCGGCCGGCGCGCCTTGCACTGGCGTCTGTGCAGACATATCGACAGTGTTTGGTTACAATTGTAAATACAAAAGAGGCCACGTTCAAGGCCTATGAGGAGCAATCCTGTGAGCGCAGGTTATACAAAACGCCCGCAAGGCCGTTCACCCAGTTGGCGGCCAAAACCCTTGAAGTGGTTGGTCGAATCTCACTCCGGTAGGCAGCGCGTTGTGCTGGCGCCAGGATTGGCGCAGCGAGCCTCTGTGACGACTTTCTTTTGCTAGCGGATTGCTATTCAGATAGAGTATATGTCTGGTGTGTAGAGATGCTGAGTATGTGAAACTGACGCGCAAAATATGAGAAGGTAGTAGATATTGGCCAGTGAATGGGTTAGTTGGAGGTTTACCATGATAGGACATGGCTAGTTGAGCGTGTTCTATGTAACCTGGTTGGATATTAGCCGAGGCTTAGCCGAGAGATATTAGAGAAGGAAGAAATCGATGTTGATGGACGACACAATATCGCAAAGGTGGAGAAGTAAAATAAGGCATCAATAATTGCTTCTAGACGTAGTTATCTTGATTGGAGGTTAAGTTGGTCGTAAATTTATTTTTGCGTGGTTCATGGGCTGGATTACGTCGTGCTTCTCGCGCTCTTCACCAGCCGCCTAGCACGACTCCACAAGCCTACAACGTCTCTGTCAAAGGGCTGCATCTTGAGGACCTAGGTCTCTCAACATCAGCGCCTAACCCCAGTCTTGATTTGTTTGAATTGCAAGCGACGCTTAACAAGAACGTGCTATACTCTAACGCTGGCAATATTATTCCTGAACGACATCATTTCAGACTATCCATAGCGCTGTGTTGCTATCAACACCTTGGCGATCAAGTTCCCTCTGCCAAAACTTACCTGGAGCGGTCATCATCAACAGAGCGCTTTAATCACTGTCAGACATCCGCACTGAAATTTTAACATGTCTTCGCCAGAAGACGTGACCATGGGTCATGACGACCAGTCTGGATCACAAAACCATGAACCCTTCACTATGGAGGAAAACATCAATCAGCTAAACGGCATCGACAAGTCTATTGTCGAACTCATGAGCCACACCTCTACAGCTCTTAGCGCACTCACCATCCCTACACCAACAGCCGCTGCCAACCCCTCAGTGGATGTAGCGAAGCCATCATTGGATCCTCCATCGCAGAAGCAGGCGTTTCGCTCTGCTACCGACTCCTTCCTCACCACGCTCCATAGCATTGATGTGCGGATGAAGCGCCAGGTTCTCGCGCTTGAGGAGGCTGGAATTGTGCGATTATCTAATAATGCGCGCCAAGAAGAAAGCGCTACTGCTAAGGCTTCACTCAAACCGAATGGCCTGGGAGCCGTCGGCAATCTAGATGTAGGATGGCTGAATAGTCGAGGCACAAGAGTTGACAGGGACATGGAAGTTGAACTCTGGGAACAGGCAAAGGAATTTTTAGAAAAAGAGAGCAGCCAGTTGCAAAAGATCTAGTATATTGGAAACGACCATGACAACATGCCCAATATATTGGGGAAATAACTGCAACGAGTACCTTTCATTGATAGGCTACGTGGTGGCCTTTGACCGAGAGAATCCAACAACAGACCTGGTGGATGTACAATCGACAAGTGCTATCCCTCATGGTAGAATTTGCAATCTATCCGGCTTGCCATTATTCACCAACAAATCATTATTGGTTCTGGTCGCAAAGCTTGTTGAATCCGTGTATCAACTTGGAGCTGGCATTTTTGTTGTCCTGAGGCACCACCTTCCATTTGTCGATGCTATAAAAATTATTAGCTTCGTTCATCGGCGGCCAATACAAGTCTCGGAAGAATACCTACATCTGATCAAAGAAGTGGCAATATACCTCTCCCTGTTCGTATGTGTTGTTTCGCACTACAATCCCTGTCAGTCACTTAAAAATACCCGAGGTATGGTCCCCGGAGATCACGAACAAGAGTACGAAGCAAATGAGACGCAATCTTTATTCGCATTGCAAGTGTACTGGCACATATTGTCGGCGTATGGAATCCACCCGGCTCCCATGTGGAAGCGCTGGATAATTTTAGCAAAGCGAGGATAGAAAAGAACCGAGGTTGGCTAACCACTGGCCCGTCGACTGTCTCATGTTTAGCTCTCCATCTTGGATCGATGATGTAACCAGCGTCGAGCATTTTTTTAGGGGATTCGACAATGCTGTATTCGATCGTCCATCCTCCGTATTTGACTGGTTTGCCTTGAACACACTCGCCTCTGGCAACTCTTACTTTGTCCTCCTTTGGAGGCTTGGACGGAGCCGCCGCTGCAGTGGCGATCAGACCGAAGAACAGCTTGGGAAGTAGCATCTTTAAGGAATTAACGGTGGTTGGCAGCGAATAGTTTGATATCAAGGCAAATATTTCGAGTCCGTCAAAAGTATGAAGTTGGCTGTTGCCAGTTGTGATATGAGAAAGTTTTGCCAGCTGCGAGGAAAATTTTTGGGCCGCGCAGACAAACTTTCGGCTGCGCTTGCCTTGAAAAACACCTTCTTTTAGTGTACAAGTACTGATGGCTCAATTTCACCTCAAATAGAAGCGTACGAGTGTATGGCTATGGCTTTGACTTGCGTTACAAATGATATTGCATTCTGGCAAACACCCACCAGTCAATGACATGATTCCAAACGCTTTGAAGCGTGATTAACCTGCCGTCAATTCTAACATTATCAAAATCTTTAAATTTTATTGCCGGCGTTTTATTAATATTTTTAACCAGTGATTCTATAGGCAAATGGCTCTTGCCTGAGGCCGCAATGGCCGACTTTAAGAGTCACAGTTCGGATTGAACGTTTGACTCTATAATAATCGTGACCCATCTGTTTTCAGGACTCTATATAAATTCTGCCTGAGACCAACTTCCGGGAGAGCTCATTAGAGAGAAATGTAATAATGATTATGGCCTGGTACACATGCTTTCCTTGTAAACCAAGTAAGTGCACTCTGTAAATATGGGCATTCAACAAAGTGTCGTCGGTATGATAATACGCTACTAGCTCACGCTAACTCCAACGACATTCGCAACACCACCCAACATTAATTGTCCTCTTTACCTTATCATCATCATCAGCCATTTGCTGTTTCTAGACGTCCCACTCGACTACCCATTAATATACGCCACTCGTTTTGAGCGCATTACCGGTGATCAAAGATGGCGCCCTTCTCACCAGCTCCTGCGTATATTCTTGGAACCGCCTGCATTGCCCGCGGTGCCATGGCAATATTGTCCCCCCAAAAAGAATATGCCCATGTCGGACTGCCACTGGAGTCTCGCGCCAGTTCCAGTCGCACAGCACAGCCACAAGATGACCCCGAAAGTGGAAGTGTATCACCACTCATGTATTTCAAGGGGATACGCGAGATCTCCTACGGTGCAACGATGATTGCGCTGCAGCAACAGGGCTACGAGGGCGCATTTACTACTTTCGCTGCAATTTTGTCAGTAGTGAGATTTAGTGATGGACTCGTCGTCTGGCTACACGGGGGAGAGAAGCTCAAATGGAATACCGTGGGGCATTGGATTACGGGCATTGGGTTTGCCGGGTGGGTGCTTTGGAGGCAGAGTTATCGCTGATGCGTGATGTATCGAATGAATATTAGCCTTTGGACAGTGATGCGACCGGCGCCTTGAGGTGGCGTGTGCTCTTGAAGGAAACCAGCAGTTGGGAGACTCTTGAAGTCAAGCTAGGACAATATCTAGCTTCGGGAACCTGTCATTGAACCGCAGCTCAGGATATTCATGCTTCTTGGAATGGATTTATTTGTATATTAAAGTAACTGAAAGCCAGGGTAGTCTTAGGGCTCTATTGTCAGTTTCCTCTCTCTTAGTTGTTCACTTTTATGCCTCTCTTTACCCAAAGCTTTTTATTCTGCATAAAATTTCTTGTTTACATATGGTGTTTCCCGGCTCTTTTCTCTCCTGAGGCAAGTTATATTGGGCCATCGCCCTGCGGGATGTTACTTTGGATGGGTAATTCGACCAGACTTCGTAAGAGACCTGTAACCGGAACTGGAGCCAAGCCCATACACTAGATGGACATTAGCCAGCCCCCTGACCTGTGTTAGTCTTTTTAGGATATGACTCGCTAAGTATCGGTATGTCAGAAGTCATCTACTAGAGCCAGACCTATACTACCAAATGACACTATCGCGAAACAGCCTCCGAAGCTGGGCAAAAGGCGGACAGACAGCAAGCTGGAATCGATGGTGGCCGCCAGTCATGTAAGAACTCGGGGATATCACGTCCATCAGCTGGCTCCTGCCAAACTCAATCTATAATCTCCATAGTCTGCTTCGATGCTACGCTCGTAGCGATGACCGCAGTACGAAAGTGGAGGAATAACTGGCTGGCTTGACCAGGTTCTATCTTCAGGCAGCCCCGGTTGCAAACTCTTAGTAGCTAGCTTCGGATCTCTCAACCCCTTTGACCAGAACTTCCTTTACTGAGATAGAGAAAGACGGGTTACAGAATGGTCTGAGTCAGCAGGTATGGGATGGTTTCAAAGCTTATGGTAGAGAATGAGTTGACTTGGGGGAGAGACCTTTGCTAGGAGGAGGATGTCAGCCGTCCGGTAGCCTACCAGCAGACTGTATTTTCACCGCGGCGGCCGGCACTGCTATTGCTCATAGCTCCTAGGATGTGTAGACTCATCCGTGTTACTCTCTTAGAAGATATATCTGCCCACTTCTCCAATCTAAGGGCTAATGAGGAATATTGTGTCACGGCCTGAGGGACATGAAAATTAGGAAGGCCTAGCAATCCCGGACTGCTTATAGTTCCCCAATACTTAGCATACATGCTTCATTGCGCTTTTATCAGTATTTTGACGTGCCCGAAAGTGTCACCATCCAACCATGACACATTTAGTAGCGTACACTTGAGGATGATGAGGCAATGCGATCCACAATTTGGACCCTCAACTCACACTGCTATTGACGCTTGGTGAAGTCTTGGAAGAGATAGTGGCGCCATTGGATAATGTAGAATAGGACCACTATGAGAAGGCGTGAGGGTAGCCTAGGCGCAAAACTCTGAACGTGAGCCTGGGGGTCATTAAAAGATACACTGTGGCACGCGGGGTTGCGCTGCAGTTGGGTAACACGGCATGCAGCTGAACGGGCTGAAGATGGTGTGCAGAAGGTCCATCTCATGATGTGTCTCGATTGCGATAATGACTGGAGGTGTTTTGGACGAACTGGGAATGTGGATAGAGGGACGCAATCGTCGTGACCAGGAAGGAGTCTTGAGCCAACGAGGCGTCTTGTCGAGAACATGAAGATGCTGGCTGTGCCAGATACCCGATATTGGACAGGATCAAGGCGGTGGTCTCACAATCCACAGTTCTACACTTTTTCCCCATTGATAATAAATAAGTGACCAAGCTTCACATAGAAATAGACATAGTTCATGAGCGGTTTATTTTGGCAGCTAGCGAAGACGTGGCTGCTGTGCCTCGACTGACCCAAGGAACGGCACGTCAAGCCGGGAGGGAGCGACCCCACCACTGCCACCGCCCCCTGAACCAATCATAGTGGGCCGAAAGTTAGCATTCGTTGTCCGAAAGGCCCGTCCAAGTTGGGAATACCCTTTTCTTCCTATTGCCCTCTGTCCTCGACCATCTCACCACTCATCAACACGACGTCGACACAAGGCCTAGCGAAGACAACACTGCGATCGGCCCATCACTGCTGCGCCCGAAAGCCTAGCTCCCGACAGCTCCTGTGCTATTTCCCAATACCGCCCGCGGTCCAGCACAGGGACTTTAGCGGTTGCGACGATCACTCCACCCAGAATGGCTTCAATTCGAATGTGGAGGGCCGTGACGCCTTCGATAAGCTTCGTTCTGGCTACGATTGCGCTTGGAAATACGGTTCAGGCTCATGATCATCATGAGACTAATATTCCGGAAGGGGAGACGATCTCCGCTGAACCTCTGGTGTGCAACGTTGAACCAAATATTCAGGAAGAAGGGATATGCTAATGGTAATAATAGGACACAATCATGTGGATTCACATCTTCGTTCAAATGATAGCATACGGCGTCATCTTCCCCGTTGGCATGGTTCTTGGAGTTTGTTTCTCCCGTCCAGCGCATTCGAGTGCAATACCTGGCTGACCATTTCTAGATGACCAAGTCACGATGGCACGTTCCTCTACAACTCTTCGGCTCGAGTCTCGCCCTTCTCGGCTTCTTTCTAGGACACATGCACGGAGGGAGAGAATTTGCCGGAAATAATGTCCATGCTGGCTTTGCGCATATTCTGCAGCTGTTGCTCATCGGACAGATTGTGCTTGGTCTCTATCTTAAAGGCCATTGGGAGAAAGGCATCAACGGTAAGATCAGGAAGCTTATTCGGCCCTGCCACTCCATCATTGGCAAGGTGATGCCCGTTCTTTCGTGGACACAAATGATCTTTGGCGGCATCACTACTCTCGGCTTCTGCCAAGGTGACCACCTCGGACAGTGCCTGGCTCATTTCATCATGGGAGGCGCATTCGTTGCGTACGGCATCATCTTGACCATCATGCTACTTGTTGGTCAGCTATGGCTGCGCCGCTGTGGGAGATCCCAGGAATTCTTTGATAGTGCCGTAATTGCCGCTTGGGGCTGCGTCAATACGTTCACTGAGCATCGCTGGGGCACCGCGTGGGTTAAGAATGACTGGCAGCATACTACAATGGGTATTATTTGGTGGTGCGCTGGGTTGGCCGGCATTTGGTTGAGCAGAGACCGTGATGGAAACCCGAAGCGAAACTTTGTCCCCGGATTCGTTCTCCTGATGACTGGCTGGGCCATGTCTGCTCACCCTCAAGCCCTGATGGTCAGCGCCATGACGCACAAAATGTTCGGTTATACATTGATGGCTGCCGGTTTAACGCGCATGATTGAGGTTGCTTTCATCCTGAACGATAAGCCGTCTCTCTCTGATGATGGCCGCTCCTGGAACAGCTTCCAGTATATTCCCATCTTCGTGAGTCGACAAATCTACCCCCTGTTCTGATATTGTTACTAACCTTCACAGCTTTTGTATGCATCTGGGTTTCTCTTTATGGGCGCTACCGAGGAGCAGATGGAACTCATTGATCATTCCGAACTTGACCACGTCGCATACATCCTGATTCTTTACTCCATCGCCTTCATGGTGTTCCTGTTCTCAAACATGGTCATCTGCCTCTACGACAGACTTGCCAACCCCCCGACCGACGCAAAGGGGCTTACCAACGGGTATGCCCGCGCCAACGGTCGTGTAGCAGAGGAAGGCCGTGTTCGAGATGCAGAAGAATTCGAGTTGGATGGTCTTACGAGCGACGAGGAGGTTGACGAGAGCCGTCCTATGATGCGTCGGAGCGAGGACGACTTGAACGTGAACACCCCTGGCACGGTAGGCAAGAATCACGAGTCATCGTCGGCCCACGGAGTTGAATGATTAGGGAGTTGGATGACTAAGGGTTGGTAAAAGCCTGGGAGTTTCGTCGATGGTAAGAATATAACAAGGAGATGGCGCACAAAACGGCAACACATATTATGACCGTTCATGGGAGTATTATTTTGGATACGATAGGGGCATGTACAAAACCAGTTCTCATATTATTAGGCAGAGATAAATCGTATGTATTTCTCGCCAGGCCTTTGGTATTATAAACAGCCTGAAAACAAACTATATGCTGACAACGCCATTCCAATTCTACCATTCGAGGTCAGTCCTCCCCCCATGGAGCGACTTACCACATGGTGTCTGTAGGCTCGAATCGGTGGACTCTGGTAGGTTGCGGTATGCGGGGCGCATGTCAATGCTAGTGGGGCAGAAATCGTTATCGCTGCCAACCATTCCCCGATAAGGCCAAAAAATATGGCGAACTCTTTTCCGGCCTCTTCGTCCGCTACTCTTTGTCAACAAAATCGTGACATTTTCTGCTATTCTTCCTGATCACGAAACTCCAAATCAAACAAAATGCCGTCCGTCAAGAACCCCAACGGCCCGTCCAAGAACCGCATGGCCGCGCGCCGCACGGCAAGCAAGGCTCTGCGCCTCAAACAATCCGAGCAGGCGAAGAGCAAGATCTCCAAGAAGGACATTGCACGCGGGGCACGGCCGGGTCTGCTGCCGACGAGCGGCCCGCGGGCCAAGCTGAGTGGAAAGAAGGCGAGGAAGCTTGAGAAGAAGATGGGGCATGCAATGAGGAGGAAGATGGAGGCTGAGGGAGAGGTGCAGATGAAGGGTGAGTTCTGCTTGGTGGTGATGCGGTGGCGTTGGGAGACTGGTTTGGGTTGCTAATTGACATATCACAGATGCCCTGGAACTAGTGGAAGAGGCGACGCCAGCCCAGGAGGTTGGAATGGAGGGAATTGCTTGAGAGAACTCAGAGGATCAGGCAGAGGAATTGAAACTTTGGTCGGACGGTACGCGACCACGGCGAGGTTTCGCCTAACGAGGAACGCACATATATAACTGCACCGACTCAATCTGAGTCGCGATTTCCAACGTTATTTGACTACGGACGGGCAAACGATTCGGCGAAATTAGATCGTGAATAGGCGCAGGGACAAGGCAAATATAATGATGATTACGCACAATTCAGTCACGGAAAGCAGCCAAACTTGTGAAGCACAAATTCCATTTCTCCATAAAAACCAAGTGTCGAAGGTATCGTTTTCCGCGAGTATATATCTAACTCCCACCGTTGTTGCTAACCATGCTGCAATGTTCGTCAAGGCGTCGTTGGCCGTGAAAATACCCCAATTATACGGCCCTCTTTTGAGTCTCAAAGGCACACAACAGCCTTCGTTTTAGCTGCCATTTCAGATGCAGCTATTTGCACAGTATATTTTTCATATATCGTTCGATTCCCAGGTTTCGATTTGTGTTAATTTGGATCCCGATTTTCTTGCTTTTTTGTCGCCCAGTATTCTTTGTTTGCCTGTCGTTGTATCATCCCATATTCGTCAAGTATCCCGTATCGAACCAAAATAAAAAGCAAACTCTCATGAAGAGCTTCACGGACCCAAGGCTCACCATCTGAACCCGTATTCAGTCTTCTCGAAAAGCTCAGTGGGCTCATCCTTTTCGCTAAGCACCTCGGCCACTGCAACTACCTTCTCCATGACTTGGTCCTTCTTCTCAAAACCCTTGATTTTTGCATCCGCTTTCTGGGTTTCCTCGACGTGTGTTATCTCTCCACCTTCAATTTCCATCTCGTCAGCTACTTCAATGCGAAACTCCACGCCAGTCATCTCAATTTCTACGGCCCCGTCGTCACCAAAATGATACTCATATGCATCTCCATCAATGGCAAGCTCAACCTCTGGCAGATCCATGACTTCTTCATCATCCTCTGCAAGATAAATCTCTAGATCTGCCCCGTGATAGGCGTGAGGCCCTCCGATCATATCTGCGTCGTGAAAGATGTTGCCACTTGGCTCCGAATAGGTGGGTTGATCTGACACATGGTTGTTCAGCATGATGACATCGTCAAACTCAATGGAATATTTGCTTATAGATTCACTTTGGGTGCTTGGTGTGTCGGAGTCGGATAAGCTGGCGAAGCTGTCCCTGTCGGAGAGGTCGTAACGTTCCTCTGGTGGAGTCATTTCCAAGCCGCTTGGCCAGGAATCGCATGGCTCTTCAATTTCAGGGATCCATTCATAGAGAGCAGTGCTCCTCTCCTCGGATAGGTGATTCCGAGCCCTATACTGGTGGCCGGAGTCATTAGTCACAGTCCAGGATGGCAAAAGGGTGTTGTCGAAAGCCACACATCTCAGAGTGATGCCCAGCGACATTGCCTCATTGAGCTTGCGGTTCCCTTTACCGATGATTTCGCGCCTAACCATGTCGCCAAGCTCTTCAGCAATCTGATGGTTCATTAAGCGACTCTGCAAGACCGAGTGCACAGACTCGGCTTCTTGGTCCCAGTACATCCCGAACCAGGTGGGTAAGCAATCGTCGCCGATATATATTTCGTCTAGCGTGACCCCCGAAATCTCAGCAGTGTCGAGTCGGTTATTTGACTCTCTCTTTAAATAGGCAGCGATATCGTGGGGCACAAGGCTCGTCGGAACAACATTGGAGATACACTCGGCGAAGGCCTGTAACGGAATGCTTTCGTCCCGATGTTGGTCTACAGCTATTTGCCGGTATGGGTCAGCAAGTTCACCATAATGATCTCATATTCGGTTCTCACTTTGAGAACGTCGCAAATTGGTATTGCGTCTCCGAATGTTTCGAAGGGGTAGGCAAGGTTTGTCGTCGTCGTCGCTCCAGCAGGTGGCTTCTGGATCCGGCTTTGCAAAAGTCATGTTGGGTTGTAAAGCGAGCAAAGTCAAATCAGGTGCTCATAACCACTCCGAATGAATTCCCAAGAGCTGAAAGAGGAAAATTCGGAGGATACGAAAGAAAGAGGGCGGGGGGGGGGGGGGGGCAAGTGAATGCGTGGTTACAGGAGATGCTTTGCAACATGAGAAATCATGTCAAAACACGGACAAATTACAGATGAAACTAGGCTTGGAGTTGAAGAAAGGTAGAGTTTCTTCCTTCTTTGGTATGGCAGTTTTGCGCCTGGCCTGCATTGATGCGGTTGAATAGAACCTGTGACCATTTTTCTTGAGAGAAAGGCGGCTGGCAGGACAGGTGCTGGCAGAGCTGCGGATCAACAATGCTATTATTCGCCATTCTAACACCTACACAACAATGGATTGCTCCATAATAAGCATTTAGTATACCAATTGTGGGTTAGCAGTTTCATTCTCTTAAAAAAATTATTGATTAGCACTTGAATGATTCCTTTATCGTGACTCCAACCCTGTGTTCAGATCGTTTTCATGCAATAGTAGGTGAGAAATGACCCGAGTAAACGTGCACGAAACTGATGCGGAACAGCAAAAAGACCTTCTATAACCAGTAATATTAGTACTTTGAGACAGGTGAATTCAACACAGTGAAACCAAAAAAATATTAAGCAACTAGTACTTGGAAGTTAGCAGTCAATGATGCGTTTTCGAACGTCAATGGTTGGGAGAGTTCAGACCACAGGCATAAAATTATTTCACCATTGACATGTTTAGTGTCAGTTCTTCCAGATCTGGTGCAGCCAATGACTCTCTGGAAATTCCGTCCACTTTGAGGAGCACAGCAGAGGGACATGCCTTCCTGGACGTCTTCAAGAGGCCACACATAGTCATGTATATTATTAGGTCAGCCAAAGTCACGGGGCTCCATGATCCCAGCGCCTCTTCAGCTCTTTAAAGTGCCTTGCTCATTTCTGCTAAACGTGTTGCGCCTTGAATAATCGCTTCATCATTGTTAGCATTAGTACCACTAGGTATACGAAAATGACTTGACTGCCGAACAGGCGCCTAGTCCGTCAGCATGACTTCACTGAATATTACTCATGATCTTGATCCGGATGGGGACACGATTCTCGTCCTACAGAATCCCGACGCCCCCATCGCCCCATGGACTACTTCCCATGTGTTACCAGATGTTTTGGGCACTGCTAACACTGCCTCTGAGAGATTATCAGCATCAAACTCTGCTCTGGCAGCAATGGCGCTGAGACCCATCTTCAAAAAAGTGGCTAGCTCGGTGTCTGAAAGACGATTCCGGCTATCTTCTAAACATCTCATGTTGGCGTCTCCGGTTCTGAAATCCATGCTCTCGGGTCCCTGGAAAGAAAATAGAACTGACGAGGATGGTCACCACATTATTCATGCTAAGGAATGGAGTGAAAGGGCACTTGTTATCTTGATGAAGTGCATCCATGCCAATACGAGACAGCTGCCCCTTATCCTTGATCTTCAAACAACTGCAGAGCTTGCTGTTATTGTTGATTACTACAAATGTCATGAAGCTGTAGGCTTCTTCTCAAATATGTGGACGGCCAATCTAGCTGTCACTCCGCCAGCACTTGGGACGACCTACTTCTTTTGCTTGCTGCGTCTGTGGTATTCTCCAACCCAAAAATGATCACAACGCTGTCTGCCGTTGTGTTAAAATTTTCCAGGGGGCCATTGCCGACATTTGAGCTACCAATACCACAGTCCCTCGTTGGTACGTAGTCTGATTCTTGAGATGCCCGGCTCCTTGCTCCTAACGTCGTATCGCAGATGATGTTGAAGCGCATAGGCACAAGACGCTCACGTTTCTTCTCGAAGGCATCAGGGATGTGTTTGAGAATCTCTGCAAGGCGAATGTCTGCTGTAGTGTAGAATGTTCTGCTTTTCTGCTCGGACATCTGACAAGAAACATGTTCATTCACAGCATTCTTTCGCTACAACCGTCAGCCCCTTTCTTAGGCTTCAGCATCGATTCGGTCTGCAGTTTTATATTGATCGTAATGATTTCAGATAAAACTAAACAACAAGGACCCTTCACCCCACAACTAACGATTCATACGTGTCGCCAATGCTCGCTTGCTAAACTATTCAAACCACTTGTCGATGGGTTGACTTCTGACGAGTTCACGGTCATGTCATACACAGACCCGTTGACAACAAAGAGGATTACTACTAAGATCAACTTCACCGAGTATACATCTCGCGCAGCAGCAGTTGAACCACAAAGTAGTGGGTGAGCCTAAGCTTTTCCTTGACCATTAAAGAGTTATCAATATACGTTAATTCTGCAGAGGTAGCGAATGAGATTATGGCCGGGCAGCTCAATGTGAAACGAAGACAAGGTTCGGCCCTAAGTACTCATGTTTACCGCTGCGAGTCATGAATAGAAAGTGTACAAATGCAGGCAGATATTCGTTCCTAGTTTCCATTCCAGACTCCTTCTCTCTAGTCTACTTCGTCTTATCGTAACAATTACGACCATCCTGTGTTTCTCAAAACCTCAACGCGACTACTCTTTTAACGCAACGAGGTCGCCATCCCGCTGCACACCACTCATGTCATTGCTTCCGAGAATTACTGTTCTCGCTGCTTTCAGTAGACACTCCTCCGTCCTCTTCTACCCCGAGAATATGCTCATCGGGTAGCATAATGGCCCGATCGAGTTGATAGGGCAAGCCGCGGTGCCGTCCTCGGATCATCATGGCACATATGACGACCTTGCTGAAAGTTGAGAATTGGCCGCTCAAGGATGTGGATGTTTCTGGGTAGCCTAGACTGAGGCCGACGTTGCCGCTAGATGTGATCAGTATCTTTCAAGAACTTGGAGCATTTTCCGGGGTGAGGGATGTGGGATGTGCTTACTAGGCGGAGGTAACTTCAAAAAAGATTGGGAATAACGCAAAGGCCTGTCAACAAACTTGTCAGCTCACCAGTTGCAGTGTTTGCAAGGACGCAGCTTGCTTACCGGCTCATTCGGGTCCATGACCTTGTCAGCTTCAGCAATGGATATACAAAATATACCCAAAAAGATATACCACAAGTCAAAGCTAAGCTGATTCTGCATGTGCTGCAGTAGATAGCTCGAGCCCTTTTCCTCGTCCACCGTCCGCTCGTCCTCGTATACGCCAAGCGACTTCTCCTCGTACGTGTTTGAAGCACGGATGCTCAGCGCTATGGGGAAGACGGCAATGTACATCATGACTAGCAGGCTTAGCTGCACTGCAGGGCTAACCTCTGCGAGGTTGAACGACGAGGTGCCAGTGTGTCTTGAGGATGCGGCCTGGAATATAGCGGCTAGTACACGGGGGCCGAGGGGCAGACTTGTCGCGGTTGGGTTCTTCAGGTCGAGTACGATGATTAGTAGGGTGTCGACGAAATTGAGAGCGAAGATGATGCCGAAAAGAGCCCATGTCGTGCCGCTGGGGAAGAGCAGCGTGTAGCACCGACGCGGGTGGTTAAGCAGGAAAGCAAGCGGCGCTTGGATAGAGGACCCTCGGGGAGCGGTCTTGGCGATGGTCCAGATGACGAGTCTGATGAATACGGGATACAATGTGTTGCCAGCGAAAGCGAGGAAGCTCATGATGAACATGGGCCATGCTGCGTCCCTGAAGGAGATCATGGAGTCTGGCGTAAGGGTCAGGCCGAGGTTATCGACCATGGTTTGGGCAGAGTAAAAGGCCCTGAATGATTCGTGTTGGTTACAAAATTCGGGGAGAGTGTGGATCAGCCGCAACATACCACCAGCTCTTGCTCTGCCCGCATTCGCGGATGTAGGCGGCGTACTTTGGATCCGCGTACTGGATCCATCCGACGAGGCAGATGGCACCAAAGAGATGCATGCCGAAAAAGTAGGCTTTACAGCATTAGCCAGCCAAGATCCAATTAGATCATGGAGAAGGTAGAAGACGCACAAACAACAATCTTGAGCAATAACTTCAAGCTGCGATACTCAATGCCACCCAGCTCCTCTCTATCCCTTGACGTCAGGTTCTTGAACTGTGAGTTACGACCTATAGTGACCTGCTCAGACAAAAACGGCATATCATTCAGGGCACGCTGATTGTGCGAGGCAGTCGACAGACGCCGCTCACGAGGCGCATTGTCGGAGCCGCCGAATACAAACATGGATGAGGCTACGCCGGCGACGCGTTCAAGGGACTTTGCTTCGCTGAGGCGGGGGGCATCGAAGCGGCGGCGACGGATGGTTTGGTTCCCGATTGAGAAGCTGTTGGAGGGGACGCGTTCGATTTGGAGGTCTACATGTTTGTTAATGCTGTCTTGTGGGATGTGGACGTATCGGGAACTACCATCTTGGCTTGCAGCCGAAGCTCTGTGAATCTCTAGAAGAGGATGGCCTTGCCAGTGTCAATACGTTCTTCGACGAAAAGTAGAGGGAGGGGGGCTCACCGCGATCGCGATCTCTAGGACCGGGTATGTACAGGGTGGCATCGTTCTTGGGATGGCTCTCGGGGTCAGCAGATGGATCAAACGCAATGCGCACCCTAGGCTTCTGAGTGTTTTCGTTTGGGACGTTGCGAGTAGCCGGCGCGAGGGCGTCACCATCGGCCTTTTCAGCGCGAGCAAGCCCTTCGGCTTGAGTCCGAGGGTCCCCTGCCTCCTCTTTCTTGTCTTGCTTCTCGTCCGATGGGGCATCGGACTGGATGGCGGTGGTCGTGGTCTCTTCCGCCTTCCACTCGCCGACTTTGATGCCGTTTTCCGCCTCTGGATCCTCCGTGTTTCTAGCTTTCAATAAAGACGGGCCTGCCAAAACGTTTAATCTCCGGTATCCAGCCATCCCTTGACGTTGAATACTCACCAGTCTCCTTCAGCTTCTTCCTGAACCAAATCAATCGCACCACAATAACGACCATGTTTACAAACCCTAGGTTCGTCAGCATGGGGATAAAGTACACGTATAGCTGCTGGTATGTTCTCAAATCCTTGACGTCGATGCTATGGTCCGCAGCCAGAAACCGCAGTTAGTTTTTGTTCGGCGCACGCTGGAACGCGGCGCCCAACTCACGTATTCAGTCCAGACTCGGTCGACGCGCTGGCGCCGAAGAACAGGGCGTCCACAGCGGACATGTTGCCCTCCGGGTAGAGCACCGGGAGGGCTAGAAGGCTCATGGCCGATGATGTAGCATCTTGTCTCGGTCAGCTCTCAAGACATGCGTTTGTCTCACACGACCAGGGAATTCTGCCTACAATGCAGGGTGACAAAATTTAACGGAGGCCGCCACATGGCGGGAAGAGGAGCAGCGGATGGCGCGGGCAGTGTAACCCGTCGGTAGCGAAACGGTGTGCAATCGTGTGATTTATGTAGCGCTGTGAATGTTGAAGCTATTGGAGAAGCAAGTGAGGTCTTCGTGGGTGATGAGCCGTGCAGGCGAGATTTTGCTCTTCAAACGTGAAGAGGGTTTCTTTTTTTTTTCCCCAAGGAGCGAGTATGGGGATAAAGTAGGGGAAAGGAAGAGAGTCAGCCAACAGCTTGGTGTCGATGCAACGCTCCCCGTATTTCCAGGGCTGATCTCTCGCTTTGGCTTCGGCTACTCCCTCACCTTATCTCACCTTCTCACATGCCCTGTAGTGAGGATTGGCGCTGCTTGGCAGTCGGTCGGTGATGGTTGTCGACACGTCAAACAAGTCCATCACCAGACCAGCTGGATGCGAGGGTGCCGGAACGACCATGTGTGCTAACAGCGCCTGTGTACCCGAGGCTATTCGCCTGGGCTGGGAGGATCCCCCATGTACAACGACACCGTTAGGGAGAGACTATTGACAACGGGCGCAGGGCAAGTTAGTGCTTCCCCTAGTACTTCTAGCTGCGTGACAGGCCGTAATTGGCCTCATATCGGCAGCGTCATCAGTGGATCGGCGCGGGCGGTGCCGCTTCGGGGCGATGTACAGAGCTGGCTCATCTGATGCTGGAGATACTCCGCACAATGGTATTACTTGTTCGGGTGTGCTGACAGGGAGACTGGCAGTAGTGAACACTCCGCTAACGATGACACTGGGCCAAAGCATGGCGCTCTCCATGTGCACAGCACTCTGATAGGTACCTACGCAGGTCGATATGTCGCAATACTGATGTGGTACTCCGTAGTCCGTACCAGGCGTCATGAACTGGTACCAGCCTACTACCAGGGACTAGTCAGGTAAATCATGGTTGAAATATCAAGACAAGTACCGCCTCACCCCCTACCAAGTTCCCCATCACATACATTCGGCAACAGACTAGGCAAACACAATGCAGCGTCCAGATATCCTGCGGATTTGGGATGAAGCTCTCTTGGCATGGCTTGGCTGGCTGGGCTGGATCGGCATGTCGCGGAGGCCGACAGGGATCATCTGGCCGTGCCCATGCCGATGACCGACGTGTCAGGCAGGCAAAGCACATCACAGACTTCACTTTCCAGGCTCATTGCGAGATGCTTCTTCTCAATTCGAGGAATTTCGAACAACGCAGTCTAGCATAGACTGCGTGTTCTAAGTATGTTACAAGTAATGGCACCTACGCACTCATGGCCGACTGTACAACAGCAGCCGCAAATTCACAGCTTAGTCTCTCACGCAACCAGTTTCCCTACATGGCGCAACCGCCCTTCTTACACGCGAGGTCATCGAAGAAGTCGTTGTCAGAGCGGCATTTGGCACCAGCGCAGTATCCCTTCCACGAGCATGGAGCCACAGGAGAAGCCGGGCAAGCCGCTGCTGAGGAGGTAGCGGGAGGCGTAGGGGAACGTAGGCTTGATGCCGTCCTCCTGCGGTTCAAAGTTGACGTAGCCATTCTCCTTGCCCTGGTTGCCCAGCGCGACGTGAGGGTGGATGTAGGCGTTGGCATCTTTAATACGCTTCTTGTAGCTCTCGAGCTCATTCATGAAGGAGGTCTGGCTCTGGCTATCGGTGGAGCCGTCGCAGCTGCCGTCACCGCCCTAACCCTGGGCTCAGGAAGTTGTGCATCTCGACGGTGGACAAGTTGTCGAAGCGAGTGTTGCGGAATGAAAGTAAAGGCTGAACGATTGTGTAAAGAAGGGGGCAATGAAAGGAATGAATGAACGATATTGACCCCGGAATAAATCATCTGCACTCTCAGCGAGCGCCTGCTTCCTATATGAACATCAAACAACGAACGACGACCTCGGCCACATCCCAACCAGCGGATTACTTGCTGAGTCGGTCTCCGTAGCCCTTGTTTCAACTCGTCTATTCGCTCCAAGTCCAGACCCTGGCCACCACCTCCATTGAGAGCAGTTGTTAACGTATACGGATATTCGATCGAGGTGAAACGCCGCAAGTACATCCGATCTAGGCTGGAGAGATGGACGACCGGCCCGCCGTCAGATCCACTCGCCCGATGGAACCGTGAGGCGTAGCTCAGCGCCACGCGATCGGTCCAGCACAAGATCATACCATCCACGGCTTGATACCAGTGGCGCGTGAATGGATACGAAATGATGTGAAAGGGCTGAGAATTGATTGGGGCAAATGTTGCCGGTGCTGCGGCCCACGGCGACGGGTGTCGACGGTGGTTGGTGAAATATCTGCTTGTCATCTATTTTACTTTGTATAGAGTATGCAAACCAATTTCCTCAGTTAACAATGCCGCCTTAACACTCCCAGAGGGGTCCCTCGCTTAGTTCAATACTGGGAGCCCAACTTAAATAGGAATTTAAATGAAGGACCCAATGCTAGATCTCTGCCTGATCATCTACATCATGTACCCCATACCATACCTACCTTGACGTGGGAGGAATTGTCTAGCATGTGCCACGGACTGAATAGAGTTCTGGCGCGTTCGTCATTCCATCAGCCCTTGAATGACCGAGAGTTGCTCAAGTTCAGTGCGGCAGGCTAGATACAAAGGTAGCAAGAGTTGGTGGTTCAACCATACTATGTCGTATGTGGTACAGAGTAGGTATTACAAGGCCACTGAACGATTGTCTGCTGATCTCCATTCAGAAAGTCAACGTCTACCACAATTAGCTTGTGTTATGCGTGCTCGTCCAATAAGCTAGGCCTACTTGCTATTAACTCGCTCAAGACACCCACGTACAAACCATCACAAGAGCATGACGATGCAACCACAGCACCCATCCGCAAACATATCCAGGTACTTGACAAGTCTGCGCCTCTAAAATATAGCTGCGTAGATAAGAGTACTATTCATGCGCCTCTAGAGACTCGCGTACTTTGAATCTGCCATCGCCCGCTTCAGCCACGCTGCTGAAGCTTCGCATCCTACGCAGTGCGGGTCTCCGGCGTCATGTAAGCCCAATGTTGTTACAGCGCACTCGGGGACTATAGTCATTACAGGGTCGACTGAAACCAGTGGCAGTTTTCGAGTTACATAATAATAGTAGAGGAGCTGCCTGTGGGTTAAGTGCGGCTGTGAACAGTGCGAGTGTTGGTTTTGAAGCGCAGGTTCAGCTGGCAGCCCCTATCCAAGAGACCCTATCCTTCCACGTCTCGCCCGCCTCGACGGAATGGGCGCCCCAAGCATAAATCTCCATGCCAGTATGAATATGGCAGCAACGCGTCTCCTACTCACTCCCGCTGGCTACAATGAGTCTGCGTTTGAGTCCCTGCGAGAAGCCTACCCCTTACACACAATGCCAACTGAAGTCTGATCAGGTTGATTGGACATGCCAAGGGGCTGCGAGGAGGCAGACGGCTGCGGCAGCCCTAATTAATGGAAAAAAAATCAAATACGATTGCTGTCAAATGGCACAAGAAATTGGAGCGTGAGGGAAGTTCCAAAACATGGCTCCATCACAGATTGGAAGCACCTATGTTCAATCGTTCAACCGTGGAGGGTTCGAGAGACTCATCATTCGGCTGCATCGTGACACTATACCAAGAGTTTTACGTGACGCAATATTGTGTTGCCTCGATTAGACTTCAGAATGACGAGCCCGGAAATGACGAGCGATGGTGCGTATCAGCCAGAAGATAATCCTGCTTCTCGATGCACTCGCGGTTCGAAGCTGATGTTGGCTGCCTAGGCGCTCCCACTCCTCCCGATGTCGCGCCTGGTCTGGCCAACGCAGGGAGAATAGTACAATTTGACATGACTACAGAGGGACTTTGGGATCGACACGGCATGCCTATACTCCTGGATTTATTTGACGAGAGTGTTCGGTATGGGCCAGGTTACGAAATAAGCAGCGTACGGCGTCCTCCTCTGAAAGTGTTCTTAGGCCCCGACAGGCACCCTGACATTGTGTTTGTCGTCCTTACACTCAGTTCAACTACTAGTTCAACAATCGAGCGCGATTTCATCGAAGTCCGGCAGTCGGTGACGCCACCTAGTCTATCGAGGCTACGCCCTCTAGACGCTCGTGTTTGGACGTTGCTATATAGGCTTAGGCAAATGTGCCGCTGCAATATACGCTCCTCCCCTGACGGCAACACCGTGGACTGGGACCCCCTAAGAGGAGGCGTCGTTACGCTGACTTCGCTCATCAGGGGGATGGGAGGAGACACCGCCTCACTGCCATCCACGGGGGAAACAACAATCAGAGGAGAACTATGGTATGAACCTGCAAGATCTTTCCAGCGTTCGGGGTTTCGCTGACCTTGCGAGTGCAGTAAAATACGCCCCCTACAGAAATTCATCCCGCTGAGCCTGTTTTTCTTCGTCTTTAGTCGGGTTATCCCACGGCACTTGTGTTTGTGGCGCACCGCACAATGCGCGATCGCCTTTACCAATGCCTTCTTTTGCGACTTCACTGCCAACTATTGGACTCGTTTCACCATCGTCATCAATGTCAATGAAGGCATTAATATGCAGTTTCACTGCAGATACCTCTATCCCACCGACGCGTCGTCAACTCAAGAGTTGCCATGTGAGGGAGTGAAGATGTCTCGGGCGAGATATCCAGTCCAACAGCATAATTGTGGCGAGTTCAGCTATGACACCCTATCTTTCTCCGAACGGAGATTGTCAATCAATATCTGGATTTTCGCTACAGAGCCGTCAGTTTCCATCGTCATTGTCGCTGACTCAGAGGTCCGTTTGGAGAGGGATCTACAAGACGTCGGACTATGGGATAGGCTGAAAGGTCACATATCGCCGAGCAGGAGCTATCGCGCCCTATCTTTTGCCCAGGCTGCTTTTTATGTTTTCTTCAGGTTTTGGAGAAGAGAGAACAGTTGGGCGGTCAAGAGCCTAAGACAGGTATGCATTCACTCTGCGTGGCGTGCAGGAAATACATCTCAACTGCAGCTCTGGGCCGACTAATAGCCACGTCAGGAACACTGCACCTGTCGTCCATTGACGCAGGCTCCCGCAGACGAATGTCGCCAATTCACGAAAGAGACGGTTGCCCAATTCCAGAGATTCGTCGATGATGTCAAGAAATCCGTGGCCTACAGGTCCAAAACCCTCGACCGCAACTGGGCCAACCTGCTACGCTACACGCAGGGACATGAGGCAGCACTGCTCGAAGAGCTGAGACGCTTCTCCTAGAGCGCAAGCTGGAGAGCCCCCGCTACTCTAATACTGCCGAATCCCGCCAGCGCGTAACGAACCTCGAGGATGAATGGGCGCTGCCAACGCGACGCCGAGTTTGGTGGCTACGTGCCTGCATTGGATCTCATGAAGGCCATGTAGTTAGATACCTTGGGAAGAGCAGCTGGCTGCTTTATTTATCCCACTTTCAGCTATTCATTCGAGGCACCTTCCTTCTTGTTCCAATGTTATTTATTGATCCGTAAGATCCACCTAGGATAGGGGCGCGCTTGCCTTGTGAAGTTACATGCGCTGTAATTGGCTAGCTAATTATAGAGTATTTAAATGGCAAAGGCGCCAGATCTCCATTATCCTCCCCAGTCAAAGCGAGGTTTCGCTCAACCCCCACTCGGCCGATTTATTATCGCTTTCTCGTAGCATACTTGTGCACTCGCTCTTTAGTACATGCTCATTCCGTCTCCCACTCGCATCACTTCGGAGGAGGGGTATTCTGGCTCGTCTCGTTCTGCGGCGAAGGCAGCTCCTGCGCCTCCCGGTGGTCTTGCGGCGGCAGCTCTTGTGCCTGCTGCTGTGCTGCCGATGACGGCGGCTGGTATGGCTGAGATACCTGCGTCGAGGGACTCTGCCCTTCAGGCGACGGCATCTCATATGCCCCAGCGACGGGAGAAGCTGCCGCATCCGGAGACCCTGGACCGCGAGATGTCTCTGGAGGGGGGGGCTGGAAATACTGTGGCGGCTGCCCCTGAGCCGGGGTTGCGTATTGGACCTGCGTCGCCCACGACCCGTCCGGCTGCTGTACTTGATAGTACACGGGCGCCGGCTGGACGGGGAACGACTGCACCGTCGCCCCGGGGGCTTTAGGATCAAATGCCTGTGGTGGATACGGCCCCGGCTGTGTCCATGGCTGGCGCGCCGGGGGCAGGCGGTGCCGAGTTCGCGATGCCGGGATCTCCAAGCAACTCAAAGGGGTACCGGTGACGGAAGCCCCATTTCCACCAGAGACTCCATTTCGTGCCGAAGCTGAACGACTTCCACTGCGCCCGTAGGCGTCGCTGGTCCTCTTCCGACCGCCTGTGGTGCGTCCGCGTGATGCAGATGACCCAGAGCGATATGAGGATCCAGCACACCGTTCCGCAGCGCAGGCCCCCCCTTGCCGAGCATCAGTCTCCTGAACCAGAGGAAGTTCTCGAGGAAGCCGAGGAGGAAGAGGCTCGGGATGATGGTGGCCACGACGATGATCCAGACCTTCAGCGTCGTACAACCAGTCAAGGCGGAGCAGATGCCGTACTTGTAGCCGTACGAATCACCGCCCGAGCTGCCGCCGTCGCTGTCGCCACCGCTGCTTCCGCCGGGGCCGTTCGGGCCAAATAGTCCCTCCCCGTCCCGGTCGGGTTCCGGCAGTTCTCCACATAGTACGAGTAGGCGAAGTCGGTCGTCGCGGCCGACTGCGTGGTGACGGCGCTGGCGGACAGGTACTTGGTGACGTAGGTTGCGCCTTGGCCATAGGTGTTCGTCGACGTGGCTGTCGAGACGGGCGTGACCTGATCCGTGACATCTGTCGGGATGCGGACCTGCGTGACGGTGCTGTACGTGAAACGAGTCGGGCACGATGCCGGCGCCGTGTACACGACGGGCTGGACGTAGATGGTGTAGCCGGCGCCGGAGTCATACGAGAGGCGGGTGACGAGGTCCTTGTTTGCCACTGCGCCGGGCGCCATGAAGACGGAGACGATCTTGAGGTCGTTGTACGTCATCACGTAGGTCGACGTCGAGAGCGTCGAGCCCGTCGGGGTGACGTGCGGCTTGACCGTGTACGTCGAGGAATACGTGATTGCGTGGCGAGGGTCATTGTCGCCGATGTGCGTCACGGAGAGGGAGAGGACGTAGTAGGACGTCGCGGTCCAGTATGTTGCGAGGATGGGCGTGGTGAGGAGGACGGTTGCCGTGATGGCTTGCCATGGCTTGAGGCGCATCGTGACGGTCGACGCGAGACGGTTGAGTGAGGCTCGGTCGGTCGACTTGCAACTGCGCGGCTTTGCGACTCGGCCGTCCCAAGCTCTCCTTCAGATGAAAGGGATCGGTTTATACAACGATGGGGAGAGGAAGAGGACCAACAAGACCAAGGCAGACTCGGTCTCAAGCACTTCTCGGCAGCCACCACCATCCTTATAGGCTCATGCCTCGTCCCCCATCCCCCATCCCCACGAGTCTCATCGCAGTCCATCCCAGAAAAACAGAATAAGCCGGCGATCGCTCCCCACCCAGGCAGCTGAAGCCCCAAAGCAGCAAAGACCAATGCCGTATTCAAGACAGAGCATGTGCCCTAGTCCCAAAGAAAAGAAGCTTAGGCGGTGGCATCCCGGGAGAAGGGGAGCGGCAGGGGTAACGGACCTCAGCCGCACGGGTGCAGCCAATGGGGGGGCCGCTGGCGAGCTCTTCCGGCGTAAATTCGACCCGGTTAGCGTTGAGCTTATCTTTTATATGAGGTGGGTTTTAGGCGCGGGTTTAGTCTGGTCAGGCTTTTTGTGTGAAGGGGTGGACTCTTACATCGAGCCAGGCGGTTTGTGTGGTGGTTTGAGTCGGCGATGAATTGGCGCAGGCGGGGAGGATGCAACCGGGAAGCAAGGCGAGAGATGCCATTCCACAATATGCCAGAGATGCCATGCAAGCATGACTGGCCGATGAATCTGCACCATGCTGGTGCTGGTCTGGTGTGAGCAGGCCCGCCAGCCCAACGCTTAGATGATGCACAGGCGGATGGTTTGTCTTAGCCAACTGAGTCGCGCGACACGCCATCCTCGCCTTTAATGTCGTTTCTTGGCTTTGGCGCGTTGGTGCGCGCAGATTCATATAAACCAGTATGCACGGTTCGGCGATGGGCGTCTCAGCGTAGCCAAATTGCCTGCTGAGACGTAACCTCCATCGACCCAGATATTAAGCCATCATATCCAATACTGGTCTCCATCAAACCGGATATTGAGACATTACACCCAATGGTGTCTCTTCTCGTCGTCTAGTCCACTCGCAGACGGATCCAACGCAATACGTGGGCGCACTGTAGCTGCGGCGGAGCTGCTCTTGTGTTCCAAGACGCTCCGAGAATGCCATTTCCCGCCTGATCTGAGACACCGAAGCAGAATAAGATATAATTACGGGCATGGGCAGTCTCAGTCATCCTTGTCTTTGAGGTTTCAGCCCTCGGAAAATGGTAGTCTTATATGCTCATAGTTGAAGCTACGTCCATACTATACGACTCCAAGGGTCGCCTCACGTTCGTATGCAGCGAATACCAGTCCATACTCTTCCACTTCAGCTACAGCCAAGATCCACAGCGCTTCAAACTTTGAGAGAAACACAATGCTATAGCACACCGGACCAAGATCCACAGCACTTCACTTCGAGCGAAAACACAATGCCATACATAGCACCGCTTCAAGCGTAATTCGAGCCAAGAGTCCCACCGGCAGTTGACATCTCTCCCATGAGTTCATCCTCTGATCAGCCCCAAAAGCGCATCGATTCTCTGATCGCTCATCACCCTCACTTCCGCCAACTCACTCTGCAGTCGAGACACCTGGGCCTGCAGCTCCACGTTCCTTCTGGTAAGCTCTTCTTCTCTAACGGAGCTCGGCTGGAGCGGCGACCAGCCTGATGGGGTCTCCCGAGGCGTCGCCAGGCCGTGGATGGTTCTCGACGGGGTGACTGGGCTGGGTGTCGTCCAATAGTTGCCAGTCTCGGCAGTCTATTCATGTCAGCCACGACGTGGACAAGCTTCGCCGGTGTGGAACGCTCCATACCATCTCCTGCGCTGCGGCTCCCCCTCGTCCTCTGCCTCCCCGAACTCGACGCGGGAACAGGTGTGGCCTCGATTTCAGATGTGTCCTAAAGGACTGGCTCGTCGCAAACCTGTGTCCAAGTTCAGGACAACCGACAGCGCCGCACCTCAACTCTCTTGCCGCAAGCTGTTTGGCCTGCATTTCTGGGCCGCCGAGGTTCTCTAGCTTCAGGCTGTCCGATATCCCAACCGCCAACAAGTGGTTGTGAGACTCGAGGTGCTTCCGGTACAGGTTTACGCTGCCGAACACGTCGAGGTATCGTCTGCAGCACGGCTCAGTGCACATGTTATCAAATTCGGATTCGCAGTCCGACAGAGAATCCTCGGCCCGTTGCACATAGAGGTCCTCGTCCATCTCTGAACAGTCGTTGCCTGCTTGGACACCGTCATCACGAAAGGCATCCCTCATGGCTTCGTACTCTCCAGCGTCCAGGCTCACCCAGGCCTCGTACGCTGCGTCCCTTTCTTTCCCATGCCCTCCTCGCAGCGAGATGACGCAAGAGCGCCGACTGCGCAGCAAACTTGACGCCACACTTTGAGCAACTATACGGCCCGGCATGGTACTCCTGGTCGTGGATATGACATTCTTCAGCACCATCAAAGGCCATGCCGTCGCAACCCTTCATGAGGGCAGGACAGCGTCCCGACCTCCCCCTCATTGGGAGACTCCAACACAAAGTAACCCGCCGGGGGGACGTCACGGCGGCCATTTGTCATCGTGGTTTGCCTAGGTTTGCGGTTTGGAGCGTAAGCCCTTGAAGTAAGCCGTCGAGGTGGTAAGAAGAGGTGGTTGGAATACTTGAAGTGGCAGAAGGGCACTCTCAGGAGGCTTGGAGCCCTCGCGAGAAGTAAAAGGCTTCGAGGCGACTGCATCGCGAAATTGAGCGAAATCTGAGTCCTCGGCGAGTTCTGATTCACCGCGGATGACCTTGTCCTCAGGCCTTGCTTCGTTAGGCCATCACCTCATCTCATCAGATGACCTTCTGAGAGTGTCTGCATCCGCTCAACGCCAGCCGCATCTGCAGCCACCCGAGACATAAACCCTCAGTTTCCCGTCTCACAGGACCCTGAGGTCTCCGTCTCCAGTCCAGATCCAAACCAGGCAGGGTGGCACATTCCCACAGACATCTCATGCTGTGCATTCCGTCATTCATCGCGTACATGTCCAACACCAACTGCACGTGCTCAAGTCTGCAGTCCGTGAATGGCAGAAAGCAGGCACTTTTGGAACTCTACCACCAACGCGATGCTCCCAGGTCAGAACACTCCCAACTAGCATCCCAACAGAAGATAATAAATCCAGAGCCTAACCCTGTCTCTATAGTCAACCTCCACGCCATATCGTGCTTGCTCTCGCATTCGCACAAACGCCTAGTCCACAACTGAAGACCTCGCCCGCCACACTCCTCGCCCTCCTCACCCTCCTCCTCCCCGTCGCTTCCCGCCCATCCCAAACGTCCGTCAAAGGCGAAAACCACTTCTCAAGAGTCTGCTGCCCCGACTGCCCGGGTCTCTACGAAAAATGCCTTGACGAATGTCTCGTCACGTACGAACCGACAGGCGACGCTGATCGCCTCTGCCACGCATATGTGCTTCAACATCAGAGTGGGTATCCAACCTGGTTCCCCTTGCCCTTCTTCCTCGCTTCCGCTCTGACATCTCAGCAGTATAATTGCCCCCCTTCTTTTGCATTGCCTGCGTTTAAGTTGCGGTTGGAGAGGCGGCGACGGTGTTGCGTGCGAGCGGTAAGCGGCAGGGTGATGCTGGATATTCGTCTCTAAACATCAATAGACCGATCGCATTCTACATCTCTCCAAACAATGACTCCCCACACCCGACCACACAAGTCGTGTCTCTCCCAGTCGGCAGCGCAACCAACGCCCGCTCCCAACATCACGGACCTCCCTCTGCTACTCATCCTCTTGTTCCTCCACATCGCCCACTTCCCTCAGCGCTCCACAGTCCCGGAAACACAATGCCCGACAATGGAATGAATAGGGCAGATGCTCCACCATCCATCCCTACACCAAATCCACGGCTTCAGTCATGAACTTGTACGGCGTCTGTATGCCGTCCTCGCGTAGACAACTGCATCTAGACCCTCAAACTCGTATATCGAACCGCGTCATTCATCGCCACCCACGCTCTATTGACACCCAAATCGAGCTCCTATACGAACCCATCACCAGCCTCACCTCCATCAGCCAACAGATATTCAGGCCATCCCCGACGCCCATCCACCCCAAGTAGATCCCAACCACCCAGCATCATGAATATATCATCTTCATCCCCTCTCGCCTCCCAACACACTCCCTCAAAGATATCAACACGCCAAGCTTCAAACAAGACAGCAAATGCCCACAGCGCCTAACCCATTTACAACACCGCGACCATGAAGCCCGCCCTCCTAACGGCCCTCCCCCTTGTCAACGCCGCCATCCGCATCATATACACCGTAGAGGAGCTCCAAAATATGTGCTGCACCTCCTGCCTCCCTCTCTACAAACTGTGTGTCCTCGACTGCGTTGAGTGGGACAAGCATTTACCCACGTGCAACCATGAATGCACGCAGCTTCTAGTAAGTCAATTGAGCAGGCTTGGCAATACGTCTTTGATATTAGTCCCTAGACGTTGGTTCTTGGATATTGGTTCCTCGTTGTCAGTTTCCGTATGTTAGACCACTTCGACGCCAATTCATCAACGTCAACCATCTGATCGCTACCCTCGCCGTCTACATTGCTTGCTCCACCCATACATCTACAAAACTGACACCGATCCATCAAATAGACCAGCTGCCCCAGCTTGTGCAGGGACTGCTGCACAGACAAGAAGCATAGCGAGCGCATCGACAAGGGCGACAGCGCCGACGTCGAGACGGAATAGGAGGGGGAATGGCTGGACTTCCCGCAATTATTCAAAGCAAGGGACCGCGTAGTAGCCTGGGCTCCTTCTCACTCGGGCAGCAGGCAGAACTGTTCCAGCAGCAAACTGTACACGTGTATATATATATGTATGGCCCCATCTATCAATAATTATACATACATCCCCGTCTCGTGTCTCCTCCTCGTGCGGCAGCCCCTCTAGCAAAACCAGCCTGCAGAAAACCCAGTGTCGCAATTACCCTCCAAAATATTTCGCGCCTTGCACTCCTTTCCATCCGGTTCCCTCGAGATTGTTGATACATTAATTAAGGCACTGTTTAGACATGTGTTCCCCTCCGGTTCAGATCCCTTTTTACATGTCGACCATGCCATCGGCAATCGCGAGTCTCTGCTTAGTCGTCTTGGCTCTCTTGCCAGTTCCCTTTGTACGACCTCGCTTCCCCTTGGTATCGCTCTCTGCTGGTGTTGCTGTACCTGAAGCACCAGCCTTGCTACCGTCATCAAAATTACCCTCGCCTATCATCACGCATTAGCTACTACAACATAGTCATAGGTTGGAAACGCATTAGACTTACCTTCATGATACATCTCGTCAAGGCTAGCCGAAGCCTCTGCCTTCTTCTTCTTTCCACCCTTCTTCTTCTGCTTGTCATACTCTCCAGACTCGAGGAGTTCCTTTTCTCGTCTCTCAATCATCTCCGCTTGCTCATCGTCAGCCAGCCACATGGCAATGTCACGGTTGCGGTTCTCGGGAGCACGGCGACCAGAGAAGTCGACGCTGGCGCCGCCACCCTGGATAACAACGCGCTGCACTTCTTCCTTCTGCAGCGCGCGCTTGCGAATTCGCTCCTCAATCGTGCCCCTGGTGATGAGGCGGTACACCGTGACCTGTCTAGTCTGTCCCAGTCTGTGCGCTCTGTCCATGGCCTGTGAATCAATGGTCGGGTTCCAATCGGAATCGTAGAAGATGACCGTGTCGGCTGACGTCAGGTTAATACCGAGACCACCAGCACGCGTCGACAGTAGGAAGATGAAGATATCGGGTCGTGTTTGGAAGTCGTGCACGGTGTCGCGTCGGTCTTCCAGCTTGGTAGAGCCATCCAGTCGGCAGTACGTGTAGTTGCGGTATGTCAGGTACTCCTCCATCATGTCAATCATGCGCGTCATTTGGAAGTACAGCAGCACACGATGGTTCTCCTGTTTGAGTTTGAAGAGGAGTGCATCCAGCTTGGCCAGCTTGCCACTGTCAGTGACGAAGCGGCGCATGGAGGGGACTGCGATATTGTTGAAACGCTTCTTCTCGTGGTCGGGCGTTGGCATCACCGTCTTGGACGGATACAGCTCGAGGGGGACCTTCTTCTCGATAAGAGCCCGCTCGTCGAAGATTGTCGGCCCGAACAGTGCCTTGCGGATAGATCCGTTAAACAGCGTGTTGTCTCGTTCGTTGTTTGAGCCGACACCGTTGCATGAGATTTGCAAGGGTGGAGCGGTAGCGCGCGGTCGCCCAGCTGGCTCGAGTCGGCCCAGGCCAGATCCATGATAGTCCTCACGCGCAACATTCATGAGAGTACTGAGAATTCCCTCGCGAGTGATGTCAGCCAGTGGCTGGCGGTTGTTGCGAGCTCGAATGTTGAAGAGCGCATGGGTTGGTGTGAAGGTCCTATCCTCTGGCTCGTCGTATGCAACGTTCATGTGGCCCAGGCGATCCTGCTTCTGCAACTCGTCAATGGCTCTCTGGAAGAGACCAGTGTGGGCTGCCTTGTAGGCGTCACCAGGCGAAACGTCTGCGAAGCGGAGCCATGAAAAGCCCCCAGACTTGTCTGCGTTATCGCGGATGTGCTCAGGGGCCCAGATGTTCATCATGTGGTTGAGTGCCTTATTGCGCCATCCAGCCTTCTGGTTGTCCTTGCTGGCTACGGAGAGCCGCCCATCTTGGGTCCACACCTTCTGCGGCAGCTCATAGTGAATCAAGCTCCGGCTGGAGTAGCCGACGGCAACGTCATTGCCCTCGCGGACGAACGATGCAGTCTCGGCGAAATACGCACAGGCAAATGGGGACGTGACTGCAGCGCGCTCGAATAGATCGGGGTGGTTGCATACCTTGCGGAACTGCATGACGAGATTCATCAGAGTTCCGGAGTCTTGATCGTCACCCATCGTAGCCTTCTCCACGAGATCCATGATGTTGATCTGGTTTCGCAGATTAGCGTAGTAGGCCCGCTGTCGGTAGGTAAGGTCACAGAACACATCCAGCTCAATCTTGTCTCCGAGCTCCTTCTGGACGTGCTTCTTCACACGACGAAGCATGAAGGGCTTCAGAATCATGTGTAGACGCTTCAGCTGATCCTCGTTAAGTTTCGTGTTGCTCTGAGCGTGAGACTCGATATCTTTGGAGAACCACTCGCTGAACTCGTCGTGAGAGTCAAAGAGCGACGGCATGATGAAGTGCAGCAGAGCCCACAGTTCCTGCATGTTATTTTGAATTGGTGTTCCGGTGAGAAGCAGGCGGTTTCGGCAGTGGAACCCAAGCAAGGACTTCCAACGCGAACTCTGTGAGCTCTTGATGGCTTGGGCTTCATCGAGAATCATGTACTGCCACCTCATCTTCTGGAAATAGGCCACGTCCGACACCACGAGCTGGTACGAGGTGATGCAAACGTGGAATGCAGCGTCTTTGCGATACGTCATGTGCTTGCGGTCCCAGAACTTACGCAATACCTTGCGGTCCCCGGCGCTGCCCCAGTAAGGGAGAACCTTGAACTCGGGCACAAACTTGGCGATTTCTTGCTGCCAGTTGTGCAGTGTCGAGGCCGGGGCAACGACGAGGAAGGGTCCCCAGATGTCGTGCTTCTCGGCCAGGTACGCCATGACGGAGATGGACTGCACCGTCTTTCCGAGACCCATCTCATCGGCCAGAATACCATTGATACCTTGCTCATACAAGTTGACCAGCCAGTTGAGGCCCTTGAGCTGGTATTCCTTGAGCTGGGCATTAAGCAACTTCGGTTGCTCAACCTCCATATTGCCCAGTCCAGTTGGGTTTTGGAAATTCATCTCGCCCTCCTCGTCCATGTCTAGGCCCTGGTTGTTGAAGTCGCGGGCCTTCTTCTGCGCTTCGGCAATGGCATTCTGGGCATTGGCAGCAGCAGCGGCTTGCAGGACACTCTCATCATCGTTGTCAAAGTCGAGAGCCTCAAAGTTTGTGACCTTGTCTCCAACGGGACCCTGGGGCTCACTAATTGACAGCTTACTCTCAGGAGCCTTGTTCGGCTCCTTAGCCTCATCTGGATGATCGGTGCTGCGCTCCACTTCATCCGTCTTGATCTTCTTGCCAATGAAATGAGAGTACAGTTCAGTCTGTGAGATGAGGAAGTTGAGCTTCCTCTTCTGACGGGCCGCTTCACGATCGGCTTCTTCCTTTCGAGCATTCTCAATCTCCTGCTTCTCGGCTGCCTTGCGCAAGTCTCGTTCCTCACGCTCGTTCCGCTTCCAGAAGCTCATCATGTCCCTCATGACACGCTTAGCACGAGCTTGCAGATCCTTGGTGCCCTTGTTCGTTCGGAGTTGCCATCGCTTCGCCTCCTTGGATGCGAGGATGGCCGTCTTCTTGAGGTTTGAACTTTTGGTGGCATAGGAGTCGACAGCAAGTTTGAAAGTTTTGTTGACGTCCTTGCGGGCCAAATCTCGCCAGATCTGGTCATAGATCTGGTTGTATCCCTTGGACTGGAACTTCTTTTCGATGTCTGGGACCTCGTCCACCGGCTTCTCGGGCTTGGGCTCCTTCTTTGGCTTCTCGGGCTTCTCCTTCTCCCCGTCACCCTTGGACTTGTTCTTGATCTTGATGCGGACTTTCGGGGGCGCCTCTTCCTTTGGTGGCAGCTCTTCGCCGGCGTCCAGGGCCGCCTGAGCGGCCGCGGCAGAATCCTTCTCGGCTTGCTTCTGTTCCTTGGACTTCTTTGGCCGCGATCCGCCGCGTCCTTTGGTCTTTGGCTTGTTGGTGGATTCGGCATCCGAGGCCGGGAAGGACGACATGATTCCTCCCTCGAGGTTGAGCTCCAGGTTTCGGGCAGGACCCTTGATGCCCTTTTGAAGAATGAGTTTGGTCTGCTGGGCCTTTTTATTGGCACGCTCGGCATCACGCAAGTGCTTCTGTCGTTCAGTCTCGTCCTCGGCTGCATAAGCCCGGCGGAGAGCTTCCTCCTTCTGCTCCATCGTGACAGCCATGGATTTCTCCCGACGTCGCTTGCGTTGCATGTCCTTCTTGCGCTCCTTCTCAGCGAAAAGCTCTTGCTCGCGGACCTCGTTAAGTGCCTCGTCATAGAACACATCATCATACCGTCGCTTTCCGAGCTCGGATTGATTCAAAAGCTTCTTGGTGGTCGACTTGGCGCAGTCCTCGCGTCGCAGACGGTTCTGCTTGCTGTCCAAGTCTGCCATGATGCGACGGCGCTTGCTCGCTCGTTCCTTGTACTGTGCCTCGTCGAACTCGGCAGCATCCAAGCTGGACGCGTTGTTATCGATCTGGACTTCAGAATTCTGAATCTTCCTCTCCATCTCGTTTGACCACGTTTTGGGCTTCGGCTGGCCGTTCGCCTGTCGCTTGGAGGCAGAGCGCGGAGCAGGTGATTCTTTCTTTGATGCTCGTCTGCTGCTTTTGGACGGTGCAGATTCTCTGATGTCGGAAGCACGGCCTTTGGTGGATCGTCGACCCCCCTTCTTCTTGACAGCCTCGCTCTTTGGAACAGGGTTTGGTTCGGGTTCCGTCTCGGCGTCTACATCCTTGTCCATTTCAGCATCAACATCCGCTTCTGGTGCAGGCTGGTTCCTGGCCTTTGGCTCAGAGTCAGGCTCCTGCTTGAGTTCAAACTTTGGCTCCGGTCGTCGCTGCTTCTCGGGCTCTGGCTCTGGCTCCCGCTCCCGCTCCCGCTCCCGCTCCGGTTGGCGGGTTTCAGAAACAGCAGGCATTGTCGCCGGCTTGGGGGCGGGTTCGGAGCTGGAGAGGATGTTGGAGAAGGACATGGGATCGGCAGAACGACTAGGTGTCTGATTGCAGGTTAGCATCCCAGGATTGTCAATTGATGAAGCGAATTGGGTCGTGAAATCCAATAGAGCGTGACGTACCGATGCGACTGCCGACGCCGGCTTTGGAGGCGACGCAGTAGGAAGGTCCGCCTTCATGATGGATGGCAGCGTAGATGAGCCGTTTGGTGTCGAATGATTGTTGTTGTTGCTGTTGTTGCTGTTGTTGCCGATGAGTGCATGTCTCTGACCCGGCGAGGTCAGCTGTGACGGTCGCCCGGGGGGGCTGTGGGAGCCCACGGGGAGGCTTGGATGGGAGTGAGAGACGGGGCTCCGCGGTCGGCTATAGGACGAGCCCCGTGGCGATGGATAAGTCCCCTTGTAGTATGGCTGGTGTTGTTCGGCGGACGGCTGTGAGTAGGGATACGGGTCGCGAGCCTGGTGCTAATGGCAGGGACAAGGAAAAAATCATGTCAGAATGGCAGATGGCAGTGGTCAGGGAGAGGTGCGGTCATTTGCACTGTGGTGATGCAAGAAAAATTTTCGGGTTGCTGCATTGGATGTTTTTGCCGTGGTGAAGCAGAAACAAGCAAGCGCAGAGGTGCGGAAGGGGGTTGAGCGAGGCAGAAAAAAAGAAGTGGACTGGTTGATTTGCTTGCTTACCTTTGTTGGCGTGGTGGTGGTGGCTTGTTGCGGCGCGTTATGCCAGGAGTCAGACACGGAGACCCTGCGCTCCTTTGTGGTATCCGTGGTCGGGTCGTAGTAGCTGCTCGTGGCGGGCTTGTCTCGCGCGTGATGATGGACGTCGGAGGCGTGGCCAGGCGGATAGTAGCCCGTCGAGGCGTGATGGTCTCTCGAAGCCGACGATGGAGGGCCTGGAGGAGCGTGTCCTGGCGGCGGCAGCGGGTGGGCAGCCGATCCGCCGGGGGCGCCTGACGATGAGGATGGCATGTAAGGACTCGGTCGGGGGGCGTGCAGCGACGAGCGAGACGGCGGCGATTGATGGGACAGGCCAATGCTGACGTTGTCGGGGCTGGTGTTGATGGTCGGGTTTGGGTTTGGGTGGGAATTGGAGTTGGAGTTGCTGGCGCTGCGGCTAGGAGAAGCGAAGGGAGGCGGAGGATAGTCGGCGTGGGAGTGCGTTGGCGACCGTAGGCTGAATGTGGAGTGTTGTCGGTGCGCACTCCCTGGGTTCATCACGTCGCGCCGTTGCTGTCTATCGCGCTCTTCGTCCTCACCAGGCGGCCGCTGCAGCACCGTCGACCGAAAGATGTTGTCCATGGCGCAGGGGTTCTACACGATTACCCCAGGGTCGAGAGCGGACCTATTCCCTCACCAATTTTTTTTCTCTCCTCGCTCTGTGCACGGTGAGATGCTCAGTGTCTTGGGGGGGGGCAAGAGGTGTGGTGTTGCAGACGGCCAAATCTAGGGCGGCGGACCCATATGCCCAGTAGCGTGTCTAACTCGGAGCTTGACGTCTAATGCCGGCAGGAGATGGCCGCGTTCTGATGTCTATAAAGTACGAAGAATGAAGGCCAGGGGGGGGGAGGGGGAGATGGAGAAGTACGGGGCTGCGTAGATGCGAAAAATCTAGTACGCGAGGGATATGGATGGGCAATTAGGGCGGAGTGATCGGACCAGACAGACGCCAGGCGAAGCGACAAACACCAGAGTCTAAACGGTTGAAGGTTCAATGGCAATGTGGTGCAGCGCTCTCTCGTGTGCGCCTGGGGAACGAAGGTGCCGGGGTTCGGATCGGTGGGGTCGATGCTGTGAAGGTGGTGAGGGTGGTGAGGGTGGTGAGGGCAGTGAGGTGGTGGTGAGGGTGATGGGCGACGGGTCGGCAATGAAGTCGGCGACGCTGGCGGCGATGGTGATGATGATGAAGGAGGGAAGCGGGAATGGAGCGCGAAGGGGGCGAGAGGCAGACAGTGATGCAGCCCTTCGCTGACGAGCCTAAAAGTGGTGATGGCGGACGTGGTGGCAGCAGGGTTGCCTCTACAAGGACCTGCGAGGAAACTGGGAACGTGGAGGAGCCGGTCGAGCCGCGCCCCATCCATTCTCTCTCTCTCTCACGCTCGCAGTGGGAGGCGTGCGAGGTGGTGTTTGGCGGTGCCAGTCTCCATACTTCACTCTGACGATCCGATCTGGGCGGCGTAGGCACGTCTGTCACGGTACGTACCAGTCGTTGGCGTTGAGCTAGTGGTGACGACGGCCACCCAGGCACGGATATGGGGCCCTCCATGCAACCTAAACTGCCCCAAAGAAACAAAGCCGCGACATGAACCGCGACTAGGCACGGGCAACCACCAATACCTAACGCCATCATCCAACGCATTCCGCACACGTAACCAGCTACTCCCTACTCAGTGCACCAACTGAAAATTGGCTTCGAGGCCACCGAACCGAGTGGAAAACCCTCGTGTGCCCCCTCCCCCCCCCCAAAAAGCGACGCAATATTTGCTGACCATCGATCCAGCCATCTCCACTCCCCTTCAGTGTCGTCGTCTGCAAAGTGAGGTTCCCCTTCCATATTCCACTGCCCGTCTTCCATCAGCCCAAAACTATCGTCCACGCAGTAACCTAGTCACGCAATGCACCGGCCCAGCTCCTTCTCACGCGAGGGTCGCTGCATAAAAAGGGGCCGGCAAGGCTGGCTGCGATCCATCCGCCCGCTCATCTTCGCCAAAATACCCGCCTGGCTGCACATGGCCACATTGTACGCCCTCGCTAGCGCCTCTGTCGGAAGCTTCACTCCTGTGCCTCTCCAGCTCGCGCACCGCGTAACACAGAGTGCCTGCACGCACGTATCGAGCGAAAAGCACGGTATCGAGGCGCGGCAGGGGTGGCAGAGCGCATCTCCTGGCCGGCCTGGCGAATGGCACGACGCACTCCGCTGGGTTTGACGTGCTGCGTGTGCATGAATCAACCTTTCGCGCTTCATTGTCTTGGCCATCTAATTATCCCCCCAACCACACGGGGAAATTTGTCATCTCTTTCCCCTGTGGCACCGCTTCACACTGGCTTGCCTCAGGCCGAGCCTTCTAACCTGCACGGCAATGCACCGTCTGCATGCATGCACTTCGTAGTAATTGCTTCGTAGGGGGGCAGACGAGAAGCCATATCTTTCTATCCTCCTCCTCTTCCTCCCCTGCCCTCCTCCCCTCCCTGCAGCGACGCCGGGCCAAGTGAAGAGGCTGAGTGAGGCACCACTGCACCAGCAATCCGTCGCCCGCAAACCCCTGCCGTCCCATTTTAGCTCGACTGCTTCATAGGCCAATAATTATTTTTGGCGGCTTGTTTCCTTGGGGCAGCTGTTGGTCGGTTCGTCCCGGTTACATCACCACACCAGCCAATGGGAGCAGGACATTTATCTCCTGAGGGATGCGTTTTCCATTTTCCAGGACAGTCACCATAAATTATCGCTGCTCTCGCTCAATGGCGGGCAGGTCGCCGCCACGTGACTTTTCCTCCCAGGCGACCCAATCCTATGATATCTAAACAATTCTCTAATTCCCTCATAGCTCTAAGCATTTCCTATTCTCCTTCTGAGGTCACGCTTCAGATAAACTGGTACTCATATCTCTCTTCGGCAAAGTGATGGCTGGTCATTCGAGCAGCAATCCTCCGCACGCGAAGACTGGATGATCTGAGGTGAGCTTCAGTTGCGAGACCGCCATCATTAGGCGCTGATCAGGCCTGGGCCAGTGCACTGGATCATGCACGGCCCGCCTCTCATTTCACCTGGCCTTCACAACACTCATTCCATGAAAACGCTGTTCCCATTGAAACTACTCTCAAACATCCTCCAGGGCTACCTTACTTAGTTAGATGGGCATTCGACGCCGCCTCACCATGTAATGCTCCACCTCTGTCACGCCCTTAAACCTCTCAGCCAAACCCTCACTCCCGCCGATCCCCAACTCCCGCTCATGCTGTGCAATCTTCTCTGCCCAAAGCCCATTATCAATCGTCCAAGCCCTCAGATCCTCAAACCCCACCTTGAGGTACAGCCCGTGTGATTCGGCTGAGGACACAATCATCGCTGGAAGACCTTGTGCGTCGCTCTCTGCCAGTGCCCTCTCCAGGAGGCTTTTACCGATGCCTCTCCTCTGGTAGGCTGGGTCAATCATGAGGTGCCATACGACTGCACCCAAAGCGTCAGCATCACGTAGAAAACGGCCGAAAACAAGTCGTCGGGCCTGCCCAGCCTTTCCAAGGAAGTGAACTATAACTCACACATATGTCTCTGTCCCTTGATCGCATCCTTATAACAAGCATCCATATCCTTCTGCCGCTCATTAAACTGCTCCCACAACCCCTTCATGTGCGCTTTTGGCACCGCGAAAGTCGGGGGTGTCTCCTCAACTGGCCGCTCCTCATCTTCTCGGCTTGGGACCTCTTTGTTAGCGGCCTCCTTGTCTTCGTCCGAGGCTTCGAATTTAAACCGCACAAATCCAACAACACGACCCGTCTCCCCATCCACCGCAACAAGATACCTATTTGTCTCCGGCTCTCGTAGCGCCAAGGCATTAGACTTAGACAGCCACTCTCGAGGGTGCCTCTCAAAGAATGCCGCGTAAAAATCGTGGTACGTGTCCAGCGCATCGTAGTGGACCTGCCCAATGGCGTCGGCGTCGGCAGCCGTGGCAGGCCGAATTGTAAATGAGCTCATTCTCGTGGAAGGTTAGTTGTGTGAGTCGTTGGGATGTTAAAACTGCTTCAAACACTGCTACGGGTCTTTCATCTTATTTCTATCCATTTTTTTTTTTTTTCATTTTTTTTTTTTGGTGTTGAGAATTCAGTAGCTTGTGCGCGCGACGGGCTGGCTGCAAAGATGACAAAGGCACGCCGGACTGACTCATTGTTGTCGGCGTGACTAGAGTTTATCCAACCTCGGATCTTGACCTTGTTTAGCAAGTCTGTATCTCCTTAAGGCTTCGAAAATATCAAGACGTATCTTCTAAATTCTTATTTAGTACAATCTCTGTAGCTAATAGGTATTTATAGAATGCTCTTGGTATCATGATTCCTTGCTGTAATGCCTATATGTCTTTGCTGGCTGTTCACTACACTGTCGACAGCGATTCCCAAGACTCGCTCATCAGGAGGTTTCAAAGTCATGCCCGCACTTGTATGCAATATTGCCATTGAATGCTTCTATGATCAGAGTCACCGTTATTCGGTGACATCTTTGTAGATTCATTGTCAATCCAGGAAAAATAAATAAGAAAAAGCCATCAGTAGTCTATCCCGTAAAAACGTGGTCCAAGGTCGTGACGGCATACAACCCACATCTCTAAAGGGGTATCGCGGCCGTTTTCGAGCGTCACTGCAGCCAAAATCAACAAGTTTGCCATCCCATATGGCCCTTGGCCGCATGTCGCCTCATGTCGTGTAACCGCCCTTTTTGCTCTGCGTGACCCTTTTTTGTTTGTTGTCCCGTCTATTCACGTATTCAATCATGCCCAACTACGCTCTGCTGCTCGTCTACACCGCACCAGAAGAAATCATCTTCTTGCGCAGATAATTTTTGTACTCGCCAATTGTGCCGTCCCATGCACGGATCGACTGGTTCTCGCACACCAGAATCTGCTTAGCAATCTTGTCCAACAATCTGCAACGAGTTAGTTATCTACACAGTAATCATGATTTGCTAGGGGGCTAACCTGAAGTCGTGGGATACAACAACAACACCTCCGCTAAAAGCATTAATAGCATCAGCCAGACTGTCGATGGTGGGAATATCCAATCCGTTGGTAGGCTCGTCGAGCAACAACATGTTGGGGCTCTCAATAGCCAGCAATGCAAAAACGATACGGCTCTTCTGGCCCTCGGACAAGGTGCCCATCAGAGCGGTCTGGGAATCACCAGACAGACCGTACTTGCCGAGCTGCTGACGCCAGTACTGGTAGTCTTGGGACTTCTCAGCGTACTTGTCACGGACAAAGTCCAGGGCAGACTTTGTCAGATCCAGCTGCTCGGCACTGTGCTGGGAGTACATGCCCAGCTTCAAGTGGGTGTGGCGGGTAACGACACCGTCGGTGGGTGAAAGCTTGCCAGTCATGAGGCGGAGTAGCGTCGACTTGCCAACACCGTTGGGTCCGACCAGCGCTGTTCGGGAGTCCATGTCAAAGCCGAGGTCAAGGTTGCGGTAGAGGTCGTCGGCGGGGTTGCCAGAGTAGGAGAAGGTTACGTTGTCAAACGACAAGACAGGGGGAGGGAGCTTGTCGACATCAGCGAATCGGAAAGTGAAGACTCGGTCCTTCTCAACGGGCTGGATGAAGCCATCGGCTTCCATCTTATCCAGAATCTTCTGTCGAGACTTAGCCTGTCTGACCAAATTGGCATAAGTACCAGCACTGGCGATGAACTTCTTGATGTGGACAATTTCGTCTTGCTGCTTCTGGTATGCCTTCATCTGGTTCGTCTCCTGTTCCTCTCGGGTCTTGGCGTACGAGTCGTAGTTACCACCATAGTACATCAGCTTCTTTTGACGCATATCAATCATGTTGCTGCACACTCCATTGAGGAAATCCATAGAGTGCGAAATGAGAACCAGGGTTCGTTCCCACTTCTTGAGGTACTCCTCAAGCCACACACAGGCCTCGAGATCCAAATGGGCAGTAGGGTCATCCAAAAGTAGCAGCGAAGGCTTGACAAACAGTGCTTTGGCAAGGGCGACTCGCATTCTCCAACCGCCGGACATGTCCTTTGTCTTCTTGTGAATTGTCTTCTTGTTGAAACCGAGACCGGTGAGAATCAGGGAGGCTCGCGTAGCAAATGTTGAGGGATCCATCTTGTCCATGTGCTATTAAACGTTAGTAAGTAGAATTGTTTTCAATCACACTGCTGAGCATACATCATAGAGGTCAATCAGGACAGGGCTCTCAGGTCCTTCATCCTCCAGATACTTCTCTGCGAGCTTGTCAAGGCGATCCATTTCAGCCTCGGCCTCCTTGACAACCCACTCCAGAGCACCATGTTCGCTGGGCGGCGCACCCTGGTTAAGGAGGTAGATATCGATGTGTTCGGGAATAGGGAACTCTCTTGCGGCAATCGACTTGAGCAAGGTACTCTTACCGCAGCCGTTCTCACCAAGAAGACCGTAACGGCGGCCAAAGGTGAGTTCAAGAGTCGAATCGGTGATGAGGACTTTACCGTGGAACACCAGACTGGTGCTGGTGATCTTTACGTCCTTGCTGCTAGCCGTGGAGGCCAATACACCAGTAGTAACTCGGTCAGAAATGCCAAACTGGTCGACCTGGTCAGCAAGCTTCTTGACCTCGTCCAACTTGGCTCCCGTCGTGGCAAAAGCCTCTTCATCCTGAATAGCCTTGCCATGAGCATCTAGCTTGGGTGTGCTGGTGCCGCTCTTGGCCTTGCCCTCGGCGGCCTTCTTTGCCAATCTCTTCTCCTTTGCTGCGGAAGGCATATTGACGGTGTGGAAAAAATCGACGAGAGGGAGGAGTCTGAACGAAAAAGGTAACGAAAGGAAGTCGGGTTCCGAATCGAGGTCTATGACACGACCACGGGGGAAAAAATAGGTGACAACCGACAGCGTCAAGATGTGAGGACGATAGACCAACAGTCGACGAGAAGTGGTGGCGACCTGGAATTCCTGGCCAGAGCAGAGGGGCAGTGAGAGATAATGGATAGAGGCGGGGTGATATTTTTTGTTGGTGGGGCAGGTATCAAAAATTTGGTCGATAAGACGGACCAGTCAGGCATCAAGCTCAGCATCTAAGGCATAAAGTTTGGAAAACAAGGGCGTCTGCAGCCTGCGCTGCCTGTCAACAGCCAACAGCGCCACCTCACATGCCCGCGATTCATTTCCGTCAGGACTAGTGCGCGAAGACGAAGTATCCCACTCCGGGTTTTACTCGTTGGCTTGGTGCGAGGGGTGCTTGCAGGTACCTTGACAAGAATTTTCATTGTCCTCTCACCAGAGGACTAAACTCCAGCAACAGCCTGTGGTCGATAACCATGCATTTTCACAGAACTCGATACTTTGCTTTTCTTCTTGTTTCCCTTTGTAAGGTAGCCCCTTTCGTTTCTCTTCTTTTACCATCCCTTTGTTGGTGGCAAAATACCTCCTTCGTCGGCATCTCCGTCCTGCAAGTAATTTCTTCCCACATTATTTTCTACTGAAAATCGGAAACGCGAGGGAATCCTTCAGCCCTGACGTCACGCTTTCTCCATGGTCATTGGCTGATAAGATCAAGAAATTTTCTGCTCTTATTAGCCAACCAAGGTCATCATCTCACTGCTCCACCCCAACTGAGCTACCTACCCTGTACCTAGCCTTACTTCAGGGCCAGTGACAGCCTCTGCATTTGCAATGTTTACGTAGATTAGGCAGACGCCCAATCGATGCAAGTCAGAAAGAAGCACTCCAGGCATGTATTTGTCTTCGAGTTATTTTTAGATTAATACGTCGTGGCGGCGTGTTTAACATGGTTTGTGTTGTTCAAGTGGCTGCAACGACTCACCCCCAAACCTCCAGATATTCGGCTAAAGATAAAAGCAGAAGCTAGACAACTTTTTATTCGAGTGATCGCCATGAGCTATATCCAATAGCAACATAGGGGTATTCCGATGACAAAAGACAACTAAAACGCCGCTCACCAAGTGCAACTGTTATTTCACCTGTATGGTGATCAATCCTCTAAATCTCGTACGGTCTTAGCACCTCTCAACATTTCCTGTGGCACCACCTGGGGCTGTGCCTCTCCCCATCGGCGCCGCTCCAGCTCTTCCTCGTCTTCTACGACGCAGTTTCTCGAAGGATGAGTGAGAGATCTCCCCGAAGCTTGCGGCATCCAAGCCTCGCCATTTGATATAATGAACTTTTGCGATGCTGTGTCTGACATCCTCGGCACTTGCGCCTTCGCAGACCCGCTCTCGGGTACAACTGTCGAATCTCTGATGATTCCTTGACTTGGTAGTATTTCGTCTTGTCGGTCACTGCGGCTATGCCGACACCAAAGGAAAAAAGTATGAAGCAGAAGCCCTATTGCAGGCAACCTATTCAGGGTTGAGTAGCGGATCTGAAATGCTGTAAGATGGTTGCTTACTTGAATCCGATGCCCATCTCGGTGGCGCTCATTGTTTTGTGCAATGGTCTTGACGCTTGTCGCAGAATTTTCTTGTTTTATATCTTCGATTGAAGGAAAAAAGAAATATTTGAAACAGATCCAAGATCTACCTTAGATTTAACGAATCTTGGTGCCTAGACTTCCGTTGTACCCACGAGTCGCTTGCGTCGTGGCCTGCACCACTCGGACGACTCAATCTCCCTAGGCAGCACTTTAATGCTATACTTCGGCAACCCACCCACACTTCCACGAGCGTTTCACAACTTACAATATACAACTCGACGAATCGTTCGCATTTTACTATTCTCAGTACATATTTATTAATGATACCGACCCTCTATCCGCCGGGAGTCTTCATTACGGTGGACATCAATATACATCAGCTGGCCCTCATACACAGCTCCACTCCCACCAATCCCTATTATGCAGAGACATCGCGACCAAGGTTATCAAACTGCGTCTCGTTTGTTAATTCGACCTGCCTTGGGCCGGCGCCTCCGCTAGGTGCGTTTGCATCTCGCTCAAATTGCCTTTCGACTAATCGGCTTGGATCATTCTCTGACCCAGGCTCTGAGTTGAACGCCTTCTGGACGCCATCCTCGTAGCGGTCGTCATTCAAATCACTTTCGTGAATGTTCTTGCCATGTGGTCCCTTAGTGTCGGTAAGATAGGTGTCATTGACGTAGCTTGGAGCATTGTCTACGCCAGGCTTGCTCGACTGCTCCGAGGAGCGGCCAGGGGAACCTGGCGTGTTATTTGACTCGGCCTGCGTTGTAGATATGTTGTAAGAGGTTGTGTTATTGGAGGCTGTGTTATGAGAACGTGTGTTCTGAGAAGGCTTGTCATTGGGCATATTCAGGGAAACAGTCTGTTGATTGTCGTCTGAGCCAGCTGATCCGGAAGAAGACTTTTGCCTAAACAAGGACTCCTCATCGGGTCGAGCATTTCGGTTGTTGGCGAAATCACCATCTTTCCGGTATGACTCAGCAGCGAGGGACTCCTTGGGCACATAGCCTGCTGTCTCGCGAGTGACTGGGGCATCTTGGCCAAGGTCGACCTTGGTACCAGAGCTTGGCGCCTTGCGATCCTGAATTGTAGAAGAAGCCATGGTATTGTATTCGTCTTTGAACTTTGAGGATTTGTTTCTCGCGTTTTTGAGAATTCGGAGAAGAAGATGGTAACTTGCTGTCTTGTGTACACAGATTTATATCTAATACCTTTTCCTGCTGAATAACGGTTATATATCCCAGATACATGTCAATGACATCACTAGGCTTGTTATTGTGTTCTGACGTCGGATCAGTATCTCCTGCCTCGAGACAGCTATTCCTGAGCTTCTTCTCACACTACGAACACGAAATCTGGGGAGTATTACATCATTTAGAGGAGATGTGAGATACTATGGTGGGGGTTTGCCTTGGAATGAGCGGTCATGATGGAAGCTATCGGTCACACTTGATAGGAGATCTCGATCGAAACTGCACCTCACCGAGTCACCGAGGCGCTCACCGAAATACACACCATGTATGAGACAGAATACCTAGGGGAAAGAACAACATAATTGTAAGGCGGGCCTAATCAATTTCTATGCATGTGACTTATGGGGAAGTAGTAGGCCTTGATTATTCAAGTGTGAGAGTGGAAGCGTGCAGCGCCTCGACTGCGGTGAGGCTAGAGGCTAGCTGTAACTAGCTACCTTGGGTGTTTGCCTCGTAACAATATACTTGCTGTTCGCCACCTAAGATTGTAGGTCCGATGTACTTACTATCTCATATTTAGTTAGCAAAAAACAGATGTACTATTCGCCTTCTGTTCCTTCATTCGCCACGATCCCTGTTGATACAACCGTGAAGCCTTACCTGTAGAGGATCTAGACATAAATGGAGCCTTTGCCAATAATACTGCCGAAGACGTATGTATTAAGTCATTATTTCACCTCCTGTTTAGTATTGTCATCTATCAGGTTTCAATCTTTGGTACAGCCTTTTCTTTCAGGATACTCCACAGCGAGTGAACAGGCGCAGTCTCGGCTGACCGAATAGTTAAGATGATGCAGTGATGAAGCGAAAACGCCGTGACCCTAGGGTATCAGGCGTGTTCCTCACTCCCAAGACATGGCAGAAATCAATAGTCACCAGTAAGGCCACACTCTAATCTAATGAGTAAACTGCAGCATTGGGTCCTGGCTGTGTGAGAAATAGGCAAACTCCGCACAGCCTCGAAGCTGTGCTCGTGACAGCAGCGATCAATTTGTGTAGGGAGTCAAAGCCCTGGACCGGAGTGGCTCCAACGCAGCTGATGGGGCCGTAGGGGATGCCTACGGCGTGTGTGGCGGGTCACACGGCCTCCGGGCTGGGGCTCCGTGGCTGCTCCCCCGCCGCAAGGCTGTGTCAAGTGCTCATCGGTTCCAGGCAGCCTTGAGTAGAAGGATTGTATTTATTCGCCAACGTCTCTTTCCTAGAAAAATAGTTTCGACATAATGGTGATATAAATTTTCGATCCATTATCATATTCTCATCGATAACAAACAACTCTCAGCTCATAAAGCCCATAACATACCAGCAACACCACCATAATGGGACGAGTGGTCTATCACGACGGGCATTACCATCCCGCTCCAGGGGAGCAAACCGAGCATACGGGCCACCAAGCCATCGGGCCTTGGCGAAAGACATACGAGTTATGGGATTTCGTTTTATACGGCATTGGGAAGTCCTACTACAAGATCCGGGGCCATTGAGAAGAAACAGCACGAGTTCAGACGTGCCAAAAAACAACACAAAAAACACCACATAACCGCCGACGATAACGACCAGACTTACAATGTACACATTACCTCGTGTTAAAAATGGGCCCTTTGTTCGTTGGCTGAGCTGCTGTGGGATAGCTTGGGATGAAATGGAGAGTGGGCGACATGGATGATAGACTCAAATACCGTCAACCATAGTCAAGGTCAAAAGAAAGATGGGGGGACTACACAGTTTTGGGCCTGACTTTGAGGACAATAGGCAGCTCTGGCCGTCTTCGAGAATGCATAGATAAGAGATACGAGGTGAAGGCTGCACTCTTTTAGCAATGAGGCGGTTGCTCGTCTTTGGTGGTGACGGCATCATCTCTTCAACGGAGGCACCCCAGACCCGCACAGAGCGGTTCAATGTCTGCTCGCTAGTTGCGCTGCCAGTACAACCCTCCTCTAGATTTAGAATATAAATATAGTTTTTTTTATCAAATAAACTCATCTTTCGCTCCGAGGCAGTTAATTGAGGAATAAAGACGAACAGAGAAGAACGCTCCACTTTTTACTGGGGCGAAAGGAGCCTTGCAAGAATTGCAGCGTCTCATCTTTCATTATGCGTGTTTTATGCTTTTTTTCATGCTGACGGACGACGCCACCGGGACGGGGCGTAGGAAACCTAAACAGTGACGGCCGCGTTCATCAGTAGTATCTCAACTCACCGGATGCCGTGTTCCTGCTCACATAAGGGATGTGGCATGTTATCATTACATGTTACTTGGCAGTGGCAATGCAAAATATCAGTGATATGAAGCAGTCTTGAGGTGCTTTTTCAATTCTTGAGGATAAGATGCTTGCCAAACCCCAAGTCGCCAAGTCGCCTAGCTGTCAGGATAGGTTGAGGGAATGCCGAGACGCTGAAGGCGCATTTACTGCGCAAATTTGGGATGCGAGCTGGTGGCTGGTTGCTTTTACGAAGAGGACAAGAGCCGAAAGCGTTTTAGATACGAGTGAGCAGTATTTCTACGGCGACTAAATCGTCCTGGGTAAAATTTGAGAATGCACTCGGCGTCTCTAGCTCCTTGGTAGCTTGGCTTCATGGCAGTAAAATAAACATTGGTTTGGACGCGTAATCAATGGATACGAACCCACCAACAAATTGATTGGCGCCAATACTACCTTATTCACCACTTGATTTACCGCCTTTGACATGTTTTCGTGGCCAAGCTTGCCAAGGTCCAAAGGCGAGAGATGAGGACAGGCATGAATATCGTTTTGGAGAAATACAGATCGGCCGCGAGGGCCCGTATATTGCTGGGGCTGGTACATCCTTCCGACTGCAAATGACGGTAGGTGTCTCTGGTATGCGGAGACGGAAGATGGAGCCTCGAGCATCAGAGGCGCAATCCTTCTGTCTGTTTGCTCTTCAACCTCGTATTTATTCAACTGTCGGGCTGCGTGCGGTGTTGCGTTGCAGTATAGAGTGTGACAGGTTTGTCAGATGCCAAACTGCGAAACGGTGTCTTCAACTCCGTGTGTTTCGAGACCGACATGGACAGTGACCAAGAGGTGCAGCGCCAGGCTGCGAGGAACAGGCCGAAACCACCCAATGAACAGCGTGAAACGTCGTGACATGTGCATGTACATCGCTGACTGGCGGCACGAGAGTGAGATTCGCTGCAACAGAGTTGATCATGGCCACTGGGCCTGGAGTCTTCAAGACATGGATTGGCAGAAAATAGGCTCGCATCGCATGTAGGAGCAGATCTAGTGGAGTCTTGCCCCTATTTCGCGAGCGTTCGGCATACAGTGCGATTGCACATGACAAGCCCAAGCCAAGTCGAGTTCTACCAAATTTTGAGGCCAAGTCGCTACAGGCCTGCCCGCCCTAATTTTTGAATGTCTTGGGTGTCAAGCGCCAAGTGCCAAGTCTCCATAGGCGTCGTGTCAGGGCAAATAGGTACGAAGGATTGCAGCATTACAGTGGGAGCCAGCCGTGCCAGGTGCGAAATTAGATACAGTGCTACCGCCTGAGGCGAGATTGGGGCAGCCGCCAGGGCCCTGGCCTGTAGTGGTCTCTGGCGCCTGTTATTGGCCAGGGGTCTCCCTGATCGGCCCAAACAAGCTTTGCAGCTAGTGCTGCGCCTCCCATAACGCAAGGGGAAACACGCTCCTAGGACCACACAGTGAGGTACGTACCTCGTGCGCTGGTGCTGTACTGGCAGGGGACTGGTGGGCCACCAACTCCCGAAACAATGGCCACTGCTTCTCCTCTCCTTGGAAGGCTTGGCTTCCATTTTCTCTCCCTTTTCGCCTCAGTCCACCCAGCCGTTCTGTTGTTATTCATAGCTCCAACACCACACTCTTTTCTGGATCGAGAGGAATTCCAAACCTCTTTTCTTCCTCTTTCTCTCCAGTCTTTTTCGTTTGGAGCCATAGTTTCTTCCTCTTCATCAACACTCTTTACATCGGCTCACAGCCTTTTCCTTCCTGACGCTCTTTTGCACCTACCTTTGAACATTGATTGCCTCGACCTCTTTCGCGCCTTCCCACTTCTCGGAAACAAGGGAGACGACGTTCCTGATCGCAAGGGATCCCCATTTCTTCGTCCTCCACGCACTCGTTGCAACCGATATTCGCATCTATAAATCAACAATACGCATACTTTTAATTCGCAGTACAAAACAGGCACAATGGGCTTAACAAAGCTCTCTGTATCGCTTCTGGCGCTCGCAGGCACATCCATTGCCGCTGACCTGCCGCCCATCGTTGCCAAGGGCAGCAAGTTTTTCTACGAAAATGGCACTCAGTTCTTCATGAAGGGTATTGCCTACCAGCAGGATACCGCCGCTGGTGGTGCCACCGATACCAAGAAGACGAGCTTCAAGGACCCCCTTGCTGACGAGACCCTCTGCAAACGTGATGTCCCTCTTCTCAAGGAACTTGGCACCAACACCATCCGAACTTACGCCATCGATCCCACTGCTGATCACTCCGCATGCATGAAGCTGCTCAGCGATGCTGGCATCTACGTCGTCTCCGATCTCAGCCAGCCTCAGCTCTCCATCAACCGTGACGACCCCTCGTGGGATACCGAGCTCTTCACCCGCTACAAGGATGTCGTCGATGAGCTGTCCAAGTACTCCAACGTCATTGGCTTTTTCGCCGGTAACGAGGTCAGCAACAACAGATCCAATACCGAGGCTTCCGCCTTCGTCAAGGCAGCTGTCCGCGACACCAAGAAGTACATTAAGAACAAGAAGGGCAGCCGTTGGTTGGGTGTTGGCTATGCCGCCAACGATGACGAAAAGATTCGCGCCGACATTGCCCACTACTTCAACTGCGGCTCTGAGCCGGACTCTATTGACTTCTGGGGCTACAACATTTACTCATGGTGTGGTCAGAGCACCCTGCAAAAATCCGGCTACAGCACTCAGGCCGATTTCTTCAAGAACTACTCCGTCCCCGTTTTCTTCGCTGAGTATGGCTGCAACAACGATGGTGCCGCCAACCGCATCTGGCAGGAGACTGGTGCTCTGTACTCTGATGAGATGACGGAGGTCTTCAGCGGAGGTATTGTCTACATGTATTTCCAGGAAGAAAACGACTATGGTAAGTGCATTCGGTCCAACATTGGGATTAGCCAGGGCAATGTCGCTAACATGTTCAGGTTTGGTTAAGGCTACTGGCTCTGGATCGGCCACTAAGCTGAAGGACTTCAACGCTCTCAAGACCCAGGTGAACAAGGCCGACCCCAAGGGCGTTGACAGCGATTCCTACACCCCCAAGAACACGATGCCCAAGGACTGCCCCAAGCAAACCCCCAACTGGTCGGCCAACTCTGTTCTCCCCCCCACTCCCGATGACACCCTCTGCGAGTGCATGGTCAAGTCTCGATCTTGCGTCCCTGATCCTGACCTCACTTCTAAGAGCTACGGCAAGATCTTTGACTACATTTGTGGCAAGGACCCCAAGCTCTGCACTGGCATCACTGGAAACGCCACCAGCGGTGTTTACGGTGCTTTCAGCATGTGTGCCGCCAAGGACAGGCTAGCCTTTGCTCTCGATGCCTACTACGAGAAGCAAGGTAAATCTTCCAGCGCTTGCGACTTCAACGGTCAAGCCAAGACCCAGTCGGCTACCAAAGCTTCCTCGTGCGAAAAGAGCTTGGACGAAGCCGACAAGATCAACGAGGAGGCTGCTACTGCCACCACACCCGTTGGCGGCGGCGGCTCTGACCCCGGCAGCGGCAGCAACTCGACTGCGGATGATAAGAGCGCTGGCATTCTTTCTGCCCGCATGACCCCGGCTTTCACAGTTGGAGACTACGCGATTGGCATGTACGTGCTCGTTGCTGGTCTCGTTGGTGCCGGCATGGTTGCCATGTAATTAAGGGATTCTTTGTGGACCGGTGTAATTTTTGGTCTCTTCTGCGTTACATTGTATAGTCGCGATACAGCACGTTAGCTGGCATAGACTTGTTTCAAAACTTTTTAGTATCAAGAGTTGTTGTGTTGCATGCATTCTGTGCAACGAAAATGAGTGACATGTTTTAATGGAATACCTGCTTCCTGATTCTGCATCCGTCAAAGCATTCACGGTAGTTGACAGCTGCATGTTCTCCCGAGGCGTAGAAGCACCGTACCTGGAGACACGACGACGTAAATATATCTATCTACAGCCCTGTATAGGTACGGAAGCTGAATTCTGAGGTGACTGGACTATCCATAGCGCCACTCTTTGACGATGTCTATTGCAAATAGTTAGCTGCCAGCAGTGTGTCTGAGTTCGACGATGGAAGCTGCTGGTGATGTTTATTGAAACAATCGGAGGTCGGCGTGAGTTTTCGGGTGGCATGTATGCAGGCTATGCGAGCTTTGACGTTTCGACAGTGCGACAGTGCGACCTCAAGGTGAGGCCGAGGTTGTGCGTTATTAAAACAGCTTGGTGTTATTGGTTGTTATTGATGGAATACTAGTATCCCCAATAAACTGTGTTACGATGTGGGAAGATGCTATTGTTGTGACAAGTGGCTTGGATGATTCAGCGCTTGCTACTACCGCCAGCTGGATTCCTTTCTATGGGCGTAAATGACCTACCTGCCTTGCAACGTCAGAATTGCATCCTCTCTCCCACTCTCTGTCAACCAACTACCAGAGCACCCTCTTCGACAAATGCTGGTACCAAAATCTTACCTTTTATACAACTTACCCTTCTTATATATCACAGGGGACTGGCTTTATCACTAATATGGAAGACTCAAAGACTGCAGTGCCCAGTAAAGACACTCGAGCCACGCCACCTGCTACGTCGGGGCAGGAGACGCCTGAAGGCAAGGTGTGTACATGTTGACATTGCTTCCCCTCGACAATCTGACATCTTGTTTTATACTTGCAAGAATTTGGAGGTTAGCAAAAGAAAACTAAACCCCCTTCTTGTAGCCTACGCCCTGCGCGCGATGCGGACAGGAGATCGGACACAAGGCGAATTGCTCGTACAAGTACAGGAATTGCTGGACGTATGGAATTCGGAAAGACGTGAAGCAGGAAGGGCCAGATGGGCCACAGGCGCAGGATAAGCCAGAGGGGTGATGTGGTGGTGCTGGAGATGTCTGATGAGATTGTGAGGGTGATTGCGTTTGGTTGCTGGAGTTGAGGATTCAAATTGTACGCGAAAAAATGGAATATACTTCTAGATTGATAGCTCTCCTAACACACTGGTTTCTACTTGGATGCCAGTCCTGTGGTGTGATATCCTGGGGTATTTCGGTTACTTGGCGGAGTGTCGGCAGGAACCTTTGGCTTGAGTCTAGAAGTCAAGTGAACGAGCAGACGGGGGATATAATTCACAAGGCGGAAACCCGATGTTGAGCCTGATCAAATAATGACTTGCTTTGTCTTTGAGTTGCGTCGGCTCTGGTGACTGTCACAGTTTGGCTGAGCAGGGTCCTGGTAGCTTGAAGGTTTGGCATACTGTTTCTCAGCGACCAAGGGCCAAGAGGACATATTTTCATGGGTTAAACTCTTTGGCTTACCTGGGGTTAGTAGTACTGGTATTGACGAGTCAAAGGATAACTTTCGTTTGCTATAGTGATTAGTGTCTGCGTACGACCCTCTCCTTATCACACCATTTATAGCTGAGCGCTCATTATTGGACCTTGGAGAGAACTGCTTTACACTAATTACCATGAACTTCAATATTACCAAGACCTATTCATAGAGTTATGTGCAGGTGATGATGCACTTTAAAGAGGTGCAGTGATGAGTGATGGAGTAAGCGGTAGGGTGGTGCATCATCACCACCCACTCAGCATCTATTGCATCAAATTCAAGGATAAAATATCGTTTCCCGGTCTGAATGTATGAATAGAATACTTCTGGAACCAAAAACCGGCATATTGAACGTTGCAAAGCAAGTTGGATGACCCCTTCAGATGACGGCAATAAATGCGACAGTGACGTCAGGACGACGTTCTACCCGTCCGGCTCACAACTCGTGATGCTCGCAATCTTGACTTGGATATTGCTGCCAATTACCTTTTTATGAATTCGTGGTTTCAGAGAAGGAATTACTTCGAGCTCATTAATTAATGAGAATTTACAAATAGCTCAACCCTAGGGCGTTGCCATATTCAACCACATTTGCCTGCCTTTATCGCCATGCCATCCTCTGCCCCATCCCCACCACAAATCCTTCATCACGGAGAAAGACCACATTTCCGTGCATCGCTATCTTTCCTCGAAGAATGGCTCCAATTAGCATGGTTTGACCTCCTCTGCATGCTGATCCTCGGCCTCATCACCATTGTTGTGAGTCTACTTCTCCCGGCCACAAGCATCTCACTCACAGTCCCAGATCTACTACGCTCCCGTGCCATCTACTCGCACATTCCCCGTTACGTTCGCCGCTTCGGGGGATATTGTGTATCCCCAGTGGGCATACCCATATCGAGGCTGGATAATACCCTCATGGCTCGCAGGCGCCATCTCCATCGGCGGCCCTATAGCCATCTACCTCATCGCCCAGCTCCGCATCAAGTCCGCCTGGGACGCCAGCAACGCCATCATCGGTACGACATGGGCTGTGCTTCTAGCCTCCCTGTTTCAAGTCGTGCTGAAGCAGACCATCGGAGGATTTCGTCCGTACTTTCTAGAAGTCTGCCAGCCTGACTTGTCGCTTGCTGGGACGCACAATCACACCGGCCTCAACGGCGTGGGTTTCCAGCGCGTCATGTACACCATTGATATATGCACACAGCCGGACAAGGGCAAGTTGAAAGATGCCATCACGTCCTTCCCCAGTGGCCACGCGACTGCTGCTTTCGCAGGCTTCGGGTTTCTGTTCTTGTGGACAAATGCGAAGCTCAAGGTGTGGGCGGATCACAAGCCTGCGTTCTGGAAACTGACGGCGGCGATGTTTGCCGATTCTTGCGCCCGTCGCCATCCGCCTCGTCGTTGACCATTGACGCAGCGCAACAACTGGTACGACATTGCAGCAGGATCCGCAATCGGCATCGTCACGGCGTGTGCAAGCTACCGGACATCGTACGCCGCCCTCTGGGATTGGCGCTTCAACCACATTCCCTTGCTGCAGACGGTGGCTTTTGTGTTTGAAGACGAAGACGATACAATTTACGCTACGCAGACTATATCGGGGAGCGTGGGCTGGGGACCGACGAAGGACTGCTTCGAACAGGAACAGGGGTGGCGGAGAGGCCAGTGGACTGTTCTCGCGTAGGCGGAGGAGGCAGCTGGGGGGAGGGTCTGGGGTGGAGAGTGATTCAAGGGAGGCCTTTATGAATAGTTTTGGGGGAGATTCAGTGTAATGCTTCTGGTGACGGAGGAACAGAGTCGAGATATCAGGATAAGAAAATACCGGGTGGGTGCGACGTTAGATAGGAGGATGTTGATATCCCAAGGCAGAGTCATAAACATCTTCAATCTGGCCTCTGCAGCTGTCTACTTTCTCCTCCCCTTGATATGCACCTCCGCAATATTCCTATCGTCACCCGTCATAATGAACTTCTCAAACGCGGTCCTCACCGAGTCCTCCTCCTCCAGCGGCGCATTGATACCCCCCCTTGAATCGGTAACGTCAACCACAAGCGCATCAAAGTCCTTGCCCACGACAAAATCTCCAATTTTCCTTTCCAGGCCCACGACGCTTGCGCCCCCTAGCGTAGCCATGTAGAACACCTCCTCCAACGACAGGGTAGTGTCCGCCTTCTCCTTTGCCTCTCTATCGTATAGAGCGTCCCTTGCGTACGACGCAATGAGAGAGTGGCGTATGCAGTCTAGCATGGAAGAGGAGTAGCCCCCGCCCGAGTCGGTGCCGAGGCCGACCTTGATGCCATGTGCTAGGAATTCTTTGATAGGCGCGGCCATGAAGCCGCCCCCTATGGTCATGTTGGCCGTGGGGCAGTGGGCGACACCGCAGCCAAGATCACGGAGCCTGCCTGTCTCGTAGGGCGTCATGATGGTGCAGTGGGCGAGGATGGAGCGAGGCGTTAGGAGGCCGTAGTGCTCGTATAGATCTGCTTCGTTTTTGAAGTCTGGGAACAGGCTGAGCGTGAAGGACTTCTCCTGCTCTGCCTCGTTGAAGTGCGTCTGGATCGCCATTTCAGGATTGGCCGCGGCGATGGCCCCCAGCCCAGTCAGAACCTTGGGGTCGCAGGTGATGGCGAAGCGAGGCGTCAAGACGGGACGCACCATCTCGCCTTTTGGGTCGATGGCGTTGACATGCTTGATGCATTCCTCCGTCACGGCAAGGGACTCCTCCGGGCTCCCATCACGATAATAGTCTGGCGCGTTCCTGTCCATGTTGCACTTTCCCACCAGCGCCCTCTGCCCCTTCTTTAAGCAAATATCCGCCAGGATCCGCGTCGCCTCGCCGTGCATGGAGCCGTAATAGCTCGCGGTGGTGACCCCCTGCCTCAACATGACAGTTACAAGACTCTCGTACACGCGCCTGGCAAACACGGGGTCCTCGAGGCGAGCCTCGTTGGGGAAGGTGATTTCCTCAAGCCAGTTGAGGATCTGCATGCCCTGGCCGCTGCCGCGCTTCATCCACCTGGGGGGCATGGTTGTGCGTGTCGATGAAGCCCGGGATGAGGAAACTGGCCGTGGAGATGCTCCCGGACGGGGTGGTCGCCGTCCAGGCCCAGGGACTTGAGCGTCTCGGGGAGCTTGTCCTTGGGTACGGCCGCGGCGCAGGGCGGGTGATCTTGCCGTCGTGGGGTGTGTAGGCGAGGAGGGGCGTCCTTGCAGAGTCTCAAGCTGCGTGAGTGTTTTGGAGTGGATGATGGAGCCCCAGTAGAGGATTGTCTCGGCCTTGTCGGTTGCCATTGTGGCTGTTTTGTGTTTCTGCTATATACTCTGGGATTTCAGCCGTCCTTTCTTTCACTGTCAGACTCTTGGAAATAATTGTATGGGTTAAAGAGGAGGAGGAAGTTGGAAGTGAATGCAACCTCGACTACGACCAATACTCGATACGACCTCTAGCGAGACACCCCGCCCTCACGATGGATTTGGCACAGCGGTATCCATACTTCCTTACACCCAACTGGTGCGGCCACAACTAACAACGTTACCGTAGTATGTACCTAGTGCAATTTTGGGCATCTTGCTGTAAAATACGAAGAATGCCGGGAGGGTGAAGAGGAGGATCCTTCCGGCGTCTTCCAGTAAGGATCACCGGATGCCGGCAAAAAGGTAGATCTCAGCCAGAACGCGAGTTATGAGTCACTGCTTGTGTCTTGTTTGCTCGCTTGCCTAGAGTGTTGAATGTGTCAACTTATTCGCAAAGAATAAGGCGTCGCACTAAATGAGAGGAGGGGAGGTATGATTTAAAAGATCCATTAACTATTTGATACAATATCTAGGAAATAAGGAAATCCAATACCGTGCGCTAAAGTGATGCACCCATGTCTAAGCCGAAAGCAATGCAAGATCATCCAGTCGCCCATAACAAAAGAAACACAAGACCATGCTGATGAATCGTAGCACCTAAACTCCAAATAGTACTCGGAACAAGCTCTTGGAGAGTCAACTTGAAATGAAAAGGCAGACTGTTTAGTAGCCGGCGCGGGCAAGTCTCTCCTTCTCATCGAGGACAGTCTCGTCGTGGTCGGGCTGGTCGAGCTGCTGCTCGCGCTGTTCAACATGGAAAACAGCGGGTTGGTGCTTCTCGTCGATAACAGTGTCGCCGGGGGGGGGCCATGCGACCGACCTCCTGAACGACTGTGCGGTCAAAGTCGGCGGAGCCCTCGATGGCCTTGAGCACTTCAAACAGGGGCTTGCCGCCAACGGGCCAGGCGACATCGCCCGTGAGGATCTTCTTGGCGCTGATGCCGCGCTCATTGTAGAAGACGGAGTTGGCGTCGGCGCGGCTGACGATGATGGTGCCGTCGATCTGGATGCCGGCCCAGAGACCACGGCTCTTCATGTAAGTCCACATGGGGCGGGGCAGTCTTGGAGAGGGCGGCGTCACAGCTGCCACCAGTGGCCCACGGGTCCGACGGCGATGGAAGCCTCGCCACCAAGGGACAGGCGCGGGTGGGTAAAGGCATCAACCTGCGACTGGCTGTTGAGGACGCAGACGCAGTCGTATACATCGAGACCAAGCATGAAGCCGGCGCCGATAGTGGAGACGACAAACGACGAAGGAGGAGACCAGGTGCCGTCGGAGCGCCGGGCAATGACAACACCAGAGCCGGCAGCCAGGGAGCCGTTGAAGGCGCCGGCCCGGATGACATTGAAGATGGCGAGACCCTTGCACTCCTTGAGGACCTGATCAGGGATCTTGACCATGGACTTGCGCGACATGCCCGTGGCGTGCATGGGGCCGTCCTCTCGGGGAGGAGTGGCGATGCTTAGAGAGGTAAACGAGTGGAGGATGCGGGCCGCCTTGTTGCACTCCTTGACGACGCTGGTGGGCCACCATCCCTCAGCGCCGATGACATTGGCAGCCTTATTGAGGGGCCATCCGGCCTTGGAGCTGAGAGTGTGGAAGCGCTGGCCGAAGCTGGGCTTCACGGGGGGGTTGGTTGCGGCAGTCTGGCTCGGGGCATACGAGTTGGTGCGCGAGATGCCCTGCTGGCTCTGGGAGTCGAAGTAGGTCGGGGGCTGATGTTGCGGGGAGGCATCGGGCATGTCGTGCTCAGCTGCCTTGGTGACGGAGTAGGTAGTCATTTTTGCGGGTTGGTTGTTGTGAAGAGGCGTGGAGGAGTATTTGCGGTGGTGATGGCTGTAGATTGTCTTGTTGACGGGGAGAGTGGTAGATTTCAGATCTGATTTGTGGATTCAGATGGATGTCGATCTCGAGATTGTGAAATAAGGTTAATCGAGATTAATCGAGATTGAGGCTGTACAAAACTTGAAGATTGTTGATGTAGAAGTGGTGTTCGTGTTGGTGTAGATGTGGCTTGCTGTGGTGATGGTTGTTGATGAGGATGTTCTGATCTGTTCAGAATCCCATCTCAACCGGACGCGCAAGGCCATCTTATATCCCCAACGGGCACCCCTCCCACGATCCACTCCTGCCCTGCACAAAGGAGACAAACACGCATGTCCATCTCCAACCGCCTCTTCGCACTCGTCCTCGCACGCTCGCAGCTTCGCCCCGTGAGCGTCTACGCAAGCGCCGTCGTGTCAGGGTGCTGGGCGACACAGGCTACAGGGGTGGGCGTGCGGCATCGCGCCTTCGGCTTCCCTGGGACTAAAGGCGGTGCTCCGCTGGGGACGGGAGCCTCACTCAGGGCCACGCCATGTGTGTCCCGATGCGTCATGGTGTCTTGGTGTGTGTGGTGTTTGTGCCTGTCGGATCACGGGCGGGTGGGAGAGAAGGTTTGCTTGTTTCATTTCCTTGCAGCGAGATGCGAGACGGCGATGGCCAAACAGTGGGAGTACAAGTCGTTGCGTGGCGGATGACACCAACTGGCAAGTATCCACCGTAGAAGCTCTCAGCGTACTCCGTACCACGCGCGACAGTGAATGGACAGTCGCCAATGCCCTATTGGCCTATGGTGCCCAGCGCTATTCATCGCTGGAAAGGCTTTGGGCTCGCTGCTACATAGGGCTACACAGGGGATTGGGCGAGCGTCGAAGCGTCGTGGTTCGGCCTCGGAGTCGCGAAGCGCGAGCCACACTAGTAGTACGTACCATGCCTGAGGTGCCGAAACATGCAGGCCAAGACACAGGATGACAAGGTGAAAACAGATTACTTGCGCCTTGTCACGAAATCAAGTACGGATTGCTCGAGTATGCTTATTTGGTTGCTCGTGATTCTCGACATCTTGTGGCAAATTCCACGTGTTGTCGGACCATGATAAGGTACCGCTGTCAGGCTTCGGCATCATTCATCGTGGCTTAGATGCGGATAGCGATCTCGCATTCTCATACATGACACGAGGTGCTCCGTCATTCAGGACACGGTACGATCTGGGGCTCCCCAAAAGAGCAATCCATTCAACGTCCCAGTGCTGCCGTGCAGCTTGGGCTAAAACATGTGATTTGTACTGATGCAAAATGTAGCAGTTTACTATAACTAATACTGGGATTGACTACCCTCACTGACAACGGACGCTATTCACGGCATTACGACGCATTGCACTGCCGCCAGGTCGCACACTCCCGCCTTCACTCGTGATTCCGATGTTTAAATCGCTCTATTCATTCCACGTCCTTCCTTTTGGTAGAAAGCACTGCCTAACTCAGCATAGCTCCGCTGCCTTCCGTGGTTTGACGGAGGTCGCCCCACAAGCCACCGACTGCCGGGTCTGTATCCACACGCCTTACCGTCGATCGCCCGTCGCAAAGATGCTCCCTGGGAGGAGGCAGTCAAGACGATGACAAAGGAATGCATCAAATTACAATTGGTCATTATTCCACTTTGATGGTGTAAGCTTGGTATTAACCAAGTCCACCTGCATACTCATTATCTTCGATTTTGGTATCATGTGGTAAAACACCAAGATTAATACCCACACAAGAACTGCTCACCTATTCTTTGAACATTTCTTATCGACTTGTAATTACCATCCAACTGAGAGGTATTTTTATTGCATCTATAGCTTAAGCCTCCCTTTATATACCTTTTCAATGTTATCTTTAACATATATAGGTAAATTCAACATCATCTTGAACCGGTGATGTGAGTCGCCTCAGCTACCCTACGGCTCGCTTCTGAGAGCAGCAATCATGCTCAAGCTTAGATTTACATACAACCTACGTGACTTGGGGTTTAACTATTAGCATGCTATGACGAATCAAATACAATGCATACGTGGCCCTCAAAACTACCTACCTAAAAAACTTTTATGAAGGGATGGCTTTACTTTGAGTAGTCACCTCCCTGTCGTCGTGGAACTTTGGAGCCTGTCGAAAAGGTTGCAGTACTAAACACTGTCAATTATTCTACACTTATAGGCCAACTAAAGATACCACGTAGACCTAATTTTAGTGGTCGCTTGTGATGATACAATAGGAGCACGACGGATGCTTGTCATGATGCAAACTCGCGTTTGTTAAAAATACTGCGAAAGTCTTTTACAATTGTTTCAGCACCCTATTACATACGCGTCTACTCTATCCTGTTTACATGCTCAGATCTACCCTGCCTCTCATCTCGACAAGCCCAAGTGTAACATCAATACTCGCCGCTGAACAAACCAGTTGAAGAAAGACGTTGATGATGAAATGGACTGATAAAATCTCGCGAGAGACCAGGGAATGTCTCGTGCAGCAGCCGCACTGCTTCCGCGTTGACGACTCTGACTACAACTGGCATGGGGAGTCCTTGGCTTGGCGCAATAGCCCCCCCCCCCCCCCCAAGAGCTACACGAACCGATGATTCTGTTCTTTGATATGGCTACTTGACATGGCTACGCTGTTACTGTCAATCTGTAGGGCCAGGAGATCATGGAATCAGTGATGACCTGCTTATCGACAGGCTCTCTACCTTGATCCTATCCCACGAGGAAAGGCTCCAGTATCTTGGAACGAAGAGAATGATACGGAGGGGGACATCAGAACCTCCATCGACTGAGTTCTTTGCCGCACACCCTTGAAGCAGGGCCTCTCTGTTCTTATCAACAAGGATGAGGGTATCATCTCAAGCCCAAGTAGCTGAAGAGCTTGTCAACCTGTCATCAGTGCCTCAGCTTATCAAGACGAGTGGACGGACTTCAGGCAAGGGTGGGTCGGAGAAGACGGAAGCTGCTGGAGCAATTGAGGCATGTGATCTAGCTGAGAACAGATAGCTTGTGTTGAATCATCGATGTGGAGCCGACAGGAGAAACTAGGTATATTCCACGGCGAAGTTCGGGCTGTAACTATTGTCACACGTCTCAAAGAAAATTGGGGGTTTGAAGGGGGCATTTGACTTGCTATCAGCAATTCATAAGTTGTAGGGTGGCTATTTGATATAGTAACAAGTGATGACAATGGTTGTTACCTGATGACGGCTTACTCGTTGCTGCAATATGTTTATACTGTTAGGCAGTACACGGCACTTCTGGTATGAATGCGTGCAGGTACCAGGCAGTCTACGTTCCTAGGTAGTCCACCGCATCTATGATCTTTATGAGGCGTAGAGATGGGGCATATTAACCCAACCATGCTGAAAGTAAAGGTGTCATCATGAGCATGAAATATACAAAGACAGTCGTTGCATGTACAGGTACGGGTTGCTCTTCCAGAACTACGAGTATACATTTTTGACGTTGATATTACGCATGACTGGCGAGCCGTTCATTGGGCTAAGAACACCTACTTAGACTAATATATTTACACTGTAATACATGGTTATTCAATACGTTTGGTTAGCTAACCTTTCATGTGAATAGTTTGTACATGGAGATGGGTGGTGGCTTGCCTGATGTGGAGTGACGATGTGGTCAAGTACGGCCCAGCGCTCTACTCTACCACTGCCCCACTGCAGGCGATAGGTGATGTGCTCAAAGCCTAGCAGCCCACTAGCCCAGCCTAAATCCATTACATCACTCGCTCCCTTGCTACCTAAGCTCTCTTGTACGTCACTTGCCATCGCAACTTCGTCCTCCCTCTTTCGAAAAAGCTCTCGGGAACTCCTTCTCCTCTATTCGCTTCCATTTATCTGGACTGAAAAGGAGGAAAAGGGGGACGCATCAAAACAAACCACCGCATCGTCAGCTTATTTACCAAATATCCGGAGACGATCCACAAACCTGGCATCCATCGCATCCCGCAGCTAGACAAAGCTTCAGCCCCACCCACCCAGAGAGATAATCATGTCCACCACCGCGCCTCACGACGCCAACGGCAACGAGAGCGGCGACGCCAACACTGGCATCAAGGAGATCAAGGAGGCCGTCGGCGGCAAGGCCGCTGGCGCATACTCGTACGCCCAGCGCTCGCTCGACCGCTTCGTGCCTCCGTCGAGGCGACAGCGCGCTTACGACAACACCTCGGACTTCGCCTCCGCGCGGCCTATCCTCTTTGTAAGCTACAGCTCCATCTGTCCAAACTCTCCTTACCCATGGGGATGCCGAGCCGGGGCTTGCTAACAGAGTTGGGTTCCCACAGTCCTTTATCGTCTCGCAGCTTGTCCTGTCATTCCTTCCAGTGCTTCTCTTCGCCACATTCACAATCTCCACCATCGCCTTCGCCCTTGGTACTGCGCTTCTCTTCACGATCTTCTGGATTGGCGTAGCGTTCCTGGTCCTCATTCCCGCTCTCCTCGTTACGTCGTCTGTTGCTGTACTCGTTTGGGGATGGGCTCTGGGTAGCTTCGTCATCGCTCGCTGGCTGTACAAGCATTCGCCGATTGGGGTTAGAGGTGATGCCGACATCACGGCTGGTGGGAAGCGAATCAATATCGTCAAGGATGAGAAGGGTGTAGACGGAAAGATTGAGAACACCAACTGTGTGTTGGAGTAACGTGTTGCGTGTGACGCTGGTGAGGACTGCTGGCTGCTTCCGAGGTGTTATTGTTATGGAAAGGACGACGAATGGTGAGAATGGAATACCCTGTCTCTATGACTGATAATGCGAAGGAGGTTGATGGTGGGAGACTTGAGCTTTAACGTTGAAGAGTCCCGCATTAATATACCTATGACTTTAATATCATAATGAAACCATTCCGCGGTGGCGCATCATGATCTGTTCCTATTGGCAACACATGAGCGCTCCCACTCAAGCCACGCATGGTTACACAACGCAAGTTATATTACATCGTTACAACCAGCCACAAACACTTCATGACAAGGGGGCACACTGCTAAAACATTACACCAATTACTGCGTCGCTTGAGGCAATGTCAAGCCGCTGGATAGTCTACCAGCAAACTCAACTATGCCAAAATAACGCTTTCTCTATTCACCCCCCCCCGATCGATACAGCATACATGGTATTTTTTACAAGTACAGACCCTCCGGCTCACCCTCTTGCTTGGTTCGCAACACTCTCTCTCGTGCAGATCTGAAATCGGCCATCTCTACCCGCATACGTCGTTCACGTAGAGCCATCATACCAGCTTCGGAGCAGATGGCTTTGATATCGGCACCGGATAGATCGTCCTTTTGCGAGATGAACTCTTCCAGGTCGACATCGTCGTTGAGGCTCATTTTTGAGGTGTGGAGGGTGAAGATCTTGCGCTTCGTGTTCTGGTCGGGGTTCTCGAAGAGAATCTTTCGGTCGATACGGCCGGGCCGGATAAGCGCAGGGTCAAGGGTGTCGATCTTGTTGGTGGCCATGATGACCTTGACGTCGCCTCGGTCGTCGAAACCATCAAGCTGGTTGAGGAGTTCCAGCATGGTTCTCTGCACCTCGCGTTCTCCGCCGGATGTAGAGTCGTATCGCTTTGTACCGATGGCATCGATTTCGTCGATGAACACAATGGACGGGGCGTTTTCAGCCGCAACCTAAGAAAATCAGTCAGCACCGAGTAATCTATCACCGTCATTGAGTTCAAGCTTCTTACCTGGAAGAGCTGTCGAACCAACCGCGGACCATCACCAAGATACTTCTGAATCAGCTCGCTACCAACAATGCGCAAGAATGTCGCTGACGTCTGGTTGGCAACAGCCTTTGCTAGTAACGTCTTTCCTGTTCCAGGAGCACCGTATAGAATGACACCCTTGGGAGGTTTGATACCCATCTCCTCATACAGCTCCGGATGCAACAGCGGAAGCTCTACCGATTCTCTGACTTCTTGAATTTGCTGCTCTAGACCACCAATATCGGCGTATGACTCTGTCGGTGCCTTGTCAAGCTTCATCACAGTGACGAGGGGATCCGTATCGTCTGTCAGAACACCGACAATGCTGACGCTCTTGTGATGCAACAAAACACTGGCTCCAGGCTCGAGGAGGTCCTTGTCGACAAAGCTCATGATGCTGACATAGTACTCGGGTCCTGTGGTGCTGCTAACGATGGCGTGATCATCATCAATCAGCTCCTCCAGAGTTCCAACACCCATTGGGCTACCGCGCATATCGTCAACACGCCCTCGCTCGTCCGCTAGCCTGTCTACATCGGCATCGGGACCGGCAGTCGAACCCTCCTTTGCGGCCTTGGCTTTGCGGAGACGCTCCTGGTTCTCGACATATTCCTCCTCGAGCAACAAGTGATCGTGGATTCTTTGCATTCGAAGTAGGCGGAGCTTGCATCGACTTGTAGGATAGACGGCCGGGAGCTTCGCCGCAGCGCTCGTACCACCAGCCTTTCTCTTCTTACGGCCGACACGAGTGGTCGGCCTTGGGGGGGGCTCGTACTTGGGCTTGTCCTTCTGTTCATCACCATTAGAGGTGCAATGCTTGTTGAATCATGATTGATCACTATACCTTCTTATCCTTCTCATCCCTGCCGTTTCCTTCCCCCATGCCAGACTGACCTTGACCCTAAAAACATAGGGATTAGCAACTTCCCTAGAGAGGCAGGGGAGATAACGGAGCTTACCATCTTGGATGATCAAGCTCTGGGAGCCCGCTATGTAAACCTTGGGAATATTCGCTTTTCGGGGTGTCTTATTTTGGCTTGCTGAAGCTGTACGACGATGCTATGTGTTGATTCGATGAAGTGGACGGCCCGGTGGTGGATGAATCGGGATGACGATAGCGCGGTTGCGATCAGGCGCCAGAGAAACACGACAGCTCACTCGAGGTCACGTGCGCTGCTGCACCAATAACCTGCACGTGATACCTCGACATCAACCAGATGTTCATCGGATAATGACAGTTCAGTTTAAAGAAGTAGTCGGTGAAGAGCAAAAGTATTAGTTGGCTTTCTATATTAGAAGCATATTCATGTCCTTTTTTCATGGCTAATGGTAGTCAACGTCCCCACACTGGTTTCAGCCAACTCTGATGCTCTCCCCTCCCTCAAATCATTGGCAGCCATTGAACTTGGACCTGATGGAGTGGCATTGACGAACACATATGAATTTTGGTTTGTGCATTTACGCCAATTCATCTCTATGTCAGCAAGTTGACCAACCTTCACCACTTTCAATCATCATCGTTTCTTGGAAATGGTGTTGCTCGGCGCAGTAGTGCATACTGGACGCCCTCGTATAGCATGGCTACTTTTCTGTCGTCATTATGGTGTGAAGCTAGTGCAAGTCTCGCATTGAACAGCACTTGTGTAAATACTGCACCGCTGGAATCATGTTGCCAGTGTGCTATCTTCAACGTCGAATGCCACTTCAAATAGCGACAGGACGACAACCTGACAAGTTGGTTCGCCCTTGCTGTTCAACATGGTTTCCAAGCTCGTAGACATAATCTCGACAAGGATTATGAATCACATCTGGAGATGTATTGACCGAAGAGGGAAAGATTAGGCTTCAACCTTGGGCATATTGTGGGAGACTCATTCCAAATTGAAGAATAGTTTTCAGAGAGATACTTTTTCAAGATCCAACCATATGGCTTCCACTCTCCCCCATCTCAATTACAGACGGGGATCACTGAGCTCGTCTCATCCTCGATGTCTTGGTTTAGATGAAGATTAAGAAACGTTCGTGGGACCTACACTATTGATCAACTTGAGGGCGGCGAGTTACCCAGACTTGCCAAACACGAACTCGAAGACAAATTCTCGAATACTCACGAACCAATATGATGACGCAACGGACGGCGGCCATGCTCCGAAAACTCGTCACACCTGCGCCACCTCCTACCATTTGCCTGCCGAAATCCACCACCTTATTTTTGACCAGCTCGCTGACTGGATGACACAGTGCGCCTCGCTCTGGTGGATGATTACTTCTGGTGTATTGGTATGCAGTATTTTGAAAGATACCCAGCGAGAAATTTCTGGCCATGGGATCCAGCCGATGAGATGTGCTGTGAGGATGCTAATGGATGGCTTGCTTCCTGTGTTGGTAAGACACATTGGAGGAAATCTTGGGGGAAAGTGACATATTTCGAAGCAAGTCTGACTAGATGTCACTCAAGTTTTCTTCGCTTCGTGGAGTGTTCTGGGGACGAAGAGTAGGCTAAAATGGTAACTTAGGGAGTTGATGGGCTGGCCACAATGAGGGGGTTTAAGGTAGAGAACATTTATAAAGGATCTGAAACCCAAGTGTTCTTTTACTTAACACGATAAAATAGTCTTGTTTGTAGAATAATTCAAGATGTATGTCATATAGCGTCAACTATATCCAGCCGTAGCATCCCTGCATGCACCTACGACCCGCCACTTACTACTGACGTATTTCGGCTAATAGACTGCCCCTCCTTCAACACAATCATCTGCCAACAGAGCGACCTAGCCCTCGCCAGGTCCAACTACTCTTTCTTTTCCTCTTCACATACGCCCTCACGCTTGAATGCTTACCATCTAACGCCCACTTCCCCCGGCAAACCACTCGACACCACGCCCGTCGTACGTTCCCGTCGATAGTACCACCCGCCAACCATGACGAGCAGCCGCGATAGACGCATAGCCAAGGAGCTGGCCGACATCCAGGCCGACAGGGACAGCTCAGGTGTCTTCGCCTCCCCCATAGACGGCGTCAGCTTGCAGCATCTCAAGGGCACCTTTCCTGCGCCGCCCGACACGCCGTATGCCGGGGCCACGTTCGAGGTCGACATCCAAATCCCTGACTCGTATCCCTTCCAGTCACCCAATATCCGATTCAACACACTGATTTGGCACCCCAACGTCAGCAGTCAAACGGTAAGAGTACTTCCTCTTTCTGTCCGGGTTTCCCTCTTCCTGCTAGTCCTTCTACTCTGTGGTTGGGTAGGCCGCGATTTTGGGCCGCCACGAGGTCTGCGAGCGGGGTTTTTGCGCACGGAGGACCTTTGGTGTCTATAATGGAGGAACTTGTTACTGACACTCAATGTCTCTGATAGGGCGTCATTTGTCTGGACACTCTCGGTTCAGGCTGGTCCCCAGTTCAGACCATCAAGACAGCACTCCTCTCGCTCCGAATGCTCCTCGAATTCCCCAATCCGAAGGACCCCCAGGACGCTGAGGTGGCCAAGATGCTCGTCGAGGATCCCGAAAAGTTTGCCCGCATGGCTCACGACTGGGCCGTCAAGTTTGCTGGCGCCCCCAGCCAAGACTTGGACTACAGCAAGTGGAAAAAGGACAAACTCGCTGCCGTATCTGAGATGGATAGCATGGCTCGGTGTGTTCCACCACAGAAAGTCACGTTGCAAGACAGTCCTAGAATAGTCACTAACGGTATGACGCAGATACAACGGATATAACAAAGACCTGGTAGACCGTTTCGTAAACATGGGCTTCGATGTTGATGCCGTAGTGGAGGCCTTCCAATTCGTTAATATTGACCGCCGCGGTGGGCAGGACTACGAGCTGGAGGAGGCTTTTATGGGTGATATTACCGCCCGGCTCCTTGGTGAGCAATGACGCCTTGCCATGGCTACGAGCTCCAATGAAACAAAGAAAAAGGTTTGAAACATGCATTAGCAGGGGAGTTTATTCCGCATTTTATGGACTTGTGTCCATCGGTTTGGGTGTGAGGGACTGTATAGGATAATAGCTATGACTGGGAACGGCAATGGACATACAACCCGGTGTGAGCTTCGCATGATACCTGGACCATGCGCTGATTGGCGTTGGAAATCCGGGACTAGTCAAGATTAACTTTAGTGTATATAACGTTATTACGAAAATGATTTATGCCTTCACTTCTCCAGTATTAATGGAGTTGTTGTGGACTGGGACCTTGTACATGTAAACGAATTATGAGTTTTACAAGGGCAAATTCATCCACAGACAAATAAAGCCCGTTTTGGCTTTCTCGCCAGACTACATCCCCTTAATCTATCAGTTTGACAATGGAAAATTTCGAGAGCTATCCCTCCGAGGGAATCAGTCCCGTGACAGCTTGCCATATACAACTCAGCACACTTGACTCCCTCACCCATACCTAGATGTCCTAGTACAAAATTACAAAAGGTCACGACGGACGAACTCATCGTACAAGGCCTTGCCCAGGTTGGCAGGAGATCGCTCGACGATGACGCCAGCGGCCTCGAGGGCCTTGATCTTTGAGTCGGCACCTCCCTTTCCACCAGAGACGATGGCACCAGCGTGGCCCATGCGGCGACCGGGGGGAGCGGAGATACCGGCGATGAAGCTGACGACGGGCTTGCCACCGCCAACGGTGTTGGCAGCCTTGAGGAACTCAGCGGCATCCTCCTCGGCAGATCCACCAATCTCGCCAATCATGATGATACCATCAGTCTCCTCGTCCTCGGTGAAGACCTTCAGGCAGTCGATGAAGTTGGTTCCGCTGAAAGGGTCACCACCAATACCAACGACGAGAGACTGCCCGAGACCAGCCTGGGTGGTCTGGTTGACGGCCTCATAAGTGAGGGTGCCGGAACGAGAGACGATACCGATGCGACCGCGCTTGTGAATGAAGCCAGGCATGATACCGATCTTGCACTGGCCAGGGGCGATGAGACCGGGGCAGTTGGGGCCGACGAGACGGGTCTTGGACTGGGTCTTGAGCATAGAGGTAATGCGAACCATGTCTGCAACAAGTTGTTAGATTGTGGATGCAAAGATTTGGATGTGGGGCGGCAGTTTACCATGCTGAGGGATACCCTCGGTGATGCACACGACGAGAGGGATCTCGGCCTCGAGAGCCTCCTCAATACCGGCAGCAGCCAAGGGGGGACTGGTTATCGTGTTAGCAATTGAGCGTAGTCTATCGAAAGCGGTATCTCATACGGGACAAAAATAGCGGTAGCAGTGGCTCCAGTATCCTTTACGGCCTCAGACACGTTCTTGAAGACGGGGAGATCAAGATGCGTTTGACCGGCCTTCTTGGGATTTGTGCCGCCGACAACCTTGGTTCCTACAGTCGTTAAGTCAGTTATGGTCTATGTTCTCGATGCCTGGCATCTATCGCTCGAAGTTGTCCGTCGTACCGTATTCGATGGCCTGCTGGGCATGGAAGCTGAATAGTTATTAGCGACTGAAACTAAACGGGAAATTTGGCGGCAAGAAATGGTCTTGAACTTACGTTCCCTGCTTGCCGGTGAATCCCTGGTAGATAACCTTGGTGTCGCTGTTGATGCGCAGGTTGTTAATGGTCTGCGCATAGGGGGAGCTCGAGGAGCTGTACGCGCGACGGGCGACATGACGGAGAGCCACTGAGGGCATTGCTGTTCTAGGGATGGCCTGCATGATGGATATGTGTGGGAGAATGCCTCAGGTACGCTGCAGTTGCAACGCTGGACCGAAAAAGAGCGGAGAGGGAGAATTGACGCGGGATGAGCTTCGACTTGGAAACGGAAAGACCAAATATCGTCAGATCTGAGCTTTGGGTGTTTCGGGTGGTACCGGGCAGCTCGGCGAATATCTTTTTCCGAGTTTTTTTTATTGCAATGCGCTATTTGGGACTGGCGCAGTGGCCGGCAGTGGTGCTTAACGCTGTATTGATAGGCGGTGGTTTCACCCTGGTACTCAGAGCGGTACGTACCTTTTTTATGATGGTGCACGAATGACAAGCCTAGCAATTCACCCTCTGAAATCCTGTGCCCCACCAACTTTTTTTGGAGATTCGGGAAGCTTTCCTTCGACAAACGCATCATTGGAGGGGTAGACGACAAGCCTTGCCAACGAATATCGACCAGTGCGACTACTGAAGCGTGTCTCTCCGGACAAGTTAAACATAATGGCGACGACTACAACTACTGTGATGGCCTCTTCTAAGAAGAAGGGCGCTGACCTCGCACCAGAGAGCGAACGGTTCTTGCGATGTTGTGCTGATGTCGCAAACGTCCTAATCGAGGATCATGAAGCGACCAAGAATGGGCGACCATCCCGCGATATCAACCTCAATTCTATTCGATCCAAGCTCGCCAAGAAGCACAAGCTTGCAAATATCCCCCCTTTAACCGCCATCATCGCTGCTATCCCCGAACATTACAAGAAGTACATCCTGCCAAAGCTAATTGCGAAGCCCATACGTATGACTTCTATCTCTGCTGCCGCAAGGAAACATAACTGACAGAACACAGGAACATCTTCCGGAATCGCAGTCGTTGCTGTCATGTGCAAACCCCATCGATGTCCCCATATTGCCTATACAGGAAACATTTGTGTCTATTGCCCTGGTGGCCCTGATTCCGACTTTGAATACAGCACACAGTCGTACACCGGATACGAGCCAACGTCGATGAGAGCTATCCGTGCTCGATACGATCCGTTTGAGCAGGCGAGAGGACGAGTAGATCAGCTCAAGTCACTAGGACACTCCGTTGACAAGGTGGAATATATCATCATGGGGGGAACGTTTATGTCGTTACCTATTCCCTACCGAGAGGATTTTATTTCACAGCTGCACAACGCCTTGAGTGGATATCAGACATCAAACGTGGACGAAGCTGTGGAGGCAGGTGAGATGAGCAATATCAAATGCGTGGGAATTACCATCGAGACGAGGCCCGACTACTGCCTGCAGCCACATTTAACAGACATGCTGAGGTACGGATGCACAAGATTGGAAGTTGGCGTCCAGTCACTGTATGAAGATGTTGCGAGAGACACCAACCGAGGACATACTGTCGCATCAGTCGCAGAGACCTTTTGCTTGGCCAAGGACGCAGGCTTCAAAGTTGTCAGCCATATGATGCCCGATCTACCCAACGTGGGAATGGAAAGGGATATTGATCAGTTCCGAGAATATTTCGAGAGTCCAGCGTTCAGAACAGACGGACTGAAGATCTATCCTACCTTGGTCATCAGAGGCACTGGGTTGTACGAACTGTGGCGGACGGGCAGGTACCAAAACTACACACCGAACGGCTTGATCGATCTGGTGGCCAGGATAATGGCCCTAGTCCCTCCATGGACCCGCATTTACCGTGTTCAGCGAGATATTCCCATGCCTCTAGTATCTTCAGGAGTCGAAAATGGCAATCTTCGCGAGCTTGCTCTCGCAAGGATGAAGGACTTTGGAACGACATGCCGAGACGTCCGTACGCGAGAAGTCGGCATCAATGAAGTCAAGAACAAGATTCGGCCGAACCAGGTTGAACTAGTCCGGAGAGACTACACTGCCAACGGTGGCTGGGAGACGTTTCTGGCGTATGAAGACCCCAAGCAAGACATCTTGGTAGCCCTGCTTCGACTACGCAAGTGCACTGAAAAGTACACCTTCCGAGAGGAGCTTACCGGACAACCTACCAGTATGGTTAGAGAACTCCATGTCTATGGCACGGCCGTTCCTGTACACGCACGCGATCCCAGGAAGTTCCAGCACCAGGGGTTCGGTACCCTGTTGATGGAGGAGGCCGAGAGGATAGCAAAGGAAGAACACGGCAGTGACAAGATCAGCGTCATTTCAGGAGTTGGAGTACGAAGCTACTACGCCAAGCTTGGGTACTGGTTAGACGGCCCTTACATGAGCAAGTGGCTCGATGGGCGCGAGCAGAAGGCGCAGTGGTAAAGGTGAACAAGATGACAACTGAAGAATGCACATTCATGGTGAACGAGTTGAACGCAATTGATAGAAATCAGTCATTTAGAAATCGGCGCAAGGGTGCATCGGGTATTATAGGACGACTATAAGGGAGTTGATGAAAATTGCACAAAAGTTTCGCAAAATATTCTCTTTATTCTATTCTTCGACACGGCCTATTGACAAATATTCCTAACCAAACCCATGTTCCTCTTGTTCCATGTTCATCCAACACCAGACAACATCATCAACACGGCGTCGGTCTCTGGTAGAAATCTTATTCTACAATTGAGGAGTAGTAAATCTGTTGAAATACTTCTTGATTCCCTCGAGCACAATAATCTTGGCATAGTATATGGCGGCATCTATAATCGCATCCTCTGCCAACTTCTTGAGCTCCTGGATTTGGGCATCTATAGCTGCAACATAATGGCTTGCGCATCCGTCAGCAGTGCTCAGGACTTGATCCAACGCCGGCCCAGCAAAAAGATCCTTGTTAACAGTGAGAATGATCTGCAACATGTCACCGATGGGAAGATCGCAGACGCCATTTTTGACGTAGCAAGCTGGATGCGACTTGAATGCTGCATCCGTGACACCCGTGCACGTTGCGTCACAGGACCCAATGGGCGCGACGAGGGCGACTTGTAGACAGTTCATGACGCCCCAGATCCAGTTCTGCCCCTGGGCGCTGAAGTCGTTGAGGTTTGACTGGAAGGCGTGGCAGTTTTTGGAACCGTAGCGGATGGGGTATCCGGCATCGCCGCACTGGAGGGCCTCTTCCGCACAGCGTTGGTAGAAATCGCAGGACTTCTGGGGCGGCGTCTGGCATGTTGGCTGGCAGATGGGATTGCCAGGGCATGTCTCGCAGCTGCCGCACTCGTCGCAAGTGAGGTCTCCAAGGTTGGACACAACGACTTGCGAGTCGAGAAGGTTATCCGCCACGTTGGAAACGCCGACGTCGAACTGTACCCACTCGGTTTTTGGGTGGACGCCCATCTGCAGCGTGAGCCAGCCTGTTGCACCGCTGGGATCAAAAGCTCCCAAGCCCAGACCGTTCATACTCTGCGAGTCTGTCGCCAAGTCACCCATGTTGCTTCGAATGGCAATGAGATAGTAGTCATTGAACTGGGTGCCAAAATAGCCGCCAGGGACCTCGCTGGTGATGAAGCGGTACTTGATGTACACCGTCTTGGTGAAAGGGTATACTTTGGGTTCTGCATGTGCCTTTGCAAGCTGTACTGGCCGTTTGTTCCCACCATGAGAGTGGTGCTACGCTTGACAATCGGAACCTCTTGGTTGACGCCACCTGTCCAGCCCGTGGTGCCGTTGTCCTTTTTGAAGTCTGTGTTGCCACTCGCGGGAAAGAATGCGAGAAGGCGAAGGGTGGTGGTGGCAGATGTGGCAGCCAGGCCATTGAAGCCGATCTTGTTGTCATCCGTCTTTGCGAAGAGGCCGATGGATGTGGCGGGCAGGTTGTTAAACGTGGCGATGCCTGATGCATCTGTGGTGACGACCTGACTGATGCCGGGGTATGCGGTCGCATCAGCAGTGACCTTGAGGCCTGGCACGGGCGTGTTATTCTCATCCACCACCAAGACGGGCATGTTGATGGACCCAAACAGCAAGATGAAGTTGGTAACCAGCGGTTGACCCTGGACGTCTGTTGCAGCGACAGTGATGGTTCGGTACCCGTCTGTGAAGCCTGGTACGGTGATACCATCTGCGCTGATTGTGGTGTTTATGAGAGCGCCAAACTCGGCCAGCGGCGCTTTTCCTCCCTGCCCATGAAGGAACACGGCATGCGTGTCCGTGTTGAGGTGGCTGCAGGATGATTTGACGGTAAATGCGGTGTTGGGCGGATTAAAACCGTCTTCAGTCACGCCGTCAAGGACAAGAGAGGGAGTGCAAGTGGGAGGACTTGAAGTAGACGTTGTGGTCTTCGTAGTCGTCGTGGTCAACTCCGCCATGACACATGAGCAAGCAGAGCTCACGGCCGACGGTTTCGCAGAGCAATGCGAGACAAACGTCGGTAGGGATTTCGTCTCGGTGACCACCTTTGTCGTGTACGTCTTGCAGAAATCCGCGGCACCACTCGCAGGCAACAGGCCCCTGAAGCAGTTATCCCGATTGCACTTCAGGGGAGTGGGCGTTGGTGTTGGCGGCGGCGTGTAAGTCGCCATATAGCAGCTGCAGGCCGAGCTTGCCCGCGAGAGCGTGTTGCCGGTGCACATGGAGACGTACGTGGGCAGGCCATCCGTCTTGGTGACGGGGGTTGCGGTCAGGGACTTGCAGAATGACGCCGCTGGCTCACCGCGTCCACGGATGGCGCGGAGACAGTTGTCTGCATTGCAGCCTGCCTGGACGGATAAGGCCCAGGAGGAGAGGATGAGGAGGGATCTAAGGAGTCTCATTGTTTACGGCCTTTGCCTTGTGATGCTCAGAGACCTGTATGGATGGTTTCCAGTCTCGAATTTGTCAACCACAGGCAATTACTGTCCGCCACAAGCCCTACTTATACACCTCTTCACAATAAATGCATTGTGCATCCCAAGGCAGCCGGAGATACAGACTATTGCCTAATTGATGCTTGCCTAGTACTCAATTGTCAATTAGGCTTCCACAAGAGCAGCCCAGACATCAGCCCTTCCAATAGCGTCGGATACTACAATTTCAGCCCACGCGCCTTTTCGATGCTCAGATCCTCAACTGCGGGAGAGGCTGATGGGGCTGGCGTGGCGCATCGGGCGGTCGGGTTGTCGGATTAGGCTGCGGGGTGGTTCAGCTGAGGCGATTTACGCAGGGGTAGCCGACTCTTTCGGGGTTGGACTTTCTCGGCATGCGGCGTTGGATGTAAGTCGGGCGAGGCAATATGTTCGAGACCTTTGCGGAGGCATCGTGTGAGATGCGAGAGTCTGGAAAGGGAAAAGCTGCCGCGATTGGTAATGCTTTCTGGGTGTTGATGAGGTAGTTGTGCGCCCGTGGCTGCGCCGCCTTCTTCCATGTAGGGCTGCTCAATACCGAGGGTTGCACTAAATGCTAATAATTCCATGAATACTCGTATTCAGTCATTATGGGTCTAGCTTGTAATCCATGATCCTAGTAATTAACACATGTTTGAGCCAACAGGTGTGGCGACGTGCCTCACATCAGCCACTTTGCAAGAAAGTGGTTCTTCAGAGTCAAATGCAGGCGCTTTTGTCTTCCTTGTTCTTCAAGTCATTTTGGAGAGCATAGATTATATTGCTTTACTGATTTGTGCAGAGTTGAGATGAAGTCAGTGGTGGCTGGCCGCCTTCATCGTAGTCGCCATCATCGCCTTGTCGCCTGCTAATATACATGTCAGAGTAGCGACGGCGGCAACAAATTGGATCAAACGAAAGAGCGTTTTGTATAAATGACCATCCATTCATATGAGGCGACTACCGCGATGTTTTTTATATTATTGCTTCTAACCTACCAGAAACCCCTTCTGTTGTCAAACTTGATGTTGCCTAGATGCTGGAGATCGAGAGGCTCGACGGAGAAGAAGTAATTGATCTGTTCATCTAGACCGAAGGTTTGGGAACGAATTGGCTTCTTACGAAAGACTCCTGGTCTGATTGTTTCAATAATCTTGTTGCTCCAACATTGTCCGTTGTGAATCTTCGCGGAGTGATATACGAAGTGTAAAGACGAGTTGGTAGTGAACTGCAGTGTATGCTGTGCCGTGCTGTCTATCTCTTGTTTATTGACAGGTGGAGACGGCATTACGGGCGCTTGATTTGAAGATTCAGGTACAGATATTGGAGATAGTACGAGTACATTCATCGATCACTGGCGAGCGAGCTGTTGATGACACGACGGCTCATGATTGGCACATTATTTGACGACATTATAAGCTAGCTGGATGGTGATGAGCTAGAAATGTCACACCTTGAACGCCGCCAACACTTTCCAAGTATATTCGGCGCATATTTGCCTCTTTTCTACGCGACGGCACAAGAGGATTAATCAGGCTGCAGGAGAGATCATGAGGCATTCGGTAGACACGACGATTTGGCTTGGCAATTAATATTCAGGGACAAAACTCTGAGGCTTATATAGCATAAGCTTCATGTCTACTTCGTTCACTCTTGGAAGGTGTTTCACAGCCAGCCGATATATGGGGCGAGCTGTTCATTTGTTGGCATCCTGGCAGAGACACATACAGCCCTTTGCACTGCAAGACATGATTCCGTCTAAAATTGGCGGCCTCTCAAGCCCAATAAGCAAGGGCCTATTGATCGCCCTTCCCTCAGCGATGGTGATTATCCTTACAGTATCCTTCCTGTCGGTAAGGCTCGTCCCATGGCACCTTGTTGTGTACCTCTTGTCGTCAAGAAGCAAAGGCCTTTGCTATGGCACGCCGTCTTTCTAGACTTGTGAATCACAAGGCTTGGCATGGATTAGGACATCTTTTATTTACATCTGCACCAGATGCTCACCGGTAATAATTGAGAACAGCCATTGACGTGGATTGGACACGCCCCGATTAGTTTATATTTGCTGCCTTGGTATTATGATATACGGTTCATTGTTGGTCACCTCAGTTACCTTGGGAAACAACAATCACATACCTGACTCCTGATTAGCCAACCAATAAAATTGATGTATTCATTTACCCTCCCGTTTCCTTTTGTGTGCTCCGTACTCATTCGAATACTCTTCTCTGTGGGTTTCATAGGACGACGAGGACTACATATTGCAGCTATGGGGTTACTCGTTCTGCATGGGATGAATCCCGTAGTCCGGCCTTTATCTACCAGTAGCTGATCTGATATACAGTCGACTACTAGTTAACTACTTAACCAGAGCGAATATGCATCTCCCATTGCTCCGATGACGTCCTGCTCGCCAGGTGCTAGCCGGGGACTAGCACCTACGGAGATGGTGCTGTTATTTCCTTGTGACCATAATAGACAGAATATTGTCTCCAGACCCGTCGAATTTTGTGACAGGCCCATTTGAACGTTAGAAAAGTTTGTCTTGGCAAGCAGACAATTATTTTCATTCAAGGATCGAAGTGGTACCTGCACGAAGCATAAGATATTGCCAAGTCGGACTAGACAAACTGAGGGCAAGCCAAGTCTCCTTGCTTACAGACACATGTACTTCAACTTGGTAATGCAATGTCGTCCTTTTCTGTGAGTCGCTTTTCCGCTCCTCAATGCGTTGGCTTTCTTGGCATCTCTTGTCGTAACACGCTGAATAGTTCAATACTAAGTGTAACATTATTGAAGTATGTATGTAGCGCAATGCTAGATTACAAGAGATATTGGTATATGCAGTTTTGGATGGGCCTATTTAGAGGAGACAACTACTTATTCTTTATAATTATGGAGTAGAAATTGTTCTCTAGGTTGGTAAGTCAAAGTCCGAGCCTATTGCGATGGTCACCCCTTGGCGGTTCCGTGGCCGGGCTCAAGCCCTCTAATCGACCAAGCAAATGATAGCAACTAGAGGGGTAGATATGGCAAAGCATCGGCAAATATTGGCAAGTCATCGGCAGGGTATTGGTAAAGCATCGGTAATATGCTGGTGTAAATCAGTTGGGGAGACATGCATCGCGGAACATCGCTCGGTGGACTGTATTGCCCTTTTAAGACGGGCGTCTGCAGCCGCCAGGCGATTGATGACCACTTTTTGATCCATCTACGGCAATTCGGGGCGAAGTGGCTAATGATCGGTGAAATGCCTGGGTAGTGTCGCACCAAGGTCCACAGGCTATGGTGTCTTAGGATATAAGACTTATATAAAGCGGCTATCAGTCTCATGCCAAAGTGACACACCTCGTTACACCTCTATGCTAGATCTTTTACAATCATTGTGACTGTTATTTCTGTTGCCGATACCAATGACCGTGTCATATGAGAAATATGTCTGGAAACAGGTCACACCTGGTGTGTGGCAGCGCTCCTGTGATGAAATAGAACAGTGCTACGCCACCCTAGCGAAGCTACATGAGGGCAGTGGCCGTATGTTCTTTGCCATAACCGGCCATGTACGTGTAGTCTTTGATGAGGTTCATGCTTCAGTAGCGGAGTCAGAGGTGCACGTCGATACGGCCCTGCGAGTGGCTTGGCTCACGCTCCGACATCACCACCCGACAATTGCGGCGCAAGTCAGTTGGGATTCGAGCATTGGCGAATTTGTCAAGATATATCGCGAAATATCCGACTCTGGTGACCAGAGTGCATGGCTCGCGAAGACCTTTGTCAATGTTGCCACTGGCCAGACTGGAGCCGAATGGGCCAATTCTGATCCGCCGGCGCCAAAGCTCCCGACTCTGTTCGTCATCAGTCCGCCTGCCTCGAGTGAAGACGGCCACGGCAAGGTCGTCCGCCGTGATCTGGTGTTTCGGTCTCCGCATGATATTATCGACGGCATCGGCACGCTGCTTCTCCTCAACAATCTTCTCCGTCTTGCCTCCAAGGCATACGAATCGGGAGATGCCTATAAGGTCCCCTCTTTCAGCGGCTCTGAAGCTGCAAACTTGAGCCCGCCGTTCCGTGTTGCAGCCAATGTACCATCCACTCCTACAGAGGAGCAGAAGAGTCGACTGGCAGAGGTTGCAATCAGAAAGAAGCAGCTCACGATATCAGCACAGGCTGATGGCGATATCAAAGCTCTTACTATACCTTGGAAGCGCGGCGCGGTTGTGCCGGGAATACATCGACGAGTAGCTTTAAACCTATCGGAATCACAGACCACATCGCTCGTGGCTGCATGTGCGGCGGCTGGCGCGACTGTTACTCATGCCTTTCACGCTTCCATTCCCATGGTTGTTCGGAATCTTCAGGAGAAAACTTCCAACGAGCAGCGGTTTAGGTTTGTTGGCTACATCCTGCGCAACGACCGGCGAAACTGCTTGGAGCCATATAGCACAGATGAGCATCCTGCGACGTTGTACCACTCGACCTCTGGAGATAGCTTGACGGTCGATGTGACATTGCCAGCCGCCAATAGTGAGGCACTTACTGAGTCGCAAAGGAGGACTGAATTCTTAGATATCTTACAGCGGATGAAAGAGTTCTATCAAGGCGTGCGTGATGACGCGGAGCATGCGCAGCTCGCGCCTCACTATTGGGCAGCTGGTATTCCGCCAATGCCAGCGATTTCAAACGAAGCTCTCCCAGTCCCGCCTCCCGCCGCAGAACCATCCGTCTCGATCTCAAGCATGGGCCGCATAGACGGAATTATACCACCCGAGGTTGGTGTGGTGAGGGTTTATGAACCCTGGGTAACGGGAGAAGAGCTCAGGAATAGCATCGGTCTATTCCTTGGCACCCACAGAGGCGTGCTGTGCCTGAGTGCTGCGTATAATGAAGCGTGGCACGGTGAGCTCGAGGTGAAGGAGTTTTTGGAAAGGTGCAAGGAAGTTGTGTTTGAAGGGTTGGAGCTGAGTGTGGTCCTGTAAATCTAACCTTGGCTGTATGCATTATTGCTATCCTTGTGACAACTTCCATGTCTGAGAGATGAGTGAAGACGAAAGTCCTGTGCAGGCCTGGAGTTTCACAGCGTGCTTTGTAGTTAAGCTATTGAAACGTATAGATATCTCGCCTCTCATCCAGAGCAGGCGTCAAGGTACGCCTCATATCGATACCTCAGATATAGATATAAAGTATCTACAACACATAGCTAGCGACACCTTACCAGGAACCTTATAGCTACGTGTGTACATAACGTCTGCTAGCTATTTATTGTAATATACACACACACACACACACAGAGTCTATTACGCCCGATGACCTAAGCCAGGAGGGCAGCTATTTGCTAATTACATCGTCCCTCCTCAAATTTGCGTCCTATTCTCGTCGAAGCCCTTGTGATTATGCATCCAGTTCTGGCTCTTTCTGTTGACCCTCTCAATTCTACTAACCTCCACGCGATAAAATTTACTAAGCAGACCTGCTTAAAGGCCATTCTTTAAGTGTTCAGCATCCTATCTACGGCAACTGAAGCGGCGCCTGCTATTGGCAGGGTGTCGGGTAGCGGTGAGATAATGAGGGTGGGTTGGGGGGGGGGGGGGGGGGGGGGGGGGGGGGTGGGGGGAAGGGGCTAGTTGGCGTCTAGCCGGCCGGTCGCTATTGCATATTTGATGGTGTTTCTTACGGCTCGCATATTTGGCTTCCAGTCGTGATTATCGGATAACGCTTTTCCTCCAAGATGGAAGGATAGGTTGCCTCTTTGTGCTGTCGCGCATTCTAGTAGTATCCTGCGTTGTTCTGTCCACTGTCTGCATGTGAAGAGGAAATGCTCCACTGTCTCTCGAGTTCGTCCACATGCGCATAATTCGGAGGGTGCTTTCTGAATTCGGTGCAGGTAGTCGTTCAATCTGATCATGCCTGTCCTCAATTGAACAAGCACCGTGGCCTCTTTGCGACTGAGTTGGTCATATATCATCTTTGTGTGCTTCCCGGGCAATGCTTGGTCGATTCGCTTCGAGTACTTCCCAACTTTGTCGGGTAGTCTATCTATGACGGGGAGTTTCAAACTTGCGATGCTCATCGAGGTCGATCGCATCACCGGGAATTGTTTATCTGGTGATGCTGCATGTCTCGTCATTTCTTTCGCCTCCGCCTTTGCTTTCAGCAATAGCTCGTTCTTAGCGGTTGATGGAATCCACTTTATGATAACATTATTGCTTCGAGATCGTAGAATGTCCACGGAGTCATAAATGCTACGAATATACTCCTGTCCTGATTGTTGTCGGGGTTGGTGTACTGCGAGTGCAGCAGCTTTGTTGCTAGTGAGTATGATGATGTCGTGATCGTGTGTCTCTAGAAGCGCCCTTCGTGCCGCGTAGGCCATTGCTGCTAGTTCCCCGGAGTAGGGGTTCTGTTCTGTCCTCGTTCCTAGCGTAAAGGAGAAGGTTTTGGCAGGCGACTCAGGGGCTTCAATGCATCCACCGACTCCAACTATGCCATTCCGTGAGGAGCTGCTTACCGCAACCCGCACCGCGCAGGCCATATTAATTTGCTGGATTCTCGTTTCTTCACCTACTGAAATTTTAACCGGGATTCTCTTCTCCCAAGGAGCGAGAGTAAATGGTTGGATGGTCTCCAGATGGTCTAGTGCTGTAGAGTTGAATGTTATCGCTACCTGCTGGAATGGTGACTGGAAGCCGTTCTTCCATACTCTCAGCATCCTAGACGCTTCTCTTCGTAAAGGATTGCTATCAGGTAGAGCGTGCAGTTCAATCCAGAGCTTCATCGCCCGCTTTTGCAGGCGTTCCTGGACGCCACTAATGTGTGCCTCAGCCTCTGCAACGCTCGTCGCCACGGTTCTGAATGCGCCTGTGATGGCTTGAGCGCCCATTCTCTGTACTCGATCTAGTAGTTTGGCTCTCTTATCGATACAAGCATGTCTCCAGACATTGGATGCATAGTCCACCACCGGGGCTACCGTTGCGGTGAATAGCTGGCGTGCTGTTGCCGGCGAAAGGCCCTTCAGCCTCTTGAGTTCCATTGCCGCTTCGAGCCCTTTTGTTGCCGCTCTAGCAATATGTTCCTTGTATCTCAGCCGCGAGTCCATGATAAGACCTAAGATTTTGATGTATGCTTTTGGTTGTACCTGCTGTCCTTTAATAGTGAAAGCTTCAGAGTCGCTCTTATACTCGCTCTTCGTAAAGTGGATAATGGCTGTCTTTTCTGCCTCAAAGGTTGCGCCGCTTCGTTTCTCCCAGTCAAGTGCCGTGTCGATGATGGCCTTGATTCCTTCACGGTTATCCTTCGCTGTTGGACCCGCAACCCAGGCTGTGAAGTCATCAACAAATGCAATAGAGCCTCCGTTCCACGTAATCTTTCTCTGGACCAGATCTGCGTTGAAGAAGAGAAACAAGATTGGGGATAGAGGAGAACCTTGCGGTAGCCCAGCCTGTGGTAAGTCTTGAGATTCCGACGTTTGTCCGTTAACCTGGATCGTAGCTGTGCGAGATGAGCAGAAGGCTTCCACCCAACGCGTTACCTTTTCCGGAATGCCTCTAGTTCTCATCCTTTGGATAAGCCGCTCCTTACAAACTCCGTTGTACGCTCCTTTCACATCAAAGCTAATGAGGCTGAGTACTCGCTTTGCCCTCCACGCATAATGGATCTGTTCTTGTAGTAACATGAGCGCCTGCTCCGATGATCTCTGCTTTCGGGCTCCAAAATGATTAGCTGGTAGTAGGCCAAATGTCTCTACAGCATGTGATATTCTTTCTGCGATGACGGATTCGAGGACCTTTCCAAGAGTCGAGAGTAACGAAATCGGTCTCCATGCCTTGGCGATGGTATAGTCGGCCTTGTTAGGTTTCTTGAGTGGTATGATCTTGGCATGTCGCCATTGATGCGGTAAAATCCCCTTTTCCAACGACAACTGGAAGATCGATAAGATCCATTCTTTGACTACTGGCCAAACCTGTTTCCATACTATCACTGGGAGCCCATCTTCTCCTGGAGCTTTCCACGATTTCGCCCTAAATAGTTGTCGTTCAATCTCCTCTATGGTGACATTGGGCATCTGGACTGCGGATCCGCGCTCGGGTCTAACACCTTCTTCGTCAATGTTTTCCGGGAGTGGAGGGAAAAAAGTTTTCAATAGCTCATCCGCCTTGTTCCTTTGCGTTGATTGTGTGCGTATCATTCTGATCTCTTCAACTGCGGTACTTTGCCGAACGCGGTTCCGTTACTCGTCTTCATGTATTAGCTGCCTGCCAGATGTTGTCGTTGTCCGCGAGGAAGTCTTCCCAGTGCTTCTTCTTCTGCTGTCGAATGGCTTCATGGTATTGCTTGGCCGCACTCCTGGCTTTGTCTTCCAGTTCGTGGCTTAGATCCCCTGCGCGGCGTTGCGACCTAGCCTGGTTTCTCCAGTGCGTGTAGATGTTCCGTAATTGTGTGAGGTCATTCGTCCACCATCGTTTGGCATATGGACATGGTTTTGCAATTGGTGTCAAGCTATTCACAGCGTCCATCACCGCCGACATTAGATTATTGGTGTCCTCCTGCACGTCTCCAACCATGGGTGTAGTCTCTAGCGTCTGACGTATCTTGGGATTTACTTTATTCCACGGTGTATTTTTAAAGAGCAACCTGGGTTGGTGAGGGCGATCTGGGATAGCTATGTCGAAGCTAGTGTCAATTGTGCAGTGATCCGATCCGTGGTCTGTCCTGTGGGTGGTGCACTTAATCAGGGATTCAGATAGCTCTTCCGATGCCTAGAACGAGATCAATCGTCGATTCGTATGTTCCGTCGTGCCATGTCTTGGTACCGCGAGGCAGCAAACTTTTGAGAGAAAGTCTCCCATAAGGTCAATAACCTGGTCCGCTTCACCTTGTCGGACCATGGGATACTCCATCACCTCCCCAGAAGCTGGTCATGGCGGTTGAAATCTCCTGCCACCACCATATCCACTGGCTTCCCTGCCCGTCTCCTTGCTTCCAATATAAGTCTGCGTATTGTTGTACATGCACTGCTCAAGGCTTCGTCGTCCTTCCCCGCAATATAAACCGATATTACCAGTACCTGCCTGTCTTCGAGGTGTTATAATAGCCGCTGTTAGGTCTGGTGAATCGGTCTGTAATTGTTCTGCCTCGAGCTCATTATTAATCCACAGCATGCTCCTAATCGCCCATCGTCCTTCACTCCAGGTCGATGGCGTCATCTTCGTCCACTTGTGGTGTGTCATAGGTGTTGTTAAGAGGCGGCCCCCAATATTTCTTGCCTGCGGTTCTTGAATTAAGATTACGCCGCATCACTCAGTTCCTCGTCATTCATTAAGCTATCCTGTATCGCTCCTTGCTTCTTGACATTAAGTTGGACCACTTGGAATGGCTTATTCATGGTGAGTAGGGAAGAGTCTCCGGCAGCTTCTGCTGAACGCTTCGTGTGGGCCATCACATAGTGCACATTCAGGACTATTTCAGTGCATACGCTGTGGTGATGCCCTTCTCTAGCGCATTTGCCGCATACCTGTGGCTTGGAGCACCGGAACGCCTTGTGCCCTACCTCTTGGCAATTGTAACACTGTTCCGGACGAGACCGGCGTTCGAAGGGGCGGTGTAGCCTGATTCGCCTCCGGCGTAGAAGAATCCGTCGTGGAGGACCTTCTTAGCATCTGAAGATTTCGTCATGTATACCACCATTGATCCATAGGCCTTGTGGGCATCGCGCCTACTTAACCATGCCACCTTCGCTACCTGTACGTCGTTTCTCCCGACTGAAGGTCGTGGTTGCCTCATCACGTACATCACCTAGTTCATTAAGGACCGCTAGGCGATTAAACGTTGTCTACTTTAACGGGGTATAATTCATCTCGTGAACCCGAGCACCAGTGGGGACCTTGGCCTCAGCTGCTTCTTTAACTATTCGATGTTCTTCATCATCGCGGCAGGCGACTCCTGACGCGATGGGCACTCTTGCGATCCAAGGTCACCGCACGGCACCGCCAGCTCGGTTGGTTTAACTTCTCTCTGGCTTCCGCTTCGATTAGGTTCCGAATGGCGCCCACGGAGGTATTATTGCGTTCCGCTTCTTCTACCCTGGAGGTATCGATAGTGCAGTAGAGCGTGTCGGTCAGGGTCGATGGTGCTGAATTGGCTGATGACAGTGATCGTATGTTGCTAGGTTGACTACCAGGCGGAGTACGAGCAACATCGGCGTAAGAAACCCTTGCGCTGGATTGGGCAGTCGCGGCGATAATCTCCAGTTGTTCCCCTGTATGCTTGAGTTCGTCTTTAGCCTCTCGGAGTTCAACCTTGGTTTCTCTAAGCTTATCCTTGGTTTCTCGAAGCTCTTCCTTGGTCTCTCGAAGTTCTTCCTTAGTCTCTCGGAGTTCTCGCTGAGTTTCCCCAACCTGAATTCGCAACTCGCCGATTAACTCTTGTTGTCTCACCGACGCGTCCTTCAATTCCTTTAATTGTTCTAGTACCCTGAGGAGGAGCACCTTGCTAGTGTCACTGTCGGGGCTTTCCTTAGTATTCTCTATATATTCTGGGTCCGTCTCTGTGGATGATGCCCGTGTCGTTCGAGTTGCTGGTCGTCTTGTCGCTTTCGTGGCCGTGTCGTCTTCAATTCTTGTCGTCTCCTTCGCCTTCGCGCTCGGCTTCACCAGACGCGTCGACCGTTTTGGCGTCGCGGGGCTTTCCAACTCCACCACGATTTCCCCCGCAGTGGATTCCGCCATCAGGAACGGCTTTTCCACGCTACCAACAAACAATATGAATAAAGCTATCTACCTACAAATCGGACCTCTCTTCTTTCGTTCCATCAAGACAGAAACAGGCTCTGTAATATACAGGTCCGACTGAAACAAGTGTACGCCTTTTGCTTGCAACAAATGTTGACTACAGCCGTTTATGGACCAGGCGTGGCTGGCAGTGCAATGCACCATCTCAAACACACCCATGCAAGGCAACATCAAAGAGGGTCCAGATTGTGGTCCAGGTTGGGGTTTGACACCGCCTTTTAACCCAACAGACACGCCCGAGGCATTTCCAGCCAGAGGTGGGCTTCCTCTTCATGGAACAAACCCAAGGACAGGTGCTAATAGTGAGGCCGGGCTGCCACCACCAGTATTAACCACTGTCTACGGTCCACCACTCCTTGTAAAGACATTTATTGCCAGTCCCAGCTCGGTCATCTTGCACTACTCCCATCTCTAATCCTCGTCGGCATCCACTTTCCTGCAAGGCGGAATTAGGCGACATGCTGCAGTTGGCCAGTTCCAGAGCCAATCACCATGCGATCAACGCCACCATCACCCTGTCTTGCGGGGCTGTGTTCAGCTCGGGAGCCTCCTCATAATGCAATGGATGCCCAGATGTCACACTCCTCAATTCAGTTCTTGGGGAAACCTTCACGAGCTACCCGTGACGCTGTCGCCTGCTTGACGCGTTGAGCCCATAGCCTACCATATCGGATCGCCAGAAAGATAGGAACGAACACCATGGCTAGTTCAAGCACCCATACCATCGCAAAGGAGGATTACACGGTGGGATGGGTGTGTGCGCTCCCGTTGGAATTGGCCGCCGCCAAAGCTATGCTCGACCAGATTCATCCGGACCTCTCTGAGCAAGCGCCAGCCGACCACAACAATTATATCCTAGGCCAGGTGCAGGGCCACAATGTCGCCATTGCCTGTATGCCTGCGGGGATATATGGAACGACGTCAGCCGCCACAGTCGCCAAAGACTTGCTGCGAACCTTCAAGTCGATTCGGTTCGGGCTCATGGTCGGGATCGGGGGTGGTGCGCCATCATCGACGCAAGACATCCGGCTGGGCGATGTCGTGGTCAGCCAGCCCTCGAGCACAAGCGGTGGTGTTATTCAGTATGATCGAGGGAAGAAAGTTCAGGAGGGCGAGCTTCAACGGACTGGTTCACTCAATGCCCCGCCTCAGGTCTTATTGAACGCCCTTAGTCGCATACAGGCCGACCACATGACTGGCGACATGCGAATGCTTCAATTTCTATCCGAGTCCGTCAAAAAATATCCCAAAATGAAAACGCCCTTTAGCTTCCAAGGGGAGTCCAACGATTACTTGTTCCGGTCCGACTATGAACACACCGGCACCGGCCCCGATTCTACTTGTGAACAATGTGATCGTACGCAGACAATCCACCGGGACACCAGAGATGATTTAGATCCAGTGATTCACTATGGAGGTATTGCCTCGGGTAATCAGGTCATCAAGCATGCACCGACGCGAGACCGGTGGAGCAAGGAACTCGGGGTGCTCTGTTTCGAGATGGAGGCCGCGGGTTTAATGCAAGACTTCCCATGCCTCGTGATCCGTGGTATATGCGACTACGCAGATTCGCACAAGAACAAAGCATGGCAAGGATACGCAGCTATTACGGCGGCGGCGTTTGCCAAGGAGCTTCTTTCTCGTATACCACCAGACCGCGTTCTTCAGGAGAAGCCTATCCCGCAATTGGTCACGGGTGAGTTCTGAGTGTCTCCTAGTGGCCCAGGGTGGTGATTATAGACAACTTTGAGGCATCTATAAAATAGAAAAGAAATCGTTACTAAATCATGAAATTATTCGAACAGACCCTGTCGTCCAACAACTTTTATCCAACGTGAATGAGACCGTGTTGAAACAGACGCACAATCAAGACATCAGATACAACAACGACAGACATATGGAATGCCACCGGGCTTTCAAGACATCCAAGTATCAAGATTTCAAGAACATCAATCTTGACCGAGTTCCAGGCACTTGCAAGTGGGTGCTAGAACATGCAGAGTACAAGCGATGGCAACAGAGTCCCCAAGACTGTCTACTTTGGATTTCGGCGGACCCTGGTTGTGGGAAGTCTGTACTGGCAAAATCCCTCATTGATTATGAGCTTCGGGGCACGACAGAACACACAGTGTGTCACTTCTTCTTCAAGGACAATGAAGAACAAAACAGCCTTGCGACGGCCCTATGTGCTCTTCTTCATCAACTTTTCAGCAGCAAGCCACAGCTCCTCCAACACGCCATGGACGCGTATGGGAAGAATGGGGGCAAGCTGCAAAATGAGGTGGGCGAGCTGTGGCGCATCTTTTTATCTGCTGCCAAAGACGATCGGGCGGGAGAGGTGACTTGCGTTCTAGACGCCCTTGACGAATGCCGGGAAGACGACCAGCGACAGCTCACTGAGCTATTAAGAAATCTCTCATCCCAGTCTCTCACGATGCGAACGAGAAAGCACCAGCTGAAGTTTCTTATAACCAGTCGCGCATACCGTGACATTGAGTTTGGCTTTAGTTCCATCCCCTCTGGGCTTCCCATGATCCGACTAGCTGGTGAAGACAGCAATGCGGATATTAGCGACGAGATCAACCTTGTAATTCAGCAAAAGATATCAACAGCCGGCGTTAGACTTCATCCAGAACAGCAAGTACGAGATAAATTGCAAAAGAAACTCCTATCAATACCACATCGGACGTACCTGTGGTTGCATCTCGTGTGGAAGGAGCTTGAGCTAAGCGATAAACGCACGGAGAAGGCTTTCCAAAAGAAGGTCGACTCAATTCCAGAGACGGTAGAGAATGCCTACGAGAATATTTTGGAAAGAAAAAGCCATGGCGAACGTGGGAAAGTTGAAACCCTTCTCCACATTGTCGTTGGCGCGCGTCGGCCACTTACCTTATCAGAAATGGATATAGCATTCCAGATAGCCACAGACTCACCAGATGCCCAAAAGCACGACGACCTTGACCTTGATGGCGACAATTTGAAATCGCGCATTCGGAATCTTTGTGGTCTTTTTATTTTTATAAATAACAACCGAGTCTATTTGATACATCAGACGGCTAAAGAGTTTCTCGTTGCAAAGGAGACTCTCAGACACTCCGTTAGTTCTCTTTGGAGACACTCTATTTATATGCAGCGCTCCAACGAAATAATGACGCGGGTTTGCGTCCAATACATGTCTTTTAATGACATTCAGGATCATAGTGTGACGACCGGAAGAGACACTGCTCACGCTATGGCCGCCTATCCACTATTGGAGTATTCTTCTGTACATTTAGCAGATCATTACCGCAATACCAGCGCGTCGAATGGAGATTTGTTTAGTCGCCTCTATAGGCTATATGATGTAAAGAAGGAACGATTTCAGACTTGGGTGACAATGTTCTGGCAAGCTACCAAAATAGACGAGCCAGTTACAGATCTGAAGCCTTTACATTTCGCCGCAATCAATGGTCATGATAATGTGCTTCTAATGCTGCTTGAAGGAGACCATATCAATGTCGACGTTAAAGATAGAGCAGGTTGGACACCACTGCGGTATGCAGCCTCGGAAGGCCACGATAAGATCATACAAATACTTGTCGCTAAACGTGCCGATATTAATGCGCATATCGCTTTAAATGGCAATTCTCTTCAGGCCGCATTATTCGGGAATCATCCAGAGACTGCGAAACTCCTCTTAGAAAAAGGGGCAGATGTTGATAATCAGGGCAGCTTTAGTACTGCTCTCCAGATAGCCTCTAGGGGAGGCCATCTAGAGATTGTGCAACTACTCCTAGAAAAGGGGGCAGATGTTAATGCGCTGGGTGTCGATAGTGCTCTCTGTTCTGCCTCTAGGAAAGGCCATCTGGAGATTGTGCAACTACTCCTAGAAAAGGGGGCAGATGTTAATACGCCGGGTTTAGATAATGCTCTCTGTTCTGCCTCTAGCGGAGGCCATCTAGAGATTGTGCAACTACTCCTAGAAAAGGGGGCAGATATTAATAAGGGATGTATCGATGGCAATGCTCTCTGTCCTGCTCTAATTCAGCCATCTTAGAGTTTCGTGCAACTAATCCTAGAAAGATGACGCAGATTTTTAATGACACGCCGGGGCTTTCACGACTATGCTCTTCGTCTCTCCCTTTCTCGGAAGGTCCACCTTGAGATGTGCAACTACTCCTGGCATAAACGAGGTGAGGCAGATGTTAATGCACGCTCAGAGTTCTTAGACTAATGCTCTCCGTCTCTCTAGTCAGCAGGCCATCGAGCGATTGTGCACTCTTCCTAGAACACGGTGCCACGATTTCAATATAGGCTGTTTAACTGGCAATTCGTCTCCTGGCGTGGCCGCCTCTAGTACACGCTATCTATATGGATTAGCACAACTACTTTCCTAGAAAAGAGTTGGGCAGACTGTTAAGTATATGTGGTCGAATATGAAAATGCGCGTCCAGCCGGGGCCGCCTGCTTACGGGCTAGAGGCTATCTAGAGATTGTGCCACTACTCCGTGGAGGAAAGAGGGGCACGGCAGTTATATACAGGGCAGCCATTACTGCTCTCCAGCTGGCCTGTAGCGGAAGGCCATCTAGAGATTGTGCCAACTACTTCTAGAAAGAGTAGCCGATGTTAATCAGGGGTAGTTCTTTGGCACTGCTCTCCAGAAAGCCTCTAGGGAGGGGGCCCCATTAAAAATCTAGGAGATTATGCAACTACTTCTAGAAAAGGGGGCAAATATTAATAAGGGTGGTGTCGATGGCAATGCTCTCCAGGCCGCCGCTAGTAGAAGGCCATCTAGAGATTATACAAACTACTCCTAAGAAAATGGGGCAGATACTAATGCAAAAGGTGGGTATCGGTGGCAATTCCTCTCAGGCCGGGGCCTCTAAGCAAGGCCCATCTAGAGATTTGTGTGCAACTACTACTAGGAAAAAGGGGCAGATATTAATGCACAGGGTGGTATCGATGCAAATGCTCTCTGTTCTGCCTCTAATCAAGGCCATCTAGAGATTGTGCAAACTACTCCTAGAAAATGGGGGCAGATATTAATGTACAAGGTGGTATCTGTGGAAATTCTCTCCAGGTTGCCTCTGGGGGAGGCCATTTAGAGATTGTGCAACTACTCCTAGAAAAAGGGGCAGTTGTTAATACGCACCATCATTTTTTTGGCACTGCTCTCAAGATTGCCTCTATGGGAGGCCATCTAGAGATTGTGCAGCTACTCCAAGACTGGGGTGCTTCTTAATTGTTATTGAAGCAGTCTGACTCTAGGCCTCTAAGCAGCCGGGCGAAGAAACTTCGTACGTTGGGCCCTGGATCTATAGATCAAATTTAATGATTTATTTAGCCGTCTGGTAGACTATTTCTATAAAATTATTGTTGATATCCACCTCACCACACTTCGGACGCCCAGCCAGCGCCCCCCAATTTGGAGTTCATCTCATCTGACAGTCCATCGTCGATACTGTAGTCATCATCTCTAGAGCGGCAGGTCTTTACCACAGAGAGCCGTAGCCATCTCTCAGTAGCGACCGCGTCCCTGTAAAAAGAACGTTCAAATGAGATGGAAGAGATAGCGGCAGTTGACCTGATACTGATCTTGAGATTCTAGAGCTGCTTTGAGGCGGCAGTTGACAGGCCTTACTTGGAGAGATCTAGGCTGCATCGGTTTTGGTTGCTCATTATGCATGGATTGACAGCGTCTAGTGCATCGACTCGACTAAGTTCTAAATATCACTCGCTGCGCTCGACATTTCCGGATGTTTCGCCCATGGACTTCTCAATTTGCGGCATAATTACCATGCCTATGCCTGGGACTGGGCAACTACATGCCATCAGTGTGCTTTGCAATGGTGATGGAAAGACCCAACGATTACCGCCGAGCAACAGCCTGACCTTGCCATTGCCACTTCGCAGCCTTGTGCACGCATTCTTGATAAATGTGCCCAGTTTGGCAATCGCCGAGCCAGCAATCTGCCTTATGCAGCATGGGGATCGCCGCCCTGCTGGCCCGAATACCCTGTCGATCTTGGCGGTGCTATGCCGCTGCAGGCGCAGTAACCCTGGCAGTCAGCGAGCATGGGGCTGTGGCAAAGTCTGCCTGTTTAAAAGGGCTCATCTCCCAAATCCACTGGTTTTACTCTGGATTTGCTGTTTCTCGCATTCCGCTCGCGGCGCGTATGTTTATAGCCTCGCTTTTGCGACGGTCCAGCATATTCTGGCTGGGTGATTAACCGCCTTTCGGGCCCGAAACTAGCATCGCTCGCCCATCGGGCTCAAAGTTCCATTGGCCATGCCAAACTGGGAGAATACTCCTTACGGAGCCGTGCCGGCTCAAGAGGCGGCCGAGGCGAGTCCACAAGCGGCGGCCAATCCACCCGTGACGGATGCTACCGATGACCAGCCAGACAAATCCGACAAACCCCAAGCGGCGCCTCTCGACAACTCTCTGGCGGAGAAAGTTTTTTACTTGGCGCTCGATGTGGCTGTTGCCTCCGTTGCCGTGCTCTTTGCTGTTTTCGGATTCTTGGTGTATTCTGTCGACGGCAAGCCGGTTACACAGGGCTACATGGGCAGCAAGCTCGTCAGCGTCTCCCCAATATGTCAGGCCCCTCAGACTCGATTCTAAGCCCCGTGCCCTTGTCTTCTCTTCTTATATGAGCCGTGAGTCTAACCATTGCGTTCCCAGTAGGCGCCTACAATCTTCCCCGCCCTCTTTGCCGCCATCGTGGGCCGCGGCATGAAGAGCATCGCGTCTTGGCGCATCCAGACCAAGCAAGGTGCCACGGTCGGCCTGGTCGAGCAGTGCATGGGCAGCCAGTCCATATCGGCTGCCTTCATCACGCAGGCGAGGCTGCGGGCTGCCAACGTGCTCGGCTTCTCGACCATCATCCTCTGGTGCCTGTCTCCCCTGGGGAGCCAGGCATCCCTCAGGGTCATCTCCGTGGTCCCCAGCCATCCGAGCAGCTCCGGCCTCGTAGCAGCCATGAGCACTGCCTCCAAATACCGGTATGGCGCTGTGGAACACCTCGGGGAAGCGCAGTATACCGTTGGCAATCCCGTCATTGCCTCCATGATGGCGGCGACGCTCCTCGGGAACGGCAACCAAGACATCTGGGGAAACATTCGCTCCCCTGCCATCGAATATCCTTCACCGAGTGCCAACATTGGCGGGACAGACACGGGCAATGTTACAAAGTGGACATACCCATCTTTGGTTGGCACGCCGTCGAGCAGGGTGCCCGCCCGTGGCGACACATCGTTCGTCCTCCCTGCCTCGTACATCTCCCTGTCCTGTCCCGTCTTTGGCTCGTCTACCTCAGAGCCGTTGATCAACCGCAATGGCTCCAATATGCCGCTTCCCAACAACGGTGTCGACTGCAAATGGGCAAATGCGACGCAGGACCAGTACCTGATCGCCATTTCGGTGCCGTGTTCCGCATCCAACTCGTCCATGCAGCCCGACGTCCCCCGCAGTGCTCCGCGAAAGCTCCTGTGGCAGTCCTTGTGGCCAGACCTGGTGACTGGCCAGGGGATCATCACTCGAGCCGAATGTGAAGTCACGACGACGCACGTTGACACCGACGTGGCCTGCGACCCGAGCGGCTCCCTCGCGAGAAACTGCTATCCCACCGCCGTCCGTCGCTCGGACCGGCCTCCGTTCCACGGCAACTGGACCGTCCTGGATATTGACCTCTCGGCAAGCACACCTGACGATAAGACAGCCGGCGGCGATGCGTTGAGCGTCATCCACCTCCTCGCCAACCTGTTTCTCAGCGGCTCGTCTCAGACGGGCGGCCAGGCATTGAGTGACACCGTTCAACCCGTGGTCGCCTACCTCAGCGACCCGAGCCACATCGTCGGTAGAACCACCGGCGAGGATCCCTCTTCTCACATTGTTCGCCGGCGAGACTTTGAGCTTCGCCTGGCGCAGCTCCTCAACACGATTCTCTACGTCGGCATCAACCCGCCTGCCTTCACAGGCGCCTTTGATCCGTCGCAAGACAAACACATTAATCTGACCTCGACCGAGACGACATCCCAGGATATCGTCCGCTGTGACCGGGCCTGGCTCGGCGTGCTCACCTTTGCATCCCTCGTCACCTTCATCTTCGCCGTGATGGCCATTGCCCTGCGCATGGCCACGGTGGCCCCGGACGTGCTGGGGTCCATCTCAGTAGTCCTGCTGGACAACAGGATTGACGGAATAGTCGGCTCGTCGGCGTGGTCTGCGGAGAAGTGGACGAGAAAACTGAAGAACACCAAGCTATGCCTCGCGGACGTCGACCCCGGTGCCGAGGTTGGTCGCATCGCCCTGGTCACCACGGCTCAGGATGGGCTGGTGAGTCGTCCAGCGCATGGACGGTATTATGCTTGAAGCCTCGGGATGGCCAGAGGCTAGGACCCGTAGAAGCATTAACAAAAAACGAATGTCATGATATTGGTGGTGTAGTATTATCTGTGGAGGTAGTTTCTTTGTGCACGTTCTCATGACCCTTTCCCTGGGCCTTGTAGTCCATGGATTGACGTATTGTGATTTCAGCCTACTCCACATTCGAGGCTCTGGAAATATGACTGGTTAAGCCGCTTAAAAAGCCCTTTAGTCTCATTCCTGTCCGATCTTCTGTGGTTCATGCTGGAGGCGATTGGCGGCACGAATCGGGCACTACATTGGCATGCATCTCTACCTGCTGAAACGACATCTGCAGTGAGCCGCTATGGGAGAGCAGGGGACGCTATATCCGTCACGTCTGGTTTCGTGATGACGCGCACTGAGGCTCTCGTATGGCAGAGCGCTACCGTGCTCGCCTCCCGCGTCTGCAGCCCGGCGTCAAGACCTCGATTGCTCGAGCCGTCGACGTGAAACACCAACATAGGGCATCGCCAAGCTATCCCGGCCTCCTTTAAGAACTTCTAATGCAAACAGAATTATGACTACCTGCAGGATGCGACAGTCGCAAACATGCCAAATGTGCCCAAAGCCAGTAGTTATGGCAGAGGCAGACTTACGACTTACATGGATGAGCTCAAATGGTAAGCAACTCAGCATCACAGCTACCCCTTATGCCTATTAAAATATAAACAACTGTATAGATGGTACTTAGTTGGACGCCATTCCGGCTATCACTAGTCTAAATACTTGTACAACAACATCTACATGTTAAAATTGCACAGTCCTCTGCCAGAACTCACACCTCTCCCTCATCCCAACATCAAAGCTCTCCTCAAACCCCGTCGTATTAAGCACCAGCTTTCGCGCCTCATCGCCATACCTCCCGAACTCCGGCAACCCCGCCCCATTAGGCGACCCCGTCAGCGCAAAGTTGGTGATGTACTTTTGCAGCTTGACCGCGACCCCCGGTGCAGTCACCGCGGACGCGGGCCCGTTGTAGAAGGTATACGGGATATCGTCGCCGTGCAGCGCCGGCGGTACCCCGAAGATGTAGGCATGTGCGGAGTGCTTGTATGCCTCGGCGATGTAGAGCGCGTAGCAGTTGAACCACATGTCGCCGTTTATCTGCGCAGCTCGCTCGACGGCGGCCCGGGGAGTCGGGGGGGTTGGTGGCGTCGTGGTGGGCAGGGTAGAGCTTGTCGAGGACGTACTTGACCTTCTCTGGCTGGTGTTTGAGGCAGAGGGAAGTGGACAATGAGGTCCTTTGCAACGTCGGAGTCGTTCTTTATGTGAAAATTCGTAAAGTAAAGCCCTTCATCCGCGTTGTGGCCCACCATAACCCGGATGTCCTTGTAGTAGCGCCCCTGCGCGATCAACGCCCCCGGAGCAGCGGGAATGATGTCCCCGTCGACAACGGGCCCGAAGGTAAACCCACCATACGACGACGCAGCAATCTGCTCGCGATTGGCACGCTTAAGCGTCTCCGACGAGACGCCCCTAGCCTCCTGTAGAGTCGAAACATTGAGCAGGCGTAAAAACTCGTCGAAATTCCTCTCGTTCTCCTGGCGCGACACGAGGGGGAGAAATCCCGGCGACTGCGGAACCGCCTGCGCAAACGGCGCCGGACCCGCTTCGGCCCCGTACGCCGTGAGATGGTGCAAGATGGAGCCGCCGCCCGCCGACTCGCCCAGCACCGTGACGCGGGTAGGGTCGCCGCCGAATTTGGCAATGTTCTTCTGGATCCAGTGGAGGGCCATGCGCTGGTCGTGGAGGCCGGCGTTGAGGGTGCCGTGTGTTTGGAGGTCTGGGCTGGAGAGCCAGCCGAAGGCGCTTATCGAGTGCGAGGGGCTCCTCGAGTGTCATAATTGCACCGCACGACCCGCCTTCGTAATGCTCCTCGTGTGCATGTGCAACAAGATACTGGGGGCCTTGGAGGACATCTGCCACCGGCCGGCCAAGGAGCCCTCTGTCGAGGCTACAAATACGGAACAGGGCCTCAAGAAGCGGAAGTGGGACCGGGATGGGAGGAATGGCCGCGAGAGGAACAGCGGCAGTTGGCGAGGACATGGCATTACCATCGGCAAACAACAGCTAGACGACGACGACGACCGCGTCGTGCTGCAGAGCCTTGTCACGGCCCGCGTCCTGAAGCTCGAGCGATTAGTAGCCAAGCTTGACCGCTTGGCCAGCGAGCACAGCTGGCCAGCGCATGCCGGCTTGATCCAAGAATTGCAGAGCCGCGTCATGGCCGGGGTATTCGTGGTGGAAAGGACATGTTCGCTGTCATTGGCCAGCGGTGTCTTCATGGGCTGTGAGCCTGACGCAGGAATCATGGTATAGAGTCTAATCTAGATAGCGCCGCGTAAAATGTACATACCTAGAGAAGCGGGTTACAGATTATCGTAATCATAACTATTCAACATTTATATTAGAAACAAGGCCGCGTTGATGTGCCGTTGGGTATCGGGTGATTGTTTCATGATATCCACGCATTTTGCTCCTGCTTCCAGTTTTGCCGGCACTTCTCTTACTGCCGTGAGCGGGGGGGGACCGGTTCCAGAATACTATCGACTGTTAGGCGCGTGTGATGCGGGCCATGTGCCTTGCCGTGTCTGAAACTGGGATAATTACATGACGAAGCATGAAGGATTCCAATGCGAGACGACATGTTGCCGTGCCTGCTTTATCCGATTTCCCCCACTCGTTTACCGTACGGACGCCGAGAGCGATAACAAGCCCTGGATTGGAAATCTTAATCCGCCCTTGTTTCGGAAGTGGCTCCAATTAAATCTCACAACTTTCATGCCTCGCATGTACATCAAAGCCATTTGATACACGTCTCCAATGGGATGGCGACAGCAGTGCTTCCGCCAAGTGATTGGCATCGCGTTGATGCGTCCTCTCATCCCCAGTCTGCGAAGGTGTAGATGGCCCCGTGGATGGGAATCACTGCCTACACACCTTCTGGAGATCGCCTCGCATCTCTTGCATCACAAGTGTGCCTGTATGCTTGGTCACTGCGTAGTTGCGAGGCGGGTTTTGGTTTGCCTGGAGTCTCGGATAGCGCTGCTTGAAAATTTCACAAGAACTGCACGCAAGCAGGAGCATATTTGGCAAATACCCGAACACGTCCATTTTTCTCTGCCGCGCGGAGATGCAGAGGAGAGGTTGGGCGACCACTGGCCGATGCATGTCTTTTATTCTGCGCTCCGTCTTCTCTGCCACTACGGATGGTGGTTTACGTGGTGGCACATTGAGCGGGACGGGGCGTCCGGCTGTTCATCGTGCCACAGCCGAGATGGATGCGCCACCCCAACGGCACCAGAGGACTCTCGAGGGCCATTGGCTCGCCCGAAAATGCTGCAAATCAATGGGCTACTATCCGAGATATCTGACCTAATAACCTTACTGCAAATTATACATTACAGCGCTTCATCTTGAGGAGGCGCGGACAGTGCACAGGTAAGCTGCAGCCTCATTCTAAACCACATGGAGCCCATGCTAGTACATTAGAGAGAGGACTACTAGAGCAGACAGCCCGCCGCAGCAAAGTGTGAAGACGCGTCACAAAGTTGAGTCGCCTTCGAGAGGGTGGCATCAATCCGGTCGGATAACATAGCCGGGAGGGTTTGATGGTCGCAGCCAGACCGGCACTACGAGCCACCATGTTGGCGGTCCAAGTCCCAAGATCTCGGAGAAGCGCAGACTAACAAGCTCTCTCGCACAGCCTTGAGAGGCAGCACTACGACCCCGTACTCCGCAATGTCATGTATGCTCTGTGGCCGTGATGGAAGAGCGGATCGGACGTGGGGACCCGGCGAAGAGGCCTCGCAGCCGTCAACTGCCCCATTAGGCAATAGCAGGTACAGAAGTCTCTTGCAGGGCGAGTCATAGTGGAGGCGCGGCACAGTCATGCCAGTCAGTGATGCCACAACGGGCGACAGACCGCTACAGCCGCCGCTGCCATTGGCCGCTGTCCCGTTGCCCCCCCTGTAATTCTCCATGCTGTCCACTATTATTAGCGGCTGGGCGAGCCTGGCCAGGTGGGTAGCCACTAGCCAACGTGGTCGTGATGAGTGAGAAGCGTCATCCAGAAGCGGCCACCAATCGAGCAAGCAGATAGACGTATGGAACTCTCATGGTGCTTCTCTCGCAGTGCTTTTTCCTCTTATTTTAGACGCACTGGATCCCATGCAGAGCGCTTTTGCAAACACGAAACCCTCTCCATCTTTCAGTCCCTCGCCTCCTCCTCTATCCGCAAATCATTAGCAGTGACGACAACTACTACTACACCATTACCACCATCATCACCATCATCACCACCATCACCACCACCATCACCACATCATGGCATCCCCCTTCCCCATCCTGCATCCCTTCCCCCGTCCCCTCGGCGCCTTCAGAGCCTTCACGCCGCAGCACTCCGAGACCCTCATCCTGCACGAAAACGTCATCTCCTTCAGCGGCGGCAGCTTCGACGTAAGGCTCCCCTCCGGCCAGCCCGTTCTCCGCATCAAGGGCCGCACCATGACCGTGTCCGGGCGCAAGGAGTTCTACGACGTGCACAACAACCACCTGTTCGACATTGTCAAGAAGAACTGGCACATGCACTCCACCTTTGCGGTCGAGATGAATGGGGAGAAGATCATGGAGGTCAAGGACAGCATGTCTTCGGGTGAGAATGGTGCCGCCTCCCGTCTTCTTCGTCCGGATGAACTGACCTGTGCTCCTTCTCAGTCTTTGGCCAAAGGTCCACGGCCACGTTTTCCCACCAGGGCCAAGAGGCGACGCTCATAATGAAGGGCAGCTTCTTCGACCAGTCGGCCGAGATTGTAGACGAGGGCGGGGCCGTCGCTGCGGTCCTGCTGCGAAAGTTTGACGGTAGGTCGCTGGCGAGGGATGTTGTGCTTGATGCGCAGACGTATGCTGTCACCGTGGCGCCGGGTGTGGATTTCACGCTCATTTTAGCCATGTGTGTCATCATGGATGAGTTTGAGGAGGAGAAACGCAGTTCGTAGGATACAAAATAATGAGTTTGGGGACATCATTCCAGATGCTGGTGTGTGCGCGCGCTTGAGAAGTGGTGATGCAAAAACAGCGTGCATGTGTCCGGACGACTCTTGGTCCTTGGTCGACTGAGTGTTGCCACAGTCTCATGTTCAATGCTCTGGGCTTCCGTCTTCAGGTGAGAGGCCCAATCACCGCATCCAAGCTACTAAAGTTCAAGTTGGCACTGAACCCAGCATTTATATACTGCGACTCGCCAGGTCAGCACGTTACATCTCCACGACACCGGCTCACAGAAAACGAAGACTTGCCTCGCTGCCCCAGTCCGGAAATATGTCCATCGGGTCCCCATCGTAAATCTCAAACGAGCCCTCTCCCGAGCCCTCTCCCGAGCCCTCCTCCATGTCGTCTTCGTTCAGCTGCCCCAGATCCCCGGCCTTGCCCTTGAGTATCTGCACGCACTCGTTCGCGCAGTCCGTCATCTGCGCTATCGCCGCCTCCATGACCTCATCGCTGCCGAGCCCATCATTTATCGCATCCACCTGCGCTATGACCGCCCGAGTGTATAAATACGTCTTGATGTTGACCTCCCCGGCGCCAAGCCGCCTGACTGCCCAGTCTATGCCGTCCTGGACGGTATCTCGGATCTCAGTCTCGCCAAAGGTGCGGGAGAGACCGTTGCTTCTTTTCTCTTCCTCCTTTCTCAGTAGCAGCTCGAGGCCGGCAGTGAAGAAGGACTGGAGGAACGTGGAGCGGAATGGACCGGCACCGCAGATGCTGAGGCGGCTGAAGTCAGTTGCCGAGGATGAACGACTGTCGTTGCAGCTTTCCGTCGTCGCATCTGCCTGTGCTGCCTTGACGAGCTTACATAGCTTCAGGGAGGCGTCGGTACACATCTTCCTCGAAAAGTAGAATGTGTTGCTTTGTAAACTGGCAGGCAGAAACGGACTGTGCAGCGCAAGGAAGAAGTGGTGAAATATCATCTCCAGCATCCGGAACTGGAAGCCAGAGGCACGAGTCATACCGTCTCCATCCTTCTTAGAGGCTGAGAACAAGTGGCTCGACGACTGGTAAGCGCTCGCGAGCTCACCATTTAGACGAAGCGTCTCTTCGTAGGGCGTATATGGCTGGATATCATTCAGGGCCGTCGCGATGGCGAGGCGGATAGGAAACGACTTGAACAGCTCAATCTGCACTGCTGTCTGCGTAAACACATTGGACGCCGCCGCAGCCACGCTCGTCTCGCCGTCGTCCGGTGAGATCTGCGAGTCGTCGAGGTTCGCGGGCGACTCGGTATCAAAGTTCGCGAGTGACAACAGCGGAGGGCCACCAGCATTGATGCTGGACTGGAGCACAATCTCGAGAATAGTCGCCCAAAGCCGGCGGCGCATCTCGCTGCCAAACGCCGTCTTACGAGCCATGTGCTGCGGATCTCGATGCAGGCCCATACATATCGCCGTCCGGAGCAGGCTCCCCGCAGACACCCACGTCAAGTCGGCCGTCACACCCGCCGTCTGGCGCGCAAAGTGAAGCAGGCACTGGATCTGCAGGCCACAGATGGTCAATTTCGCCTTTTCAGGCGGCGCGATGAGCCGGAGCTGGGCCTCGTAGACCCAACCGCGTGGCTAGCGGGCCGCAGCGTGAACCTGTCGTCGTAGAAGCAGGTTCCCACAGCCATACAAAGCTTCATCAGGACGATGAAGGCGCGGTTCGTAGTGGATGGGCTGTCCCAGTGGCGCCGGTACTCGGCCATGAAACTCGGGACGTGAACCACGCGGTAGACCGTCTCGAACGTGCTCAGATAGTGCTGCATCAGCTCATCCGCCACGGGCCTTTGGGGTATCTGCTGCCCGATATGCGTCGACTGCTGCGAGGAGAAGCGGGCCGCCTTGATGATGCGGCTGAGGTTCTTGCACCTTCTGTTGAGGCGATATAGCTCCGTCGTCTCGTCGTGTTCGACCAGCCGCAAGAGCTCCACGAAATTGGTGCGTTCCCAGCAGGAGGGAGGGCGAGGGACGTTGCTGAGGTAGTCGTGCGAGAGGCCGCCGAAGTTACGGAAGTGGCTCTGGCCGAGGAGCCGGGTTTTGGACGCTGAGCCTCTCACTGGGAGGGTTTTTGCGTCGGTTTCGGTGTGCGGGGAGGGATTTTGGGATGATGGTTTGGATGAGATGTTCACTGGGAGTGCGATGCCAGGAGACTTGGACTTGAGGTGGGATAGCTCGCGCTCAAGTTGCGATACTCTCTGGGAGAGGGGAATATCGGCGGAGGATGAATAGGCAGTGTTTGGGGTGTGGGAGATTGGGCTGAGATGTCCGAAGTTGCCAGCCACCGATGCTTCATTCGAAGGTGCGGTGCTTCGTGTAGACGGGGTGTCATTATGCTGGTTTGAGTGTTCCGGCAACGGGCGTTGTCCGTGAAGGGTCGAAGGCTGTGGGACAGCAAGCGGCTTTTGACCAAAGTTACTCAAGTTGAGGTTCTAATGCGACCGTATCAGCATGTAGCACATTGATAAAAATGTACATAGATACAGGGACAGAATATGAAGTCAGCAGTGAAGATACTGCCAGACACACACTCATCGTCAATGCCGCCTCATCCAGACAGACTCACCCGAGGCGCCGCCGGAACAGACAAATAGGTGCACGCGGTGCTGGTCCTCACACAAGTGCCACAGGGCGAGGTTCGATCGCATCTGACCTTGCGAGCCCTGCAATGCTCGCACGCAAGCGCCGGCCGCCTGCGCTTCTTGCCCCCAGGCGTCGTCCGCAGCCGAGGTGCTTCGGCCGAGGGGGCATCGGGCCCGAGTCCGGGCGATTCGGAAGCCACCATTCTTGACGCACATGCGCGGTATGGGTAGCAGTAGGATTATAGGTGCTAATATGTGCGATTATGTGCGATTATGTGCGGTGAGGTAGAGGTTTGCAGGTGCGTGCAGGGTGTTTCGGTGTCTGGGTGCGTTTGAAGGTATTTGGCTCGGGTTGATGCTCGGCGAATTGACGAAAGTGGAAGAGGGCCGAGTTTATGTGTATTTTGGGGTGGAGGCCGGACGGGGATAGCGGGGCGTTGACTTACTCGGTCGGCCGAGACGTGTAAGTCGGGTGGGAGACACCACACCGCGGTCAGCAGAGATGTCTCAAAACCTATATATTGAACAGCTGCTTGATTCTGAGTAGCTGGGTTCCTGATTATTCGTCTCAATATCCTCTCAGTTCATTGGTCTTCAATTATAGTTGTCGAGTCTCCTCTGCTTCACATCATCACAGCCAGGCAGTCCAATATACATCTCCAGTCTCCGATGAGAGTCCTCATAAGTGGCGCAGGCATAGCCGGCACAACAGCTGCCTTCTGGCTCTCCAAGCTCGGCCACGACGTCACAGTCGTGGAATGGACTCCCATCCTCCGAGCCTCGGGTCTCCAAATCGACCTCCGCGGCCCCGGCATCGAGGTCTTAAAACGCATGGGGCTTGAGCAGGCATTCCGCGCAAAATCCCGCCCCGGAGGCAGGGCCTGCAGATGGTCGACAAGTCGGGCAGACGGTGGGGTACTTCCCGCCAACAAGTCCGGCCAAGGGTCGCGAGAACTTCACGAGCGAGTTTGAGATTATGAGAGGGGATCTATGCGGCTTTGTGTACGATGCTAGCGCCAAGCGGGCCAAGTATGTCTTTGGAACCTCGGTGCAGAGCTACAAGCAAGAGGAGGAAGGCGTTGAGGTGTGTTTTAAGAACGGCGACACGGAGCGATCGACCTTTGGTTGGGCGGATTGGTCAGGGTTCGCGCACCCGCAAGATGATGCTCGGGCCCGAGCGCACCGGACGCGTTCCAGCCGCTACAGACGAATGATTATGTCGCGTACTTTACCATTCCAAAGCCGATAGAGAAGGGCGAGGAGTACGTTGCGACGATATACATGGCTACGCAGGGCCGAGGCATCATGGACCCGGAGGCACAGTCCAGACGAGATGCAGGTATACATGGGCTACACGGCCGATGAGAAAAATCGGCACGATGCCGTCCGAGGAGACGCCCAAAGGAAAAGGAAGCGCTAGCAGACATCTTTGAAGGCGCGGGGTGGAAGAGCAAGGAGCTCATCGAGGCCCTCAAGGATGCTGGCGACTTTTACGGCGAGCGCATGGGTATCGTGAAGCTGGACTCGTGGTCGCGCGGGCGGGTGGTGCTGGTGGGCGACGCAGCGTATTGTCCCACGGCGAAGACGGGCATGGGCACCACAAGCGGTGTCGTGGGTGCGTATATCCTGGCCGGCGAGATTGGAAGACATTGCGGGAGCGATGGAGGCAAGGACGGTCTGGCGACGGCGCTGAAGGCGTACGAAGGCAAGTTTAGGCCGTTTATGGAGCAGGTGCAGAAGGGGATTGCGGAGGAGAAGGGGGGAGGTTTGCTCATGTCGACGGCGCTTGGGATCACCCTGCTGAATTGTTTTGTGGGGGTTTTGTCGCTCTTGAGGGTGAATGTTGGAAAGTACATGCTAAGAGAGGGCGTGAAGGGCTGGGATCTTCCGGAGTATGAGGAGATGGGACGGGGATAGGCGAGGATTCGAGTATGGAAGTGTAAGATATGTATTCTCCGCTTGATCTTGATGTTGTTTTTGTATGAGGCTAGATGTGGCTCGAAGGCTGATAGGCTGTAGCACTAATATGTAGCGCGCTTTGCTTGGGAATTGTAGTCATCTTTTATTTCTGTGCGAGGGCGAATTAAACTGTGATTGTCGCGTGCTGTCTTAAACAGGCATTCGCGGTGGCGGTCAAATTGTCGATGATAATACCGGTGTAAGTGAGTGCTCGTCGGCAAACCACCGTCTTTACCCCACGATTATTCCCGCCGTCGAGATGCATCTTTGGACGACCGAGGGATTTCGAGCCGATGGCCAACCCCGCTCGCTGTGCCGTGAACGATCGCCAACGGTCCAATGAGAGTTCTATGCTAATGGTTAAAATGCCACACCGTCACCACCCTCATCTCATATACCTCCATCTCTTTCGACTACCAGCCCAAGTAAACGACTCCAATCGCACACCACACGATGACGGCCCAAAGGAACGTCGCCTTGACTCACCATCAGCAACACCCACGCAGTCGACGTTCACCTGCTACTCCCGATGCCGAAAAGCTCATCAAGCCCTGGAAACTCCCCCCTCAAACAAGATATGTCTTCAAAAACGCCAGCATCGTCGACCCCGTCCGCGGGTCAATCAAACATGCCCAGACTGTCAAACTGTCCAATGGACTCATCGAATCAGTCGGCACTGATGCCATCCTATCCGGCGACGAGATCGTTGTTGACCTCCAAGGGAGATACCTCTGCCCCGGCCTCATCGACTGCCACGTCCACATATCCGCCGTCGCAGGCAGCATGAGTCTCTCCGAGAGCATGTCTCAAAAGGACGTCGCCGAATCCTACTTCCGTCAGCCATTTCTGTGCAGTCAGATACTCGGCCGCGGATTCACCACCGTCAGAGACACGGGCGGCGCCACCCTTGCGCTCAAAGAAGCCATCGAGGACGACGTCTTCCCCGGACCTAGAGTCTTCACGGCCAACAAGGCATCTCGCAAACTGGTGGTCACGGAGACGGCAGAGGGGCGCACGACGTGGGGTGTTGCGGCGGCAGCGGCTTTACGCTATCCGTCATCGCCGACGGCGTTCCAGCGTGCATCCAGGCCACGCGGGATCAGCTTCGCACGGGCGCTGATTTCATCAAGATCATGGTGGGCGGTGGTGTTGCGTCTCCCACGGACAGACTAGAGAGCACACAATTCACGGTCGACGAGGTGAGGGCCATCAGCGAGGTTGCAGAGAACGCTGGAACCTACGTCACGGCGCACGCATACACGCCCAGGGCGATTCGCCACGCCATCGACAACGGGGTCAAGGGGATCGAGCACGGCAACTTCATCGACGAGGACACGGCAAAAGTCATGGCGGAGAGGGGCATCTGGCTGACCCCGACGCTCGTCACCTACGACGCCATGGCCTCCGACAAATACGCCGGCTTTCTCCCTCCCGCGAACCGAGAGAAGAACAGCGTCGTCTTGGAGAGGGGCCTACAGTCTCTCCGGATTGCCGAAGCAGCTGGCGTGGCCATGTGCTACGGGTCCGATCTGCTGGGGCCGCTGCAGGAGGAGGAGAGCAGGGAATTTGGCATCCGCGCGAAGGCTCTGAGCAGCAAGACGATACTGCAGAGCGCTACCGTGAATGCCGCCAAGATGCTGAGGCAGGAGGAGTTTCTGGGGCAGGTGAAGGCTGGGTTCGCGGCCGACTTGGTGGTCCTGAGCAAGAATCCGCTGGACGATATTTCGATCCTTGACGAGCCGGCGAGGCACGTGCTGGCGGTGCTGAAGAATGGGAGGGTGTATACGAGCCGGTGGCAGAGGCTGGCCGAGGATGTGGGACAGGCGAAGGCGTTTATTGAATGAGGAATGACTCTGATGAAGCATGGGAGTTGGTGTGCGAGTTGGAGTTTGTCTGCGAGACGAAGATTGGAGAGGCACGAGAGCGCGCGGTCAAACTGGAAGGTGCGGTAAGCCGCCTGTATTACAGTGAATGGGCGCTGTGACAAGTCTTCAAACGGTGAGAGCGCCAGTGGAGCGTATTCACAGCTTCAGGGGAGCTTCATGAAAAGTGGCAACAGATTCAAAAAATTCACTCCATTATTCAACAGACTATGTATGACTCGCTTCAAATAAATTAACGGCGGGGGGGGGGGGGGGGGGGGGGGGGGGGAGCAGCATGAGCACCGCTTGAGGTTAGTACGTAAACTTTGCTGATTGCATTTGGCCGAGAGCCTGAGATCAGGGCTGGTGAACACTGGACCAAGCACTGACTGCCCTGTCAGGCTGTCACAGGTCGTGACGCGCGCTAGTCATCAAAACCCAGACCTCTTAACAAGCGCAGGCATCGAGCACCAGGCAAACGAGGGGCCCTCAATCTCAACCTCTCCCCTTCCGGCTTCTAGCCATGCGAGAAAGACAATGCTACCTCGGCCGCAATGAAGCTCCATCATAGGCCCCGGGCTTCCCATCGGCGTCGGCTGATTGCAGTAATCGCACCCGAAAGACCCGGACCAGGGCCCGCGCAGCAACGCAGCGACGGCCGCTCGGCAGCTGGAGCTGCGCGTCCCTGAGCGCCCAGCTCGTCGCTTCTACTTTCGCGCCCCGGCCAAGGCCTTCTTCCACCCGCGGGGATTACCTGGCGTATGCGCGTCTGGCCACAAGGCGCAGACCAAGAAGCTCATGCAGGCCGTGGCGGAGGAACCTCGGCGTAGAGGCTAACGTGCTCATGGAGCGAGTTGGCTGGATGAGGGGACGACGACAGGCCGTCTTGACGTCGGCCATTAAATTCAGGGGGAGCATCGTTGCCGCAGCATATTTGCCGCCGCTCATCGCCAGGTTGGCGTCGGCGCCCCGTGTGTACAGAGCTATTTGCACATAATGGTTCCCCTTGCAGAGGCATGGACAAGGCGACCA